>CM053787.1:842383582-842999207 GCA_028749045.1 Cupressus sempervirens | reverse complement strand
GTACAATTATCTTCCAAATCTTCCTTCTCTAAAGTGTAAAAGATAACAAAGATCTTATTACACATTGCATCAAAATCACAATCTAGAAAGGAAACATAAATTCCCTCCCCTACATTACATTCAAAATCAAAATTTCCCTTCTTTTTCCAACACACAATTCAAAAAAATGAATAAAGGCTTTGCTCATCTATAACCCCAAAGTCTATCTCTCTCCCAAAAGGAATGGAAAAACTTTGAAAAACTAGAATTCATCACCTATAGTAACACAAAGTCTTCCCTTGAGAAAGAAAAGTGGAACCCCCCCTCTGTTTTGTCTTCTTGATTAAATAGAATTCTAAAAATCCCCCTTTCAATTTCTATAACTATTTCTTGAATGTTCCCACCTCTATTCAACTATCTTTTCTCTTATGACAACCACATTTGAAGGCTTTTCATTTGATTAAATCTTATCTTCCCCCTAAAACCAGTGTAGCTTCAATAAATAGATATATATGATGTGGTTGGGAAGTATTAGTAGAATATGTTATATTTTAAGGATCTAGCAAATATTCTATTGTCATTATACCTTTGATAAGTGGCATCTTGAAGAAAAAGACATGTGTCACCAATGGGATACACTCAAGAGGTAAGTTTGGGGAATTAACAACTTGACACATTCTTGAAACATTTTCCCAACTTAACCTGAATAGAATATTCTTAGACATCAATTCATTCAATCAATTATCATTTTCAGCATTAGTAAAGTAGATTAATTTATGTAAATTGTTAATTTCATTGTACATTTGGCTCTATATAACTATTCTCCACTAATTAGGGTTCACTCTATCATTTCTTTCTTTTCCTTTTTGACAACTCCACTATCATATTGAATATGATCTTAAGCCTTGTTTGATTCCTCCCTTTGCTAGGCATCACACCTCCCTTATTTTACTATCATCACAGACATGTGACTTAATGCAGAGATCTGAAATTCAAGATACCTCTTACCAGACTTGCCACCCGCGATGATGGAACTACTTGTGAATCAAGAGGCATCCTTAGAGTTTGAGATCATGCCTCCAATTTGATTAGGATGGATAAATATGTTATTTTATATTATAAGTGTAGAATGTGAACACTTTATGAGCAACATATTGGGTTCTCCTCACCATAATGAAGTTTCTTAATTTGCTCAAGAATATTGATCTTCTACCTTCAATCATTGGCAAGCACCAAATTAAAGATATGAGATGAGTGAGGGTGTAAACATTATATCAAACACTTCATATTCATTTTTGGTGCCTCCATAATTGAGGATTGATGAAACTTGACCCCCACATCCCTTCATTATTATCGCAATGCAAGAATTTGGAAGGTAGGATTGAGATGCATGTGTTCTTCAATAGAGTTTTAGAATTAGGTCAAGCAATTCCATTAAATGATTCACATTTACCCTTGGCATTCTTCTCAAAATTGTGCTCAATGAACTCCATTGGCTCTTGGCAATAATTTGAGCTTCTTGATGTCAATATGATATGTGGAAATCAGCCATTGATTATGTAGATGTACTTTATGTTGTATCATGACTTCTTTCAAAAGACTTGAGTTAATTTATCCTTCTTTTGAACACTGTGTTTGATGTTTTTCAGCCACATGATTAGGTTTGATATTCATAAGCTTTCACATTTCCACTTTCTATTATGTTTGGGCCATGTGTGTTTCAGTCAAGATTTCCCACATTTTGCATGTGCATTTGACTATCATGGAAAGTACATTCTTCACTTCTTTATCATTACAAGCCTTGAGCCTATTTTGTCAAATAATTGAACCCAGTCTATGGTGCTTCATTCTTGATACATATGTCCTTCATTTCTAATTCATCACTTCTACATTATTTCTTTGTAGCCATATCATATTTGAAATATCAAATCCCGTGGTCATCCATCTCATTGTCTTGAATCTTATGTGATTCCTCGATGTCTATAGTTTAAACATGTAGATGTTCTTATTCAATAAAGTCAAGATTCCCTTCAATGATGTTCCAAATGTGCATTGATGCAATTGGTTGTGATAACAATTAGGATTCACAACCATGTGTCATTTATTATGATATTTGGAATTTTTAATTTAAGACCATGCCCATGTTAAATACTTCAATTCCTATGTTTAAAGAAATCATGCATGATTCACATTGATTCCATTGTATCACAAGGTGGATATTGACTAGTCAGTGCTAATGAATTTTTTTTTTGGAGTGATATACATATTCCTTGGAGATGGCTCTAACATTTTGGATGTTGAACTTTTTGGTAAAACTTGTAATTATGTGACTGATGAGTTGAGCTATGAATTGGGTTGGATCTCTCAAACATTCTAAACCATAAATATCTAAGAATTTGAGCCATGTAGTTGTATCTTTGAAAACTAAAAATTGAATTGATATCTCCAGAAGGAACTTGATGAATCTGATGAACTTCTTATGAATTATGAACTCGAATATAATGATCTTTGCACTTCTGAACTGAATCACTAGACTCTCGAGTCTGCAAATCTGCAATTTTAATTACATCAAACCATCGAACCACTTCAAACTACTTTGAATCTTAGTTCAAAGAGGTTTGAGAAAAAGCATTGAAAATTTTGAATACTGATTCTATACTGGATACCAATACAACTTATTAAGAAATTTTCCAAGTTAATGTATTGCATACTAATATTTTTGATCTAGTAAGACAGGTTTCTAAATTTTGTATATTCTATTTTAGAAATTCTAAGATAATAATTATATAATAAAAATAAAAATATCTATCTTATAAAATTATATATATATATACATATATATATATATATATACATATATATATATATATGTATGTATATATATATATATATGTATGTATATATATATATATATATATATATATATGTATATATATATATATGTATATATATATATATATATGTATATATA
Organism: Cupressus sempervirens; assembly: GCA_028749045.1. Taxonomy (NCBI): domain Eukaryota; kingdom Viridiplantae; phylum Streptophyta; class Pinopsida; order Cupressales; family Cupressaceae; genus Cupressus; species Cupressus sempervirens. The sequence goes on along the minus strand of CM053787.1, from coordinate 842,996,257 downwards.
TATATATATGTATATATATATATATGTATGTATATATATATGTATATATGTATATATATATGTATATATGTATATATATATGTATATATATATATATATATGTATATATATATATATATATTACAAACTAACATATATTTATATTAACTAACATACCATACTTTTAATAAAAAAATGTACTATACTATTCAAAATACCTTCAACTTGTGAAATACAACTCAAAAGTTTTAAAAAAATAACAACCAATAAAACCATCAAATTTCAAGCATGTTTGCAACTCATGACTTGTTATAATAATATTTTGACCTATTCAATAGTGTTTTCATCAATTGTCAATGGTTAAAGAAAAGCATCAAAATGTCATAGATGTGTTTCTTATAGTTCTTTAAGTAGTCTATTATGTCCATACTTGTTCATTATTATTACTAGGTAATTTCACAAGTCATCTCTATTGTATGAACTATTATTTATTTTTTCATATTCATAAGAATTTAAGATATGAAAATTGTCTTTCAATATCATGGAATGTAGTAACCACTAGTATGAAATGGTAGTATGAAATTGTTACAATGGAAGTCAAGGCAACCAAGGTGATGGGAGGAAATCCTAGAAAGAGAAAAAATAATACCCTTAGGATTGTATTTGATTAAGATGAGCTAATAAGAAAATCAAAGAACTCAATGATATCCATATAAGTGAAAAATGATCTATCTAGAACATATGTATTATTTGAGAATGAGAAGATGAAGTTTAAAATCAATAGTCCAAAATTTATTAGAACTAATAAAATACCATTAATCAATCATCCTTAAAAATTACACATTAAAAGTAAAGTAAAGCTTGCAAAAATTAAGTCAACTTTGATGATTTAACACTTTTAGTATAAGGATCAAGCCTTAGTGTGTGATTTTTAAGTCAGCTATCATCTAATCATCATGAACCTTAGTGTGTAATATTTTTTAGCCTATTTTATTATTTGTTGTATGTCCTTTATTTCATGGAACCCTAAATATTATGATATAAGCCATCCATTGATATTTTTATGTTTTTTATTTATGGTGGTAACTCTACCATGGCTTTAGATCATCTAAAAAATAAAAAATATTTATATTAATGATTTTGTAGAAATGGTTGTTGAACGAGATTTTCAACTATTTACTTGTAAAGTTACACAAGTTCTCATCACATAGCATAAGTTTTGTAACTTTAATTTTTAGTTCTTAATACCATGCAATATGTGTGGTATGTTGGAATTTTTTGTACATTGGAGTCAAGTGGAGAGTTGCCAGTTCATACGCTTGGTGGGAAAACCATTCCATATGGTGGTGGCGATATTAGGTGTATGGTGAAACTAAGGATAGGTGTATGGTATTTTTGTGATATCTATAGGGTACAATGAAGGTAAACGTAAATGGAATGTGGAATAAAGTTGTATTTACTATGAGAAGACTTGAATGATGTACATATAATTTTATGGTGACAAGGGATGTCTGTGGAGGAATAAAGTATATAATACAGTGTTTGAGGTAAGGAAGACATACCAAAGGATATTGGATGAGGAATTTGTTCATGTATGTGACAAAAACTTACCTAAGACATTCTATCGAAGGGATTCAATAGATTAGGAACCTTGAATGGAAAATTAGAGCTTCCTATCTATAACCTACAAGAATCAAAGAATCATGGATTATGGCCTTGAAATAAACCCAATAGAGTATAACCTTGTAAGGTGCACCATAAAATGGAAATGTCAAATGAAAATGTGATCTAAAACTAAACCATAATGAAAGTACAATAAATAAGCTAGATGCATGAAAGTAAAAGAAGCTAATCTAACAAAGATGAGTAATAGAATGACCCTAGTTAAGTTATATTTGCTAAGTTAACTGTGAGTAAAAGAAATAGTAAGCTAGTATGTAAATGAAAGATTTGTGTTCAAGTGCTTGAGAATGCAAGTAGACAAAATAACAAGATAAAACTATCATGAACATGAGATATATGAGAGAGTGAGAAGAATGCCTCCTTATAAAGAAAAATGGATGATAGAGAATTAAGAGACAAAATTTATAGTAGAAAATAATCCTCATGTTGACTTTGTGCAAAATATTCTCAAAAGGAAAAATTAATGGGCATGGTTTAGAGGAAAAATATGTGTAGAGGAGAATATGAGGCAAAAGAGATTCCATTGCCTTGGGAAGTGTTCACTCAATGTGTAGACAAAGTGTTTTTATTTTACTCTTAAATTAGGAAATTCCTTTTTCATGTCCACACATAGGAAAAGGGGATATGTTCTTCTAATTAAATAAAAGACTTAGGATAAGGTGGTCAAACCATAGATTGTAATCAAGTAATTAATAAAATGATGATTTGGTCAAAGATAATAGATTATATAAATATACAAGATGGATTGAGCACATGATGTGATCACAGCAAGTGGCTTATGTTTTAGATGACCATTTTTGGGTGATTATACTTTTCCCTCTTTGGCTAATGTTTCAGCAATCTTAGAACACATTAAGTCAAAGAATGAAAATGTCAAGTTGATTGAGAGATACCTAAATCTGAACCTATTTGAATAAAGTACAAAAGAAATAGATAGAATGAATTATAAAACTTAATGATAAGTTGAGAACTTATATGTTCCATATAGATAGATCAAGATTATTTAGAACCCCTAATAATAAGATGAGAATTGATACATCTAATTTTTAGATAAATCACTAGTAGAATCAATTTGGAGATAGGTGATAGAGTGTTCCTACACCCTTAGGATCAAAATTGAAATGATATAGAGGAGAAGCAAAAAAGGGATAGACATGATCAAATCAACCTAAGATAAGGTCCAAGATGATAGATAACAAACTAAGATCAAAGATTGACCACCAAGTGTGGAATATGAAATTTAATTGGTACATGAGAATAGAAACTTGTAGGATTTGTGAATATTATATCCATGAGGGATTAAAAACAATATGCGAACACCTAACTTATTTTATATGTAAAATTCATCAAAGAACATTTTGTACATATGCTCACACATGTAGATAATGGGGGAATTGGAAAAATCTATCCTCTTAGGAGCATCATCTTGCAAAGGAAAGTAAGCCAACTAATCCAAAATAGATTGTTCTTAAATGACCTTATGACTGATATAATCAATGTCATATTTTTATAGAATTATTATCCATTTATCCAATTGACTAATAAGGGAAGCCTTACTCAATAGATACTTCAAACGATCATTTTTGGCTAATAGATGTGTACTATGTGCAATCATGTTGTATCTTAGTTTTTGAGATGAAAACACAAGAGAAAGGAAATCTTCCTCAATATTATTGTAATTGACCTCATAGGCTAGTAAAGTGTGACTAATGTAGTATATAGGTCTTTCCTTTCTATTATCATCTTGTTCTACTTGAAATTACCTTGGGAATGTAGATGTAGTTAAAATATGCCCTATGAGAGGTTTCCTTAGAATAGGAGGCATCAAGATAATCCCTTTGCTAGATATTCCTTAATTTGATCTAAGATCTTCTTACATTCCTCATTCCAAGCACATGTATATCCCTCCTATAGATTCTTATTGAATGGTTGAGCTCTATTAGCAAGCTAAGAGATAAACCTCCTAATTAATTAGAGACACTCTAATAGCCTTTCTCATTTGATTGATATTACAAGGAGGTGGAATATTTATTATGGCTTGGACCTTTTCATATGATCTAGGATTATTTCCAAATCTTTAAGATTTTTAACTCTTTTTCTTGGACATAGTAGGGTATCATCCACATAATCTTGCATTGTCTTATGCATAATATCATGAAATTTTGTTTTCATAGCTCTTTAGTAGGTTTCTTTAGCATTTTTTAGTCCAAATGGCATGGTGTTCCAACAAAACATTCCCAAAGCACATGTGATAAATGTCCTTTCTTGATCTTCATGAGCTATTTTAACTTTATTATACCCTAAGAAACCATTCATAAGAGATTACACCTCATAGCCCATATTTATGTCCACTATCATATCTATATTTTGGAATGGAAATTCATCCTTTGAGTTTGTTTTGTTTAGGTCTTGAAATTCTGTACATACATCAAGAATTTTTTCATGTTTGAAGACTAGTGAAATGTTTGATATCCATTTGGCATAGCCAATATCTTTAATAAACTTAGCATTAATTTATTTTTCTAATTATTATTTTACTAAAAGAGAAACATATAGATGCATTTTTTAATCTTTTAATTAACTAGTTTTGCACTTAGAGCTACGGATAAATGATGCATAATGAGATTATGTCAAGCCTTAAAATATTAGAATAGGTCCAAGAAAAAATCATCTTTTTCTCTCTAAAGAACTTGGTAAACTCTTATTTTTCTTCTATTGATAGTGACTAAGCTAGATGAGTAATCTAAGGGTTATCTTCTATTCCAAGATTAATGGATGAAGTAGGATCTATTAAAACCAAATATCTTACCTTAAAATATCTATGTAAGCTACCAAGTACCTCATCCTTAGGTGTCTCAAGGAGGTTTTCACCCTTGAATAGGTCTTTACTTTTTACTCTTTTTGGTTTATAAAGTTTTTTTCACCATCAAAAAACTTATTTTCCATTTTTCTCCTTATTTTTTAACTAAGGTACTTTATATCAAACTCATTCATGTATGTTATTGGATCTATAGTGGAAGACACGTTAGGTTCAAGAGAATTAAGGTATCAAGAAATCTTGTAGTCATTCTAGAAGGTCAAAAGTTTTGGTTGCTAGTGTTGTTGAGACCAGCCAATGAGATCAAGGTGTATGAGTGCAATGGAAGTGGTGGGTTCAAGGATTTTGATATAAATGAGTCATCTCTAGTTACTAGAAAATTGGATCCTATAAGGTCCTCTACAAAAGTATCTAGATCAATTAGTTCTCTAGTATAGTCATCTTGGTCAATAAGTACAATCTAAGAGTTTGACTTTTTATGTCCTATGTGTGACTCTTCAACTACTTCAACTTTACTAGAATAAGAGTGAATTAAATCCACATCCAATTCAATGGAATCCATTAAGAAAGAATATCATTCATACTATCTGAATCATTTCTTTCTTCCCTTTGTAGTAGACATGCCATATTTTTATGGCTTTTTGTTTGGTTAGGGTATTCAACGTTAGATTTCTCATTATAGTGACACATAAAAGCTTCAATAGCATAGCTAATGTGAAATCTATCATTGATTCCTCCCCAAAGAATAGTAGTTTAAGGGACAAAGTATTCATCACATTTTTCCTTATTATATTTTTAATGGGTATAGTTTCTCCATCTAAACTATCAGAACCATCATGTGCCCAATCAAAGATAAGTAGGTAATTTGCAACACTAAATGCAAAACTAGTTCTATTTCTATCCTTTTGTCCATTAAGATGACTTATGGGTTAGAAATGACCATTCTTTCTAGTACTCAAAGGACTCTATCTAGGGAAACCCATCTTCTAAAGAATTTCATATCCTTTTTCATATTGCTTGTGAATATATCTCAATAGAGGATATTAGTATCATTATTAGTGTCCTCTTGTCCACTATATATATAGTTTCTAATGGGTTTTTTCTCATTTTCATCCTCTAATTGTATAGAATCTTGAACAAATATTCCATAAATAGTAATGAATAAGGAAAAATGCTTCATCTTTATAGAAGGTTGACTATATGAGCACAAAGAGATAGGGAGTGTATCTATGGAGTCATATATTAAGCATGAATTTTTGATACACTTATATGGAGAAGTTTTTAAGTATGTTAAAGAGATGATTGAGTGTCCATTGCAAAAAAAATTACTGATGTCAACATATCTATTTTCTGGATAGTTCAACTAGACTTGTAGTGGAAGATTAATTTGGAAAGGTTCATGGTTAGTGAGTTATGTTATGCACACTTTAAATTATATTAAGGAACCTATCTTGATGCTATGTCTATTTTCCTAAAAGGAGTAATAAAGTTTTACGCAAGTTACCAAATTGTTTTTGGAGACTATTCGTAGAGATATTTTCTAGTATTTTCTTTGTATATTTTGGGTGAGGTTTAGGATCATTCAATGCACTTCAATAATGATAGATGACTTGTTCAAGATACTATGGTTAACATGGCAGAATCCAATATTTATTCTATGAGGTTTTGTGAAGACTATTCAATGTGTTTTTCCTAGGAAGCCAACCATTGCCAAAAATTTTATGGGTAGTATTATTTAATGTAATGCAATGTGTATTTTATCATGTTAATGAGATCCTATATAATTAATTATTAATTGATAAATCCTCAAGGCTAATTCAATACTTTTTTTAGGAGTTAGTATAAAGGAAATTTTATTTCCTTGTGGTGAGTATCTATGGTATTCAATGTAGATGATGATTATTTATGCATGAGCTTTGAATAAAAATTATGTGTTATCAGAGAAAAGATTAATGTTGATGATGTACTATGATATTAAAAGGAATTGTATTGGCAAAGAAGTTGTTGTTTAGTCAGTTCAAAAACTTTAATATGTTATCTTGAAGATTGTTTAGTAAAGACAGACTAAGACTATTTGAATAGTGGATTCAATCATCCTTCTTTCAACTCCTAATAGAGTTAGCATAGCTCCTAATACTGTTGGAATATTGTCACAAGGATTCAAAGTCTACTAACAGGGACCCATATGTACTAATTTTATTTTATTGGCTCTTAACAGAGTCCATACTTTCACAAGAAAGTTTTATGTTGGTACATCATCTTGTGAGCATCATTCCCACCAATGTTTTCCCTCTTATAAAAGGTTTCTCTAGTTATAATATTTGGTTTTATTGTACATGGTTATCTTTCTATGGTTATTACATCAATTATTTATATGTTTAATATTTGATAAAGTAACTAAAAGTTGTTTTGATCACATAACTAATTCATGCCCCCTCTCATTCATCTTGATGGACTTTACTTTCTAAAATTAATATCAGAGCATCATGCCCTCAAAGGAAAAGTTTAACTTCTTGTAGAGATCCATGTGTATTTAAAGAAGTAAAGTACAAAGTTTGATTGAGTAAATTATGATAACTAGGATGAGAAGATGAAGTCTCACCTATTGTGCATGGGTTTGGTTAGATTAAAAAAGATGGATGTGATAAATGAACACAAGATTAACTCCTATGAAAAAGACACTAAAGATCTACTCATGTAGAATATACTTGCTAAAGAAGCACTATTATCAACTCTTCCTTAATCAAAATATGTAGAGGCATCTTTATTGTAGATGAAACAAAATGATGGACTACCTAGTACAAAAAAAATATTTGACCAAATAAACTACTACAAATTGTATATATATGACCAAGTTTGATCATGTGACCATTGGTAGTTTATTGCCTATCTTTAATATCACAATCAAATTTATGACTAAACTACTTTAATCATTGATTTGGTCATTGATTTGGTTATTGACATTTATTAAATAGTAATTTATTTGGTGGATTATTTTGTAATTTATTTGGTAATTGATTGTTATTAAATAGTAGTTTATATGGCAGTAAATTTGATAGTTGATTTTGTATTTGATTTGCTATTGGATTTGATAGTATATTTGGTAATTGATTTGGTTGTATATTTGGCAGTTTATTTGGTAGTTAATTTTGTAGCATATTTGGTAGTTGATTTGGTAATATATTTAGTGGTTGATTTGGTAGTATATTTGATAGTTGACATGGTAATATATTTGGTAACTTCAAATTGATAATTGATTTGGTAGTGTATTTGGTAGTTGATTCGGTAGCATATTTGGTAGTATATTTAGTAGTTGATTCGATGGTTTTTTAAGTATATTGATAGCAACTAAAAGAGATGAGGGGTTGACCTTGGAGAAAAAAAAATGATGAAAGATCAGTCAGAGATTACCTCCCTATCATCTAACCAATACTAGTTTTATACTTTAAAAAACTAACATAATCCATAGTAGTGCTAACAACATTAGTCCTATTATGATCAAGCATATAAACAAGAAAAGTATTCCAACACCAAAATACCATACTGCTACTATTAGTCCAGCCATTAAACTTATACAAATAACACAAAGCCCCATAGCGCATGAAGTTCATATTATACAATAACATAAAGAAAAAACAAAAAAAAACTGACTGGGCTAATTGTCCTCCTCCTTATCCAGTTCATTTACCTCCTTCACCTCAAGTCCATCCTTGTCCCTAGCTACCCCCTCCTCCTTGAATAGTTTGTCTAGGAGGGTCTTCATTGAGTCCTCCACTAGGAAGTTGTATATGGTATAGGAAGTTTCACTTTCCTTTCCCAAGTCCTTCACATCCTTGTTCACCTGAAGAAAGTTCAAGGTGGTAGCCACTAAATGCATCACTTTAGTGGATAACTCAGCCAAGGTGTCAAATATTTGGCAGATGCCAGTATGATTATCTACCAAATCCTTAATTGACTATTCAAGCCTATCAATCCAAGCCTTACAATAAATTTGGTCATGGCTATCCTCCCCCCACTCCTTTAGGGGTGTCCTTCCTAGGGGAAGTAATGTCCTCACCATCACTTCTAGCCTAGGAAGGGTTAACTACCATGGTGTTAGAAAGATGAGAGGGGATGGAAGGGCTAGAGCTAGATTTCATTTCAATTTCTTGGTGTAGTTTCTTCATCTTAGGGCGTCTAATGTCATGTTTAGTAAACTCTATTGTTCAGAACTTTTTGGGAGGAGACTTAAACTTCTCCATTTGGAGGCATTTGTTGGATCTATGAGCACTTTTTTTTCTCTTGACCTCAGGGTTGGGGGTTTTCTTGATTTTTGTATGGCTAGGCCCAGGGTTAGGATCAAGAGAGGCTTTGGGGTTAGCAGTAGCTAAAGGGTTAACTAGGAGTTGTGGACTTTTAACAAGGTGATGAGAATACAACTTGTTCATTAAACACTAGTGGATGAGATATAAGGGTTTTCCCTCCTGATTCTTTCTCCTAGCCTTGAAAATACTATCTTCCATAGAATTCAACAAAATTAATGGGAAAGAAATTTGATCCAAATTTCTAAAATGGTTGAGGATGGGGAAATGGTAAAAATGTAGTACCTAAAACCGGCCCTCTAGAGTTATGTATCTCATAATAGCATAGCAAATGATGTCCCAAGGCTTAGGGAGGTGTTCCCTAGAAAACCCACCTAGCATGTGAATCAATTCTTCATTAATCTTGAATTTTTATAGGCTAGTTTCATCATTCACACGAGCATGTTTGTGCTAGTTCTTTCCACCCATGGGAAAGCCATCAATGCTAGCAATAAGATCCTTAATGATCTCAAAACTCATGCCATTGATGGTCACCCTCCTATCATTCCACAAATTGAAGTATTGCATAGACATGTTTTCCTTCACTTCCATAGGTTCAATATGATCGTTGGTGCCCATTCTACCACCCAACTCAACCACCAACTCTTTAGATTTTTTCACCAACTCCTTTGAATTTTCCAACATTGCCAAGTTGTAGGTAAGACTATTTTCAAAATTTAAATAAAATATACTCAAGATGTAAATGTAGAGGTAGTAGAAAGCCATCATAAGGACATAAGTTTTTTTGAAGTCCAAAAAATCTCCATCCTAGCACATATGAATTGTCCCTTTCTTTCCATAATGGATGATGCCAGCTATGAATATAGTGGGGTATGAACAAGGTGTCATAATTGTCTAATTTTATAGTTAGATTTTTGAATCTACTCAAATCCATTACCTTTTTCATTTTGTGGAAATAAATAACATTTATGGCAAGGAGATCATAAAATATAATCCAATTATAATCTTTTCAAATGTATCTTTTATGAGCCCTTTTGCTTTCCTGTTCACACAAAAACTTAGAAACATGCCACTCGGAGTGATGATTAATAAAAAAGTGTTAGCAGTACTTTCTCATTCTATCAACAGTTTAGTTGATGATGGAATTAGATTGATGCCTTCCCATTTAGTTAACCTCATGATACTATGTCCAACATTAGCCAACTCATCCACCATGCCATTACCTTCATGTTAAAAATGATCCACCTAGATTTCCTAGTATTCCTCAACCATCTTACAAATTTCCTCAATTATCACCTTGAACACCCAACAACTTTAACTCTCCCCTTTAACTACTTTTATAGTTAGCATAGAATCCCCCTCAACTATTAGTCTATTAAATCCACATTTCCTCACATGTCTCATTCCCCAATAGAAGATCCATGGCTCCTTTTTCATTATTTGAGCCACCCCCATAGTTTCTAGAATAAGACATAACCATTTTCCCCATAGAATTTCATAAAACATTCTTAGCAAGAGAAATTCCCTCCATGGCCAAGGCATCAAAATTAAGCTTAAACCATCTATCAGGGGCCAAGTTCCACACTGTATTTTTCCTAGACAAGGCTTTAGAATTATCAAATTGTGCCACCATATGTCCCACTCCCTAAGAAGAAACCCACTACCTATCAAGTCTACCTGGGGGTTTTGGGGGAGGTTTCAACCTCTAGATTCCACTACATTCCTTTAGGAATCTAATAACCCATTGCACCACCCCTAGACTGGTAGCAACTTTATCCTTGAATATTCCATTATTTTGTTCCTTCCAAATTTCTCATGAAACATAAGGAGGAGTTATTAACCATAAGTTATTTAGGTATGGGTGAGAAGATGGGCCATTCTAGTGAAAAAACTATTGTAGACCTTCATTAGTACAACACTAGATTCCCCATATTGCAAGTACCTCCCTCTAGACCTCTAAGGAAAAAGGGTAATTAATAAGAAGGTTTGATATAGATTTTGCATCCTAAAGATAAAGGACACATCAATTTGTAGGCTAACATCATCTCCTTTGAAGATTGTCCACCATAAGGATAGATCCATGTAAAGTTGTCCACTAGAAAAAAATTATCTTTGGAAGGATCCACGAGTGCCAGATATTTCTCCAATCTCCCTAGGCCATCCCCCAAGGAAAAATAGGTAATTTACCTTCACTATGAAGTCCCTCGAGGGAGTAAGCTTCTAGACCATGGAATCCTCAACTGGGATGAGGAGGATCCTATAATTATTTAATAGGTTTTGAGATTATAGAGAAAGACCTACCCCCATAGGCATTTGGTTTTGGATCCCAATCCATTAGTGATCTAAGGTGATATAGTTTTAGGTCATGGTTCTATAGCCTCTGGTGTATGTCTCCTGTAATGGAAGGAATTTAGTGTTCTTGAGTGGGTAATCTCAGAGCCATTGATCTTCCTAGAAATCAATGGTGTTACCATTCCCAACAATGGAATGGCATCCCATCTTTAGAATTTTTTGGGTGTGCACCTAATTATTCCAAATTCTAGAGCCCTCAAGGAGAGCTTGGGTCCATAGGGCATGATGAAATGATTCTCCTCCAAGGTACTTGGCCCTCACAATGTTGCACAAATTACCCATTGAATTCATCAACCTCCAACCAACTTTAGATAGCAAGGCTTTAATCATACGACCAATTCTTCTTATATTTAAACCTTTGAGGTCCTTAGGATGATAGACTTTTTCTGATCTTACCAAACTCGTCCTAGTTTGATCTTCAATATCAAACCACAAGAAGTTCCATTGTATTTTTTCTAGTATATCTTTGAATCTTCTAGGGAGTTTGAAAATGGATAGAAAGTAAATTGGGATGCCTTGTTTGGAGGTAGAGAGAAGTTGGAGTTTCCCTATTGAAGAAGGAGATTGTTGAAAATAGATTGATACAATTATGATAAATGTGTTTCAATCATTGTTATATCATTGATGTCAAACTTGCTATTTTCTAGTAAGACAACTACTTACATTATTTAAGTACTATCACTTATTTTATTGATGAAGAGGATTTGATCAAAAGATGTAACAATAACACCTAGAGGAAAGCTTGAATTATGATATGAAAATGAGTACAAGAATTAGCTAAGATAGTGATATCATAGTGCATTGATAATCTACTTAAGGTTGCAAAAGATTGGTTACACTAAGAAAGTTTAGAAGAACAAGTATAAAAAATTTTGTCTGGAAAGCTTCACTAAGTGGATAGTAAGTGCTAAGAAAAGTTAGTGGAAGCTGAGAAAAAATTAGTTGGAGCCAAGAAAAATTCTATTTTAGTGTATGTCAAGAAAAATAATAAATGTTGAGTACTAGTAAACTTTAGTTCATATCAAGTGATTTTATAGAGGATTTTGAGCAATGTAGTAACTGTCGAGCATTAGAAGTAGGTTAATGCCAAGTGTCACCATTATTTGATAGATCATCAATTTGATAGAGCTGACAAGTTTGTTTTCTTGGATTGTGTAAACTAGGTGGAAGATAAGATTTATGAGCTAGTGGCATAGAATCCATAGTAAATTGTTTTGAGGTGAATTCAAAGAGGATTGAAGGAGACATTTTCTAGAAAGTGATGAAATGAAATAAGAGTTAGATTCATTTAATCCTACCTAGTCTATCCTAACCCTAAATTGGATGATGGAGAATGACCAACAAAATATCTTAATTTCCTATTTATAGGGATGACTGGTCAAAAGAAAAATTTGTCATGTGTGAGAACCTAAGGAAGACAAAGAGTCTAGGGTATTTCTTCATTCAGTAACCTAAGTGAAGACTTTGCATTTCCATGCTAACCAAGAAGGCTTAATGGTATGGATGCTTGAAGGGTGAACAAGATATCAAAGTTGAAGTGTGTGAAAGCCAAGCAGAATGGAGGGCTAAAACAAAGATCTATAATCTACAAATGGAGTTGTAAGTTGTTATTAGATCAAGCCTTATTGTTACTCTCTAATAATTTTATTAGTCTAGGATAAATCCTTTGGATTAAGGTTGACCTAACAGTCATTTGTAAATCCTTTAACTAGGTGACATTCTAGGTGAATGGTCTAAAGTCCTCTAACAAGGCTCACTCCTAACAGGGTAATTGAAATACTTTAATTGGGTCACATTTAACAGTGTGCATTGTAACCATTAAATGGGTTGACTTTTCACATGGCATCACTTCATAAGAGTGAAAAAGAGTAGCATGTCTCTAGTGACTTTTCCCAAATTTAGTTTCCATGCAAATCATTGTGTCAAGTGTGTTGTTGAATCTATTATGTTTCATGTTTATATTTCTACAAATTGATTTGACAGTAACCTACAAGTTTTAATTCATTGCAATAATCTTATGCATGCATGCATGATGATAAATGTTTTATGCATTCACTAAGATATGAAAAGTTTTATTTATAAATTTGGACCTTGGATAATTAATTCACCTCCCAAGTTATTCTAAATAATTCCAACATTCTTGGCATGGTTCTAAATCTTAACTTTCCATCCTGCTAGGTTTCTTTGGAAGCATTCAACAAGACCATTCCAAAATTAATTTGAAACTTTTGTAATCGTGACTAGGAGCCCCAAGTAAGTGTCCATTAAAAATGACTCCTCACATTCTAGAATTTGAGTAACCTTACCTCTAAGACTTGAAACAATGTTGAAGAAAAATAATTTACTTTATTGATAATTCATGCACTAGCCAAATACCTATAGATACTAGTTTAGGACAATCTTCCACTCCTTAACTTCATGGATGGAGGAGATACAAAATTAGAAGGTGTCATTTACAAATTGATCAATAGTTTTAGGAGGACATAAAGATGTGGGTCTAACACCTCTTAACCTACTAGCTCATTATTCATGGAAACCAAATTTCTACCAAGGACCTCAACTACAATAATGAAGAGATATGGGGAGAGGGAGTCACCTTGGCACAACCCTTGGGATGAAGAAAAAAAACTTCTAGGAGTCCCATTAACAAGTACTAAAAAGGTGACAATATTAACCATATTTTTGATAATTTTGATAAAATTTTCATTAAAACCAAGTTTGGAGAGAAAAGAAATCAAGAATTCCCTCCTAACCTTATCATAAGCTTTGGAGATATCTAGTTTGAGAGCTATACCTAGGTTCTTACTCCTAGCCATAGAATGGATAGCCTCATGAGTAGTTATGAATGCATCAAGAATCTGCCTCCCAAGGATGAAACCATTCTAGTAGGGACCAATGAACTTATGGAGGGGCTCAATTTAGTTTACTATAATCTTGGCAAGGATTTTATAAACTATGTTGCACAAACTAATAGGTCAAAAGTCCTCTAGATGAGTAGGTTTATTAGTCTTAGGGACAAGAACAATGAAGGTCTAGTTGAATTCTTTTATTAAATTGCCTCTTGTGGTGAAGCCTTTAATGACATGGATCAAATCATACTTGACAATATCCTAGAATTCTTTAAAAAATGCTACACAAAAACCATTTAGACTAGGGGCTTTGTACTGATTAATGCTAAATATATCTTTTCTAATTTCCTCATTCATCTAGTTATTCACAACCAAGTGAAAAGATCTCAAAATATCATTTTTTATGTTATTGTTGACCTGCATAGTAAGGGGGTTATATAGTTCCTTAAAATAGAGAGAGATTTTACCTTCTATCTATTCCATATCATTAATCCCTTCATCATTATCATCCACCAACATGTTTGTGGTGTTATGTTATTTCCTACTTGATACTGATCTATGGAAAAAGACAATATTTTGGTCACCCTCCTTCAACCGCTAAACTCTTGATCTCTATTTTTAGAAAACTTCCTCCCAATTTAGGATTGTCTTCCATAAGTTTCAACACTCCCTCTCCTCTTGTTGATGTTCAACATAAGTATTGTCCTAAATAATTTGGTTTTGGAGGGATTCCAACTTCTTCTCAATAGATTTATTTTCTTTGGAGATGTTTCCAAAAGAATATTTTCTCCATCCATGTACTTCTTTTCAAATTCTTTCAAGTTTTTGGTTGATGTAGAATATGGTCATTCCCTCAATCAGGTCTTTCCACCACTGCACAATAAAATCTCTAAACTCAGTGTGTGAGTGCCACATGATTTCATACCTAAAAGGCCTTTATTTGGTAGGTTGATTCTCCAACCAAGAAAAGACTAACATAGAGTGATTTGAAATGGTCCCCAACTCTACCTTTAAGGGAAAATGTTGGAAAATGTCCCAACTAGTAGAAATAAGAGTCCTATCAACTCTAACCTTAATCAAATCTTTTCCCAATCTATTATTAGACCTAGTAAATGCAAGTTCTTGAAGATCAATATCTATCAAGTCATTCTTTCCAAGAAAACCCTCCAAATATTGCATACTATCATAAAAGTCTTCCAAACCCCCCAATTTCTTTGACAGATATAGAGGGGTGTTAAAGTCCCCCATGCACATAATTTTTTCTTATCTCATTTTCTTAGCCACTCTAGTAGCCTCATCCCAGATAGCTAGTCTACCATTCCTACTGTTGGGGCCATAGAAATTGAAAAGATTCCAACTAACAACATGGTGGGTGAAACTCATGACCACAAAGTGGGGATTAATATAGGTGACCATTCCCACCCCCTTGATAAGGTTCCACATTATGGAAATGCCACCTCAAGTGCCATCAACCTCACTATAAGTAAATTTAGCCCCCAGCCAAATGTAAGTAGCAACTCTAGAGAAAACCTACTCATTCATTTTAACTTCTTGCAAAAGAATCAAATCAGCCTTAAGCACTATGATATTTTAATTTATTTCATACTATTTCCTAGGGCTATTTAGCCCTCTCGCATTCTCATATATGAGCTTCATCTTTTATGATATTGAGTTTCCTTTCAGGTTTTTTTATTTCTCCTATGTTGTATCCTTCTCTATTTTCTTTTGATGGACATTCCTAGTTGGAGGTTTCTCAATCCTCATGGATGATCCTACATCCACTTTATACTCTCCTCTAGGCTTTCACTTTGAGACTGTCTAGTTAGCATCATTGTTGAGAAGGTCAAGATTTGGTAGCTTAGTTGTATGGGAAAGCATTTCAACAATACCTAGGAGTGAAACCACAAGTGTGTCACCAAAAATTGATGAACCATCCTCCAAAAGGAGGGCTAAACAACATGGAGTAGCACCACTATCAGCTTCTATCACTTTAAACATATATCCATCCCCAAGTTGGAATATTTGTAGAATGGGTGTGTCAAAGATCTCCCCTTCTTCATGGTCAACATTATCATTCATAATAGTTTAGGCTTCTCCACCCTATCCAATGGCACCTCCTTCATAGGGGTTCTTTCCTTTTCACTATTTTTGCTAAGGGTTTCAACCAAGTCCTAAGGAGACTCCTCATAAGTTTCCTTTAGGCTGGTGGATTCCTTATTCACTAGGCTTTTGTCTTTTTCAGCCCTCTTGGTAGTTTTCAAGCTTTCAACCACCACTACTCTTGGTGAGGAAACTTTGTCTTTGAGTTTGTCACCCTTTAGACAATCCAGAAACAAATGGCCAAACATGTTACAATTTTGGCAAAATGGGGTTGCATCCTCATAGATTATCGGTTATGACCAATTGTCCCATTTAGTTTTTAGGTCAACCATTGTTCGAAAGGGTTTATTTAATTCAAAATTGATAAAGAATCTAGGTTCTAAAGCTAGTCATATTGTCCATTTTGATGAACTGGCCAAAGGAGTAATGCCCGCTCATCCCAAAATTCTAAAAGGAGATAGAGAAACCTTACCTAGTCTAGAGCATACCTATAGAGGTCCCTCTCCTAGTTAAAACTTGGCTACCATTTTTCCATCAATAAGGGATGTTCTCCAAAATACCAAGATCCTACAATGATTGAGTATCAATCCTTTTCTATAGTGAAGTTTGGGAAAATTGGGCTAGTCATAGTAGAGATAGACACAAACCTTAAGAGTTTTCAGTTTATAGAGAACCACTTCCTTACCATATTAACCATGGGTTAGAAGGAGATGAACTTTCCAACAAGACAAAGGGTAAAGCCTGAGGCAATTGAGTCAACCACTAAATCTAGAAGAGAAATCATGGGACCTATGGTCTTTGAGGAGATTATGGGTTTCACAATAGATTCAACATGAATCATGGATCTGACAATAATCCCCAACTAGTTTGACTTAGGGGATACCACTAATACAAATGTTAATGGGGGACCATCGAGGGGTTTGGGGCCCAAAAAAGCACAATCATCAGGGATAGTGCAAGGTTCCATCAAAGGAATATCTTCTTGGAGTAGGTTATGAACATTTTGGGCCTTAAAAAATAAAACCAATTCTAGATCTAGACATATTGGCTCCATCAACTCCAAAAGGGGGTTAAAGGTGTAGGGATCATCCCCCTAACATCAGAGAGGGCATAAGATTGGGAGGAAGCTAAGAGAAATAAAGGAGTAATGAGGTTGAATTTTCTATAGTTAAGATGAAGAAAAGGACCATCCCCTCAAGATCAAAGATGATGCTTGATTCGATAGTTGATTTGGTAGTTGACTAGTCAATTATTTGATAGTTAATTTGGTCATTTATTTGTTCATTTTTAGTTATTAGTACTAAATATAGTTAAGAAATGAATAATTTATTCAATGCCATAAATCTTCAAATATGAAAATCATGATATTAGATTTGAACTAAAATATTAAAGAAAATGGAAATATTACACATGAACAATACTAAAATTAAAAGATTGATTCAATATCATGATTAAAAAAGGTAACTTGGGATAAAAAAATTTAATGAAAATTTATATAAGTAATAATATGTCAAAATTTTCTAAAGTGTATAAACATAAATATGATAAAAACTATCAAAATTGTTCAAGAGTTTCCAACTCTTTCAAATATAGCTCGATAATTAAAATATTTAAATAACACATTCAAAATACTGCAATATACATCAATGAGCCAAATAACAAATAACACAGTGATCATCTATGTCATTTTCTCCAAATACTTTCATGGCCACCATTTGAAGGTTCCCTCTTTCTCTTTTAGATGAACAACTCTATCTAATTTATATACACAAGAAAGTGGTACATTACTTATAACCGTTATAATATTTGCATTGGCATCTCTAGTTCCATTCAGGTTTGCTCCATGTAAAATTAACAAGGAGTGAATAATCCCAATACTTGAAACATGACCATCATATGGATCCAAAACTTTAACTTTATCCCCATCTTTGATTTTTTTAAAAATATTTCTACAACAATTAAAAAAATAACATATTCAATTACATAGGTAATGAAAGGACACAATATAAAATGCACTATTAATGTAGTACTAATTATGATAAACATTCATTTTTCATTGTTATAGATAAAATATTCCTGAAAAAAGTTAAGGACATTCACAAAATGTTAAATAAGTTAATAATATTATTACTTAACAATTTCATGCCTTAGAATTGGACAAATCTATTATTAAAAATTCTATACGATTTAAACTCCCCCAATGCAATAAGAATAATATATGTTTGGTTGGAATTTATATAATGTGTGTCACATGGTTAATTATACCTAAAATAGCACACAAGCTCCAATTAGTTCCATTTACTCACTATAAATTATTAGTATAATATATATTGACATAACACATTTATATTTATTACAGCACATAAATTGAAATGAATCTATAATAGTAAGGCATTTCCTCTTTGGGTTCCCTAACTATAGAAACAAAACAAACATATCTAGCTTGCTAAAATAATAAAGAAACACATATAATTTATAATTAACATCATTACCATTGTATCTAGGTTGATTTTAAACAACTCTAAATTTTTCTAAATTAACCCTCCATAGAAATAGGATACACAAATTCATCAAGATAGGTTAGGCAAAAAATCTATTCACCAACTTAATATGTACAATATCAATTTATTTTTTTTAATATCAACTTACTCCATCTAAAACTAATGAATATAAGATATCCAAATTATTAGAAACTAATTTCACCAAAAAATGAGATTAATATTTTTTTAATTTTTTTACTAAGCAAAAAAATTTCACCAAATACCATTTTGAAACATTGGCAAATAAACTTAAACAAAGAATTTAGAGAGAAATATATATATGAAAGATTACTAATATATTTAGAATCCCAAGGAGTATTTAACACTCCTTAAAAGGTAAGATAAAAATTTCTTAAAGGTAAATCAAAGACATTTGGATTATTTTACTCATTTGATTAACAAGAGAATCAACTAATATATGATGAAAAATAAATTTAATTAATACACAAAGATCAAGTTGAAATAATGGTTTTTATGTTGCAACACACGAGTTTCTAAATAAGGTATAATATTATATATGAAGATTATATCTAATTATTAGTCATGCTCATCTATAGACAGAGACTATAGTTTTCACCTATTTCATCTCCAATTAATTTATGTTTTGAAAATAGTGCGCATATTTTTTAGCTATGGTTATAATAAATGATTCTATTAAAAAACACAATTTTGTGATTTTAGTGTTATTTTATGATTGGTCATGGCTAATTTTAGTAGTGGTCTTTTTAATTTCTCACTTAATAATTTTTTTAAAAATTGAACTATAACATATGCAAACATTACAATAGATTAGGTGGTTACATCATTGTTTATAGAGTGGCTACATGCATGGTAGCTAATCAAGAAAAAGGGGTTTAAAAACATGGCCAATGGCATGGAGTGTGAAAATTAACACTATTGCAATCACTAATTATTAATCTCCTATTGTAAATAATTATTAAACTACTAAAAATAAATTCCTATCTAATATTGAAAAATAGCACAACTGCAACTTCACCAATAAAATATGGAAATAAATTCAAAACAAAGAGAACACAATATTTTCAAACAAATCATGCTTGGAAAAACCCCCAAAGGAAAACCACTTCTGCAGATGGAAAATATATTTACTTCATCAAATCAAGAGATAGAAAATCCCTTGCCTCTCATTGGTAGAATTTAGACAACCTCCTAATTTCTCCTACTGATATTCTCCACTACTATCCCAAATACTATCACTGTGCCCTTGCTAACACTGCAAGATTGTTTTCTATCACTACAAACTCATTGCTAACACTAAAAGATTGTTTTCTATCACTGCAAACTCATTTGCTAACATTGCAAATGTTTCTATAACTCTTGTTTTTTTCTATATTGTTATGTTCCCCAAATGCCTCCCTTGACCCCCTTTTATACTACTTAACCAAGAGCTTTCTAGTTGCTTCTTGATCAACACAACTCAACCAAGAAGTTTCTAGTTGCTTCCTACTCAAGAAATGTCCAGTTTCTTTTCGATTAGAACAACTAACCAATAGGTTACTAATGGCTTCTAAAAGTCGATTAAATAAAAAATAATTATTTTTCATAACTCCAACAATTATTTTCCAATTAATCACATATGGATGAATAGTTATCCAAGCTACCTAAAACTAACACTCCCTCTTAGCAAGAAAGTTGTTCTGCATGACACCCAACTTATCTCCAAAGAAGATGAATTTCACCTTCCCCGATGCCTTTGTAAGAATGTCTGGTACTTGCTCCTCTATAGGTATGTACTATAGCTAAACAATCCCTCATTGTACATAATCTTTGATGAAGTGATATTTGATGTCTATATGTTTAGACCCATCATGAAATACAGGATTCTCAAACAACTTGAAGCAACTCTGATTATCATAGTGTATCATAGTAGTCTCAACCTTCTGACCAAACAAAGCTACTAACAACTTTAGAAGCCATATAGCTTCACATGTCACGATGCTAGCTACTACGTGTTCTACTTATGCTAAACTTAGAGCCATATAATTTTGCTTCTTGCTAAAACAATATACAACTCTTGATCCCAAACTGAAACAACACCCTGAAGTGCTCCTTCTATCCATTGTACTTCCTACCCAATCTACATTAGTATAGCCCATCTTGATACCTTCACCTCAAATATATCTAATCCCATACTCAACCATACCATGCAATTAATTCAATATAGGGTTGTCTAGTGTCCAATGCATTCTCTTTGGTTCAACCATGAATTGACTAAGAGACTATATTGTAAATGTTATATCTAGCCTAGTCTTGACCAAATACATAAGTAAACCAATCAACTATTTGTATAAGGTGGGATCTACATCCTTCTCCTTAGATTATCTACCTTCCTCCAATTCGTGATCATGGGTGTAGACATGGCTTTGCCATCCTCCATCCTAAATCTGTTCAAGATTTCAATGTAGTATTTCCCTTGACCAAGGAAAATCTCTCCATCTATCTGCCACACCTCTATGCCTAGAAAGTAGTGCATGAGTCCTAAGTCCTTCATCTCAAACTATTCTAAAAACTCCCTCTTGTAGTCTTCTATGAGTCCTAATGAACCTATAAGAAATAAGTCATCCACATAAAGAATAAGAATGAGAATCTCACCCCAACCACCAAGTAGTAGAGGTTAGCATCTGCTTCACTCTTGACACAACCCATTTCCTGTAAGTATCAATTCATTCATGCCATGCTCAGGAACCTACTTGAGTTTATACAATGCTTTCTTCAATCTACACATGTGCCTCTCTTTTTTGTGTGCTATAAAGCCTTCTAGTTTCTCTATGTATACCTCCTTTAAGTTACCATTAACGAATGTTGTCTTGACATCCATTTGATAGATCTATCATCCCATCTATGATGTAAATGAGATCAAAGCTCATATGGAAGTATACCTAGCCATTAGAGAAAATATCTCCTTGTAGTCTATTCCCTCCTTCTTAGAGAACCCCTTGGCCACAAACCTCACCTTGTATTTCTCAATGCTACCATCTGCATTATGTTTTATCTTATAAATCTAGCTCGATCCAACTACTACTCTATATTTTGGTCTAGGAACTATTTCCCACACATTTTTTTTCATTATTGAGGAATACACCTCAACCATATCATCTCACCATACCTAATACTCTATAGCCTCTTGATTTTTGGAATCTACCAACTGACAAACTAATGCCACATAGTCATTGAACTTGGTTGGTTGTCTTCATTGTCTAGTACTATTCTTAAGAACTCCCACAAAATCTTGAGTATCCCTTAGTGTCTCTTGAACCTCACAGTTCCTATTACCAACTATACAGGATGAGATATCAACCTCTAAATCTTCTAGATGCATTTCTTTTTGCACGTGTTGCTCCATACTCTGTGAATCTCCACCACCTAAGCCTGTACTTGTACTAGTAACTATACCTGTGCTTTGCTACCCTTGACTAGGACTTGGAGCTTCTACTAGATGCTCACTCTAATTATCTATTAGAAAATCTATGGACCTTCTAAATCCCTTGTGACATCACATCTGACAATAACTCTTTTTTTCTCGGGGATAAAAATCCTATATGCCTTTGAGGTTTCACTATACCCAAAAAAGTACCCTCTCTTTTTAGTCTAATCGAATTGGTATGTGTATAACCTAGAATATGGCAATATGCCAAACTCCCAAATATTCTAAAATGGCTAACATGAGGCTTCTTACCCATGAAAGCTTCCTCTAGTGCCATTCACCCTAGTACCTTGTGTGGAACCCTATTTTGAATGTAGACTATTGTACTACATGCTTCTACACATAAGTAGTAGGGCATATCCTAGTCATGTAGCATGGATCTTGCTACCTTCAATATAGAACAATTCTTCCTCTTAGAAACTCCATTCTACTATAGATTGTAAGGTACAATCCACTGTCTCTTGATTCCTTCCCTGCTACAAAACTCTTGGAAGTTCTTTCCTTTGTACTTTCCTCCATTATCTCACTAAAGAAATTTTATCTTCTTTCATATATAGTTCTCTACTAGAGGTTTGAACTCTTGGAACTAATTGAAAACCTCATCCTTGGTCTTCAAGAAGTATATCTAGGTCTTTTTGGAGAAATCATCAATAAAAGTAACATAGTACTCATATCCTCTAATACATTTTGCTAACATCATTCCACATACATATAAATGTACTAGATCAAGAACACCTTTAGATCTAGTGTCACTCCTTGGAAAATATTTTTTTCCAAACTTCCCCAACACACATCCCTCACATACATCATCATGCTCTATGCTCACTTCTAGAACACATGTCATAGTCTCGTGAAGTAATTTGAGTACTCCATGATGAATATTTCCCATCCTCCTATGTCATAGCTCTCCAAGATATCTTGGATTAGTGATTCTTATGAGTGCCTTAGGAGTGTCAAAATGCAACCTATAAAGGCAACCACTCCTAACTCCAATAGTTATGGATGAATTCCAATCCTTGTGCTTAATCAACATGTGTCCCTCTAAAGAGTACATTATACCCCCTTTCCTAAAGAATAGATATAGAAATCAAATTCATACCTAATCCTGGAACATACAATACATCATGATTTGTAACTATCTTTCCATTCTCCCTTTGAAACTGAATAGTCCCTTTCCCAACTGGAATGAGTTTGGAAAAGTTTTCCATATAAATCTAGATATTGGTGTTCTCCTCCTTATAACTGGAGAAGTACTCTCTAACTCTTATCATATGAAATTATGCCCCACTATCTATATACTAGATATTCTATGAGGTTGAGCTCACCATACAAGCTATAAGTGTAAACTCTTCTTCCATTCTACTAGAGAGTTCTTCTACACTTGCTAAAGCAACCACCTGCTTCTTTGCCTTCTTCCTTTCTAGGAAATCATTAAAATAGTGACCATACTCATGACATCCAAAGAACTTGACCTTAAAAAGGTCCTTCTTCTTCTTCTAACTTTGTGAGTTTAATCCTTTTATAGATACCTTCTTTGGGTAAAAACACAAACCTATGTCACCTTTCATAAAGAAAGTGGATATTAGAATGCGATAGTTCAATATTAATAAAAATATATATATATTTGTGTTTAGAATTTTAAGATGATGTAAATTGATGAAATTTGTAGAATTGGATCAATTTTATGTCTATAATTTTTTAAAAAAAATTTGAGTAAGAATTTATTCATTTTCTTTTATTTTGAGGTCCCTTTTTTAACTGTAAAAAATATAGGGTGTAGTTCCCGACAAACAAGTATATGCAAATCATATTTTTTTGTTTTGATTTGAAAATATCTTATAGATGACATGTATAGCTAGGGGGAAAAAAATATATTTTTGATGTATATTTTCTTTATTATAAATACTCAAGCTTGACCTTATCAAAATCCAACAGTTTTTTCCTCTTGTTGAAACTTCCCTATCAAATATACACCTTCTTGAAAGAAAATTACATATTTATGAAAAGGACTCTCTCCTCTAGACATATATTTTAAATTTTTTTGATATGATTTACTATATTTTTTTTCCTTTTTTGAGGGAGCATCTTTTAAAATGTTGAAATATCAACTTATATTATTTTTAAATTGTAACATACTATAACTAATCAAAACACTCAAAATTTGATATAATGATGATATTGAATATGAGATCTATAAAAGGGAATTTTTAGTTTTTGAAAAAAATTGAATTTTGATAGAGAAATGAAATTTGACCAAAAAGGGTTTTGGTATCCTAAATGGTGACACAAATTTGTGTTTTTACCCCTTTGCTTTCCCTTTCCCTGCTAGGGAAACATTCTCTTATTCCATCTCACTTTTCTCTCTTGTTGGATCCATTGAAAAGAATTATTCTAAAATCCTCCCAAGTTAAATTAGTCCATACTTGATCCTAACTTGTTAAGGTAACTCATCTACTAACAACTTGAACAAAGACACTCCACTATTTAGAAAACCCATTTAGGGCTATTCTCACTAGCTTTTCATCATTGGGACTATCTCCAATAGTTGCTAATCACCCTTGACATGTCTAAGCCTTGTGAGGTAACTTGTAATGTCTTCTCTTCTCCCCGGTTCATCCTAGTATTCTTTAGCTTCTCTCTGAGAATCATCTTCCTATTAATGGTAGCATTCTGGTACAAATTTCAAATGGCATCCCACATCTTCTTTGTTGTATCTAGCTCTATGATATGTGGAACAATATGATCCTTGACACCATCAAGGATAATCCTCCTCACCTTTGCATCATCTTTCATATATGTTGTAAGCTATATATCATCTATAGGTATAGGTATACTAGTGGTAGCACAATATTTGATACCATTGTCTTCCAACAATAAAGAAATTATGGTCTTCTAGACACCAAAATTCCAAGCACCATCTAATCTGTCTTAATCTCTCAAACCAGTTGAAGCCATCTCAAGGGATTAAAGCAATAATTCTAAAGAAATCTTGAAAAAATTCTTTTCTAGGGGAAAACTTTCTACCCTCAACACTACTCTGATACCATGTGAAAATTAACACTACTGCAATCACTAATTATTAATACCCTATCATAAATGATTATTAAACTATTAAAAATAAATTCCCAACTAATATCAAAAAATAACACATTTGAAACTTCACCAATAAAATATAAAAATAAATTTAGAATATAGAGAACACAATATTTTTGGACAAATCATCCTTGGGAAAACCCCTAAGGGAAAACTAGTTCTACAGATGGAAAATATATTTACTTTAGCAAATCAAGAGATATAAAATTCCTTGCCCCTTACTGGTAGAATTCAGTCAACCTTCTAATTTCCCCTACTAATATTCTCCACTGCCATCCCTAATACTATCATTGCACCCTTGCTAACATTGTAAGACTATTTGCTATCACTACAAATTCATTACTAACACTACAAGATTATTTTCTATCATTGCAAACTCATTTTCTAACATTGCAAATGCTTCTACAACTCTTATTGTTCTCTATAGTATTATATTCCCCAAATGTCTCCCTTGACCCCCTTTTATACTACTTAACCAAGAGGTTTCTAGTTGCTTCTTGATTAAGATAACTCCACCAAGAAGTTTCTAGTTGCTTCCTAACATAGAAGTTTCTACTTACATCTCGATTAAAACAAACTAATGAATATGTTACTAGTGGCTTCTAGAAGGAGTTAATTAATTAACAAATATTTATTTTTCATGACTCTAACAAGTATTTGCCAATATATCACATATGGATGAATAGTTGTCCAAGCTACCTAAAACTAACATGGAGCTTTTACAATTAACATGCATTCTGTAAGTTTAGTTTCATTCCATAATGAAGATAGATTATGGAATTCCCTGATCATCTGTGTTAATGATTATTTTTGGTGCAGCTTGGTATTTCACTACTATTTTCAATGTATACTTACTAGAACATTAAGGCTTTCAAATTTATCTTTCTCTTTCTATTAGAACATTTTTCTAAACTCTTGAGGGGCATTTTACTTGTGAGCCTATTATCTTGTACATTATGTCCATGATTTTGATGGATATATTTGGTAGCTGCATTATTTGTCTTGTGTAACTATGACATAATATTCTTTTCTAAATCAAGATCATAATTTTCCTAAATGTAGGAGAGTCTATAGTACAATTATTTCTTATTGAATCATAATTTTCCATATGAATTGAATGCTTTGCCTAATTTCACAAGTTATAAATTTTCAATGCCATTGCTTGAAGTTTGGTTGTCTTCTAGTTTTGCATGTCTTTATTAAATTTATTGCTCACTTGACTATAGCTACTGATGCATGTCAAATAACATAATTTCATTGCTTATTATGAATTTTCTATATTGATATTCTCTCTTACCTCTCTTCTATGTTGATGATGGATCAAGGAGAGAGATTGCACACATGTAAGAAAACTAATTTCATACAATCTAATTTAGAAAGTATAGAATAATGTTTAAACTATGTTATCACTTTTTGATGGCCTATATGTGTAGTTGTATGGCTCATAGTTGTTTATAGCTGATTTCAAATACTACAATTAGAATAATATCAAGTGTTATCTTCTTTATCTTAATGTAAGATACAATATATTATACAAAGTAAGTACTTATTTAGATGTTTGAGGGTATCATTTTTTTTTGGCATGTCTTAAAGTAAAATATGTTGTAAGATCTAAACTTTAGCATATAGATTGAATACATGTAATCTTTTTTCTTTTATATTATTTTTGCATCTTCACAATTAAATTTCCTTGATATGATTTTGATTCTAGAACTTGGATATTGGGTGTCTCAGATTTTTGCTTGTCCTAAAAATTTATGATAGCATGAAGCTTCTTTTCACATTTTAATGCAACCTATTACTCAATTGAACAATAAATATTTCAGAACAATGAATGCTAAATGATCAACCTTTCATTAACAAATCACTACTCTAGGATGAAGTTGAAATTTTGAGTGTCTTAAAAATTAGTGGCAAATATTGGAGCCCTAAGTTTCAACAATTGATCAATCTCAAGATGGAGTTCCCTATAAATTTATTTGAGGGAATAAATAAGAACATTTTATGTAGTATACCTAGGGGGTTGTACACCTACCCTCTTCACTATAATAGTTGTAGACCAAACCCCTGATAGCATTACCCCTAACAACATTACCCACAGTCAATTATGTTTACCAAGTTAAAGCAACCTAGGGACAAAGGCTAGGATGTGGGAAATTCCACTTAACTAGGTCACAACGCTTATAAATTGAAAGGGCTCAGTCTTTTTTAGATACAGACATAGCCAGAATGATTTAATGACTAGAATTTAGAGGTTTTTTCAAGACCTGCTCCTTCATGTCAAGAGATGATTTGGGGGAAAAAAGTGTACTATGATGTAGGGTATCTAGGTGAATACCCTCAGTATAGAATAATTAGTAATCTAGAATAGGAAACATTTTTTAATGCAATTGTCTTACAAAACTCTATTTTTAAGGCTTTTAAATAATTCATTTACAAATGGGTAAAAGCAGAAACCTGTGTCACCCTTTTATAAAGGAAAAGGCTAACAAAAGTATAGTTGTTCATCTTCAATGACATAAAAATGGTAGTATTATTTAGGATTTGATAATGATGTAAACTAATTAAATGTGTAGAAATGGATGAATTTTAGGATTATAATTTTTAATAATTATTTGGAATAAGAATTGATATATTTTCCTAATTTTTAAAGACAATTTTTTACTTGTTGGAAAATGCTTAAAGTTAGGGGTCTAGTTCCCACCACAAAACTACATGGAAATAAACTTATTTCCACTCGATCTTTGACTATATTATAGCTAACATATATATATATATATATAGAACAATCAAAAATAAAAATTGGCTTTAGACCTATATTTTATCTTTTATAACAATTCAAATTTCAACTCACTTGAAATTGAAAGTTTTCATCTTCCACCATATTTTTCAAAACAAATATATTCTAACCAAAATAGATATTATACATTCTTTGAAGAGGACTCTCCCCTCTAGAATGTCATGTGATTTTTAATTTTTTTTATATGATTTAATGATTTTTGTTTTTCTCAAAATTGACATTTTCTTGAGTGTTTTGATTAAGTAAAAATAGGTTTTAAAGGACCTGAAACCTTTACATTAACAGAAGTCTAGAAATAAACATCAAAGAGAAGAAGCACTCAAAATTGATATCTTCTTGAGTGTTAAAATGCATACTTGACGAATTTTTTAATTAAAATATACTATTCTAATTAAAACACTATAAACTCTATATGAGAATATTCTTGACTTTTAGCTCTATAAAATGGTGCTTATATGTTATTAAAAAATTACCATAAAAAATAGTAAGAGTTATTGAAATGTAAGTTTTCTGAAATAATTTTTTTTTTTTAGTAAATGGATAAAAACTAGTATAAACATGCATTTAATAGACATTTCCAATTAGAAGAGTGTGAGACCATATATAACTTAGCTAGAATGAATTTTTATAGATCATATATTTGAATAAAACTAATTTTTAAATAGAAATACTCAAATTTAGTCATTTTGATAAGTCATCCTAAAAGGTGACATAGCTTTGTACTTTTACCCAAATGTTTATAAAACATATGGGCCCTGAGAAGAACTATTGATGAGATAAATGCCACAATGTATATATGTGTTTTTATTCTTATCATTAGAAATATCTACATATCTTTGTTGCATTATTCACCAATATTATTTTCTAAATATTTTCTAAGTAGGTGATCCAATAAGTAAATGGTGTCATGGCATTAAATTTTGTAGGCACAAAGTATATTTTTTAGAAAACTAAAATCTATTTAAATTTCTCAACAAAGCATCATGTGGATTCTAGTTATAGTTGACAAAATTTGTACAAGTCAATTAAAATATTGAGGCTCAATGATGATAATGGCTATCCAGCTTGTTAGTTAGACTGCACCCCAGGGCACCCAATAGTACTCCATTCATTGGAGAAGTAGGTTATATTTATGAATTTTTAAAAAAAATTTAAAAAAAGACAAAGAAAAAAAAAATTGTTTTATTATTATGTCCACATAATACTATTACATTCAGTGGGGATATTATATTTATAAGTTTTAAATTGTAAACATAAGCTAAGTTAAAACTATTTTTTAAGTTTATGATTATTGTAATCCAAGCAAGGAACTTCCTTCTTTGTAATGTACCAGTCCCCTTTGTGTTTCATCATCCTTGATGATCTCTACAAATTAGACACTAAAAGAATATTCCAAATATATGATATATAGCATTGTGATATCATTTCTTTTCGAAGTCAAAATCACAATCAAAACTCAAGATCCATTTTTACTTCAATATTTCCAAAAAGATACTTGCATGATATCATAAAGTTAAACACATACTCACCTGAGTTCATTTTACCATACTTGTGGTCATCTTAGAATCAATTGAGTTGAATCTATTTCATATTCCTGTTCATTAGTTTGATTCCATATCGATATCTTCATTTAAGAGATTTTTTAGGGTTCAATAACTGAGAGTAAGATAAGTATTCAAAATTTGAATTCTTCAACTAGCAAGTTCTAGATCATAACTTGATCATAATTTAAATCACTTATACATACCATTTAGCATATGGCACTTATTAATGGGTAGATCATCCTTAAAAACTTTTAGATCACCTAAAAAAGAGTTAATAGATCCATGTTTTCCATTTATGTAACCTTGACCTTCTTGCCAATCTTAATCACAATAACCTTTCATTAGAGTAATCATCTCATAATAGAATATACCCCATATCTCACAAACAATATACAATAATTCAATATGAAAGACAACATCAAATGTGTATAAACATGTATAGCAGTGTGTCAAAGGGTAAAAACATGATATATTATGTGTTGAACTATCATTTTGCATGATGCTTAATGGCAGGTATCCTTTCAACCTCCTCTCTTGAAAAGCTAATCTGAGGATCAACTCCAAGGTGTTGGGTGATCTTGTGACCTACTGGAATCCACTAAGTTGAAGTTAAATATGAATTTTCACAAGGAGGTCTTTTTTTATTCTGATTACTTTAGATAAAATGTGAAATCTATTCATCACCTCAAAGAGTGAAACACACAAAAAGGAAACTATGTTTTTGTATTTTCTATTTTTAAATGGATGTAATCTAATAATGAAACTAATATGAATTCCTAATTTAACAAGGGGTTAGTAAAGCAAAAAAATGAAGATAAGGTAACAAGAGGTCTAAGAAAATAACACAAAAATAAAATCATAACAGACATAAGTTACAGAAAACAACACGTTTGTGAGTTAAGCCTTTGAAGAAATTGGTGGGTAACCAATGAAAAAAGGAGCAACACTTCCTTGATTCCACTGATGCAATCGTCGATGATATTTCCTTAGCAACCATAAGATGTTTCAATTTTCCTCAAATCACAAGGCCATGGAAAGTGAGTCATGTAAGACAAAAAGTTATGCAAGAACAAAATAGGTGATTTCTTCTCAAACTAGATATGTCAGCTAAATTCATAAAACCATAACAAACACCAAAATTAAAAGATTGCATGACCAAAAATAATGCAATAAACTTTTGGCTCAATCACAATTCCATGAACATACATTCACAAAAATATGACACAATTAGGAAAGAATTGCTACACTCCAAATGCGAGGAAAAAAAACATATATTATTGAAAAATAACAATGGACCTGATTACATATTACAATCTAGTATTTATAAAAAAATCATCTCCTCAATTTGTGTTGAGATTGAGAGATATCTTCATGTAATCATATGCTTATAACTTAATAAAACAAACTAATTATATACAAGCTAACTATCTAATTGGAGCTTAGTAGGACTTCATCCATTTTTATATCATTAATTAGATGCATGAGCTTTTACATGTCATAAAACAAAGAAATTATGAGAAAATAAGAAGAAGAGAGCCTTTAGTTGATGTAGAAGTGTTCGGAAGTGTCAAAAATAGAAGTTCATCCTTCACTAGGTGTTTATCAGAGTTAAACTACTATCAGGACAAATTTCTAGTGCATGGAAAGCTCTAATTTTGGAACTAGTAGTTAACTATTGGTGCACCTTTAGAAAAGTACACCTTAGAAGAACAACACCTAGCACACTTGCACACCTCTAATTTCTCCAAAATTCTTCCAACACTTTTTTGCAAAAAGTGCACCACCACACCTGGTGAAACATCACTTCTGATGCACTAGCATAGCAATGCACCTCAAGGGTCTAAAAATGCAAAATTTTACTAAGTATCAAAAATGAAATTTTGAGTTCTAGGTTTTGTTCCCCTTCATACTAGAGTTATGTCTGGATGCTTTCCCTTGAATTTATCTATTATTTTAGTGGCCCTTGCTACATCTGGTAGATCTAAGGCATTATATTTATCCTTGACCTTGTGCCTATAATTATATTCCTCTATACAAGTTTTAGCAAAATCCCTGAGTTTAGTATCAAGCTCTAGCAAAGCTTCTTCAATCTTGAATGCCTACCAGATATCTTCATTAGTAGAAACTTGTTCAAAAATATTCATGAATCTTTGAACAACTATCTCTATTAGTATCAACTTCTCTAATGCATCATCTTCAAAAATATCTAGACATGCATCCCTATAATGTTTCTCAGCTTCCAAAATTTTCTCTCAGGCTTGATCCTTGAGACGGTGGATCTCTAAATGTAATGATTCCATTACTTTATTTCTATCTACTATCTTCTCTATCAAATGAATCTAACTCTTCTATAGTATATACATCCATGAGTATTCTATATCTTTGGCCTTTTATTGCCTGTAGCACCTGTAAATCCTTTTGCTAGGTATGTACCTCATCCATAAGATTGAAATCTTGATTCAAAATTGCTACCATTTTATCCACATTATCCTACATAAGATGTAGTAGCTTTAGATTTCCTTGAATGATGAGTACTCCTTTCCCCTCAAAAATTTCCCACTATTAATGACAAGCATTTGAAAATGGATCCAAATGTACCCCTCCCCTATCTCTTCTTTTAATTATTGCACTTAAATTATCTTTGAGGTGTTCAAGATCTAAGAGACCAACAAATTCAATTAAATATCCCTTTAGGATTTAATTTTTTCTTTGAAGTGTTATCAATTATGCCCCTTCTTGTTCCAAACTTCTGAATACTTCCTTCATTCCCATTGTGACCATTAGCTTAGTTGTATCTAATGTAGGCTTTCCAAGCATAACCTTTCTAATTTGATAACCATGTGGAGTCAAATCTTTTATTTCTATATCAAGAGGAGGGATAGCCACTTGTGCAAACAAATCTTGGGTTCTAGTCACTATTGATGAAGCCAATGCTCTTACATCCTTTGATGGAGACCCAAGTTTCCTAAGAACCTCGATTAATTCTATCATGTTTTCATCATCTACATTGAATTGTTGCTTCTTATTTATTATCATTTCTTTTTGCAACCATCTTGGGACATGCTAAGTTGAGGACTTTCCTTTCAAGGATGAAGGAGTTTTCTCTACTACCCCCTTTCCCTTATCACTCCTTTCTAGGGTTTTCTCCCACTGTGTTGGCTCTTCTTCTGTGGTCTCTATTTTAGTAGAACCTACAGTTCTCACCTCTATGTCCTATGAAGTTTTTTGAGGTTGTTCACCTATTTTTCCCTCTTTTAACACTTCATTGGTGGATACTTTTTGTGGCTCCCTTTCAAATTTGATATGAACCTATTCCATTTCTATCCCTAAAGGAGGAGGAGTAACTGATCCCTTGTCAACACAAAATGTGACTTGTAACTAGGACCTAGATGTAGGATCTATCTGAAGTCCTTGTGACTCTAGGGGCATTTGAGTCCAATCTTCTTGTTTAGGTTCATTAGTTGGTGTATCCCAGATCTTATTCCCAACTAGTTAAGTTCTAACAGGCATGAATTTAAAATCTGACATCTTAAAGACATTAGTCTCTTCAACATTTTTCTCATCAATCCATTATTGCATCTCATTCTCTAATGTGATAGTTTGCAGAGGTTCTTCTAGGATTGGTGGAGGCATAGCCATAGAATTTCTTCTTCTTTCTAATTTTATGGCTCTAGCTAGTTAGGTCCAACTATTCAAAGGTATATTATCCTCATCATCCTCTTCTTCATCTTCTTCTTCGTCTTCTAGGGGAGGTTCTAGAATTGATGGGAAAGGGATCACATTATTTATTGATCACCTTTTGTCTCCTTTTTACCAGAGTCTTAATATTTCTTCTCTTTGGTGCTAAAGGAGATGTCCGTTCTGCTTGACAAGGAGGGGAGACCTCTTGAACCTTAACCTCTATCTCTATCTAGCTTGGTGTAGCTGGTAGCAGTTGAGGATCAACTTGGACTTGGAAAGCCTAACTATCTTTCGGCCTTTGTACACTTTCTTTTCCTTGCTATGGAGGGTTTGGGATTTCACCCTCTTATGGTTGAACTCTCTAAGGAGAACTCCTATTCCTCTTGCCTTGGCATCCACCCTTCTAAGCTTGATTGTATCTAACTAGCCTATAAATTTGATGTATCATCTTAGGCCTCACTAGTGACTAAGCTACAAAGGTAGGGATGGTGACTTTCTTCCCTCTACCTTTGGCTAGGTAGGCTTGTGCATGAAAGATCACCATTTTAGGAATTGTATTAAGCTTAAATGGTTTCTTAATCCAATACTATGTCATTTTAATAGCATGCCTCACCCTATAGTTGATATCAAAATTTTCTTCCCTATTAACCTTAGCATTCATAATGGGCCTATCACCAATCTTCTCCTTGTTCAATAGAGGATCAAGCAATTCCTCTCAATCCTACTATAATATTTTCAATGGAATCTTTATTTTAGGGCCTTCTCTACTAGATACAAAGTCATCCTAAATAATCCCTTATTCAGACATCATAGTTATTTGTAGTGTTCATCCAATGATCTTAATTAACCTCTTCATGGGTAAATTCTTTGCCTTCAAAATATTTTACTCTCCCAACATTATCAAAACATGGCCTTGGAGAATTTTACTCTTCCAAGGGATACTGATCCTATTCACATTCAAAAGACAAAACATCTTGCTTTCAATCTACCTAAAAATGTCCTATGGTCAAAGGTCATGTCTAATATTTCTTATGTTGCTTTCTAACTCTATCATATGTGGACAAGAGTTGTCAAGTGATCTCTAAGAGAACAAGTCTATCGCAAGGATACCTTAAGATTTTTTTTAGGTTGACAGTGGTACTAGCTACCCTAAATATGTAAAAGTTCAGAATTGGATATAGTATGCTCTAAGTACTATTATCTATGCCACTACATCATTTGATAATCTCTTTACATAATCCCCTTCTATGAATTAGATTATAGCAAATATAAAGGCATCATTAACTATCCCATACTCTTTGCTCTAATTTGAGAGTATCTTCTTTACCAATTGAGGATAGACAATCTATGTCCATGTATTAAGATCTTGCATGTTGCCTCTCTTGTATAACCTTGGATAGTTTGTTGCCCTTGCAGCCAACAAGTACACCAAATATGATGTCATATAAAAATTTTGGTTTTTCTTAACTACCACCAACTACTCACACAAATTTTGACTCAAAGTGGAAGCCCAATCTAGTGGCATTTACACTTTCTTGATTATCTCAATGAAGTGTACCATGAAGATATTTAGAAGCCCTATCACAAGTAAACCCATGACTCTACTTACAAGTATGATGGAGTATCTGATTTCTTCTATCATATACCTTCTAGTCATATTCACCTTGCCATTCTTCTTTCCCAAAGGAGTCTTCTCTATGAGGTAGGATGATTGAATGATTTTGGAGGCCTCCTTGATATGCTCCCTATACTACCTTTCTACTGGCTAATATGTGAGTCTGATAAACTGATCTTCCAATGGGAGATGAAATAATTTCTCAATATTTTTTGCATATAGGTCAAGGAAAATTTCTCCTATTACACTCTTCACCACCCTCTCCTCAAGGACAAAGTGTACTACAAGTGTCATGACGAGCTCTAAAGATTATACTGATACTTGGTGTGAAGTTGCAGTGACAAGCACTAATCTAATGAGTGTAGAAATCATTTGTGATCTCTTAGTAGGTTTATTGTAAATCTTTAGGAATTTCCCCAAATCATTATGCCATAAATTAGTATCCTTTATGTCTAAGTAGTCATCTTGAAACCTTCACTTTCTTGGAATGCCCTAGAACTTGAATATGACAGGTTTCAATGCCATTTTCTTGCCAAGTGAAGAAAAAGAGGATGCCATTATATTTGCACACAAAAACACCCATCAGTCTGATTTTGAAGAAAATAAGATTAAAACAAACTCTAATCATAGGATGAACAAGATTAGAAAATCCAATTACCCAAAAACTCATTTTTAGACCTAAAGTGCATAAATATAATGCACCTGGTGCACCTAGAAGGTGTGCTAGGTGCACTCATTTGTGAGTGCAAGAGAATGTGCTTAAGTTGTTTTGAAAAAAAAATATAAAATGAATGCACATTAGCACACCTAGGAGGGTGCACTAATGTGCACATATTTTATATGTTTAGTTAGGTTTTAAAGATTTTTTTAGAGTAGTTTAGGTGTGCATCAATGCACCTGGGAAGGTGGGTTGATGTGCACAAAAAACTTATGGTGAGTTTTTTTAAGTTTCACTTTCTTTTGTGATTTTTTGCTTCAAATTTTATTATAGTTGTCATTAGTGTGCATTAACACACCTAGGGAGGTACATTGATGCTCACCCAAAGTTGGATTTTTTTAAAAAAATTTCCATCATGAATAATAATGTGCGAAGGGATAAGGTTCACATCAATGCACCTCATGAGGTGCACCGATGTGCACCTTATGTTTCCTTCTTCTAAAATGTGTTTAGTGTTTCGTAGGTTTTTAAGTTTAGCAAGGAGGAGAGTGAGCACACCTAGTCAGGTGTAGAAGTGCACTAGAAAGCTTTTTTCAGGGAGCAACAAAGACACTAATGAAAAAGAAAAGGAAAAAGCCAAGGTGAGGAGGGAGGGGTTCCCCCCTGTAAATAGATCTTGAGAAAGTTCTATGTAGCTGTGTAGTGCACAAGTGCACCACTACAAGCTACACATAAATAATGTGCAAGAGCCCTTTAAATAACTTTGGGCACATTAGTGCACCTCTAGAGGTGTACCTAGTGCACAAAAATTCTTAACGTTTAACTTGTTTCTTTTGAG
Source organism: Cupressus sempervirens (assembly GCA_028749045.1). NCBI lineage: Eukaryota > Viridiplantae > Streptophyta > Pinopsida > Cupressales > Cupressaceae > Cupressus > Cupressus sempervirens. The sequence continues at coordinate 842,959,961 of CM053787.1, read as the reverse complement.
TCTCTTGAATTTCTGACCTCTGAGTTTCTCTGATAGGACACAGAGATGAACTAGGGGATAGGAAAGATCTCAAAATAGCTTTAGATCCTAGACCAAGAGTCCAAAAAGCCAAAATTTAAAGTAGGGGGTCCCCATTTCTTATAGGAAATAAGGTATGCATTTTGGAACCACAAAAAATAGCCTTGAGAAAAGGAAGAAATGACAAGACATTTTTTCATCAACATACATCCCTTCATCATGTATCAAACACCAATTGAATCTTGAATGCTCCAAGCATATTTCAAGTCACTTTGCAACCCAAAGCCTCAAAATTTTTGAACTCCAAGTCTAGTGTGTGTTCCATGTATTCATTTCCTTCAACATCTTTGGATATAGTCTATCAAAATCTTTTGACAACATGGAAACAACCTTCCACCCCATCTAGCTCATCCATTAGGAATCTCCATGAAGGTCATTTAATAATCCTTTGCCTAACCAGATGAGAGAATTACTTTGAGGGATCTTACCGGGTTGTCACTTTTCTTAAAAGAAATTTGACAATCTTTTGAATACCTACTCCATGTAGTTCATAATGTTGCCATTTGATTCTTGGATGAAGTAATGTTTTGTACTAGATAGCTCATTTTGAATCTGCATCTATTTGCCCTTTTAGATCTCTTATAATGCTTCAATCTTAACACCATTCCTCTTTTTTTATTTTTCTTCTATATCCTGACCATGCTTAGACTATGTGGCTTAGACATCAGTGTCATTTCTTGGATTCAATCTTTTGTGAACATCCCTTGCATTCCTCTTTTAAGAACTTTTTAGCAATTCTCATGCCAAATAATGATCTTAGCAATTCCTTTGAGAAGACCCTTCTGTTTGAACCAATGGGGTTTGGATCATCCCTTCTTGTCTTCAACCTTAATTTAACAACACCTAAGACAATCAATCTTTAAATTTGCAAAGTGTCAAGAACTTGTTGATCTACAATCTTGATATCAAGACTAAAAGTCCCTAATTTCTACAAGTGAGATTCATTCCTCAGTTGGTATAAGACACACAATTGCCAAAATATTTTGACAAAGAAATGCCTCTTACTAAAATTGGAACCAAAAGAAAATTAGTTGGATTTGTCAAGATAAAATCTTAAGTGCACCTACCCCCTTGGACTGATGCAACTTTGAAAGAAAATACATGACTAAAAGAAAACATACATATAGAAAATAAACACACTTGTAGAAATGAAATCTAAAAATTATTTTTTTATTTTTTTGTGTCTTCTAGGCTTCAAAATAATGTTTTAGAAACTACCCATTGACTTGCAATGGAACTAGTTCCCCCTGTAAGGAACTAAGCCTAAAAGTATTTTCTCTGAGAATCTTCACAATTTGATAAGGACCAATCTACAAGCATTAAAACTTAGTGTGGTTTCCTAGCTTCTCTTTCACCTTATCCCAAAGTAGAACAAGGTCAAAAATTCTAAAGGATTTTATCACGGTCCTCTTGTCAAACCACCTCTTGATGACAGCTTGATGTTTGACCATGTGCTCTAATGTAACTATTTGTTTCTCATCCATCTCTAAAATATTCATCAATCTAATTTGTACTTTTTTAGCATCTTTAGTGTACCCACTCATGAACTTCAAAATAGGAATCTTGAGGTTAAGTGTGAATACTAGCTCTTGTCTATAAACAAGCAAATATGGCAACATCCCCAAAGTGTTATTTACCCTCACTTGATCTATCCATAGAGCATATTTGAGTTATGTATGCAAATCTTTAGGATTCTCCTTTAATAAACATCTTATTACTATAATCAAGTTCTTTTTTGTTGATTTATCTACCCCATTTCCTTGTGGGTAATAATTTGAAGAGAACTTGATAATAACCTAATTTTCAAATGCCATTGAGTCAGGAATACTGCTATAAAAGTTGATCTATTATCACATACTAAGGTGAATGGCATCCTCAATCTAGTAACAATGTATTCCTCCAATAATTTTGTTACACCTTAATATTGTAATTTCTAAAAGTTTTTGATTCTATCCATTGCGAACAATAATTCATAGCTGTGAGAATAAAATTGTGTGTAGTTGACAATGGTGGATTGACTAGACCAATGAAATCCAACCCCCACTTTATGAAGGGGCATACCTTATACACTGGTTGCAATGGCATTGTCAGGTTTTTTTTTTGTTAGCACTAATTTGACAAATATGACAAGAATGTACATGCTCAAGAGTATCTTTGAATATCATGGGCCAAAAATAACCTAATCTTATAATCATATGAGCAGTTGCTTCTACTAAACCATGCGATATACCATACTTATTGTGAAACTATTCTAGAACTTCCTTTGCTTCCTCACATCCTAAGCACTTTAGGTAGATTCCTTCATAGTTCCTTTTGTACAACTTTCTATCATGCAGCATATAGGATTCGCACTTCATTTTAAGTCATGTACATTGTGAACTATTCATCTAGCTAGGGCACTAATTCTGTAGAAGATAGTAAACAATATCCTCATACCAAACATTTGTTACTACACCTTGACCAATATCAACTTGAGATATTATCATTTTCTTCTAGTCATTCTCATTTGTTTCACTATCAAACTTGAACTTGTTTTCATTCCCTACCTAGTTATTAGCTATCATTTTTTATAATCCTTGACCTCTAACTAACCTCATAGGTTGGATTTGTAGATCAACTTATTGAAGTATTTCCATCCATTTCCCTTGTCTTTCACCAAGTTCATTTTGCATCAATAATGTCTTTACCACTGGATCAAGTACAATCACCTACACCTTACTTCTTACTATATAATGACGAAACTTCTTCACTTCCTTAATCAAAGAAAAAGATTATTTTTCGAGGTTGGAATAATTTAATTCAGCATTCTTTAATGGGCAACTCATAAAAGGAATTGGTCTTTCATCTTCCATTTCCTTCTTTTGTGTTAGGATTCTAGTGCATGAATGTTCTAAAGTAAAGGAATATATCTTGAAGGGAAGCTCATAATCAGGACTTACCAATGCTGGAGCCATGGAAGTGGCTATTTTGATTTCCTCAAATGATTTCTTTGCCTCTAAAACCCATTCTATTTTAGCCCCTTTTTTGAGTCATTAAGGGGATGGACTATTTTTTTGAATCCACTTATAAATTTTTTGTACAAAATTTATCTTACCAAAGATAGACTTAAGCTCTTTTTGACTGTGAGGAGGTGATAACTTCAAAATAGCTTCAACTCTATCATGATCAATGGAGATGCCAACTTCAAAAATAATATGACCTAGGAGCTTTCCTTTAGTGACCCCAAATGAACATTTCTTGGGATTGAGAGATATATTATATTTATAGCATTTTTTGAATACCTATCTTAAATCAGTTATGTGAGTACTTTGATCCTTTGAAAAGATAGTTAAGTCATCCATGTAGATGATTATACACGTATTTATTAGTCCCTTAAAAGCTTCATCCATGGCTCATTGAAATGTAGCCCCTACATTAATCAGTACAAAAGACATTCTCCTATAGGTGAAGGTTCACCATTTGGTCATAAAGGTCATCTTTAGCCTATCTTCTTCTTCTACCATTACCTGATTATATCCTAAATATCCAAGAAAGACATCATCTTTGAACCATTTACAATTTGTAAGACCTCATCTAGTGAGGGTAATGGGTAATTGTCCTTTTGAGATGCCAAGTTCAAGTTACAAAAATCCACACAAAGTTGAATCTCCCTGGTCTTCTTTTGTACAAGAACTAAATTAGCCACCAACGTAGAGTGGCGTATGAGGAAAATGATCTTGGCATCAAGTAATTTCTTGACTTCCTTCATTATCAGTAGTTTGAGAATATGATTAATAGGTCTTTGCCTTTTTCATAAAGGTTTGGAAATGGGTTTGAGTGGAATATCATGTGTAATAATCTAAGGATCATTTCTTTAGTTCTTCATAGCTCCAAGCAATGCCATCCTTATATTCTGTAAGAAATTTGAGCATGTCTTCCCTTTCTTGTGGATTGCATGCTTTCCTAATCTTTACCATTCTAAGATCATCATCAGTACCTAAATAGTATGAATCACATTCCTTGATCCCTTTCTCTTCGATGGTCCTTTTATTAAATGTTGATTTTTCACGATCAAAAATATGCTCTAACTTGATCATCCCCTTAGGAATAGTGTTATTTTTCAAATTTAGGATACCATCTTAATCTTCAAGTTCATTTTCCTTAGGTTTATCATATGGAGTGTCATCAATTTCTTGCCCCTTAAAGTGGCCATTGCACATAATGAATTCAAGTATAGGTTGATCATCCTGGAAGAACTAATTTTTTTTGATATTATCTAGAATAGATGGAGTAGCGACCAATTCTACTAAGAATCATTTTAATTTTGTTCTTTCAACTAGTTTTAATGCATTTGCTAAAATAATGAGAGCATCTACTACCATGTTTTACCTTATTGGTATAGACTTTATGCTCAAAGCCTCAAAATCATCTAGTGAATCCTATACCCTTTTCCTGTAAGCAAGCAACCTCTTATCATTGCAAGACTATAATGATTTCACTTGTTAAATGACCAACTGAGAATCTCCTTTGACTATGAGAACTGTAACTCCTTTCTTAAGTGCAAAGAGAAGTCCTCAGATCAATGCTTCATATTCTACAACATTATTAGTACATCTAAACTACAATGGATATGTTGCATAGAAAGATTTACCTTTTGAATTGATCAACTCAATACTTGTATTGGCTCCTGATTTGCATTTGGAACCATTGAAGAAAAGTGTCCAAATTGGGTTTTCCTTGGGCTTTCTAACCTTATGCTTGTTTTTCCTTATCTTTTCCTTTACCTAAGCCTGGAAGGATTGTCTCTTGGGCACCCATTGTAGTATTTCATAGGGTGGGCTTACTAGTTTTCTATTGTCATTCCTTGAAATTGAGAGTGTATGTTTTTCTTGTTTGTCCTAAATTTACCCTATCAATTCTTTGATTTCATTGACTTTAGGTTTAGGATGGATGACTACCAAAGTCTATCCTTAGCCTTTTACATATCATTCTTCTTCTTTTAACTTTGATCATTCTAGGTGGAGGAGAAGACAAACCTCCACCATCTGAAGAAGTATCACTATACAATGCATTTAAGTCTTCAATTTATCCTTCAATCTTTTCAATAGTGTAAGATATGTTTATAGAACTTTGGTCTTCTGTGGGTTCATTTTTTGAATCGTTACCTTTCTTTACTCTCATCATTTGTGTTAATACCTTTAGCAACTACTTCTTGACATGATGAAAATTTGAACTCTGAATGGCTAACTTTATGCAATTGACAAAATCCTAGAAGGAGGAGGATATTGGGGTCAGCTTCTCCTCCTAGAAACTGTAAATTAGCTATCATGTGGTCTATGATTTATATGATGACCTCATCTTTTAGGGTTGAAATTGTGGATTTTATATCTTGATCATCTAATATTTTGGTCAAAGTTGTATAAAAAACCATCACTTTGTCAGAGCCCAAATCTATTTGTAAGAAGGCTACCTCACTTAGAGCATTGTATTCTATAATCATCTTTTTAAACTTTAGCTCTGCATCTATTTTGATTTGATTGTTCAAACCCTTCCATGGTAACCAAAGCTAAGTAAAATCTATGGAAAAGCATCCCCTTAGACATTTGGTCCATTCTCTTCTTAGAAGAAATCTAGAAGTTTTAGGAATATCAACCACATGTATATCGATGACATCTTGAATTCAAGGATCAACTATCAACTATATACGAACATATTTTAACACACCAATTACTTTTACCTCTATTTTATCTAGTTGTGTCACTATCCAATTAGAGGGTTGAGGGATAACCCCCAACTTTTGTGCTATTGATAGTGGCATAACATTACACGAGGCTTCTAAATCAAATAAGAAATTATGAAGCTTATTCCCATATATCTTGATGCTAAGTAGAAATGGGGGCACCTCAACCTTTTCCTTAAACATAGTTGGCATCACTTCTAAAGCATTGGCTTGTTGGGATACTATCTGTTGAGAAATAGTATTCCTACTATGGGGTACTTTTATTTGGTCTAGATTTCTCATTATCACTTCTCATTGTTGAGGACAATTTTTTAGCATGTCAAATATAGACATGTTGGCCTTTGTTCATTTCAAATTGTCTATCATGCTATATTTCTCGATAGACCAAGAAGGATTTTTCAATATTTTAGGTACGTTTTCTTGGTTGTGATTTTGTTGTCCTCCATATAGTGGTCTAATTGGTACCAAATTGTTACTTTCTCTTAAATCAAGAGGAGTTGGTTGTAATGCTAGAGGAATTCCATCTAATATTAGTTCTTTTCTATTTCTCAGATTGTATGTATTTTGATTGTTGTTAGAAAAAGTAAACATCTATTCATGTTGAAGGTCAGGTTCTTGGCTAAATGTAAATGAGAATTCTTCATTGACTGGCTATTCTACCTACTCATTTTGTGTAGAATCATAGGATTTTAATAGCATAGCATTGAATTGCATAAGAGGAGCATTGCCATTTACTTGTGAACTCTAAGCTATTTCTTGATTTCCATCATAGTATAAACCATCATTGTTAGATATATTTTGACCATCATCATATTGATTGATATTTGTATACTAAACATTATTGCTATTATTATTTTAGGAATACTTCCATTATTTAGACAAGTTTTTCATTGTTGATTTTTTCTTTAGAATCTATTATTACAGTCAAGAGGATTGAATTTTTTCCTTCCATTATTGTTTCTTGTATTGTTGTTGCCACCATTATTGTTCCCATTAGAGTTCCTATTATAATTTTGGCCATAATTATTGTTGTAAGGGCTAGTGTTGTTTCTTTGATAATTGTTATTTTGTCCTTGTGACAACCTTAGATGAGTCAACTCATTTTTCATTTAAATAGAAGCTTTAGCAGGTATAGTATATGGCACTTCCAACCTGTGCTATGCCATGTGAAAATGATGGTTGAAGCATGACATTGTCTCAGCTAGATCCTTCTTGATTGATATGAACTATTGATATAGCATAGGTGGGTTGATGAAAGTATTAAATTATTCCAAGAAAAAAAATTTGAAGGTATCCCAATCTCTAATACATCCAGGTGGCAGATTGGTATACCAATCAAAGACAACTTTTGTCAAAGTGTAGGGGAATAAATGAAGAACCACATTCTCATTAGCGATCTATTTTTTGTTGTAAACCTCTTTAAATACCTTAATGTGATCTTTAGTAGTTCATGTCTCTCCATAAATGAACCTTGGGAAAAACTTTTCTGGATTCTTTGGAGGATCATTGAGTACACCTATCAAGTTGATGGGTGAATCTACAACATTTGCAAAAAAGGCCATTGGAGGATTTGGTGGACCTAAGGATAATTATTATGGAGGTGGAACTATTCAAATATTTGGTGGTCTACTAGGTGGTTGTTGTGGAGGTAGAATTGAAAAATATTATGAAATGTTGAATAGAAGTGGTTGAATTCAAGGTATTCCTTTGTCACTACGAGGCTTGCAGAAATGGCTAAGCTGAAGAAACTCGTGTGTACTTGGTGAAGATCTTAAAGCTCACTAAAATAGGGATTTTGGATCAAGACCCTCCAGTTTCCATCAATGCTAGAAAAAGAGTACCTCTGTAGAAGTACACTTTCTCACAAATAAGGTGTAGCTCAGAATTTGGTGCACCGGTGCACCTAGCACACCTAGTGCACCTGCACAATAGTGCACCTACACAGTAGTGCACTTGAATTACTTGAAAACTCTTTTAAAAAAAAATGAACTCACAAAAGGTGTAGAATTTTGAATTTTTGGTAGATTTTCCTTCTATTCTAAAAATCAAGAGGCCCTCCTTCTAGTGCCACTTCTATTGAGCTATCATTTTGCACAATTCTTAATAGAAGGAATCCTTTGGAACTCCACTCTTGAAAAGGTAATTTAAGGATCAACTCTAAGGTTATAGGTGATCTAATGACCTATTAGAATCAACTTATTTGAAGATAAATATGAATGTTCACAAGGAGGCCTTTGCTAGTTCTAATAACTTTGGATAAGATGAAAAATTTGTTTGCCGCTTCAAAGAATTAAACACACAAAAAGGAAACTATGTTTTTGTACATTTTGTTTTTAAATGGATGCAATCTAATAATATAACTAATATGAATTCCTAATTTAACAAGGGATTAGTAAAGAAAAAAATGAAGATAAGGTAACAAGAGGTCTAAGAAAACAACACAAAAATAAAATCCGATTGAAAATAAGCTATAGAAAACAACACGTCTATGAGTAAAGCCTTTCAAGAAATTGGTGGGTAACCAATGAAAATAGGAGTAGTGCTTCCTTGATTCCACTGATGTAATTGTATATGGGATTTTCTTAGAAACCATAAGATGTTTCACATTTCATCAAATCACAAGGCCATAGAAAGTGTGTTCATGTGAGACAAAAAAGTATGTAGGAACAAAATAGGTGATTTTTTCTTGAGCTAGATACATCAACAGAATTCGTAAATCATAACAAAGACCAGAATTAAAAGATTTCATAACTAGAAATAATGCAATAAATTTTTGACTCAATCACAATTCCATGAACATACATTCACAAAAATATGACACACTTAGGCAAGAATCACTACACTACAAATGTGAGCATCAAAAGAATATATTATTGCAAAATAATGGCTTCCCTAATTGCATATTACAATCTTGTATTTATAAGAAATCATCTCCTCAATTTGTGTTGAGAGTGAGAGATATCTTCATGCAATCATATGCTTCAAATTTAATAAAACAAACTAATTATATACAAATTGACTATATAATTGGTGCTTAGTAGGACTCCATCCATTTTTATATCATTAATTGGATGCATGAGCCTTTTCATGTCATAAAATAAAGAAATTATGAGAAAATAAGAAGAAGAGAGCCTTTAGTTGATGTAGAAGCATCTAGAAGTGTCAAATATAAAAGTTCATCCTTCACTAAGCATCTGTTAGAGTTAAACTATTGCAAGGATGCATTTTCATTGCATGGAAAGCTCTAATTTTAGAATTAGCAATTAATTTTTAGTGCACCTCTAGAAAAGTGCACCTCAAAAGAAGTACACCTATGGCACCTATGCACCTTTAACTTCTCCAAAATTCTTCCAACAATTTTTTTCAAAAATTACACCAGTGCACCTGGTGTAGCAGCACACCCAGCACACCAGCACAGTAGTGCACCTCAAGGGTTTGAAAATGCAAAATCTTACTAAGTATCAAAAATAAAATTTTGGCTTCTAGGTTTTGTTCCCCTTCATACCAAATCTATGTTTGGATGCCTACCCTTGAATTTCTCTATTATTTTAGTGACCCTTGTTGTATCTAGTAGATCTAAGGCATTATATTTATTCTTGACCTTCTACCTATAATTATCTACCTCTATACAAGTTTTAGCAAAATCTCTGAGTTTAGTATCAAGCTCTAGCAAAGCTTCTTCTATCCTAAATGGCTACCAGATATCTTCATCAATAGAAACTTCCTTAAAAATCTTCCTAAATATCTAAACAACTATCTCTACCAGTATTAAATTCTCTTGTACATGTAATGATTCCATTACTTTATTCCTATCTGCTATCTTCTCTATTTAATCATCCATTAAATCTAACTATTTTGCAATATATACATCCATAAGCATTCTATATCTCTAGCATTTTATTTGCTATAGCACATGTAAATACTTTTTCCAGGTATGTACCTCATCCATAAGACTAAAATCTTGATTCAAAATTGCTACCATTTTATATGCATTCTCTTGCATGACATGTAGTAGCTTCAGATTTCCTTGGATGATGAGTACTCCTTTCTCCTCAAAAATTTCCCACCATTTCTAATAGGCATTCAAAAATGGATCCAAATGTAGCCCTCCCCTATATCTTCTTTCAATTGCTACACTAAAATTATTTTCAAGGTGTTCATGATCTAAGGGACCAACAAAATTGGTTAAATATCCCTTTAGGTTTCATTGTCTTTAAGTGTTCTCAGTTCTGCCCCCTCCTATTCCAAACTTCTGAATACTTCCTTCATTCCCATTATGACCATCACCTTAGTTGTATCCAATGTAGGCTTTTCAAGCATAACCTCTCTAATTTGATAATCATGTCAAGTCAAATCTTCTATTTCTGTATCAAGAGGTGGGATAGCCACTTGTGCAAATAAATCTTGGTTTTGGTCACTATTGATGAAAGCCAATTCTCTTGCATCCTTTGATGGAGACCCAAGTTTCTTAATAAATTCAATTAATTATATCATGTCCTACTCATCTGCATTGAATTGTTTCTTCTTATTTCTTATCATTTCTTTCCACAACCATCTTGTAACATGCTGAGTTAAGGACTTTCCTTTCAAGGATGAAGGAGTTTTCTCTACTATCCCCTTTGCCCTATCACTCCTTTCTAGGGTTTTTTCCCTCTATGATGGCTCTTCTTCTATAGTCTCTATTTTAGTAGAGCCCATAATTCTCACCTCTGTGTCCTAGAAAGTTTGTTGAGGTTGTTCACCTATTTTTCCCTCCTTTGACACTTCATTGGTAGATAATTGTTGTGGTTCCCTTTCAAGTTCTACCTAAACCTATTCCATTTCTATCCCTAGAGGAGGAGGAGTAAGTGATACCTTGTCAACACAAAATGTGACTTGTAACTAGGATATGGATGGAGGAACTATCTCTAGTCCTTGTGACTTTAGAGGAACTTGAATCAAACCTTATTGTTGAGTTTCATTAGATGGTGTATCTCAGATCTTATCCCTAACTAATTCAGTCTTAATAGACATGAAATGTAATGCCCCGCCAAGGGATCCAAAGAATTACACTAAGTTTACCTAACAATTTTTCTTTTTTTTACATGAAAGTAAATACCACATATAACTTGTACATAATAACGGAAGCAATAGCAATGTCCATTTAAAAGTAAACATAACATACATAACCGATTTCATTCTTTAAGAATCCCTCAATGTTGAGTTACATCTAAACTAACTAACATACATGAATCCATCTAGTACAACATCCACATGAATAATAATGATAAGTCCAATATTCATACATTACATTTCCAAATGCTCAATCATCCACTGTACATGTCACAGGGTATGAAGGCTTAAAAGAATATACATATGTGAAATAAGGTACATCATCCTATTCCAATCCATGATATATCAAAGTAAAGATAATCACATGATACATCATCATAGAAGACATATACATCCATCATAAAGATCAAACAAAATAAACTAAGTATACGGTTCCTCCCAACCATTAATAGCATCATTAGACCATCGTGGGCCCTAGCCATCCCTCCATGCGTAACATCCCAAATCACCGAAGAGATCATCAGTATTAACATAGTAGGAATGTCACTCCTAACATATACAACATCATATGTAGAAAGTAATCTAACATGCAAATATAAGCATAAGATAACACCATCTAACATATGCTAATCATCAATGAAAGGATACATATCCACTATCATGAAGGACGCATCAGCCACGATGTCTCAATGAATCTTAAATGATAAGAGTGGAAAATACACTACCACTCGACCACATGGTACCTAAGTGGTCCACTCCCACCGTGCTGAGGAGATAATCTCAAGTCCCAAACATGCTATCCCTAACACATAGCACAAATCTCTATGAGTCCAGAAATCCTAAAAATATACTAACTCAAAGGTTCCAATCACACACAAAGTCGACATCTAATTCCCAGAGGCACACTATGACATGTAGGAACCTATTATGCAGGCAAGAAAGTGGCATCGCAATTATCACGTACAAGTTACCCTAGCAATTAGCTAAACTCCACGGGTCCATACTGATCTCATGCGGCCACTAGTATCCTCTCATACTGACGAGGCACACTACGGAATGCATGGTCGCAACCATGCATTCTCACTACTCCCATCTAGCCTGTACAAGCACTCAAGGCATGGGTGAGAACCAAAACAATTATCTTTTTAGGTTCATTTAATCTCCATTTAGTGTGTAAATGTTATCACTTATTAACCAAACTTACAATGAGTTATCCTACCAGCCATTTAGGGCCCCGGCCCCCATTGCAAGCCACTTCTCGACACTACAAGTAGATTACCTACCCTAAGCTCATGGAATCATAAATTTCAAAATCACAAAAGATAATCCATAATAAAATCATCAAATATGCATAAAAGCATTAAATATCCATAGTAAAAATCATCAAACCTCTAAGATAAGAATCATCAAATCTCCATGAGCATCCGAAAAGCATCCATAAAAAATCATGACCACAACAGTTTTTTATTGGCAACTGAAGGCATCACTGATAATCATAAGTATCCATTGGTTCTCAATAACCAAAATATATCTCAAAATAAATCACAATATCCATTGGTTCTCAATAAGCAACCAAGAATATATCAAAATCATACTGATCGAAGACTCCAAAATGGTTGAGTCAAAGCATGTCACAACATGACATCATCAATAAATAAATCAACATTTTAGTCCCATCATGGTGACTAGAAAATAATCCAAGGATAACTGATCGATGACTAAAAAATGATTAGCTCAAGTGTCTCATATACATCTCAGCTTCACACATGAAGACTGATGAACAATAACAATCAGTAAATACAAAAATTTCATAGAGCATATGATCACATTACCATGGTTGGGCTTATAAAGATCGAGATCAAATAAGATCAACATGCCATCATATCTCATAACCCCTGAGCCTCTGGTAACAACCTAGGACTAGTCAACGCTAGTTAACCCAAAACTCAAAACAAGAAGCATATAGAATACACGATGCAGACACATGTTTTGGTTTTGCTATCTTACATAGTTGAATCAAGTATAGAGGTTTCCAGTTTTCTGTTTGCAAGTATATTTTCAAGTGTCTTAAGTTTCATCATTTGACCTACAATTCAACCCAATTGTTCCCCGATAGTATTATCCTTCCATTATTAAGAATTACATTCTAAGAATAACTTAAAGATAAATATTCACTAAACTGATCATCATTGACCTTTAATTAAATTGTCCTCTATATTTAACCATGATCCATATTCTAATTGATTAACCTTTCAACTTTTCTAAGATCATTATTCGTTATATTATAAGAAAGCCAATTATCAAATTTTGAATAAGAATATTATAACTTTATTTATCTCAATCCATTAACATAGGTACACCATCCATGACCTATTACGTCTTATTAGTTTTCAATTAGAAACTTAATTAAGTATTACTAAAGTTTGAGTCTTTTAATTAAATCTTCATCATCATTGACAATCATATAATATCTAAAATCATAATTCAAGTCATAAGAATAAGACCTATCAACTTGATATCAATACTTTTACAATCTTATTAAAAGAATTAAATCTCCATTACTTAACTTAAATATTAATTAAATCTAATTAACTTTAGTTAATTGATTTAATTAATAATTTCATGACCAAACCATCAACCCAATAAATATTAATTGACTAATAACAAATATTTATGTTCATAGTTCAATAATAATAACTTTTTACAAAACTTTAATCATTAAATAATCTCCACTAGATTAACTCTAATCAAATTTGTTGATATCTATTTAAACCATTATTTATTAATAGTTTGCTAGTCCTTACAAACATTAATAAATAATAAACTCCTTAAACTATAAATACTCAATCTATAGAATCCTTCCATAAACTCATTAGTTAATATTTGGCTAACTCTTAACTCCATTAAGGTATTCAAACGTATTAAGCAATAACATAATAATTCAGTCTTAATCCAATATCATTCAGAATTTCTAAATTTAAATCAACATAATATAAATTATCATCTTACAATTATTTAATCAATATTAAAATAAACAATTAGACTCCATTTTCTAATTGTTCTAATAATATTTTGTCTATATAAAGATCCTTATCACAAACCAATAAGACTCATTGTAGATTTTAACATGAATAATCTCCAAATTCTTAACATTATCATCTTCATTAAACAACTCTAAAATTGTTTAATATATATTAAATAGTATTCAATAAATCTCTTTTCTTTTAATTTCCTCTCATTTAAAAATCCATTTACTTAGATTGACTAATAATTAATTACACTTCTTCTACTATTAACTAATCTTAATTAAATTTGATTTAATTAGATTAGATAATAAACCATATAAAACTAATGCATATTAATAAGATTCTAATAAAGAAAGATTGCAATAATATCTTTGATTCATTCTATGCTTTGATATTTTATTTTTGTAAATTTTAAGCATAAAGAACTCTTGGTTATGGGAAATAGAGAAATATATGTCTTTGAATAAAATAGTCTTAGTACAATGGTCATATCTCTCTAATGAACCGTTAGATTGGGCTGAAATTTAAATATGTTGGAGAGGGCCAAGTTGCACCAATTTTGATCGGAGCGACCAAATAAATTCGATCACGATAAAAAGTTATGAATGACTAAGTTCGGGTCTATCCAAGAGGCAGCGACAGGACAATTTGTGATGAATTAAGAATTTTCTCTTAAAATAATTGTTCTCTAAATTTACCCATTCATCCATCTAATAGGTTTGTCCATACGCATCTGAAAATATAATTTGATAGAAAGATTACATCTAATCATACGAATTTTTAACTTAGACTATCTATTTTAATTTCAAATCTTGTCTATCTAATTTCACAATATAAATTCAAACTCAAACCCGATTAAGATCTAATTATTTCTCCTTAATTGGATCTAGGATTTTTCTATTGTTTTCTTCTCATCCAAATAAAATATCTAGATTTCAATTCATATCATAGATTCAATCATAGAGAAGATTCAAACACATATAATAGACACGATGAAGACAGGAATGCATGATGTGGAAATAGCATAAGTAAAATCACAAGAATCTACCCGGGTTCTGATGCTAATTCACTCTTCTTCAGAAAACCCGCAAAGCAAGCTCCCTTCTTCAGAGTTCTTGAGTCCTCCCATGCTCCAATTGCTCTCCACGCTATTTTTAAGCTTCTATGAATGCCTGAATATCAAGAGCTCTCAAGAAACCTTTGGAATGCTTCTTAAAACAGTTGAAAGGTGTCACCAACTAAGCATGGGTCTTTTCCAACCTTTTTGATGAGTCATAGAGTTGTAGACACCTTGTTCTTAATTGATGCACTAACCCCCGTGTTGTTGACACATGTTAATTCACATGCAAGCTTATAACTCCAATTTACTTTACTCTTTCCAATTTTATTTATTTATTTATTAAGTCTCATGCACTAACTTTAATATCTCCACTTTTCAATCTTAATATATTTATATTTTAATCATATGAGATTTAGAATCTTTTAATAATTTAAAATATATTTTTCACTTTTAAATTTTATTTTCCAAAACTTTATTGCTAAAATATTTATTAGCTTTAATAATATTATTATTTAGTCATTTATTTAAAAATGAGCTCCAAATATATTATTATTAAAATAAATATTATCACATTCCAAATTTAATATTATAAATTTTATCTTCCAATTTAATTATTTTATTTTCAAATTTAATTATTTTATTTAATTAATTTTTCAATTAATTAAATAAAATAAATATTAAAATATCATATTAATTTTTTTATTTAATTAAACCATTAATTAAATCTTTTAATTAGGCTTAATTAATAGAAAATACTCCAAAGACTTACAAAGGTAAAAATACGAAAAACCCATTATAGCCAAAATACATACAAATCAAACCAAGGGGTTAATATCATGAATTACATCATCTGACGCATTCGAAGGGTACTCAATTTAGATACTTGTCCTAATTTTTCAATTAGAACAAATGGCTTAAAGGGTTGAGATTTGGACTTGAGAATTTATCTCCACTCTCTTATCATTGAGATAATGTGATAGGGTACGCTCATCCTGGCAATTCAGGGAAGTCGATACTCGGTACCTGCAACCTGCATAAAAACCATGCATGTACAAGCATAATATATACTAAACTAAATAGGCAATGATAGAAAGTGGTGCATTGTGTAGATCTCGACTAGCAGGTGACTACGACTCCCTTCCTTAACCACATCAGACACACCATACAAAAGCAAACACGCACACCATACACATGCAAGTATGGGGTAAGTATCCATAAGAAAACACATATGATAATAAATCATCTTACTAATCATCATTAATAACCGCAAACACTGAAAATAATCATCATACATACATGAAATGTAGAGTCTAAGTAATCTCATCACATATCAACTGAATCCATAGCACAATATCTGATAATCTCGTAATAATGTTACTAACCATCAATATGAAACTAGCTCTAAAAGAGTTCAGCAATGATAACAAAATGTGAACCAGGGGCAGGCACTACATGAAATCAAAATCTAACATCTTAAAGACATCAATCCCTTCAACATCCTACTTTTCAATCCATTATTGCATCTCATCCACTAATGTGGTAGTTTTTAGAGGTTCTTTTGGGATTGGTGGAGGCGTAGCCATGAAACTTCTTCTTCTTTCCTATTATGTGGCTCTAGCTAGTTGGGCCTTCCTATTCAAAGGTATATCATCCTCATTATCCTCTTCTTCATCTTCTTCTCCCTCTTCTGGGATAGGTTCCAAAATAGATGGGAAAGTGATCACCTTCTTGATCACCTTTTGTCTCCTTTTAAGCGGAGTCTCAATCTTTCTTCTCTTTGGTGCTAAAGGAGATGCCTATTCTACTTGATGAGGAGGGGAGATGTCTTAAACCTTAACCTTTATCTCTATCTAGTCTAATGCAGCTAGCGGCATTTGAGGATGAATCTAGACTTGCAAAGCATCAATATCTTCTCGCCTTTGTAAACTTTCTTCTCCTTGTTGTGGAGGGGCTAGGATTTCACCCTCTTGTAGTTGAACCCTCTGAGAAGAACTCAGTTTCCTCTTGCCTCAGCCTCCACCCTTCTAAGATCAATAGTAACCAACTAGCCTATCAAGTTTATGTACCATCTCGGGCCTCACTAGTGACTGAGCTTTAAAGGTAGGGATGGTGACTTTCTTCCCTCTACCTTTGGCTAGGCGGGCTTGTGCATGAAAGATCACTATTTTAGGAATTGGTTCAAGCTTAAATGGTTTCTTAATCCAATCTTATGTCATTTTAATAACATGCATCACCCTATAGTTGATATTAGAATTTTCTTCCCTATCAAGCTCAGCATTCATAATGGGCCTATCACTAATCTTGTCCTTATTGAACAGAGGAGTAAGCAACTCCTCTCAATCCTACTATAATATTTTCAATGGAATCTTTATTTTCAATGGGCCTTCTCTACTAGATACAAAGTCATCCTACAATAATCCCTTATTCAAATATCATAATCATTTGTAGCATTCATCTAAATATCTTCAATAGCCTCTTCATGGGTGAATGCTTTGCCTACTAAATATTGTACTCTCCTAATGTTATTAAAACATGGCCTTGTAGAATTATACTCTTCTAAGGGATATTGATCCCATTCACATTCAAAATACAAAACATTATTCTTTTGATCCACCTAAAAAGGTCCTATGGTCAAAGGCCATGTCCAACATATCTTATGCTACTTTCTAACATTGTCATATGTGGACAAGAGTTGCCAAGCAATCTCTAAGAGAACAAGTCTATCACAAGGATACCTCATGAGCTTTTTTGGGTTGACGGTGGTACCAACTACCCTCAAATATGTAAAATTTTGAAATTGGATATAGTATGCTCTAAGTACTATTATTTGTGCCACTACATCATCTGATAATCTCTTTGCATAATCCCCTTATATGAATCAAATTATAGAGAATATAAAGGCATCATTAACAATTCCATACTCTTTGCCTTGCTCCAAGAATCTTTCTTTACAAATTGATGATAGACAATATATGGTCATGCATTAGGATCTTGTATGTTGCCTCTCTTGAATAGCCTTGGATAGTATGTCACCCTTGCACCCAACAAGTACATCAAATATGATGTCATATAAAGCTTTCAATTATTCTTAACTACCACCAACTACTCACACAAATTCTAACTCAATGTGGAAGCCCAATCTAGTGGTATTTCTACTTTCTTGATTGTCTCAATGAAGTGTACCATGAAGATATTCAGATGCCCTATCACAAGTAACCCATGACTCTACTTAAAAGTATGATGGAGTATCTAATATCTTCTACCATATACCCTTTGGTCATATCCACCTTGCTAGTCTTCTTTCCCAAAGGAGTCTTCTCTATGAGATAGGAGATTGAATGATTTTGGAGGCCTCCTCATTATGCTCCCTATACCACCTTTCTACTTGCTCATATGTGAGCCTGATAAACTAATCTTCCCATGGGAGATGAAATTCCTTCTCAATATTCTTTGGGCATAGATCAAGGACAATTTCTACTATTATAATCTTCACCACCCTCTCCTCAAGGAAAAAGTGTCCCATAAGTTTCATAATGAGCTCTGAAGATTGTACCAATACTTGGTGTGAAGCTGTGTTGACAAGTCTTGATCTAATGAGTGCAAATATCATTTCTAAACTCTTAGTAGGTTTATTACAAATCTTAAAGAGTTCCCCCAAATTAGTACACCCTAAATTAGTATCCTTGATGTCTGATCAGTCATCTTGAAACCTTGACTTTGTTGGAACATCCTGGAACTTGAATATGATGGGTTTCAATGTCATTTTCTTGCCAAGTGAAGGAGAAGAGGATGCCATTATATCTACACACAAAAACACCCATCAGTTTGGTTTTGAAGAAAATATGATTAAAACAAACTTTGATCATAGTATGAATAAGATTGGAAAATCCAATTACCCAAAAACTCATTTTTAGACCTAAAGTGCATAGATATAGTACACCTAGTGCACCTGGAAGGTGCGCTAGGTGCACTCATTTGTGAGTGCAAGGGAATGCGCTTAAATTTTTTTGAAAACAAAATATAAAATAAATGTGCATTAGCACACATGGGAAGGTGCACTATTCACACATATTTTATACATTGTGTTAGGTTTCAAAGCTTTTTTGAGAATAGTTTGGGTGTGCATCAGTGCACCCAGGAAGGTGCACCAATGTGCACCCAATATTTGGATGATTTTTTTTATGTTTCACTTGCATTTTTTCTTTTTTGCTTTAGATTTTATTATAGTGGTTATACGTGCGCATCAACACACCCAGGGAGGTACATTAATGTGCACCCAAAGTTGGGTTTTTAAAATTTTTTCCATCATGTGAGAAGGGATAAGGTGCACATTAGTGCACCTCATGAGGTGCACCAATGCGCACCTTATGTTCCCTTCTTCTAGCTTGTGTTCAATGTTTCACAGTTTATTAAGTTTAGCAAGGAGGAGAGTGAGGGCACCTAGTCAGGTGCAAAAGTGCACTAGAAAGCTTTGTACGAGGGAGGGAAAAAGACACTAATTCAAAAAAAAAACAAAGACAAGGTGAGAAGGGATGGGTTTCACCCCCTTTTAAATAGATCTTGAGAAAGCTTGATGCAGCTGTGTAGGTGTACAGGTGCACCACTACGTAGCTACACATAAATAATGTGCAAGAGCCCTTTATATAACTTTGGGCACACTAGCACACCTCTAGAGGTGTGCCTAGTGTTCCAAAATTCTTTATATTTAACTTGTTTCTTTTGAGACTCTCAAATTTCTGACCTCTGAGTTTCTCCAACATGACATGGACATGAACTAGGGGCTAGGGAAGATCTCAAAATGGCTTCATATCCTAGACTAGGAGTCCAAAAAGCCAAAATTTAAAGTAGGGGGTCTCTACTTCTGATAGGAAATGGGGCATATGATGCAAGATCATCCCATATCTAATCAAGATCACAAGCATCTGAGACAAATTCTCATGAGTAGCTCATCATTCATCTTTAAAAAATTAGAAGTTTATCTTTTCCATTTGTATGACCTAGGCTTTCATGCCCATCTTGTCAATGTAATGTTTCAAGGTAAAGCTCAAGTCAAACAAAATTTTACATCTATAAACAAGCATTTATAGTTTCAAGTGTGTTTACTCCATTCTAGAGCACAAAATGATCTTATCGTTTAATCAACATTAGAAGGGATCATGGTTCACAATTTTGTTTTTCCTTCAATTCAAGTTCAAAATAGGTAACAATTTATTTCTTCTGTTTCATAAGAATAGGAATTTAATTGCATAAAGTAAATGCTGGGAACATTCAACTAAAAAGAATTATTTAGCCATCATCATGGATTTTGATGATATTTTATTAAGATTATAGAAGTTGTTTTGGATTGCTAAAGCTTTGGCCTCATACCATACTTATCCCCACACATTCTAACATATTAGAATGACTGCCTTGGGATGTTCTTCAGTCTAGCCATCAAGCTACTGGGTGGTTAGAGTGCCTAATCAGCTATACCTATATAACTCATGTCTATGGATATCAAGTGATTATAGAATGGCACATATGCCTATAAACTACCTTGGCCAAGGATTTCCATTTGGGTTTAATGACTTGATCACCACCACTTGACTTGCCAATCATTTCATCTTCTTAATTTTTTTTATCTTTATGATTTTGCAATTTATACATTTGTCCATTTTATATCATCTCAGCCTTTCCTAGCTATTCTAGATGATTTCCTAGTGTGATTTTTTTTTCCAATTTTGATTGTAATATCTAGTTATACAAAATAAATCTTTTTCATTATTTACATTTTTAGTTTTCAAAAATAGTGTTGGACCCAAGATTTTAGCATTAAACCAAGCGCTCTGATAGCATATGCTAATAGAGAAGTCACAAGCAAACAAGGCACAATGCCAAAACCATAGAAGGCAAGTAATCCAATGCATGATTGGCGATAAGAAATTTGGAAAAGGAAGAATAATGAATGCCAAATTAACCATAAACTTATTGTAAAACCAATCTACTCATACACATGGAGCGACTCTTAGGCTTCCATAACATAAAAATTATCTTGGCAAATAAGAACGCCAAGTGCTAAATCGATTTTCAAGCAAGAAAACAAATAAAAGATGGAAAAAGTGTTGGAAGGTTATAATTTGATTATTATTAAAATTCAAATGTTATTATATCTTAATATTATTATAATTTAATATTATTATAATTTAATATTATATGTATATGTAAATATATTAATAGGGTGACATCACTTTATTAAATTATTATAATAAAATGGTGCTATTTCATTTTCATATTTATATGCACGTGTATAAATATTTATTATAATGATAAAAGGTCAATTAAAATCCTTTGAGGTATGTTTTATATTTTAACTAAATTATTTATGTTTTTCAAATTAATTATTTAAATAGCTCATGTGAGCCCCATAGTTGTATCATGTTTCAAATCGCTAGGTCCTCAACCCACTTGTCCAATGATGGTGATGCTCTTGTGCCTAATTCTTTTCTGAAAATGCTTCTACCCTTTCAATGTGTTTCCTGCAAGGAAATTCTCTACAGTTAAATTATATTATCATAACAAATTATTTAAACATAATTAATCATAATGGTTAATCATCTTCTCTAACTCCATGAATTTGTGATAAATGATCAATTAGCTTGTTATCTTCATTTGAAATTATAACAACTAACCATCTTACCATTTCACAAGATTACAATCAATTTAACCATCAAATGACTTCATGTGAACCTCAATAGTTGTATTTCAAATTAGGTCAAAATTTGGGATGTAACAACAACATCGATATCTTCCCATCAATTTCAAGATAGGATTTCCTCAAATGTTTCTTGGTTTTGTTCTTATGGCTCATGTTTGTGGAGTCTTCAAAACCACATTATCCTCAATAGATGATTATTCATTTTTTAAATAAAAATTGAGTACACATTTTTTAATTTCTTTGAAAACTAATTTTACAAAATCCCTAACCCTAGACTATGTGAATTATAAAATTAGGGTTAGAAATTAGATTGCTAAGATTATGATACTTATCTTGTATAATTGGTAATTATTTGGGAAGATGTTGAAACAATAATCTTTAAATTTTTTGTAGATAATCAACCACTTCAATAAAAATAG
This sequence comes from Cupressus sempervirens, assembly GCA_028749045.1. Lineage (NCBI taxonomy): Eukaryota > Viridiplantae > Streptophyta > Pinopsida > Cupressales > Cupressaceae > Cupressus > Cupressus sempervirens. The sequence goes on along the minus strand of CM053787.1, from coordinate 842,937,913 downwards.
TATATAATGTGAGAATGGACCAATAACTTGGATAAAACATAGACAATTCATGGAATGCCCTAAAATATATATCCCAAGGAAAAAGACATAAACAAAAAATAATAATGAAATAAACATTTGAGTCAACATGTGATAAATATAAACAAATAAAATTAATTAACATGATAAAAATATAACAATTCTTCAAAACATTATATTAGCCACTAGATATATATATTATTTGTTAAAAGATTTATATAACTATGAATAATATATGAAAGTCAATTCATTTTTTATTACTTTATATGATAACTCAAGGAACCCTAACAACAATGGTATATAATTGTTATCATCAACCAATATATATGTTAAGGATACAATATTTTGAAGGCTTCCTCCATTTCTATTTGTGGAACAAAAAATTTCCTTAAGGTATTTAGTATTAGTAAATTAGTAATTCATTCAATATCTAAGTATCAACAATCATGTCTAAGTTTTTTAAATTTTTCAAGAACCTTTGCACCACATCATATTTGATTGTCTTTTATTCCTATATAGAAATTCTTAAGGTGGGACTCTAGCTCCACAAAGCTCTTGTTTCTATAATGATGGAATTTTTACACTTCTAATTCTTTTATAATTTTCTTTTGTTTTCTATAATGCACTATACATCTCTTCTTACCAGCACATAGTTTTAGCACTTTTGATATTGGGAAAACAACTAAAATAAATTGAAACTTATAAATATGATATAGATTTGTATCAATACCTAATAGAAATGTAATATCACACATAGTTGGTGAGTTGTTGATATCTATTCATGAAAAATTTAGGAATTACAACTGAATTGTGCAGTTGAAATGACATGAAGATATATAGATAGGTTTGATGATAAGACGTTTCCTCCATAGAGTAATATGCAATAAGAAATAAATAGAAATTATTATGCATGGAATGATACTAAATAACATTTAGGTATGTTAGATCATTGATTTCTAATGACAATATGGAGTACTCTTTAATGGATTGAATAGATTTTAATCTTTTATACAAAACTGCAAATACAAGTTTGTAACTTGGAATCCATTACTAAGAGGCCAGTGGCATTTTTTGAAAATATATTGATACAAGTATGAGAATTATGGTAAGACAATGATGATACAATGAATTGATTATCTACTTAAGGTTACAAAGGTTGGATAAATTAATAGATTCTAGAAGAACAAGTAAGAAGAGTTGAGTCTACCAAGCTTGATTGAGTGGATAGTACGTGCCAAGAAAAATTAGTGGAAGCTGAGCAAAAAATTAGTTGGAGATGAGAAAATCCAAAGTTCAATGTATGTCAAGTGATACAATGCAACCTGAGTAGAGTTTAGTTAATGTCGAGCACCAGTAAAATTTAATATTTTCTGAGTGATCTAGGTAAAGATGAATGGAAAAATAGTATGGAAGACGAGTGACAACATATTGATGTTGAGTGTCAATAATCATGTTAAACCATGGATTTGATGAATCTGAGCTAACTATTTTTTTTTCTTGAATTTTGTGAAGTGTGTAGAAGATAACTATGATGAGGTGGAACAAAATTCATGATAAGCCATTTTGAGGCAAATTCAAAGAGAATTTAAGGACAAGTTCCTAGAAGGGACTAAATTGAAAAGAATGGTAGATTCATTGAATCCTACCTAATCCTACCTAACCCTAGAATAAATGATAGATGATGAATGACAAAAGATCTTAATTTTCTATTTATAGAGATGGCTGGTCAAAAGCAAGGTGTATCAATTTTTGAGAACATAATTTAGAAAAGAGCTCTAAGATATAGCTTCATTTAGAGACCAAATAGAAGAGACTGATATAGGCAAGCAAAGAAAGAAGGGTTAAGAGTATGAATGCTTGAAGGCAAGCTATCAGAGCTGAAGTGTATGAAAGGAAAGTAGAATGGAGGACTAAAATAGAGATTTGTAATCTTCAAGTGTGTTGTAAGTTGTTATTAAATCAAGCCTTATTGTTACTTTCTAATCATTGTACCAATCTAGGGTAAATCCTTTGGATTAAGGTTGACCTAATAGTCATTTGTAAATCCTTTAATTGGTGGCATTCCAAGTGAATAATCTAAAGTCCTCTAACAAGGCTCACTACTAATAGGGTGATTGAAATCCTCTAACCAGGTCACATTTAATAGTGTCTATTGTAACCTTTAATAGGGTTGGCCTTTCATAGAGCATCACTTAAGAAGAGTGAGAATGAGTAGCATGTTACTAGTGATTTTTACCAAACTGGCCTTCCACATAAAATCATTGTGTCAAATGTGTTATTGAATCTTTTATGTTTCGTGCTTAAATTTATGTAATGTTGATTTGACAATAACCTAAAAAGTTTAAGTGATTGTATGATCTAATGGATGCATGCATGATGAATATGTTTTATGGATATGGGTTCACTAAGCTGTGAAAAGTTTTATTTGTAAATCTAGACCTTGCATAACTAATTCACCCCCTCTAATTTATTCTAAAGAATTCCAACATAATTATCATATGATGGTTCACAAGATGTTCTATGTGCATACTAGAATTTTGTTCTACATTTGACAAGGGTGAAGACATTTGAACAAATTGAATAATTTAAACTTATATAAAATTATAATCATCATGTAAAAATTTGACAAATCTAGATACAACCAAAAAATCTATACTATTTTTTTTTCAAACATGAAAATGATTTGATTAGAAGAAGAAAGGAGAAGCCTTACCTTTAAAAAAATAAAATTGAGGATAAAACAAAAGAAGAGTGATTTGCATAAAAAATCTTTAACCACAAGCTTTTCAAACTAAAAACCAATCTCTTCCTAGTTCCCATATGTATGTCTTACATTGCTTTCATGAAGTTTACAAATGGTATTATTTGTTAAGTTAAGAGTTGGAAAGGCACTACACAAATAATTAATTGCCAACAAGCATGCAAATACCTCTAACTCTAAAAGAATGCTTTTCTTAGAAGAAACAACTTGATTTTTTTTAAGGGAATATTAAACTCCATATTGATGAATAGAATTTAATAATAAATTAATGAAATATTAACTGATAGTAAATAAATATAATATAAATAGTGCCTAATAAATCATAGTTACCAAAAAAAGGAATACCATAGATTGATATTGCTATGGCTCATTCAATTTATAAGCTATCATATTGAATATTAATACTACCTATCCTCTGTGCATTTTCACCAATCAAATCTTTTATGAGGGGCTAGGATTTCTTGTAGAAATTGTAGAAGCATGGTAAATTTAGGGAGAGCATACATTATCAATGGAAACTCTTGACATTATGCAACAATAAGACCCAACAAGAAAAAAAAACTCAATATGGTTGTTGTAGAAATTGGTTCATCTCTCAACAAGTATGACTAAGACAACCACTCATTTGTTCAAAACGATCCCACAAAAATAATATTCAAAAATCAACTAAGATGTATAGCCATGAGTTTTTAGTAACAACATGTATTAATATAAGGAAATAGAGAAATTTTGTATTGTTAACACTTCAGATATATCAGAATATGAAATGGCAATTTAATAACCAAAATAGATTGTTGATTAAACAGAAATAATGATTCACTAGGAGAATTTAGCAAAATGAATCACTATGTGACTAAAATGTTTAGTCATGTGAGTAAAATATTTAATCATGTGACTAAAACATTTAGTTATGTGACTAAAAATGACCAAGTTCTAATATTTTTTGTAACTCATAAGTGTAGGTAACTAAATAAATAACTAGCTTAGGCATCATGTAAAATCACTACTAATAATTGGTCAAACAAATAAAGAATGATTAAATAAATGACTATTAATTAAAAAATAACTATTAATTAAATAATACCAAGAAAAATTTTACCATGTACACTAAGAAGAAAGGTTTTAGAGCACATACAATTTTGCTTCTATTATACATTTATGAAGCATAATATTGAATAAAAATAGAAGTATATTATTTTTCAAATTTAAGCAATTTCTTCTTAAGTTCTTAGTATAGTCATTTGCTAAGGAGTACCCCATCCATTAAAATATTTTTTTGCTAGAGAATTTAATTCATGAAAACTAAGAATTTGAAAATATCATTTTTATTTTAAATAGGGTTTTATAACCAAGATTTTATTCTTTTGTATTATTAGTGAAGTATACATGTTATCAAATAAATAATGCATGATAATTCTTCGTTAATTTATTTTATTTAAGATAATTAGGACTTATAATTAATAAAACTTTTTAAGGATGAAGGAGATTGAAGTTATCATAATGCTTTATGTCTATAAGTTCATGAACTCATTTAGGCATTGTGATTCATTTTATTAGTGTGATTTCCTCAAGGAAAAAAATCATATCACCTAAGCACTATTATAAATAAAATAATCTTAGTACACAAATATGTGCATTTGATATTATTGTAAATGTATTTCTATTATGTAATGAATTTTAATAATTTTGATAATGTCATAATATATACATACATATATATATATATATATATATATATATATATATATATATTTAAAATTTAATAATTTATTTATATAATTCTATTTATCATTTCTATTTGGTTAAAATTGAAAAAGTTAACACAATGCAATAATAGAGTCTAATAGTTCTCTTAATAATGGCATTCATTTTGATCATATGAAGCTACTAATTTTCTATTGATTTTTTTGATGAATAGTCCTTTTCTATTAATAAATTAATATACTTGTTAAAAATTCACAAAAAAGGGGCTAGGGGATACAAGATCACCCCATGAGAGTTTACACAACCATAGCTAGAATCAATAACTATTCATCAAAAAAAAAAATCAAGCAACCCCTCAAGTCGCCAAAGTAGAGCTAGTCGAGGAGGATGGTTCATCTCAATAATTAAAACCCTTTTCATCCTTGGGGTTAGCAGGTAGACTAGGAACAATCCAGCCATCAGTAGCATCATTAGGAACCTTAACTTTATCTTTATCCTCTATCCATGGTGGAGAGATAGTCAAGTTCAAGCAGAAAGACAACTTGCTAGAAGTAACAGGATGAGCACCAGGAGGGGGAACCACCAGACCCAAGGGCTAGCTAGAACCATGTCAAGGTGAAAAAGATGAGTGGTGACACTCCCAACCACCATCACTACCACTAAGAGAGTGGTGGTAGGGAGCTTAGGAGTGTGGCATGTGTGAGTGATGAGCAGAAGAGTTGTCCACCCAACAACGACCCCTAGGTAGAGTGTGGTTAGTTGAGGCATTGAGAGGCACTTTGGCAATTGTATAGGGTACATTATCCTAATGATTGAGTAGCTCCTGATGGTGGACCACACCCAAAGCTACTTTGTTAGCTTAGACCTGAATCTACATTATGACATTATTATAAATGCATGCTTTAGTGTACATAAGAACATTGATATCAATAAAGTTGTGACTTAAAATAAAAGCATTCCTATCCTTCCATAAAGTAAAAAAAATATCCATCCTAAAGGCATGCTAGATCTGGGTAAATTTCTTAGGAATCCTAGGGGAATCACCCAACACAATCATATGTGAAAAGGGTTTTGGCCTAAAAGGCTTAAAGAAATCATGTATCCACTACTAGTAATTTTGAGCACCCTACAAAACCAAAAAAAAATGCAAAAATAATTTTGGTTTCCCACAAAAAAGACACTGAGGATTAGGAACTCCAATTTGCTTGAGTTGTGACCCAAGAGGATATCCTTGAAAAAGAAGGTACTAAGAAAAATGGACAATCTTGGGCTCAGAGATAGCACTCCAAATTGTATCAAAGTGCAACATAGCATAGATAAAGAGAATACTATAAATGCCATTGTTGGTTGAGCATATCCAATATGGGAAGATGAGGAGAGAGCCATCGATATCCTAAGCATGGCTTGTAACTAGTGAATGGTGTTGTATGATACCACTTCCAATCCTTCCACTAAGGTTGAATAGACTAAATTCCCACCTTGTGAATTAAATGATCTGGATTTGCAGAGAGTATAAGATCAAAAGTTTGTCAATCTTGATGAGAAAGATAGAACTAAATTCAAATATCCTCCCAAGATCTTAGACTCATAGAGACCATGGAAAATAGGTTTTTAGGATTCTTGATGCAATTTTTGAAAAAATGCAGAGCACTAGCACCTTGAGTCTTGGCTAGAGGAATGTACTGAATGGAAAATAGTAGAGACCACCAAATGTTCTGTTGATTCAAAGAAAGCCCATCATGAAACCCATCACTAGCCTAATGAAGCCAAGGCTTGACATCTTCCCAAGTCTTGCATATGCTCTTGATAACATGGATGTGAATAGGCTCCCACATGACAATAAGTTTGAAAGCCAATACCCTTCCATGCTAGCTTGTTGAAAGGAAATCTAGAAGTGATATAGTGCCAAACCAATACTTTCCAAGCTTCATGACTAGTGATAGCATGAATAATCCACTTAGCATGGAGTGTGAGCCCTTGTTTCTGAGTAAAAAGAAGGCCAAGACCTCTAGACTCTTTGGAGAGACAACAAAAATCTAAGGGAACACCATGAAATCCATGGTGATTAGAACTAGATGCCCAAAGAAAGTCACAAAGTAAGCATTCCAACTTAAAGTAAGTGGCTTTGGAAGGATCCCACAATGAGAAATAATAACATGAGTAGCCACCAGCACCTTTGTAAAAATCTAGAATTTCCCCACAAGAGAAAGGGGTTTAGTAAGCCAACAGTTAAGCTTCTTTTTAATTTTCATGAGCACAACATTCCATAAGTCCACAGGTGAATCTTGGAAAGAAAAGGGAATGCCCAAAAAGAGAAAAATATACTTGTGAGTGACCCATTTCCACTCAAATTAACCAAGCTAGGGTAGGACTGGAAGGAAAGATTTCCTATAATAGAGTGTCTTGTGCTATTCAATATCCAAACTAGAAGCTTGACAAAAGGTGTCCAACCATTGCAAGGTATTAGAAATATTCTCATTGCCTTCCAAAAGAGTGAGGAAAGAATCATCATAAAAATTCGCATTGACAAGCTAGGAAGAAGATTTGGGCAAGAAAATGTGATGAACCAAAATAGAGGAAATCGAGTGGGAAAGTATCAAAACCCTTCAGCAACAAGAACATACAAAGCCAAGGCCAAAGGACAACCCTGTCTAATGCATCAAAAGAGGCCAAAGGCTTCAAATTGAGAATTTTTAATTTTAATACAAGAATAAGTATCTCCAAAGAGTATCTCCATAGACTAAAGAACATTAGGGCTGAACCCCAATGCCTAAAGCATAGCCACAATAAGGGGTGATTCAATGCAATCATAAGCTTTGGAAAAATCAATATTCAAAAATAAAGTCTATTGATTAGATTTGTGAGCCAATTCCATGCCTTCTCAAATAGCAATGATGTTGTCAAGAATATACCTAGACTTAACAAAGCCAATTTTCTTTGGCCTCACAATTAAAGGAAGGAGATGATGAATCTTAAGAGATATCACCTTAGAAATTATCATCTATGACACATTCAACTAGGTAATGGGCCACTAGTTACAAATATCCTCAGGGGCATTGGCTTTAGGTATAAATTTATTGTTTCCTTTATTAATAATGGCTCCTAGGCTCTTAGTATGGTAAGCTTCCAAATAGACTTTGTGTAGGTCTAGAACAATAGACTCCCAGAGGTGTTTGTAAAATTCACAAGTGAATCCATCACACCAAAGGGACTTGTCATCTGCCATAGAAAAGACAGCCTCTTTGAGGTCCCTGATGGTGAGAATTTATTCACTAAAATCTTATTGCTGACTGCTAAGTGGTTTGGAGTAAATGAAATACGCTATCTAAGAGATTCCTCTTGAGCAACTAAATTTCCTCACGAAGAAAAACCATTTTCATAATGATGCACAAAAGCTTGCAGGATGTCAAGGAGATTGAAGAGAATAGTATTTCCTTGTTTAATCTTTTTAATTGAAACTTTGGTATGACAAGCTCTAAGATCCTCGAAGAACTCTTTAGAAGTTTTATCACCAACCTCTAACCAATGGAGGCAAGATTTGATTTGGACCCCTTGAGAAACATAGTTATCCACAATCTATTTAACATGGCAAAGCTTGGCAAGCCAGATTTGTAATTCAGCATCATATGGGCTAAGGTAAGAGCTTTGAAAGCCTTTCTAAGGGCCTTGGTATTGATTTTTTTAAACATAATCAACATTACAAAAATGATCCTCTAATTAACTTTATATAATATAATATAAAAATATAAGGTAAAAACCATAATTCATCTTTTCTAAACCAACCTTTTTAATACCTATTAGACTTGCCAATTCCATACCAAGATGTATCCATAAGTAAGAGAGAGAGAGAGAGAAAGAAATAAAAGTTAAGGTTTTTCACAATCTTGAGTCCTAATTTTAGTGCAATAATGTGACTTGGGTTACATGTTTAGGTTATAGAAAAACTGAAGCAAACATGCAGGAGGATAAAATATGGCTATATATGAGAGGACAAATTCTTCCAAAAAAGAATAGTACTTGTTATTATGAAGTAATGGGTAGAATGGTAGAGAATGCATGATGAGTAGGAGTGCAAAGAAATTTTATTTCATTAATGATAAACTATTTGAAATATAAACAAGAGGTAGGGCTCACAAAAAAGACCTAATCTTACAGGAAGGATGACCAATCAGTAGGATATTGAATATTTTGATGATCCAAGTGTAGCACATTATTTTTCAAACTTCCAAAGTGCTCCTTCAATGCCCTCCTCTACAATAGTCAATACTTTTTCTATAGTATGGTCCATCATCTAAAGAAAGAAGATTGGAATCAACTGAAGCATGTTTCAATGTGCCATCCTATTTTAGCAACATGATGGTTCATATAAAACATATCCTATTAGAACCATAAGAATTTATGTCATTCATAAGGGACACTTACATCAAAACTTTGAAATAAAGTGCTAAATAAGGTCATAGTCTCATTTCACCACTCTCTCCCATTTTTATATATGTTATTTTAATTCACCTGTAAATGCTTTATGTAATAGAGACTATAATGAGGAAATTATAATCTTAGAAAAACTTGGATTACCTTTAGAAACATTTCCCAAAAATATCAAATCATAATCTAATTCCCCAATCAAGAAAACTTACTTTTCTACAAAATTGACACATATACATCACACAATTGATCCCTAATTTTGAAACATCAACCATGGTACCCAAAACTTACAATTGTCTTCCATAAATTGTGCCACAAAAAAGAAATCTATTTAGTAAAATCATTGTTTCCCCAAACACAAATAAAACTTAGAATGTGAGGATATGTCCTTGAAGACTTTGATAACTTCCTAGAAAAACCCAATTTGTTGTGTATGATGCAATTGTGGCATAATTGAAATAAAATCTCTGTAAGACATTTAAACATTTCACAATGTTATATATGATTTCACATTTTTGGAGAATTTATAATATAATTTCCTATTATATAATATAATTTCCCATTATATTATATATGGAAAAATATGCACAAGGCATGCTGCCTATTTTTGTTTGCAATGCAGGTACAAATTTTTTGGTAATACTCATTGAATGTGACCTACAACTAGAAGTTTCATCTATATAGAAGCATTTACCCAAATAAACTTTATACAATTTTATAACCATTGAATTCTATGATGTGGCATCCTTGAGATTCAAGTGTCCACCTATAATCAACTAGTTATATCTATTAATACTCTTTACATATTTTGTCCAATTCACAACAGAATGGCGCTATGAAGATTAGCTAGAGAAATTGTATCTCAAGAACTTAATGCTTTACCTATGATTAAAAGGGCAATTGGAGGAGGTTGTATATGAAGATGTACATTTATATCAACAATGTTGATTTTTGATCCTATTAACTTCATATAGATTTAGTTAAATGGAGTAAAATCTTGAAACATTTATTTGCATTTGATTGCTTGAGGACAAGCAATCTTGGTATGTGTGCACTGTAATGTTTACTTTTAAAATGAAACCAAGTAGAAATGCAAACACACACCGTTCATTTCCTATGGCCCTTTGTAATTGTTCTCCAAGAAAGTGGAAGTGTGGCCCTTGTGAATTTTCCTCTAGGAAAGTGGGAGAATGATAATAACTCTTAGAGAATTTATAGGGTTCATTGAATATTATTAATGTAAGATTAAGAAAAGGACCATAAGTGAAATGGTAAAATAAGTTCTCTTAAAGTATAGTTTAAATAATTTATGCCAAATACCAGTTAAGGGTGATGGAGTAAATCAAAATAGTTATGTCTTGGAGGAAAAATCTATTTAAGAGAGGTCAAACAAGGAGAAGGAAGCATATTAACTAAAAACATTATTTTTTTCACCCTATGTTAGTGTTTTGGCCATATGAGTCAATAAATCTAAGGCTCTAGAATACTTATGATTCCTTGGAGTGATTTCATATGGAAGTGAGTATTCAGATAAAGCTACTAAAATTTTAGGCTAATATTGATATTATATTTGTGCTAAAGGGTCACTATGATTCTTGGAGTGATTTTGAATTATTCTTGCTCATAAATACATCAAATTTGTGGCTAATAATGAGTGCACCAATAGCTATGTATAATCTAAAATATAAATCCCTATCATTAGAGCATGATAATTTTTTCTATATGATCATTGGATGTTGTTGATACATTTAGTCATTGGTGCAATAGTGAAAATTGATTCATATATCTAGTCACTAGATTTGACATATATAAAATGCCACATTACTTCTAATTATCATTGTAATTTAGAGAAAAACTAAGATATATGGTACACATATATCTCATGTTATTATAGTGTACAACCTTATAGAATTATAGCCACACTTAGGACATAGATAAGTTTCAAAACATCATCATTGGTTTGGGTATCAAGGATTATAAGATCTATTATTTGTTGATCTCATTGTGGTTTTGACATATGAGTGACAACATACTTAAAGTCATTACTTAACAGTACTTAGTGCATGCCAAGAAAGTAGTGTATGTCGAGCATAAGTTTTTAGATAATTCATGCCAAGAAAAAAGTATAGTATGCGTCGAGCATCAGTATGTATCGAGCATATAGTTAGTGTCAAGTCACTCCAATGATGACAAAGTTAATGCATGCTAACTGATTCAGATGACAAGTGAATAGTGGATGCTAAGTCATTTAGAGGTTGTGTTACAACATTAAAGATATAGTGGATATCAAGCATTAGATGCTTCAAGTGCTGAGTAAGTTTAGTTTTGGACATAGTTGTTAGTAATGCCACAAACTCCTACACTAACAACTTTTTGGCTAATATAAGGATTGTTTTACAATTCTAGATGATAAGAACAAATCTATATTGAGAATCCCTATGCACTAAGTACAACCAATCATATTAAGTGATGAATTAAGTAGAAAAATGGGTGAATCACAATTTTTGATTCCTACCTAACCTTAGGTCACCTAAGTCTTTTTAAGAAGGGGAAACCCTAAAAATTTTATGAGTGAATCTAGATAAGTTTGTATGTGTAGATAGAGCATTCATGATGACTAAGGAATTATGAAAGGATTGAACATGAAAAATTAGTTAGAGAGAATAGAGGAAAGCAACAAAAGGAAATAAGTGATACATTTGATCAAGAGGATCAAGTATACATCAAGAAAGAGGTGATCTAATATCTAGCAAAGAGGTGCTAACTGAAGGATCAAGGCTAAGGCATTCTAATAGGTTAATTAGTAAAATTTCTTAACTAAGTAGTCCTAGTAGGATTTTTTAAATTCTTTCACAGGGTGCTTACTTGATTGTAAGTTGAAGTCCTCTAACCAGGCACACTTCTAACTGGGTGTTGAAATCCTTTAATGGGGTAAGACCTAACAGTATTTGTAAAGCTTTAACATGGCAGACCATTCATAGGGTAGATCATAGTTTATGATCAAATATTGTAACCTTCATTGGATACACTTTACAACTATAGTAGTTAAGATTTATGGGTGTCATCCCCACCCCATTTTTACCTTCTCATTGGAGAGTTTTTGGGTAACCAAATATCTTGTGCCATATTTTTTTATTTGGTTTCATGCTATGGATGAATATGTTTAGTTTGGTATTTAAGTTTACATACAAATTGTGAGATGGATGTGTGGTGAATGTTTTAATGGTTGAAGATTTGAAGTACTAATTCAACCCCCCTACCTCAGCATTTACTTTCAGTATTGTATTACCAACAATCGGTATTGGAGCCTTATTCACTATAAAGAAAAGCTTTACAACTTTGAGGAAAGATATTGAAGATGGAAGTCTACAAGTGGTTAAAGACTATTGAGAACCAAAAGAATGAAATATATCTTTCCTACATTAGATGAATGAGGCAAGAGATGATTTGAGGCACTCATTAAAGAGAAGGAAAGAGATAGCTATTGTGGAGAATGCTACACATTAACAAGAGAAAGACACTACTTAATTATTTGTAGATGAAAAATCAAGTCAGTATGATGTAGTAGTTGCAGATTTGATGGAAAAGAATGGTGCCCTAACTAAAGAGGTTAGAAATATTAAGACATTACAAGAATTCCAATCAGTATTTCTATGTGAGGTGAACAAGAAGAAAAATTCATGAATGAAGATGATAAAAGGATACTAACCAATAGACTGGAAGAGAAGACATTAGAGGTACAAAGGATTGCTAACATGCAACTCTAAATAATGAATCAAATTATGATTGCAAATCATGAATTGAATGGTAGCTGAATTATTATGGAAAGAAAAAGTCTCATTCAAAGAGAGAAAAAGAAAAAAAGATCGGAAAGGAAATATAATTTTCTTCGCCAATCTTTGAAAAAAGAGATGAGCGAAGTCTCATCACTGGATGAAAAATTGGAAATTTATAGAAAATTACAATCTCTACCGCGTAATAGTGCACCTACATGTCTTCACCGACATTTTTTGAAGACTGGAAGACCTAGAGCCATTTATAGAGACTTTGAATTATTCGAATATATAATCCGTGAAATGGCTAATGCATTTTTTTTGCTGGGGTAACAAAATCGAGTTGGTAGGGTAAAGAAAATAATTATTTAAAGTTATTGTTATGATAGAAATAAAGTTATTGTTATGATAGAAAAGTCCCTCCCTTACATCAAGATTATAACCTTGAAGTTACAAAATGAACAATTGAGAAATAATCTTAAAAGAGAAAAAATAATTTTCTTAAAGTTTCAACAAACCCAATGAAGCCAACAAGTACTTTTGAGAAATTTATGAGATCTCCTAGATCTAACAATGATAATACTAGATTGAAATACACCAATAATAAGGAAGGAGATTGTCTAAAAGTAATGGACAAAGAAGTAACAAAGGTAAGAACTAAAAACCCACTTTTCATGATTGTGAAAACTTAGGTCATACAATAAATGTTTATAGGAGAAAGAATAAAAATCAAAACCCTAAGCATAAATTCATGGGTTACTTTGATAAGTGCAACAAGCACATGAATGCAGGACCAAGACTTCAAGCTCACAAAGATTTGAAGGATATTTCCATGATTTTTTAGAAGGATGGGCATAAATCATATGAATGGAGATCTAATTCCTAGTAGACAAAAAACAACCAAACAAAGGGACCAAAAAATAGAAAACCCTACAATTAGGATTACTATACAAGGTATAGTTGTCACTATTGTCAAGAGTATAGACTTATTGTTGAGAATTGAATAAGAACACATTTTAAGAGTGATTACAGTAGATGGTAGAGTCAAACTACATGTTTTGGCTATTTGAAGACTAGTCACATCAGCAGGAACTATCCAACAAGGTCAAAAGCACCTAGTAATGAACTCAACAAAGACAAAGAGAAGATTGATGTTGAGAAAATCAAAGTGCAGATGAAATAGACATGGAAGAAAAAGGAAGATTACAGCACATCAAGTTCTGATGAGATCACTTCATCCAATGGATCAAGTTATCACATCACCCCCAACTAGGAAATCAAAAGGTATGTGTGACTCATATTTCAATGATATATTTTACATCAGTTCCAAGAATCTAAGTTTGTAAAAGATTATATATGCATGAATTAAGATGTAATGTATTGGTCATAACCTAGAAGAAATCTATAAGTTGTTAGTTTTCATGTTGCTACTGAGCATGAAAAGTTTCATAGTTGTTGTTGAGTGGAAATGAAATTTTATTTAATGTTAAGCTATTAAGGGTAATAGTATTGGCCAAGCTCACTATGGTTTTTGAGTATAGAAGAAATCATGTGTAAGCTGAGTGAGTTGAAATTTCCATAGTAATATGAATATTAGGATTTAACTGTGTGATTTTTGAGTCAAACTCATTGACCCATATTTCATGAGTAGTGATTCAACATGAATCTATCTCTCATGATAATAAATGGAACACTTAGCACTCATTGGATCTAGTTGATGCTCACAGGGGTGAAGCACCAGGACTTCCTGAGAGGTCACCCATCCCAGTACTACTCCAACCTGAGCACGCTTAACTATAGAGTTTCCTCCATAGTTAAACCTAAAGCTTGCAACCCCATTTGAAAAACCTTCACCAAGTGTTGTGCCTTATGAACCATTCATTAGAAAGCCCCTTAAGCTCATCAATTGATAAGTAGGAGATACTTTTCCATAGCAAGTCAAATTGTGATATGAATATCAAGATTTAACTGTGTGATTTTTGAGTCAAACTCATTGACCCATATTTCATGAGTAGTGATTCAACATGAATCCATCTCTCATGAGAATAAATGGAGAACTTAGCACTCATTGTATCTAGGTGATGCTCACAGGGGTGAAGCACCGAGACTTCTCGGGAGGTCACCCATCCCAGTACTACTCCAGCCTAAGCACGCTTAACTACAAAGTTTCCTCCATAGTTAAACCCAAAGCTTGTAACCCCATTTTCAAAACCTTCACCAAGTTTTTTGCCTTATGAACCATTCATTACAAAGCCCCTTAAGCTCATCAATTGATAAGTAGGAGATACTTTTCCACAGCAAGTCAAATTGTGATATGAATATCAGGATTTAACTGTGTGATTTTTGAGTCAAACTCATTGACCCATATTTCATGAGTAGTGATTCAACATGAATCCATATCTCATGAAAATAAATGGAACACTTAGCATCACCTAGATCCAATGAGTTCATAGAGAAACTTGAGGACAACTGAGTCAGTAATGAAAAGCTATTTTTAGGACTTTAAGAAGTCAATCAAACAAAGATTGATGATACAATATTACAATGATGGATTTTTTTTAGTTGATGTTGATCATACATATGTACAAGCATCTATTCCTAGCATCATATGGCTTAATCCATTTCCCTATGAAATCAATGTGGATGAGGCATCAACAACCATCACAACTTTACTTGTAAAAGAAGTAGACAAGAGTGCAACCTCATTTGGCAATTATGAGGAATCCAAATAGATTTGAAGACAAATTAGATGGTGAGAAAGAAAAAAAAAATTGTGAAGAAGCTTAAATAAATATTTGGTAAAGGGGGAGAAGAAGAAGATGATGAAGATGATGAGGATGATGAAGAAGATTAATAAGCCCAAGCTCCACTTGCACTAACACAAGGTCAAGGAGATGAAAAAGAAGAAGTAAAACATGATGAAGGTGTTCACGAAGAAGAATCCAATGAAGCAGTTGAACTAATGGAAAAGAAGAAGAGGAATGCTAAGTAGCTTGTAGTGAGGAAATCAAAGAAAGTTTTGAAGCATAAATGTTACAATAGAAGCCAATGGTACCTATTAGTAGGGATACCACAAGGCAACTGCAAAGAAGACATGGGAAATTGGTATACCCAAAGGCAAAAGAACTATTGCTCTTGTGGAGTAGGGTTAGGAAGATTAAAAAAAGAGGAGAAAGTATGTAGCTCTTGATAAAATCAGATGAGGAGAGGACCAAAATAGATGACAATGATCAACTCCAAGTGGTAGGCCATAGTCCCTCTTTTGATTTAGATAACTTGTGTGATAATATTAAGAATAATGCAGATTTGTCAGAGTTCACACATGTTGAGTTTGATAAACTTGGAAAGATAGAAATGAATAAGGTGGAGGAGTCTATATATAAGATAACCACATTTAAGAATACACCTCCTATTGATCTTGCCAACTCTTTACCCAAAATTCTATATGATAGAGTTGAGAAAAGATGGTACAATATAGTTTAACAACTAAAATGAATATAAGGGAGATTACTCTAGCTAGAGTAATGCTAGATTTTGATAAGTCATCAATGAATAAGCCTATAAATAAATACAAGGGGATATTTTCTCCCAAATACAAATTTTTCAATACTTTTTAGAATAATATTGAGGAGGTTATCAAACAAAGCACCCAAATATAGAAAGTTATCTATGAGTTGACAATAGAAAAAGTAATTGAAAAACAACCTAAGGAGGTAGTTTAAGAAAAAGATGATCAATAGGTAGTAGAGATTACCAAGGAAGGATCTATCAAAGATGGACATGAAGGGGGCATAGATAAGGAAGTAAATATAGAGGCTACAGCTGAAGAAGAGAAATAACAAGATTATAATTAACCTAAGCTGTATATGCCAAGTGTTAGTCCCCCTCATGTGGACCAAGAAAATAAAAAAGATACGATCATGATAAAGAATATTTCTAATAGCATAGTGTAGAACATAAATCCTTTGACAGAGGATGATTTGAATAGGATACTATAGGATTCTAATTTAGCTACTAAATTATGCACTAATACTATATTAGCAAATACAAATGAGATTGAAAAAGCATCAATAGGGAAGAAGAAAACTAATGCATCTAGTGTACCTCCTACATCTACAAAGAAAGGTACATAAGGATTGCAAGGTGTCACCACTGATACACATGTTTCAATGCCCATTGTGTTATATAAAGTAAAGGAAACTATGATATTAGATGTCAGCACATTAGTTCCAAATTTATTGTGCAAGCAATTTTGACAATTGAGGAAGATGGGCACAAGTCCATACAGGTTTTGGAAGGAAATCCCGCACCTATCTCACATGTACAAGGTGAAGTTTTGAAAAAAGAGAAGGAACCTAATAGGGCTGAAGAGTTAATTTTTATTATGAAATTAGAGGAACACATATAGCAATTCAGACATTGGTTACCCTACCAATCTCTACATCTCTTATTCCTAGTCAAACTATTCATAGGCCAAGTGTAGATGCTCAAGGCCTAATCATAATACATCAAAGGTTGGAGAAGGAACATCTTATAGATATGTGAACTTAGATAAGGTTATTAAACTTCCAAATTTTGATCTTGGAACAAGAACCATAGAGGAAATGAGCATATGGCAGGATTCTCTAGCAAGAAAGAAGCATCAAGAATTATGCAAAATGGAGAACAATCAAAGACAAGTTCTACATAACATCAAAGAAATATTTCTTGATTCATTTAGCCTCCTAGAAGATAATGAGGATAAACCTATTTTTGAGCAACTAGTGAATATAGTGGATAAGATTGGTGATGCGGACCTAGATACAAACACTAAACTTCTAGAATGGTCTGAGAAAAGATTTCAAACAAAAGTTGATGAAAATATTTCTAGTGTCATTGCACTAAAATAGGTTGACTTCGCAACCAAGATTGAAGATGTCAAAAAGGTGTTAGAGAACATATTTTCTCTATACACAAAGCTTTGTGATGTGAATTTATTCACATAGGAAGCATAGAGGGCTATTAACCAACTACAGGGAGATTTAAAGACTATAGGTAATATTCTTAGGTTCTCTTCTAGTAAAAGCTAGTCTCATTTTCAAATTTTGTTGTCTACTAAAGGTCATCTATCTGCATTACGTGCCCAAGATGAAAATAACAAGGTTACCTTGATAAATATTCAAGCCATGTTGACCCCACACATGGAGGTGTTACACAAGGAACTAGCCTTTTTAGAAATAATGATGAAGAAAGATTCTCATGTTTCTACTCATGAGGGCCTAGTAGACCTTGCTACCAAGATAGATGTTCAAATTCAATCTCTAGAGGGAGCGTGCAACAATTGGGATGCAACACTTAAGATTATAATGGAGGTCCATCAAAAGAAATTGGACAAACACAATATTCATGTACTACCCATGACATAAGTGTCAAAAAAGGAGGTTATTACATAAAATGGGAATATTGAAGAAAAGAAGAATACACAAAGGGGGAGTAATTTCAAAGATGGAGTAAGAAAGAAATTCAAGTCAAATTTAGTCAATAGGAGTATTAGATTTAGATACAAAAAAGAACAATCAACTCAAAGGGATTTATGAAGCTTTGAGGTATGATTGATAAGTCATCAGTTTTTGCAAAATTTTGAAATTTTGAAATTTTGAATACGAGTTGAGTAAGGAATATAGATTATCTAAGTTATGCCGCTCATGTCAAAGGGGGAGATTTTTTATCTCATTATGGTTTTGAGATATGAGTGACAATACACTTAAAGTCATTACTTTATAATACTTTGGGCATGCTGAGCAAGTAGTGTATGCTGAGCATAAGTTGTTAGATAATGCATGCCAAGAAAAATATTCAGTATGTGTCAAGCACCAATATATGTCGAGGAAAGTGTTAGTGTTGAGTCACTCTAGTGATGAGAAAGTTAATACTATTGAACATAAATGTTGATGATATTCCTATTGGGGAGTGTTTTAGAAACAATATTAGATCATTATCATGATGATATGTTACATTAATGACTATGTTTACATCGATGTCAACATAGCATATTTCTGTGGTATCTGACAGAAGAACAATGGTAAACATCAAGTTGGTATGGAGAGATCAACTAGTATTTTCACTAGAGAGGTTAAATAGAGATACTACTAAGTGTCTAGTTTATGCAGCTAATCTTGGGAGGAAAGGATATTAAGTCTAGAAGATGTTATGAAAATATTGGTGAAAACTATTCTGAGATAAAGTTTACAAAGAATGTTCTAGTGAACTAGTTATATCTCTTAGCATAGTTGTTATTCTGAGAAGCAAGGTTAAGGGTGTGTATAAGACATGTTGGAGATGACATGGCTAAGCTTGCTTGTCATAATATTACATGTTCAAAAAGTTATTCAAGTTACAAAGGTGACATGTTTATGTTATCACTAAGTAAAATGTGTTCTTAGTGAGGCTTCAAGTGTCAAGTAAACAGTTTTGGGCATAGTTTTTTGTGATGGTAGAAACTCTTATGTATAATATTTTTGGGCTAAGGATTTTTTTTTTATTCTAGATGATAAGAATGAATCTATATTGAGAATTCCTATGCCCTACATGCAACTAATCAAATTAAGGGATGAATTAAGTGAAAAATGGGTGAATCAAAGGCATTTATTCTCACCTAAGTCTTTTTAAGAAGGAGAAACCCTAAAGAATTTATGAGCAAATTCATAGTGACTACAAAGTTGTGAAAGAACTAAATTTTTAGAATTAGTTAGAGATAATAGAAGAAAGCATAGAAAGGATAGAAATGATACATCTAATCAGGAGGATCAAATATACATTAGGAAAGAGGTGATTTGATATCTAGTAGAGAGGTGTTAATTGAAGGATCAAGGCTGAGACATTTTAATAGGTGAATTAGTAAAATCTCATAACCAAGTAGTCCTAGCAAGATTTTTTAAATCCTTTAATAGGGTACTTACTTCATTGTAAGTTGAAGTCCTTTAACCAAGCATACTTCTAACTTGGTGTTGAAATCCTTTAACAGGGTAAGACCTAACAATCTTTGTAAGCCTTTAATGGCACAAACCTTTCACAAAGTAGATCATAGTTTATGATCAAACATTGAAACCTTCATTAGATACACTTTGCAACTATAGTAGTGAAGATTTGTGGGTGTCATCCCCACCTAACTTTTACCTTCTCATTTGAACATTTGTGGGTAACCATCTTGTGTTATATGTGTTTATTTCTTTCATGTTTAGTTTGGTATTTTACTTTATGTGCAAACTATGAGATGGACATGTGCTGAATGTTTTAATAGTTGAAGTTTTCAAAACTGATTCACACCCCCCCCCCCCCCCCTCGCCCCCACCTCAAAGTTTACTTTCCCTATTGTATTTCCAACATTATTGGAATACTTTAGAATTACTTAGATGGGAGTGAATTAGATATCCAAGGTCCAAATGTACAAACAAAACTTTTTAGTACTATAACTTATCCTTATGCATGCATTGACCATTCAATTTCTTAAACATATGCACATCAATGTCCTATGCCAAAATAGCTTTGCAGACATGTAAACATGAAAAACCACAGAATACACAAGGATTTTATGTTGAAACCCAATTTTGGAAAAAACACCAATAACGTGCTACCAACTTTCACTCTTCTAAAGTGAGCTCTATGAGAAGCCAACCTTATTAAAGGTTACAATGCACACTATTAAATGTGACTTGGTTAGAGGTTTCAATTGCCCTGTTAGGAGTGATCCTTGTTGGAGGATTTTAGAAGATTCCATTATAATGTTACCCTATTAAAGGATTTACTAATGACTATTAGGTCAACCTCAATCCAAAGGATTTATGTAGACAAATACAATTATTAGAAAGTAATAGTAGGACTTGATCTAATAACAATAACAACTTGCTTGCAGATTATAAATCTCACATTAAATCTTCCATTTTTCTTGGCATTCATCCTCTTCATCTCTCATATCTTGTTCACCCTTCAAGAATTCTTCCTCTTAAGCCTTCTTTCTTTGTATTTTAGTTGCAAACTCTTCTATTTGGCCATCATAGGAAGCAAAGCCCTAGAATTCTTGTCTTCCTTAGGTTCTTAGACATGACAACTATTGCTTCTAGCCTACCATAATCAGCCATTCTAGGGTTAGGTAAGATTCACTGAATCTACCAAATTTTCCATTTTATTCCCTTCTAGAAACTTCCTCTACAATCTTTTTTGAAATCACCTTAAAATGGTTTATCTTGAATTTTGTGCCACCAGCTTATCATAGTAATCTTCCACACACTTCACACAGTTAGAAAATTAACTTAGTTGGCTCACATTTATTAAATCTTTGATCTAACTCATTTTAATGGCACTCAGTAATAATACTCTATTTGTTCAAAAAACACATTTTTTGATGCTCAATGAACACTAGGTTGCTCGACATCTAATGGGTCTTTAGTGGTGTTCGACACATACTAAGTTTCTTCATTCAGCACTAGCTATATTTCTCTTTCTCAACTCATACTAACTTTCTTCACTCGACTTCCACTATTTCCTACTTAGCCTCCACTAACTTTACTTGGCTTGTACTATTTAACCAGTCAGGCTTAGCAGAAACTTTTCTTTAGTTAGTCATCTTCTAGTCTTTTCTCAAGTGTACTTTCATTATAGTCTTAATTAGATAAAAAAATACACACTAGTAATTTTGGACTCAAATTTTGACAAATATTGGTCAAAATTTTGACCCAAGTTGGTTGAAATTTTGACCAAGCAGTTTGTGGTAATTTTTCTCATTGAAATTTTGACCAATCTGCAGGTTGGTCAAAATTTTGACCAATACATTCGTCAAAAATTTTTTATTTTTGCTAGCTCTGATTTGTCAATGTTGGTCAAAATTTCCACCAATGTTTGGTAAAAAAAAAATTATAATTAGTGGAAATTTCGACCAAGTCTTGGTAGAAAAATATCAAGAATTGGTTGAAATTTCCACCAATGTTTGGTCAAAAAAATTTATAATTGGTGAAAATTTTGACCAAGTCTTCATAGAAAAATAGCAAGAATTGGTCAAAATTTCCACCAATGTTTGGTCAAAAAGAAATTATAGTTGGTGAAAATTTTAACCAAGTCTTCATAGAAAACTATCAAGAATTGGTCAAAATTTTCACCAATGTTTGGTCAAAAAAAAAATTTATGTTCTATCAAGCAATTGTTTCTTACCCAAGCCATTTGATTTGCAACCTTTTAAATCTCTACAAAGATAAAGTTGGAGTAGGAAAACTTTTCTTCTTAACGGTGTCCTCTGATTGTAAAGTTTCCATTCCTTTATCTATTCAACAAACAAGACATATCTAGTTCAATAGATAATGTAATGGATGCTTTACAATTAGAGGACACCTTTGAGAAGAAAAATTCTCCGACTCCAACTTTATATTTGCAGAGATTTAAAAGGTTGCAAATTAAATGGCTTGGATAAGAAACAATTGCTTGATACAGCATGGAACAAATGGACATTTATGCATAGGGAACCATCAATTATGTGAGTGATGTAGATGCAACCAAAATTTTTGAGGTCAAAGCCACCAATTAATATAAGGTTTCTAATCTACATGAGGTTGAAATTGTGGTTGTAAGGGCTATGGAGAGGGCACTTCTTCATTGTTCACTTCATCACTAATTAACTTGCACCATAGATTGATGGTCTTCATCGTTTTTGTGGGCTCCTAGCCCCTATGTGAGTGTTGATGTTGAAGCCAAAGTGAAAAAAATAAGTGAAACCATGTTCAATAAGGTTTCTAATCTAGACTTGGTCAACATTGTTGATTTAAGGGATATGGACTGGTGACAATTGTTCAATTGTGTGTTGTCTTTGATGTTACACAAATGTCATATCAGTTATCAAATAGAGTCTACCAAGCTCAATTGTTCAAAAAAGCAAAAGATAGAGTCTACCAAGCTTAGTTGGTCAAGAAAGTGAATTACAGAGTCTATCGAGCATTCTTGATAATTACACTATGGAGACAATTTCTACCAAGCTCACTCGAGCATCGAAGGTTTTTGTAGCAGAAGTTAGTTTCTACCAAACTCACAAGGTCAACGAAGGAAAGTTAGTGTCTACCGAGTTCACTCAGTCTCCAAAAGATTTTTCAAAATTCACAGTGTTTATCGAGCTTTAGTTGGTTAACCCTGAAAATCATTTATGAAGCAGTGTTTACCGAACAGGGTTGGCCAATGAAGGATTTCATTGTTTTGGAAAATAAAGTTTAATTGTTTCATGTAATGTTTGTAGCCAACTAATGTAATGATTATTAGCAAATGAAACTTGTAAATGAGTTGACTTGATAATCTGTATGGTATTAATAGAAGGTCAAGTCATGAGTTCAAAAGTATGGATGAATGAATGAGCGAGCATGCAAATGAGTTAATTGTGTGAAGAGGAAAGTGTGAGTGAATTTTGAAGGAGGATCAGATATCCTTGAGGAGTATCAAAGGTGTATTCAATCAAAGAGGATCTAGTGAAGCAGAACAAAGATATGTAATAGAAAATTTCAATTGCATCTCATTCAAGTCACTTCATTATTACTTTTCATCATTGTAGCAGTGATTCCTAAATCTCTTAACAGAGTTGGTTTAAGAACCATTTTTGTAAATCCTCTCACAAGGTGGACAGTTCTGTTGAATTGTTCTTAAGTCCTCTAGCAAGGCATGTTATTTCTTTTATGCATGCATGTTAAATCTTTGTGAATGCTTAATAAGCTAACATACATCTACCGAGTTAAAACATTTTTTTGTGTGGCTACCGAGTGATAGCAATAACTAAGTTTATAAGACATCTAAGGGATCTATTTTTATTTTTTTTGTGGTAACTAATTCACCCCCCCCCCCCCCCCCCCCTAGCTACTCCATCTCTATTTCGAACAACTGGGCATGTTAGATACCCAAGAAAAGCCTTACATTGAGATCTTTCTCAAATCATTATCACTATGTCGTCATTGGACTAACTACATTTTGGATGTGCTCATTTTGGATAATAATAGGATGATTTTTATAAAGTTATTATATTGTTCCACATGGGATAGCAAGAAATGGAAATTGAGTTGAAAATATCTATACAACTATGCTTTAACATAATGTAGTAGCCAAGTTTTTTGTAAGAGAAACACATATCAGTAAACAAATAACCATGCACTAGAAATGTCATGTTGTAATAGATGGTGTAACTAATGTGTACATTTCTTAACTTTATCCTTGCACATCATATATTATTTTCTATTTTAAATATCATTTCTGACACCACAATTTCATACAGGTGATAGAATGCAAAGCAAGAGCATTGACCACAACATTTTGATTATCTTAGTGTAGAAGTGGCCAAAGTCAAGTGACTAGAACTTGAGAAAGATTCAACGAGTCAAGATGTAACCAACTTATCCCTTAAAAACTTCTCTTATGAAAAAAAATATTCAAATTATCACAAAAGAAAATGCATTCTCATGAAAAGTCCACAACGTGAATAACTAATACCAAACAATCCAATGTCTAAGGAAAAGTAAAATACAAAAAATAGAAAAAAGTTTACAATCCAAAGCTTTAATTTGTTTACACTTTACAAGGCATTGTAAGTGACTTCAACAAAAGTAAAGGGCCTACTCCAAGAATATTAATGATAGGAAAACTACCAAAGCTTAAACATACAGAGACTAAATTTAAAAATCCATAGGTTTCCATTGGTCACCTTGTTTTATGACCCTAACTACAAAGCTTTCATGTTGCCAATCCTTCACTTTGCAAGGGTGGGAAAATTTTCTGATGATGCACCCTTCTATCTTTAGATCATTCTACTATGTAGTTTAGAGCTTATTCTCCAAACCACACTTAATTGCCAAAAAATTGTTATGTAGTTTAAGTTGGAAACTTTGAACAAGACTATAACTAGGACATTCCCGTTATGTAGTGTGGAGTTTATTCTCTGAACTACATTTTCTTTATTTATTTTAGGGAAAAAAAAATCTCTCCACTATTCTATGTGATGCAATGTAGTTTGAGTTCTATGACTTGAAAGACACTTTTCCATCTATTTTAGAGTAGGTTGGCCTTTTAAAACCCAAACTTCACTCGTATTTCCTTGATGTAGTTTAGAGATATTTCTTTGAACTATAGGTTTTTATTTACCATGTAGAGTTGGAGAATTTCTCTATCTTTGTGCCATAAAATTAAGTCCATGTAAATTGAAGAATGTTATCCAATGTTCACTATATCAACACTACATGCAAAAATACAAAAAAATTCCACAATTACATAGAATATGTAGAGGTTTTCTAACACTAGAAATTTATCAAATTTAGAATTACAGCTTTATTCTAGGTGTCAAATCCTCCTTGAATCAAGTAGACTATGAAGTAGAAGTACCAAAATGTGTTCCTAGTGACCTCTATGACATCCAATATTGTTAACATTAGATGCATGAAAATTGGTCATGTAGAACTTACAATTCTTGAAAAGGGTCAACTAGCAACTGATACCTTTTGGCATACAACCAATTTTGTATATCAATATCCATCTATTCTTTAGAACAGCTTCCCACTTTGATGTAGAGAGAAAGAGCATTAAAAATTTAGATTAAAGTGATTTTAATGATATACAAGGATTTCATTTATAAGATTTTTAGATGCCCAAACATCAATGAGTATATTGTTATCATCATATAGTCAGCATAAGATTATAACGCAAGCACTCTGAGAAATGTAGGAAGAATATAAACATGAATCAGCTCAAGACATTTAAGCTTGCCATTGCAAGGTGGCCAAAGACTCCCCCATACTAAATTCCAACAATAGGTCAATGATTTGATAACCTTCTTAGTAGGGTTAAAGGTCTTCCTAAATCTTAAATTTTTCACTAATGAATGTATCAATACATTCATATTGCTAGAATAGCAATCATAAAATCTTTTGGGTAAAGAAAATTAGTGATGCAATTTATCATTATCTTTCAAAGGTGTCAAATAGCTTGAAATTCTACATGACCTCCTACTTAGTGTATAATGTTGCATCAATGAGACATTTTACATGTGTGAATTCATAGAGTGACACAAGTTAAGTCCTAGTGTATGAATATTATTCCTAAACTCTATAAAAGTTTGAAACACTTGAGGATAGTTAATGAAGCTTCTTAACTAGTTTGGTTGCACTGTCATCATGCTTTAATTTATTCAAGTAGGGTGGCCACATTTGTGAAGGATTTTTATTTTGAGCTTACATTCTCATAATGGATGACAGTGTATTAGTTATTGTTTAGTGCATCTGTTCAGTTAAATGTTTCTTTGTCTAGTGTTGATATTCCATTGGTTGTTGTAAATGGTTCAAATGGTCTAAAGCTGTAAGAAGGCTCCTGGTACCCATTTCTCTTTGCTCAATCTTAGTCATTGACTTAAATTTACTTTTGATGGCTAGTACCTAGAAACTTTGGAAAAAGTAGTGTTGGGAGTGAAGGTAGTGTAAGATATTTGATGAAAGGAGTAAGCATACAACTATAGCAGATTTCTTGGCTTAATTGAGTTTCAAGATATCAAACAAAGCCTTATAGAAAGTGGATTTATTGATGCCATAAGAGTGTTGTTGATGTCTTGTGTGGTTTCCATAAATGTGGAGAACAAGGTTAGTATGCATAAAGCATGATTATATTGCTAGGAGGAAATGAAAGTAGTCCTAAACAAGAAATATGTGCAACATAGCTTCTCTGAGAAAGAATCTTTTTAACCATTGACCAAAAACAAATCATAAAAAATCCATAAAGAAACACTGAAATAATATTCCTACACATAAGTCATTGGTTTTCCTACAAACCTATTGCCACTGGTAGGATTTTCTTAAACCGATTATAAGTAGTCACAATAAATTAAAAAAGAAATCTAAAGAGACTATCATTCAAAATAAAACTATTTACTTACCAAGTTTCCATCAATTGTCTGAACTTTAACCTGCTGACCTTTAATATCCATGACTTATCCATCAATCTAGGCCACTTCAGAATCTTGCACCCATACTTGAGAACCTACAAGAATGTTTATAGGAGCTACCTGTATTCAACCAAAAAGAGAAAGATTGTTATGACCACATCATAAATCCCATGTGAAAATTATTAAAAACTACTCTTCAATGGCATGAGTAAGCATTGATTGTTAGCATTAATGCCATAGAATGATGTTAATCAATAGAACTAAGATTCTCATAATGAAATTGCATTGGTAGTGAGACAAAACAAGCGTTTCTTGGTCTTAAAATGATGTTATTTGATAGAACTGGGCATGCCTACAATTCAAGATGGTATTGCTAGCAAGACACTGAATTATTTGTAAGATTTTCTGTTATCTACATAACCTTACGTGAATTTGGTCACATAATTTTCTACATTGAGCTAATAAGAGATATTGTTACAAAGCCTTAAACATATTGATGCCAAAAATATAAACTTAGTCAAATGAACATTATTATGGAGGTATAGTTACCACTTCGTAGAGTTTAAAAATATTCCTTTCCTAGGTACGCAAACAAGATACATATTTTTTCAAAAATTCATAGGAAAAAAACTCTTGAGATCCTATTTATTGAACTTGAAGATAATCAAAACATGATAACATTACACTAGTAAATTTGGACTCAATTTTTGATGAATTTTGGTCAAAATTTCTATTGCTATAAGTTTTTTCAATTTCAAATCCTTAGCAATCATGAATAATATTCAAATTTGGGTATTTTTCTGGTGTTTTAGGTCATGATCGAGTCCCAATTCAAAGATTTGATTCCTAAAATAGAGTTCTAGAGAGAAAATAAGTACTTTTGAAAAATGAAAGGCACACCAGTGCACCTAATTAGGTGCGCTAGTGTGTCAAAATACAAAGAAAAGGTATGAATAATGCACAGATGTGTAGCAGTGCACCTACATAGCTGGGAACCTATGCATCACATAGCGGGCTTGGAGCCTATATATTCCCCCCTCCCCTTGTTTCTTATCTTCTCTCCATTCATTGCATTCACCTCCACTGAAGTCTTCCAACACTACAGCTACAAACCTAAGTAGGTGCACCCTCCACCATCTCCTTGCACAAAGAAAAAACATATAAGTCACCTCATGATGTACACTAGCACACCTAACTTGGTGTACTAGTGTGCACCAATCCATAAAAAATTTGAAAGAACATAAAAAAAACTTTAAAAAATAAAGCTTTACACTCAATTAGGGTGCACAATAGCACACCTAGTTAGGTGTGCCATTGCACACCCTTAAAAAACAAAGAAAAAGCCTAAGTAGACTATAAGGTGTGCATTAGCACACCTCATGAGGTGTGTTGATGCACAACTTATCCCTATAAAAATTTCCAAAAGGGAGCACACCAAGTGCACCTATTAGGTGTGCCAAGTGCACCATTTTTTTTGCAATTTAGGGGTAAAATAAGGGTTTGTTATATTTTTTTGAGCATCAAGATTTTGAGTTTTGTGCAAGATAGTTTCTAGGGTTTAATTAATTTATTTTTCTTTAATTCCAAACTAATGGATGCCTTTTGTGCAGATATAATGGCATCCTCATTAGTTTCCTCAAGCATGAAAATGGCACTAAAACTAGTGGTCTTCAAGTTCCAAGGAGTTCCATCAAAATCAAAATTTCAGGATGACTATTGAGAAACCAAGGATATAGAATTGGGATACATAGATTTGGGGAAATTTCTTAAGACTTGCAACAAGCCCATCGAGAGATCAAAAAAAATTTCTACACTTATCCGATTTGGACTAGTTAATGCAACTTCACACCCTGTATTGGTACAATCTTCAAAGCTCAGGATGACACTTGCAGAACACTTGGTCCTAGAGGAAAGAGTGGTGAAGAGTGTAACTAAAGAAATTTTCTTAAATTTGTGCCCCAAGAATATTGAGAAATTATTCCACCTCCCACGGGTATATCAATTCATTAAGCTTACATATGAGCAAGTGAAAAGGTGGTACCAGGAACATGTTGAAGAGGCATCAGATATCATTTAGTCCTTGCACCTCATTGAGAAGACTTCTATGGGGAAGAAAATGGGCAAGGTTGACATGACTAGGGGATATATGATGGAAGACATTGGATAGTCCATTATCCTATTGAGTAGAGTTATGGGTTTACCTGCAGCCAAGCATTTAAACATTTTTATGGTGCATTTCATTGAAACAATCAAGAAGGCAACAATGCCACTAGATTGGGCTTCCACTCTAAGCAAGAACTTATGTCAGAAATTGGTAGTGGCCAAGAATGAAAGAAAGTTTTATATGACCTCATATTTAGTATACTTGCTAGCCACTAGGGCTACAGATTATCCAGGGTTGTACAGAAGAGGTAGCATGTAGGATCCAAATGCATGGTTGTACATCATCTACCATCAGTTGGTGAAGAAGAAGCTCTCAAGAAAAGAAAAGAGTACAAAATTGTGAACGATGCATTCATATTTACTATCATCTAATTCATAGAAGGAGATTATGCAAAGAGGTTATCAAAGGATGTAGTGATACAGATAACGGTACTCAAAGAATATTACATTTAGTTCAAAACATTTACATATATAAGGGTAGCTAGTACCACTATCAACCTAAAGAAGCTTCCAAGGTGCTCTTGTGATAGACTCATCCTCTTGGAGATTGCCCAAAAACTTGAGTCTGCATACAATAAGGTCAAAAAGCAACACAAACATTGTTGGACGTGGCCTTTAACCATAGGACCTTTTAAGTGAAATGGAAGCAAGATATTCTTTATTTTGAGTGTGAATGGGATCACTATCCCTTGGAAGAATAAAATTCTTTGTGTCCATGTTTTGATAATATTGCGAGCGTACAATATCTAGTAGGTAAAACATTTACACATGAGGAGGCCATTGAAGACCATTAGATGAATGCTAAAAATGACTACAACGTCTGAATAAGGGACTATTGTAGGATGACTTTGTACTTGGTGTAGAGAAGGCCCTAAAAATGATAATTCCTTTGAAGATATGGCAGCAAGATTCTGACAAGTTGTTGGATCCCCTATTTAATAGGGATAGAATTGGTGATAGGCATATTATGATTATTGTGGTTGACAGGGAAGGAAACTTAGATATCAACCATTAGGCTAGGCATGTCATTAAAATGACACAAGATTGGATTAAGAGGCCATTTGATCTTTGATCCAATACCTGAAATAGTAATCTTACATGCACAAGCCTGCCCAAGAAAAGGTAGAGGGAAGAAAGTCACCATTCCTAGCTTTGTAGCTCAATCTCTGGTAAGGCCCAAAATTGTGCATCAACTTGATAGGCTGGTAGGTTATTATAGAGCTTAGAAGAGTGGAGGCCAAGGGAAGAGGAAAAGAAATTACCCTCAAAGAGCTTAACCAGAAGAGGGAAAAATCATAGCACCTCAAGAACAAGTAAATGTACAATGTTCAGAGGATACTGAGGTGCCACAAGTTTAGATTGACCCAATGTTGCACCAATAAAAATGGAGATATAAGTTGAGGTTCAAGAGGTTTCTCCACCTCGATAGATAGAACAAGCATCCCCTTCTACATCCAAGAAAGAAAGAAAGATTAAGACTCTGGTCAAGAAAAGGCAAACGGTGATCAGGAGGGTAGTTTCTTTCCCATATGTTTTGGAACCTATTCTTAAAGAAGAGTAAGAAGAAGATGATGAGGATAATATACCTTTGAACAAGAGAATCTAGCTAGCAAGATCCACAAAGCAATAATGAAGGAGAAATTCTACTATTACACCACTATTAATCCCAGAAGAACCTCTATAGAGAACTACATTAGAGGATTAAATGTAGCAATGGATTAATGACCAAGATGTAGAGGGTAGTAACATATTTAAGATGTTATATTTTGATTTCATGCCCATAGGCACCAAATTGGTGGGAGACAAGATCTGGGATATGGCAACCAATGAGCCCCAACAAGAAGATTGGACTCAAATTCCACCAGAATCGCAAGGTCCTGAGCTTCCTCCTCCATCCCCATTGCAAGTCACAGTTGTGGAAAAAGGCTCTGCTACTCCTCTACCACTAATTATAGAAGAAGAAAAAAATCAAAAGGAGCAAGAGGAAGAGCCATAGAAAATATCAATTGAGGAAGTGCCTAGAGAAGGACAATTAGTCAAATATCCTTAGCAAGCCTCCCAAGACACTGAGGTAAGAATAGTGGGCTCCACTAAAATAGAGACTACAAAGGGAGAGCCATCATAGAGGGAGAAAACCCTAGAAAGGAGCAATAAGGGAAAAGTGGTAGCAGAGAAAACTCCATCCTCAAGAGGCAAGCCTTTAATGGAATGAGTCCTAAGGTGGTTGCACAAAGAAGTGATAAGAAATAAAAGGCCACAATTCAATACTAATGAAGAGGACATGATTCAATTGATTAAGGTTCTAAGGAAACCTGAGTCCCCCTCAAGAGAGGAAGAATCATTAACATTCATCAACAATTATCAGAATCAAGATTTGTTCGTGCAAGTGGCTATCCCTCCTCTTGATTCAGAAATAGAAGATTTGGGTCCACAAGATTATTAGATGAAATAGGTTATGCTCGGGAAGCCCACATTGGATATAGCCAAGTTGATGGTTACAATGGGTATGAAGGAGGTATTCAGAAGTTAAGAATAGGAAGGGGCAAAACTAATGACACTTCACAGGTAGAATGAAATTCTAAGAGGGTATTTAACCAAATTTGTTGGTCCCTTGGATCTTGAACACCCCGAGGAGACTCTAAACACAGCAATTCAAAGAAAAGATAGGGGAGGAATACAATTGGATCCAATTTTGAATGCCTTTTAGTAATGGAAGGAAATTTTTGAGGAAAAGGGCATGCTTATCATTTAAGTAAATCTAATGCTACTTCATGCTATGTAGGAAATTTTAGATAAAATGGTAACAATTTTGGAGCAAGATTTTAGTATTATGGATGAGGTACATGCATGGGGAAAAGATTTATAGGTAGTATAGGCTATAAAGGGGTAGAACTATAGAATTCTTATAGATGTATATACAATAGAGGAGTTAGATTTAAATGATGATTAGATTAAAAAGATAGTAGATAGTAATAAATTAATGGAAACATTACATACAGAGATCCATCAGCTCAAGGACTAAGCTCAAGAGCAGATTTTGCAAGTAGAGAAAAATTATAGTGATGCATGCCTCAATATTTTTGAAGATGATGCATGGGAGAATTTAATACTGATTGAGGTATAGGTGTAGAGATTTAGGAATATTTTTGATGAAGTTTCTAGTGAAGAAGATATTCAATAGGCATTCAGGATAGAAGCCTTGCTAGAGTTGGATACCAAACTTAGGGATTTTGCTGAGACCCATATTGAAGTAGACAACTATAGATAGAAGGTCAAAAATAAGTTTGATTCCTTAGATTAACTAGATGTTGTAAAAATCACTAATATTATTGAGAAATTCAAAGGCAAGCATCTAGACATAGCTCTGGTATGAAGGAAAGCAAAACCCAAAAGCCGAAATTTCAATTTTGCAATTTTGATGCTATACTGGTGTGCTATTGCACCAAGTGTGCTAGTGCACCTTTCCAAAGGTGCACTGGAAATTAATTGCTAGTTCCAAAATTAGAGCTTTCCATGCATTGGAAATGCATTTTGACAACAGTTTAACTTCGACAGACGCCCAATGAAGGAAGAATTGCTATTTTTGATACTTCCAGACACTTCTATTTTCACTTAAGGATTTCTTCTTCTTCTTCTCTCATAATTTCTTTTTTCTATGACATGTATGGGCTCATGCATCCAATTAATGAATATAAAAATTGATGGAGTCCTACTAAGCACGAGTTAGATTGTTAGTTTGTATATAATTAGTTTATTTTATTAATTTAAAAAGCATATTATTGCATGAAGATATCTCTCACTCTCAACACAAATTGAAGAGATGATTTCTTAAAAATACAGGATTGTAATATGTAATCAAGGCCACCATTATTTTTCAATAATAATATGCTTTTGGTGCTTGCATTTGGAGTGTAGTGATTCTTGCCTAAATGTTTCATTGTTTTTTGAATGTATGTTCATGGAATTTTGATTGAGCCAAAAGTTTATCGCACTATTTCTAGGTGTGTAATCTTTTAATTCTAGTGTTTGCTATAGTCTTATGAATTTTGTTGATGTATCTAGCTCAAGAAGAAATCACCAAATAGTGCCTACATAACTCTTTGTCTCACATGAGTACACTTTTTGTGGCCTTGCAATTTGATGAAGAGGGAAACATCATATGATTATTAATTTTCCTACTGATGATTGCATTAGTGGAATCAAGGAAGCACTACTCCTACTTTCATTAGTTACCTACTAATTTCTTCAAAAGCTTAACTCATAGATGTGTTGTTTCCATAGCTTATGTCTATTAGGATTTTACTTTCATGTTATTTTCTTTAAAATTTCTTGTTATTTTCTTTACTAACCCTTTGTTAATCTAGGAATTCATATTAGTTGCATTCTTACAAAGTTCTTTTACATGTTTTATTTTGAAGCAGTGAATAGATTCTACATCTCATCTGAAATCATTCAAACTAGCAAAGGCCTCCTCATGAACAAAAAAATTTATCTTCAATTGAGTGGATTCCAGTAGGTCACAAGATCACACAAAACCTTGGAGTTGATTCACAAGATTGAATTTTCAAGAGAGGAGTTCAAAATAATTCCTATCATTTAGCATCGTGCATAATGACAACTCAATAAGTTGGAATCTCTTAATAGGGATTCAAAGTCTCCTAACAAGGAATCTCTATATTGAATTTTCTCATTGACTCCTAATAGGGTCCATCCTCTAACAAGGAACATATATATTATTATGTTATCTAGTGGGATTCATCCTCACCAGGTTTTTTCCTTGGCTAGGGTTTCCCTAGTTAAAAAGATACAGTGTTATGAGTTATGTTTGTGCATTGTTACTATTACTATTCTACATTACTTGTTTACTTTTGTATGTATGATTCAAAGTAATAAATAATATTCAATTTCTAACTAAATTGTGTACATTACTAATTCACCCCCCCCCCCCCCCCCCCCCTGCCCCCCAAAGTAATTCATAATTCTAACAAGTGGCATAAGAGCTTGGTCACAGGTTTGAATCTCCTTGAGTAATACTGAGGGGGGATTGTTGGACTAGTCGCCAACATTCCTCTTCATGATTCATGACATGGCTTAACCACCTCCTATGTTATATAAGTCTAGTGGTTGTATCAGGCATTAACATGTTAATATTTTAGTGCAACAGCAACTCTAGCTTGTAACAATTATCACTTATTATCCAACTCACTTATAGAGCCATCCTATGTAGGATACTCATCTCGATGTATAGGATCCTCTAACAACCACTTATGGGTCTCAGAACCTATGGTGAGTAACTCATCTAGGGTTCATAAACTAATCTAAAAGAAACTAAGCATATTATATAAATAAATACAAAAAAATACATCTCATTAAAACCACATACTCTTTGTCAACAGGGTTTTACCAACTTGAGTGATTAACTAAAATACAACAAATAATAAGAAAACATGGAGAAAACTCATAAAAATGTGCATTTAATCCTTATACCCTTGCATCATCCTTTACTATTGTACTTTTATTATATCTTCCCATCCATCAAGTAGTAAGGTACATATGCATATTATATTTGTGCACATATTATTCCTACACATATGTTCAATAGACTAGTGCATATATTTAATAGAATTGCACATATGTATCATTTTCATTAGTTTTGCATGTTCACTAAACATCACTATAAATATATTTGATAGGGAAATGCATCTATTATATCAATTCATATGTGAAGAAAAACTACACATTTATTCATATAGGTTGACTAAAGGCTGACAACTAGGCATTTGTAGGGCTATGCATATGTTTAGTATAACTGCTCATATGTGTAGTGTACATGTGCATCTATTCCAAAAGGCTAAAAAAAAAGGGATTATTGAATGGAACTTTTGGATCTAGTTTGAATAGAGGAGTTCTATTAACACATTCCTAGGCTAAGATACTCAATGAAACCTCTTCAATACCCCATGATCATACACAATTTAATTCAAGAAAATCATCCCAAAACCCAATAAGAAATTTAAACATTCAAGAAAAAATTATGGATACATCACAATTGTAGGTAAATAAGACAATCAAACAACTATTGAATATCTTACATCCATATCTTAAGAATTAATTTCTATAAAAACTTATCATGGTAATGATGTGTGTGTGTGTGTGTGTGTGTGTGTGTGTGTGTGTGTGTGTGTGTGTGTGTGTGTGTGTGTGTGTGTGTGTGTGTGTGTGTGTGTGTGTGTGTGTGAGAGAGAGAGAGAGAGAGAAGGTGAATCTATAGCCTACTTCTTCTTCCTTTAATGTTGTCGATGAGACCAAGTCTTTTGGTCACATTTTTAAGCTTTCACACTCCCTAGTTCTCTCCTTTAATCCAAATTTCTCCTACCATTCTACTTGCAAGAATTTACACCAATGAAATTTATTTAACTATAGTTTTTGCCTCAATTTTTTCATACATTTTCTTTTTCCAGGAACACTCCTATTTTGTAGTAGGAAAATTTCATTTTAATGGGTGCACCTATTACAACTAGCATCCAAATAATGTTTTATTTATTAAATAACCTTATTTCTTTATGTATTGAAAAATTGTATAGTACACCCAACTAGTTGATAGTAATCTAGCTAGTCAAGGAATTTCAAATCAAAAATGTATTATGGTGTATTTGTTAAGTACTCCAATCTTACTTCATGCATCATGGGTTCAAATTTCATGGCCTTTTATAGTCCTTAGCCTGCCACATGGTCTTGCTAAGTCATGAGCTTAAAGCTACTTTCTTTTCAAAGAGTTAAGAGGGTGAGTTGATTGTGAGTGAAATTGAAAGGTGGATGGTTCTAAGTTCAAACCTCTTAAAATATTATTTATTTTATCTATTTTATTTATTCCCTCTTTCACTTATTTTTTATAAAATATTGTAATTCAATTATATAATAAATTACATCAAATCCCAACAATAACATATCTACATATGCATATATATTTATTAAAGTATATATGTACACCCATATATACTTATATAAATATATATTTAGACTTTCAATCATTAAACTAAAATCACAATAGAGATGTAAATAAAAGGTCATTAAACTAAACAAGAATAAAATTTCCAAGTTCTAAACTTGGGTAGTTGACTCCTCTAATAGGACTTGTAAGCTCAAGATGCCTATATGGATCATGGCTCTATCTCCAGATCAAAATATAATATAGTCTTTTTGTACCTATTTCTACACACACCTTCATCACTAGCCAAACCAACATACATATCTATAAATAATATAATAATAATAATATCAGACAATAGTACAAGAATTAGATGGGTTAGCAAGGTTTTAAATCCATAATTCATATGCGTATAAAATACATCATAGGAAATATGTTTCAAAACACATCATGTAAAGTAACATCAAACCTCCTACCACTATTATAAAGCACAAGAACAAATCTAATATCTCATAATAATTTTCAGATCAAGTCGCTAGTATGGCACTACAGATTTCTCCTAAAAGCTAACAAATAAATATGGATATGATATATTATATCTACTAGAATCCTCTAATGTGGAAGAGCACTTTTGATTTGGGTCTCATTGAACCCTAACCTACCTTGTAGTTTGACCCCTATGGTGTAGGGTTTCTGGTGGAGTATATGTGCCTACTCTAAAGCCAGCTATCTATCGATGACTTGTAATGAATGCCAATCTAAAACATAAGAAACATTAAGGATATATTATCTAAGTATATATATACAAAAAACATCATGTGTGTGAGTTAATCTAGGTGGCAAGGTGAGCCAATAATAAATAGGCCCAGTTCTCTCTAAGATCTCAAATAGTCTAGAAAACAATGGTGCTAGTTTAGATCCCTTCCCATACCTAATCAAACTCTTTTGTGACCTCACTCTCAAGAAGACCTTGCTACCAACTTCAAACTATTTATCAATTTTTTAGGCATCTACATATTTTTTATGCCTATATTTTATTGTAACCAAATATTATATGATCCTTTATACCTATCTCTCCATATCCTAAAGAATCTCTAGCCCTCAACTCACTCTATCCTCTAGATAATCATAAGTTAGGGGAGTACAAAAGGGACAATTGTATAAAGCCTAGAAAGGTGTCATACTAATAAGACTATGATATCTATTATCGTTTCCAAACTCTACAAGAGATAAGGAATCCTCCTAATGGATATGGAAATCCATAACATACATTTGAAGCATATCCTCCAACACCTTATTTAACCTTTTTATATGTCCTAATATTTTTGGGCGATATGTCAAAGTGAAGTTGAGTTATGTAAACAAGGATTTTTGAAGTGATTTCTAGAGTTCTAAAGTAAATATTAGATCACTATTTGTGATAATTTCTTAGGTATTCTATGAAGTTAGACTACATCCTTCATGATAATTCTAGCTATAGTATTGGTTGTATAAGAAGATAGAATATGAGAGAAGTGTACTACCTTTTTAAGCATATTCATAATTAACATGTTAGCATCATGTCTCTAAGGTGTCAAGGGTAGTCCAACTATGAAATCCATTGAGATAATACCCCATTTCCATTTAGGTATAGAGTGAGATTGTAGGATACCTACAAGATGTTGATGTTCTTTCACCCTCTGACATTCCAAGCATCTAGCTACAAAAT
Source organism: Cupressus sempervirens (assembly GCA_028749045.1). Classification (NCBI taxonomy): domain Eukaryota; kingdom Viridiplantae; phylum Streptophyta; class Pinopsida; order Cupressales; family Cupressaceae; genus Cupressus; species Cupressus sempervirens. The sequence continues at coordinate 842,900,512 of CM053787.1, read as the reverse complement.
TTTTTATATCTCTCTTTAATCCAATCAAAAAATATAGTTGTCACAAATTTTCATGCATTTTCTTAACTCTTGGGTGGGTTAAATAAGGTGCTTTATGTGCCTCTAATAAGATTAACCCCCCAAGATCATTAAGAACATTTTTTTTCCCTTGGTTTCTTAAAATTGCATCTCCCTCCAAGAGGAAATCAAAAAACTTCCCTTCTAGGTTAGTAATAGAATCAATTTTTGACTTGACTTCCTTGAATCACCTATCAAAATAAATTTCCTAAAGAATCTAGTCATGTATACCATCATTGAGATTAAGTGAGGAGGCTTTGTTTCTTCTCCTATTGATATAATCTTCTACTAAATTTTATTTCCCCTGGATAAGCTTCACTTCAAAATCATATTTGCACAAAAATTCCATCCACCTTTATTGCCTAGCTTTGATATTACTTTGAGTGAAGATGTATTGAAGGAACTTGTGATTTTTATTTAGCTCAAATTTATGCCCAGGGAGGAAATGTCACCAACTTTTCAAGGCATGCACTATTTCTTCAACTTATAGGTCATGAGTGGGGTAGTTAAGTTCATGATCCTTAAGTTTTATGGAGTTGTAAGGAATCACATTTCCTTCTTTCATGAGAACTGGCCCTATAACTTCTAAAGATGCATCAATACATACTACAAAATATCTTGATGGATCAAGTACTACTAGAATTGGGGTACTAGTTAATTTCTACTCAAGGCATTGAAGTTATACTCCACACTTCTCATAACAAATGAACTACTTTCATATTTTATAGAGGGACACGATTGGCTGAGAAATCTTCAAAAATCCCATCACAAACCTATGGTAATACCTAGCCAAACCCATATAAATTCTCACTAAGATAAATTGGTAGGGATGGGACAAAAAACTATTGCTTGTATCTTAGTCCGATCTACAAAAATTTCTTCCACAAAGGTAACATGCCCCAAGTATTTAGCCTCTATTTTGAAAAAATCATGCTTTTCCAAATTTGCATAGGGTTGATTTTCTCTAAGATGTTGAAGGACTTTCCTTAGATGTTTCTCATTTTCTTCAATGGTTTTAGAATTCATAATTATGTTGTCCAAAAATAGTATGATATTTTTTCCAAGTATGTCTTGGAGACTCCAGTCATCAAGCTCATAAACACTCAAGGTGCACTTGTTAGTTAGAATGGTACTACTCTATATTCATAGTGGCCATATTAAGAGAAAAATTTTGTTTGGTAGATATCTTCTTCATATATTTTGAGTTGAAAATCATGTAATTTTGAATCAAATTTTATAAAATATTGTATCCCCCTTCATCTAGTCAAACAAATCATTGATTCTACCTAGTGGATATCGATTCTTAATGGTGACCTTGTTAAGTTGTTTAGAATTAATGTATGACCTTAATGACCCATCCTTATTTTTCACAAATATTACTAGTTCTCTCCAAGGGTATACACTAAGCCTAACAAAATCATTTTCCAAAATTTCCTCCAACCAAAGTTGAAATTCACTCAATTCTTGAGTCATCATCTGATAGGGTACTTAGAGATTAGTTCTACCCCTGGTACTAGATCAATGTAAAAATCAATGTCTTGTTTTGGTGGCATCCCTAGAATCTCCTTTGGAAGCAACTATAAATGCTTCTAGTAAGGGGTTTTTGAGTAGCTTTATTTCTCCTAAATTATCCTCGAGGCCATTTACTAACACTAAAAAAAGTTGACATCATTTTCTCATACTTCGCTTTAACTGCATAGTTGATATCATTATAGGGGAATTGGTCCTTGTATACATATAATCTTACTATCCTCTCCTATGTAAATTTTGCAAAATATTTCCTTCTTTCAACAATCTATATTGGATTCATGTGTAATCAACCAGTTCATGCCCAAAATTACACCACAATATCCTAAAGGATTAACCCAAAGGTATACCTTTTTTGAGAAGAGTCATAGGTTTTGTACACACAAAAGAGTGCAATTCTCTAAGTCATTCTATCCAAGGGATCTCATATATTGATAAGCTTGAATGGTGACTTAGAGCTCCCTAGTCATGATGTACAAAGGATGCAAATGAAGTGTTGTTTCTCTCAAATGAGCTTAGATATGTAGCCCCTTGCAAGGTGCACCATGAAGTGGGAGATTTAATAACAAGAGAAATGGTGCAAACATAGTGCCTCTCATGTTTTCAATTTATACCTTGTCTATATTGATTTGAGAGATACTTTTTACTCTTATTATTTATACCTTAAGATGACTGGAGGGTCAAATGTTATACTTTGATTCAGTGTTATAGATGCTTTAGTGCTATTTTTTTCAGTTTATCATATTTGCATGTTGATGTCATTTTGAGATGATAGTAGATCTATGATGATATCTGATTATCTCATATTTGGACATATTTTTTAATTATGTTATGTATTGATTTTGTGCTATGGTGATTTACTTCATTCTTCTCTCTTTATGCTTTCTGCAAACATGAGTGATGTAAATGGATTAATAAGGTATTTAATGCATTATTGTTTTAGCTATGATATTATATGCAATTGCACTTGATCATGTGTTTTAGTGTGTAGGATATATGTCCCTAGCAAAGGCACATGGAGTTAGTAATTCAGCTATTCATAATTTAACAATGGCATCCCTATATGGTTGATGTATCCTTATTTTAATTGTTTAATTAACCCTTTCAATGATTATTAAATCCAAATGCATCGGCATTATGTGATTAGAGTAGTGAGGGTGTCTGTGCATTTAGAGGTTTGTATTGTTGCAAAAGTCGTTAAGTGATTTTTTATGATTTTGGATTTTGGGGCTTTAAATTTTCTTGGATTTAATTTCTATCATCTTTTCCTTAAGTTAATTCCTATTATGAGGAATAACCTATTTTCATTTGGGTCAATTTTGAGTCTAGCTAGTCTAATTGGCTATTTTCCTAATCGACTATTCACTCAAAAAGTGAATAAGTATTGGAAAAAGGGATTTGTATTTTCACTTTTCAATTTTTCAATTTAGAAATTGGAGAGCTATTCTAAAATCCTCTTCCTAAAGGATTGGATTTTTGGTTGTTCTAAGAGCTATGAGAGTGGGATTTTTTGTGAGGTTAGTCTTGTTGGATTTGGCTCAAGTAGACCTTACTTTGTCATGATTTCTAGTAGATTCAGCAGACAATTTATTTTATTGAGCTGATTTCAATTTTTGCCCCTTTTGTTGTTAGGTAGGGCTTTCTAGTTTTCTTGTTTCTACTTCATTTCAGCTTCTATTTCTAGTGGCAATTTGTTATGAGGCTAAGAACTTGTGTTCCCCTTTGTTTCTATTTGCCAGTTCTACCTGGTTGGTTGGGTATGAACATTTTTCCAATTTTTGAGATGGGGGTTTGGGGTTTCACACCATTATGCTGCTAATATTTTCATATAGTGTCTAAACCCAAATATTATTGGATTTTTGAGGTTTTTGTACCCAAATACCAAATGGGTTTTAATTTTGGAGTTTTCAAATTTTTGGAGTTTTTACCTCATTTTGTGTGCTACCTATTTTCTCAGGTTTTCTTGGCATGAGTTTGGTCATGGACCTGGAGCATCTATTTTGATGTTTGTTGGACCTTTACTGAACTTTTATGTTGCATTGGAATGCATTCTACATTCATCCTCCTGAGTTTTTTTTTAGTTGAGTGACTTTCTACTTTGTGTTCTCATCCAGTCCTTGTGTTATGATCTTTGTGATGGTGGTGTGCCACATACAAGTATGTGCATGTACATTTCTTAGATGAATTGTGAGGCCCAATCTTTTGTGGTAATTTTAGGAGTTATGATCATTGGGTTTGGGTTGGGAATATGCATGCCTATAGGCACTCATCGTTGGATGAGCATGGGTAGGGTAGGGTAGCATATGGAAGGAGCTTCTATCTCATAGCCTAGCAATCATGTTGCCATATTTTGGAAAAGGGAGCTTTAATTAAGTGATAACTAAATAAAACACTTGGTGGTTATATAACTTAAGACAATGAAAAATGTTCTATGCTTGAGCCTTCCATTGAGGGATTTGAATTTACATGATCCGAGCTTGGGCTTGTCAATGCCAAGTGACTCTCCATGATGCCAGCCCCTACTTAGTAGCACATTGAGTATCTAAACAAGACCTATAGTCTATACATTGTCTATGTCTTGGTTTTAGTCATCATATTGTCTGGCATGTATGTTAGCCATTAATGTTTACTTTGTGTGTGCTTGTGGTTAGATCATTATCTCCATCAACATAGTGGGAGTGGGCCTATTGGTTCCATGTTGTTGGGTGGTGTAACTACTTGTACTACTACTAGGTACCAATTTATAGAGATATTCTTTTGTCCTAGTGCAACTGTTGTTGGATGTTTTCACTTGGTGCTTTGGGTTCCAAAGCATGCTTTCTTTTGATTTATGTTTTCATTGGAATGCTTGTATATCATGTTTAGATGATGTTAGTTATTGATGCATTTCCTTATTATGATGACTAGCATATGATAGATGATGTTATCTAGTTTTGTAGGATTATCTTATGCTTTACTTATAGCATGTTAGATTTTCTTATGCTTATATTGTAGCACATTTTATTAGTGATGTCCTCATTTGATAGCACTAATGATCTGGTCAGTAGTTTGGGAAGTTATGTGCAAGGGATGGCTAAAGCCCATGATGGTCTTATGATGCTATAATGGTTGACAGGAATCATGTACTTAGTTTGGTTGTACTATTCATTATGATCTTATTTTAGTTATTACAATGTTGTTTCAGTACACTATGATGTTTCCTTCTATACTCTTCCATCACTACTTATTTAGATGGTTAGATGCAGTTCTCATATTTCAATATTGTGTTCGAGAGATTATGCCTCAAATTGTGGATCTAATACTACCTAGTGTGGAGGTTATGAACTCTAGTTTAATCTCTATAGTTTGTCCTTATAGTTTTTTTCTTACATTTCTAGGCAACCATGTGTCAGCATGGGGTGATACAATATTTTTTCACATGCACAATAGAGTTCTATGGTGTGATACTAGAAAGTATCGCACCTCTTAGGAAGTAATGTCCTGCTATACTAGAAAGTATCACACCCCCTTTGAAGAAGAATCATATGATACTGATAAAGTATCACACACCCTTGAGAGAAGTGTCACCCAAGCCCTAAAAGTGTTGCATATCTTCTTGAGAAAGGTTGTATGATACTAGAAAGTATTGCCCAATGCTGATTTAAAGTATCACCTGATATTTGGAAAAGCTTGTCCATGCAGACAGTGGGAACTTTTTGGATTGACCCAAACTATTTGGGAAGTGTTTTGGCTAACCTCTTAGGTGCTCTTCAATTTTTTGGTGTCACATTTTGAATTCAAAATGATTTGATTCAAATTCAATTTTACATCTTTTGTTGTTGGTCATTTTGGTTAGTAGTGGCATTTGGAGATTAGTTGGTGTCAGGATGTTTGGTTAGTCTTCTGTTGTGATCTTTGTGATACTCATATGTTGTATGCCATGTGCATTCATACTTGTTCAAAAAAAAAATCTTGGCTTCTATTTCATCCTTATTCCAAGGATCTCTAGGTGGGTCATTACAGAAAATGTCCAACAATCAAATATTATATGCAATTCAAATGCAACTAAACTAAGAGAATGAGAAATGCAAAGTTAAACTAGCAAGCCTAAAGTGTTACAATCCCCTATTCAAGCTAGATGAGTTATTTTAATGCATGAAAAGGAAAGATACACTACATGAAATATATGGTACTATTCTACTATGAAATGCAAGAGATGAGTTGATGAAAGAGGTCTTCAAAATCTCTAAGGGGTACATAAGATTCTTGCAGCATAACATTAGTACAAAAAAGAGTGTTTTGAGATGAGGAGAGAGCTTTCACTTTTAAAGATTATTAATGGAAGATGGAGATCTTGAGGTAAGAAGGATATAATAAAGGGTGGAGGATGAAATTGGAGTGATTAATGTGTACAAACATTTCCACCAATCATAATCAAGAGTTGACTTTTTTGCCCCATATTAGACAAAAAAAATTATTATTATTTTTTAAGTGGGAATAATGCTTTATCTATGCACAACTTAGGATAAGTGGGTAGTGGGGTATATAATTTAATTAAATGGGGATAAGTTCCTTGTAATTAAATAAATAGGATAAAGTGAAATAAATAAATAAATAAATTAGGATTTGATCAAAATAAGTGATTTAGTAAATTTACAAAAATGCTAGAAAGGGGGCCAATAGGCTAGGTGACCATTTTTAAGTGATACATCTACCCCTTTTTGACTAATGTGTGATGAATTTGGGAAAATATTACATCAATGAATGAAGAAGATGAGCAAGTGGTAGAGTGATCTGACTCTGAAGAACAAAGTGGAGAGAGATAGTAGACCTTGAATACATAGTCTATTAGTGGTAGCACTAAACATTAGGAGAGAGAAAGAGATGATATCAAAACATGAGACAAGTCCTAACATTTTGAGACAAGTACTTAAGGTCAAGCATATTCTCCTAAGAAATAGATAGCCATAAAAATCAATTAGCAATAATGATTGGATATTCATGCCCCCTCGGGATCAAAATCAAAATGAGATAGAGGATATGTAGAAATGAACTACATATGATCAAATCGAGGTAAATTCAGTTGCATAATGACATATAAGTGATGAAAACCATATAGTGACCACTAAATAGTGACTATACGCCCCAGTGTGACTAAGATTGGCTTGAAAGGTAAAACCCAAGAATTGCCTCAAAAAAAGAAGAAAAGGGAAAATGAAATGAAATGGGATGAATAAGAATAATAGAAGAGCATAGAAATGATAAAGAAATGGCAATGCGCCAATGAGATGCAAAGATTAGGCCTCAAAAGTTCATCTGATTGAGTAGACGAGAGAAGAATTTTAAAACATGATTTTGACTATCAAGATGAACTCAAATTTTGATTTCAATCTCAAGTTTGGATCCAAGAATTTGAAATTAGCAAGGGGTACCATTTTTTAAAAAAATTGAGGAGTTCAAAAATTAGGTCAAAATAGGGTCAAAAGGTATAAAGGGGCCAAACATATCATTTTCAAATCATTTTTCTTGTTTGATTTTTGAGAGCTTAGAGCATAGAGAGAGAGAGAGAGAGAGAGAGAGAGAGAGAGAGAGAGAGAGAGAGAGAGAGAGAGAGAGAGAGAGAGAGAGAGAGAGAGAGAGATAACGATGGCCCAATAGGGAATTCTAACCCTTCAAAACCAATTTGAGCATAATCAATTACACAACTGGCCTCCACAATATGGAGCATCAGTAAATGTTTGAATTTTTTATCATTTTAGCATTTTTATAAGCATTTTAGTACATTTTTCTAGGTCTGAATAGGTTTGTGAAAAAGTTGTGTGATAGTTCAAAAAGTATCACAGGATAGTTATGAAAACTATTGTGTAATACTTCTAGCATGCAAAATGTATTGCAACAACTATTTGCAAAGTATCATATGGGCCTCACCCATCTGGTGCATAATAGCACGTGTAGTGTTGCACCCAAAGATTGTATCACATAGCAATTGAGAAAAGTAGCATATGATATTTTTTATTTGACCTTATGAGTTTTATGCCTTTTCATTTTTTTGTCATATTTGCATTTTTTGTGTGCATGATCAACTAAGTTATGATGTATTTAGTGTCATTGTGATTGCCACCTGATAGATACTAACTATTTTATACATTTTGACTATGCAAGATGTGTTCTTGGCCCTTAGTGTTAGGGAACTTGATGCAAAAAGAGTTAGACTAGAGACCATAGGATTTGGATAGTTGTTTTAAATGCTCCATATTCAAGAATATCATGGTCTCCTTATAGCCTTGGAAGAGTGGTGGCACAGTGAGCATAACATAGTTCAATTGTTCACTAGAGAGGCCACTATTACACTCATGGATCTGTACCACATCCAACAAGTACCATACTATGGAGACATGGTGAGTATGATGAGAATTCCTAGTTATTATGCATTACTTATTTTCTTTTGATATGAGTATTGATACAAGCTTATGTGTCATAGGTGTATTGTGACCAGACCCTAGAGGATGGTAGAGTGACACTCTAGACACTATTCCATGATGACACAATCTCAGATAGACACATTGCATGGGATCAACTGATCACATATTACGAAGATCAATATCTAGTGGAGTGCATAGTTTTCTCCCTAGTGGTACAAGTATTGGTTATAGACAAGAGTTAGAGAGGCTTCCCATGTGGATGAGGAAGAATGGTGATGGACCTAGTAGGGAGGGAATGGTGATGGACCTAGTAGGGAGGGCATGGTGGATGGCATTGGGTTCCACTATATTAGCATATATGTACCACAAGTTACACAAGATTTTGTACTAGAAGGGGTAGATATGGGCATGTGGGGCCACCTTGGTGTAGGTATGGACATGGGATCACATCACTGTGATCTATCTAAGAGTTTAGCTAGGGGGCATAAATATCCCTATATCTACAAATACTCAGGCTTCATAGCACAACCTCATAGTGGGGATGCGGCATACTAATGATGTGTCTTTGATGAGCTAGCACCATTTGAGTGGAGACCTTATATAAGCTATGAGATATGGTGGGAGGGGTAGTATGAGATAGATTACTTGTTTTAGAGCCAACCACTAATGTAGTATCATGTAGGGATCATAGAGAACTTTGTTATTACTTAGGTATGGAGGTAGTTTGGGTGGAGCCATCAAGTACTGACTGAGATGACTACCACTAACTAAGTACAAGAGGATGAGAACAAGGGTTGGTTATTGATATTGAATTATGTAGGGTGTCTCTAAGAGACACAAGTATTGTAGAGGTAGGTCTAGGACTATCTTTCTACATAGAAAGATGTGGAAGTATCACCAAATCATGTATGGGAGATGAGGAGATACCCATTTCCTATGTTTAGAGTGCTCAATGTGCTCCCAAGAAATGATGGAAAGGGAGGTGATGACTGAGGAGATAAGGAAGGAGGTGGAAGAGGATGTAAGGAAACTTCTAGCAAAACTATAACCATTTTCATATAACCCATAATATATCTTAAATAAATAAGCAATTAAAATCTACATGTAAGAGAATAGACAACATACCCACAAAAATATGACAGAAGATATACTCTATGAAACCCTCATTGAGGGAAAAAACCTAGCCTCCAAAAGCATCCATCACTATGTATTATTCAGCAAAGACATCATAGCAAAACAATTGTGGAAGCCTTCAAAGCCATAGCCACAACCAAGAAATCTGTGTGAACAAGCATGAATCCATACATCCCATGCAATGATTCCAACCTTCACAAATGTTCCCTTGGCTAACCTATCAAGCCTTGTCTTGCATGAAATTTATTTTTCCCTTTTGTCCTATCTCTACAACTACCCTTGTGGCTACTTATATAGTAACAAGTCCCACAAAACCACCATGTGGTATTACATAAACCATGTGCTACCTAAACCATTCACCCCACATTTAATATTGGGCATTTAATTATTTTCTTCAATATTAAATAATTACATCAAATATTAACACAATGTTGCAATACGATTCACCAAGTATATCCCATTAGAATCTCTCCATGTTGTACGTCCATCTAGGTGCCCCTAGGTGTAACATTACATAATAAAATAAAATAATACAATATGGATAATATTATGCAATGTGTGCAACACACATAATCTCAACAATCTCCCACTTGTATACATTGCATAGGGTCAACCCGTAGCCACATAAATGAACAAGAAAATAATCCCTCCTAGTACATCCACCATCATGAATCAAAGTACACCAAGTGCTCCATCTTCATACCCACAATAAAATCAAAGTATCCATCTTCTCAAACATGAATGATCCCACCTCTTATTATGCCACTACCACCAAACATACATAAAAGTCATCCAAACTAAAAAGCCACCCAACCTATCACATTAGAAGATCATAAAATCCCGTACCAACTAAAATGTCAAGAACAAACCCTGATCCCAAGGTAATCACATGTATATATAGATGTAAAAATATGCATAGCTGAAATAACACCCATAGCAAGTGCCAACCCATCCAATTACCCATACCTCAAAATGTATACCAAGTGAATCTCACATCACTAACATATCTAATCTATAACTTGCAATGACAAGCCTCAAGAGAAATACCTGCCACATATATACCAAGAAGCTCCCACTACAAAAATAATGTCAAATCTATAACAAATTGATGTAGGGGTATTCAAGGGTCAAGTTTTTTGACTCAAATGTAGGTTTTGGTCAAGATTTGCTTTCGGGAGTCATATCGTTTGACTCGGATATGTGTTTTGGCTGAAATTTTATAAGTAGTTGCTTTAGAAGGAGTTATTTGGATTTCTAATAGATCTCAACTCAATAGGTGGCCATTTCAACATTTTTTTAGGAGCTTAAAATCTCCTCTTGACCTCCAAATTTGGATTTTTGTGTTTTTTCCATTTTTTTAGAAAAAAAAAATTTTTGTAATAAATCCAAAATTTTATTTTTTAATTTTTTGATTAATTGGAAATTTGTCTTTCCTTAGTTGGAGGCTTTTCTTGGGAAAAATTAAGATACATACGATGAGTTTTTAAAATTACCAAAAATGTAAAAATCTATTTTTCCTAAAAATTTGCAAAATATGGTAATTTTTAGAATTGTAATAAGTAGGTGTTTGCTTTCATTATAAAGGAGGGTAGAGTTGTGTAAGTTTTAATCAAAATTTATGGTATTCTAAAACAATTTTCTTGTGTCAATTTCTAAATTATTCTTTGATGAGATTGGGTTACATCATTTGGTATCAAAGCATTAAGATGGCTGGGAGAGAAAGAGGAAGAGGAAGAGGAAGTGTCACACCAATGCAAACATTGGTACTAGATATGTAGAGGGAGATTGAACAACTCAATGAGTGACTAGATAGCCAAGGAATACAAAGAGGAAATGAATTTTATGAAGAGGGAGAAAATGTAGATGAAATACTAGGAGAAATGAGCTACAAAGATAGAGTTCTCAGGGCTTTAGAAGGAAGGAGTGAAGCAATAAAGATTGATGTTTCAAACTATGCTAGTAGTCTTTAGCCAGAAGAACTAATAGACTAGTTGAACAAGATGGGGAAATTTTTTGTATGGAAGCCTATGATAGAAGAAAAGAAGATGAAGTTTGCATGCACAAAACAAAAAGGACATGCAATGCTATGGTGGGATCACCTCCAAAAGGAATGAGTTAGAAATGACAAGGAGAAGATTAAGACATGGATCAAGATGGGATAAGAGTTGAGAGAAAAATTCTTACATGTGGATTATTCACAAACCCTCTTTCATAGATTCTAAAATTTGAAGCAAAACTTGTCTTAAGTGTAAGACTATACAAATGAGTTCTACAAGCTATCCACGTGCATAAAGCATCAAGAAAATAATGAGAAGATGGCTGCCAGTTATGTGAATGGCCTAAAATTCTCTATTCAAGATTAACTGAGCATGCATCATGTTAAAAATATGGAAGAAGCCTACCAATTAGCTCTAAAGGCTAAGGAAAAGCACAATAGGCAATAGAAATAGAGGAATAGAGGTGGTTGAAGGGGTACCTCAACTCCATTTTGGGGAGGTTCTAATAATGGTTAGGAAGAGATTATTCAAGATTCTAAAAATAATATATACATTAGGCAAGATCTTCCAAATCAAGAAATAGGAATGGGGTTTCAACGAGGTCGAGGCTATGGAAGTGAAGAGGCTAGGAAAACTAGAGAAGGCCTCTCACTTGTTTTAGGTGAAAAGAAGAAGGCCATAGGACTTTTGAGTGTTCCAATTTCAACATGCAATATAGAAATAAAGGAGGTCCATCTAGAGTGAACTTAGCCTAGGTTGACAATAAATTTCAACAAGAAGTATCTCCAGATATGGGAGAAAGTCTCATGATGAGAAGGACAATGATTATTCCAGCCAAGAAGGAATGTAGACGAGAAAGGAATTGATGATTCATGGCTTAGAACCAACATATTTTAGACAAGGTGTACCTTACGGGGAAAGGAATGTCATGTAATTATTTATGGAGGTAGTTGTGAGAATATGGTTTCTAAAGAAATGGCGGATAAACTAAATCAACAATGTGAAAAGCACCCTCATCCTTATCAGATTGCATGATTTAAAAAGGGAAGTGAAGCCATAGTAGATAAGAGATGCCTTGTTAAATTTTCCATAGGGAAGGTCTACAAGGATGAGCTATGGTTTGATGTGATTTTGATGGATGCATGCCATGTCCTCTTGGGTTGTCCCTAGTAGTATGATAGAAAGGTTATTCATAATGGAGAAAGCAATACTTACACTTATAGAAGGATGGCTCTAAGGTAGTCTTATTACCTCTCAAGGGTGATGGAAAAATTGAAATTATGTTGTCTAAAAAGGAACTTGTCAAGGAGATGAAAGTGATAGGGTGTTGTTATGCATTGGAAGTACAAAAGGGGAAACAGGAAGACTTTACCATACCACCAGAAGTAGCTATAGTGTTGGAAGAAAATTTAGATGTTATTCTAGAGGAGCTACCTGATGGACTTCCCCCAAAATGAGATATCCAACATCATATTTATCTTATTCTGGGATCAAGTCTCCCCAATCAAGCGGCATATAGAATGAATCTGACATAACATGTAGAACTAGAAAAATAGGTGACTAATCCCATACAAAAGGGATTAGTATAAGAAAGCATGATCTCTTGTGTTATCCCAGCATTATTAACTCCAACAAAAGATGGAAGATGGAGGATGTGCATAGACAATCGAGCCATCAATAGGATAAACATCAAGTATCATTTTCCTATCCAACATTTAGATGACATGATGGATGTTCTTGTTGGAGTGACATAGTTCTCTAAGATTGATCTATCAAGTAGGTACCATCAAATCTCCATTTGAGTGGGGGACAAGTGAAAATGGCTTTCAGAACTAAGAATGGTTTGTATGAATGGAAGGTTATGCATTTTGGTTTACCCCATGCACCTAGTACTTTTATGAGATTCATGAACACTGTGTTGCATCCCTAAATTGGTAAGTTTGTAGTAGTTTATTTTGATGATATACTAATTTTTAGTAAGGGAAGGGAAGAACATCTTCAACACATGAAGATCATATTTGGGGTATTGAGAAGAGAAAAGCTCTACGCTAATTTGAAGAAGTGTAGATTCATGCAAGCAAGCTTCGTTTAAATAGGATTTTTCATTTTTGTAGATGGTGTCAAGATGGATCCAAAGAAAGTTTGAGTCATTCTTGAATGGTGCAGTCCATGTAGTATCACCAAGGTGATAATTTTTCATTCATAATTTCATTAGCATTGTGGCACCTATGATAGATTGCACTAAGGGTTAGGAGTTTTCGTGGACCAAAGAGGCTGAAGAGAGTTTCCAATACCTAAAGAAGAAGGTCACTGAAGCTCCAATACTAGCACTACCATATTTGGAAAAAGTGTTTGAAGTGGAGTGCAATGCTTCACATGTAGGCAATGGTGCTATACTTAGCTAAGAAGGTAAGCTCGTTTCCTATTTAGTGAAAAATTGAATGATGTGAGAAAGAAATATTCTACATATGATATAGAATTCCATGCAATTGTGTAGGCTTTGAGGCACTAGAAGAATTATCTAGTAGCCAAAGAATTTTTGTTTTTTATAGACCATATTGCTTTGAAATACTTAAGCACAAAAAATAAATTGAACATTAGACATGCAAAGTGGGTCTCTTTCTTGCAAGGGTTTACCTTTGTTCTTAAGCATAAATTAGGGAAATAGAATCAAGTTACAAATGCCTTGAGCAGGCAAGTCGTTCTTCTAACCATCATGGAAATAGAGGTGGTTGGATTTGATGTAATCAAATGCTTGTATGAATCTAATAGTGACTTTTGGGAAGTTGTTGATCAATTGAAGAATCCAGTACTTGGGCATGCAGACACTATTCAAGGTAAGTATCTAATGCAAGATGGTTACTTATTCAAGGAGAAGCAATTGTGTGTTCCTGTAGGCTTAATGTACAAAAATATTATTTGAGAATTTCATAGTAGTGGTATGGCTGGGAATTTTGGGAAGGATAAAACAATAGTATTGGTGGCAGATAAGTACTATTGGCTAAAGATGAAGCAAGATAACACTAGGTTTATGAAGAGGTGTTGAATTTGTCAAGTAGCCAAAGGGCACTCGTAGAACACTGGATTGTACATGTCATTACCAATACTAGTAGGACCATGAACAGACCTGAGTATTGATTTTTTATTGGTATTTCCACATACACAGTGAGGTAATGACTCTATCTTTGTAGTTGTGGAAAAATTCTCAAAAATGGTTCATTTCATTTCTTGTAAGAAAATTAGTGATGCTACTAGGGTGGTCGAGTTATTTTTTTCTAAAATAGTTAGATTCCATGGGGTTTCAAAAAGGATCACCTATGATTGAGATACTAAGTTCTTGAGTCATTTTTGGAGGACCTTATGGAAGAAAATGGGAACAAAATTATAGCTCAGTAGTGCTTACCATCCACAAATTGATGAACCAAAAAAAGCTATCAATCGTAGTTTGGGTAATCTATTATGATGTATTATTGGAGAGAATCCCAAACAATGGGATTTTGCATTGCCTTAGGTAGAATTTCCTTATAATAGTTCAATGAATAGATCAACTAGTAAGTCACCATTTCAAGTTGTTTATGGACATCACCCTTAAGGTGTTCTCGATTTGGTGCAGCTTCCCTTAGGTGATAGAGTAAGTGATGATGGAGAAGCCTTTGCAAAGTAGCTCTAACAGTTGTAGGAAGATGTAAGACAAAAGTTTCATGACACCAATGAGTGGTACAAAGCTTCTTGTTGAGCTATCATTTTGCATGATGTTTAATGGTAGGAATCCTTCTCAATTCCTCTCTTGAAAAGTCAATCTTCGAAACCAACTCCAATGTTCTAGGTGATCTTGCAACCTACTAAAATTTGCTCAATTGAAGATAAATGTTTTTTTTTCATGAGGAGGCCTTTGCTGGTTTGTTTGATTTCAAATGAGGTGTAGAATCTGTTCGCTACTTCAAAACTAAACACACAAAAAGAACTATGTTTTTTATATTTTCTAATAAATTCAATCTAACAATGAAACTAATATAAATTCCTAATCTAACAAGGGGCTAGTAAAGTAAATAACAAGAACTTTAAAGAAAATAATGTGAAATCAAAATCTTAATGGACATAAGCTATAGGAGACAACACATCTACGAGTTAAGCTTTCAAAGAAATCAATGGGTAACCAATGAAAATAGGAGCAGTGCTTCCTAGGTTCCACTCATGCAATTGTTGATAGGAAACTTTAATAATCATATGATGTATTTCTCTCCATCAAATTGCAAGGCCATGAAAAGTGTGCTCATGCGAGACAAAGAATTATGCATGCACAATTTAATGATTTTTTTGAGCTAGATACATCAATGGAATTTGTTAAACCATAGAAAACACTAGAATTAAAAGAGATCGCACAACTAGAAATAGGGAAATAAATTTTTGGCTCAATCACAATTCCATGAACATAAATTCACAAAACAATGACACATTTAGGCAAGAATCCCTACACTCTAAACGTGAGCACCAAAAGCATAATTTTATAACAAAATAATGGCAACCCCAATTACATATTACAATGGAGTATTTATAAGAAATTGTCTCCTCAATTTGTGTTTAGAGTGAGAGATATATTTATGCAATAATATGCCTTTTAAATTAATAAACAAACTAATTATATACAAACTAAGAATCTGATTGGATGCATGAGCCTTTATATGTCATAGGACAAAGAATTTATGACAGAAAAAGAATAAGAAATCCTTTAGTCAAAGTAAAAGTGTCTACAAGTGTCAAAAATAGAAGTTGATCCTTCACTGGGCATTTGTTAGAGTTAAATTTTCATTAGAATGCATTTTTTATGCATGGAAATCTGTATTTTTAGAACTGGTAGTTAACTATCGGTGCACCTCTGGAAGAGTGCACCAGCTCACCTGCACAACTACATACCTGCATACCTATGCACTTGCTCACTTGCACACTTGCTCACCTCAAAAGGTCCAAAATCATAAATTTTTACTAAGTGTAAAAATTGAAATTCTGGCTTATGGGTTTTGTCACCCTTCATACCAGAGCTATATCTAGATGTTTGCCTTAGAATTTCCTAATAATATTAGTAATCTTAGTGGCATATAGTAGATCTAAAGTGTCATACTTATTTTTGACCTTTTGTCTATAGTTTTCTACTTCAATTATGGGTATCAACAAAATCCCTGAGTTTTGTATCCAACTCTAGCAAGGCTTCTTTTGTTTTGAAGGCCTGGTGAATGTCATCATCAGTACAAGCTTCTTCAAAAATCTTTTGGAACTTCTCTACCACTGCCTCTATGGGAGTTAATTTCTCCCACTCTTCATCCTCAAAAATGTCCAAACACACATCACTATAATATGTCTCTGCCTCCAAAATTTTCTCTTGAGCTTGGTCCTTGAGCCGATGGATCTGCATGTGTAATGTTTCCATTACTTCAGTACTATTTGCTATTTTGTCAATCCAATCATCAATTAATTATAATTCCTCTGCTATATATACATCTAACAAAATCCTATACCTCTTCCCTTTAATAGCCTATAATACCTATAAATCTTTACTCCAAGCACGTACTTCATCCATAATACTCAAATCTTGCTTCAAAATTGCTACCATCTTGTTTACATTTCCCTGTGTAGCATGTAGTAGATTAAGATTTCTTTGGATGATTAGGATGCCCTTTTCCTCAAAACTTTCCCTCCACTACTAATAGTCATTCAAAAATGAATTCAAGTGCACCCCTCCCCCATCTCTTCTCTCTAATGTAGTGTTAAGAGTCTCCTCAAGCTATGCTGGATCTAAGGGACCAACCACTTTAGGTAGATATCCTTGTAGGATTTCATTTTTCCTATGAAGTGTTCTAATTTTTTCCCATTCTTGCTCCAAGGTTTTGAAAACCTCTTTTATCCACATTTTGACCATCAACTTGGTAGTATCCAATGTGGGCTTCCCAATCATAACCTCTTTGATCTGATAGTCCTATGGGTCTAGATCTCTAAAATGTGCATCAAAAGGAGGGATAGCTACTAGTGTGAACAAATATTAGTTCTAGCTAGCATTGATAAAGGCCAAAAATCCTGCTTCTCTTGTAGGGGACTCGAGTTTGGTCAAAACTTCCATCAACTCATACATGTCCTCTTCATTAGCAGTGAATTGTGGCTTGTTGCTTCTTACCATTTCCTTTTGCAACCACCTTAAGACTAATTCTACCGATGACCCACCGCTTGAGGATGAAGGAGTTTGTTCTACCAATGCTTTCCCCTTATCACTCCTCTCTACAGTTCTTCCTCTTTCTAAAGGCTCTCCTTCTATGGTTTTTGTCTTAGTGGAGCCCATAGTTTACACCTCAGTGTCTTGGGAGGTTTTTTGAGGGTATTCAACCATATGTCTCTCTTTAGACACTTCATTGTGTTGGTCTAATTTTTTGCATGATGAAATTTCCCTAACATAGGTACTGAAAAAATTAGATTGAATCCATCATTGGTAACTAGGGCTTCTTGTTCAGTCTTCAAGATTCTATTTTCCTTTGAAAAATCCTATTAAACCCTATGTCTCATTCCTTTTAAAGTCTTGGGTGCAAAATCTTTTAAAATTTGGTGAATATTCTATTTTTTTAACTTTTTCACACCCCCAAGTAGTCTTGTTCTCTTATCTCTCTCCACTTGATTCTAACAAAATCTACGGCTATCCCTACTTCGTTATGGTAACTTGTGCACTTCTAATGTATAGTGAGGTAGTGAGTACCATGAAACTAAAGAATGGCATCGTAACATGCAGATGCAGTAGCCAAAAAATTTGTTGCGATAGAAATTTCAGTCACGTGCATTTTGTCAGAACTGTCAGAGTAGGAAAAGAAACCCAATAAAAGTGGGCAAAGGATATCACTAAAATATAAATATTTTTTGATGATTTGCTACTTCCCTAATAAAAAAAACTAAGCATCTCACCATCAGCGACATAGTAAGTGGCCAAAGAATGTATCACATGGTAGCCGTCAAACTCCCTGATGGTCAGTAAGAGTTCCAAGTGGCATAATAAATGATGACATCATTGTTGTGTCAGAACCATGAAGTGGATAATTGTGGTGTAACATGCTTGTACTTTCTAGTGTCAAGTTTTTTTAAGTCATTGGAGCTCACTACCTTTCTATCAAAAAATTTAGGCATCTCGTTGTTGGTGACATAGCGAGCTGCCTTGAAATGAGCAAACAATGGGACCCAAGCAACGTGGAAAGGTAACTAGGATTAACATACAATTTTATTTTGCTAGTTGTGCAAGATTTATCATGTCATTAGTAACCTGGACCCATGCCCCATTCATAAACCACATGATATTTTCTAATTTTTCAGATCAAAATGGAATCAACAACCCTTGTTGTTTTGTTATGGAAAGATGTGTGTTTTTTACTCTATGAAAGATAGGGAATATGGGACCCACTACTCCTTAAGAAGTTTATGGAATTTCCATGCCATTAGATCAAGTTCATATCAACTATTCTTGCTATCTTGCTATGAAGATTTTCTTGGAGGATATCTACAGCAAGATAGCAAATAGGGGACCCACCATTTCTCTTAGAAGCATTGTAGTAACATGTCTACCATAGTATCAAGATTGAATCAAAGGCTATCGCTACTTCGCTATAGTAAGATGCTTGTTCTTTATGTATAGCAAGGTAGCAGCTTGTTAACATGTGTCCCTAGTTGTCAATGGGTCTAGACAGAAATGCCATCAAAGAAGGAGTTGTATATGTGGTTAGTTCTCATTGGATTGACTAGCCAACTTGTCAAGTGGAATGCTAGTCACCTTTTTCCATATCCCTTAGTCATAGGATTTGTAAAGATCAATGGTGCAGATTTAAACACAAAAGGTGGTGCCATTCTGAGTATTTATTAGATATGAAAGCTTCACATGTTTAAAAAAAAGAGTATACACAGAAGATTTTCTTAACTCCATGTGCAAACAAAGATTTTGAATCTTTTTTGAGCAGAAGCAATAATAAGAAGATGGTTTAGATTTTGGCAAGTGTGAGAAGTAGTTTGTTTGAGCAAAAGTTGCAGAATTATAGAAAAGAATAAGAAAGAATTTCAAGTAAGTAACTATACTATAATTTCTATTGTGCTCCAGTCCTACAAAGTATATTCAAAAAATGCCTCCAATGGACTCAGTAAATCCTAGGTTGTGGATAGCAGAGGGATTGCTTAATGAAGGTAATTGGGTCCTATATGTTAATACCTCACAAACTAGTTTAATTTTGTTCAAAAGTTGGTTTGTAGAGAAGAAGTTATTTGCTCCACATGCCACTGTATGGAATTTTGACCAAGGAATACTAATAGTCCTGAGTATTTTCATAGATTATGATCTCCTTAAGACTATGGTAAAGAGTTGTGATCAAGCCACTAAGGTACTGAGAAGGGAAAAGGGTGAACTTGGAAAAATTAGAACCCTATCAGCAATAACATCTTTCTCTAAAGAATTTTTCAAGAAAGTATTCTTTAATGCCAAGACAGTAGAGATGGATAGCGCCCTATGCAAAGTTTTTGGAGAGAGTGAAGAAGATTTTATACCCATGAGTTTCATGTGTATAATTGCTCTAACTTTTTGATAATGCACGTCTTTCTATTTAAGGGAGTGACTCATTTTGGTAGAGGGATGTTTTTGAATGAAAATACGACTAAAGAAGTAGAAAATGCCCATTTTTTTATATTTGATAGCCACATCACCTCCAAGCTCAACTACTCTATACTAAGTGACAATCCCATAAACCTAGAATGATGATATAACCAGAGAAGAGTAAAAGGTAAAAGTGACTCACAATATAGTATAATGATGGTGAAACTCGTGGGTTGAGGTTAGTTTGCAATCATCAGAATACATTTCATCATTAATGGGCTTAGCATTTGCATACATTGAGAAATTAGAGTAGCAACCAAACTAGCATAAAGAGATGTAACAAAAAGGGACCCACAAAAGAATATTTGATTTGCATGTCTTTTTGTTAATTACACTTTTGTCTTTTATGATAGGTGTATGAAAATCTCTTGTATAAAGGATGCCTTTCAGTCACATTTGCCAGGGTTTGTTGCAACTCATGCCTATATAAATGAGTTTTCAAGGCATTGTGAGGGTTCAAAAGTTTTGTATGTTCTTTCAATCTTTCAAGAAAATAGATTTGGTCCAGTCATATGTATTTGTTTTGATTTTATTTTCAATGATGTACTCTTCTAATGACAAATAGAAATGTAGAACCGGTATGATCTTCTGGGTTCTTTACTGAGTTCCTATTAGTTGTTGTATTAGTCAACGAAAAGGATAATACAAAGGGGTATTTACACTAAATCTATGTCACCATTTTCTCTCTCCTTTTCATGAGTTTATCAGTTTTGAGATCATTTTGATAATGTTCATTTGATTGAATGCATTCTAGATGGGGTGTGTATTGTTTATATTGTTGCTTTTAATTCAATGAATTATGTAAATGCTTCAATAAACCAGTAGAATTCATGAGTTATGATGAGGATATCATGTAAGAATGAAAATAGGTGATTATAGTTGATGGATTCAATTACAAGATAGTTGAACAATGTCTCCTTCCAATAAGTGATTCTTTATGCCCAATGGATAAGGCACTAGTCTTAAAAATCAAAGATGATTGAGAATAAATTCTACCTTTACATGTTAAAACTATTATAATTTCAAAATCATTCATATTCTATTTTGTGCAAGGTTGTAATGTTGTTCATCACTCATTTACATTTAGTTTTATGAGTCATAGATAGCTACTTTTCCGAGAAAAACTTGAAAATTCTAGGAGAATTAAGACTAGATCTACTTATAGGGGATGCTTATAAAGGATGAAAATCAGAATGAAACTAAGATAGTTGTAACACATCAGTTTTCATTAGAGTTATCCCTAGCTATACCCACCTTGGTCTAGCAGAGCCTAAAGAGTAGGAAACCATCCCTGGTTTCATTGAAGTTGGGTCCAAATGATCGACTTGCATAATTGATTATAGGAATTGTCTAATCTTTAGATTATTTGAGTATTATCATTATGGTATTGAACATTTTATTGATTCAATAGTTTTAAACACCAAAAAAATGGTGACTCTACTAGGGAAAAATGTCAGTATTACAATTGTTAGAATCTATTAACTACTTGTGGTTTTGGTGGACTTTTCTAGTGACAAACCTTGAGAATTTAACAAGAAGAGAAACTAAAACCCCATTCTGCAGGTCTAAACTAACTTGTACCATCCTTGTAAAGGTGTCTTATCCACTAGGAAAGAGTTATAGTCCCCAAAAAAATTTTGATTGGGTGCACTTTATTTGTCCTTTTCTTTCATAATAATCCTATGATAATCTGTTAAGTCAGTAAGACTATTGCAGTACTTTTCCCTAAGAGGGTGGCAACTCAGAAAGCTATTAATTAGTGTCAAATCTAAGAAAATTTTGTATCATGGGAAGTGTAAAAAATACATGGGCAAATGTGAAGAAGAACCTAGCTATTGTAGTAGACTATGAAAGCAGCCCAGATTCAGAAGGGAAATTACTCCCAGGAGCAAATATCAAGGGAAAATAATACCTACATTTTTGTTGAAAAAGATCCTTTCTGCAAGGGGCCTAGATCTCATCCTATTTTTTCTGATGATAATTTCTATAATACTCCCAAAATTATATGTCAAGAAAAGGTTATCCAACCACATGCACTTAGTCTACACGATAGGATGAGTAACAATCTTTTCCAATGTAGCACAAACCCTTTTATGTTAGATTACTCCCCTAAAAAGGAAAGACCAAAAAATTTAGATCCTGAAAGTTTTAATGATGAAAAGACCTCTGGTTCTAAGTTTACCATTCCTGACCCTGATGAGAATGAAATTTTGAGAATGTAGCTTGCTGAGCAAGAAGCCATTGATAGGAAATTCTAGAAGGAAAGGGAGGAAAAATTCATGAAGGCCTATGAAGAAAAGAAAGAATTACTTAGAAGGATTGTTGTTTTGAAAAAGAAAAATAAGATAGCAGCTACTGCTTGGCAACCTGAAATTATAGGTCAAGTAGAACAACTTAAAATATAAGAGCAAGAGTTGTTATAGGATCAAGATCTAAACAAAGAGGGTCATGTGATACAACAAATCAAGAGTTATAAGACCTTAGATGTTAAACAAGATGTAGAATGTGTTGTTGGCATTCAAGATAAGGGAAAACAAAAGGAAGTTGGTATTAGGATAAATGAACCAACAAAGCCCATTGACATATACATGATACTTCCTCACCTTCTAATGTTGAGTTAGAAAAAAGAGGAAAGGAGAAGGAAGCTTTGGCTAAGAAATTGGAAATTGTAGAAAATGAGGTAGCCATAGCTAAGATGAATAACAAAATTAAGTTTCTAGAAAACACTAAGAAGTAGTCTTTATTTTCCCCTGAAGATAAGGATAGAACAAATACTGCAAATCAGAATAATACTAAATCATCTACTTCCTTCTTATCTTCTTCATCACAAAAAATGAATCCCAATAAATATATTGTAGATCCTAGTACTAGTAATGCTTCTAATAATAATGAAAGAAATTTTGTTAATACTTCTAAGGTTGATCTACAAAGAAGACCTATTCAGTTAGAAGGCTATAGGAAAATACACTTTGAAGGAATTCCCAATTTTCCTAATCCTATCCCACAAGAAATGAGGAAAATATTTCCCAAATTTGCTAGAAATAATGTGATTACTTGTGAGGGCCACTTGAGAAATTTTCTTTACATGATGAATGATTATGATGTTGATGTTGAAGATGTTATCATGAAGTTATTTGTTGAGTCATTAACTAAAGATGCTAGAGAATGGTTCAAGAGGCTTCCTTAGTCATCCATTGTAGATTGGAAATATATTGAGTATTGATTTAAAGTAAAATATTGTGATAAACAAAACCCAAGTTATATTCGAAGTGAGTTCAATAGTATTAAGAAGTTGCATAATGAAACTATTACTAATTTCAACATTAGGTTCCAGAAGAGGATGTATAAGCTAATGCAAGCCATGCAAGTTGATGATAAGGTATGTATGATTACTTATTTGAAATCCTTTGATGGTAAAATGGCATATTAGCTTAGGGATAAGGATCCAAGGACTTTAAGAGATTCTTTTAGAATTTCTATCAATATAGAAAATAATTTGAGGATTTCAAGAAGATTGGAGAACAAAAGAGATGACCCTAGGTTATTTGGGAGTAATGGAAATAGAAAAGAAGAGGACAAGTCTACAAGAGGAAAAAGGTAGGAGCCTAGTGAGATGAGTCAAGTCTTTAATGCTATTAAAGTTTTGAATCTTCCCCAAGGAAAAAGTGATAGGAATTCCCCTGAAAATAAAGTCCCTTATCAGTCCAATTTTGGTAGATAGAATAGATTGCAAAATTTCCTTTATAGTACTACTTGGAAGGATGGTCATCCCAATGTTTCTCCTAAAAATACTAGTAACAAGGTTACCCTTGACCCGTTATCCAAAAATTCCATAAATGTGGTAAATGACCCTAAACCCATTACTGAACCTACATGGTGTTTTGTTTATCAGTTACCTCATGCTCCTAAGTATTGTGAAGAAGCTTTGTCATTTTCTAGAAATCAAAATAAGGTAGAAGAAAATCAAGAACATGAAGAAAATAGTGATTATGTAGGATGTAATATTTTTGAGTTTCATTATGACCATTATGATAGTGATGACCCTGAAAAAGATGTAGTGGAACAAAGACAGTTTCAAAGTCATACGTAGTAGCAGGTATTTTTTGATGAAGACAATGATGCTGAGGACAATGTATGTAACATGGCATCTACTAGAGTGGAGATGATATTAAGGAAGCCTTCCAGAGAAGAGGTTGATCAGATTACTACTAGCATGGTAGCTCAAGTAAAAACTAGACATATGGCTTAGAATGCTAATAATGATAGGGTGACTAGTATATTTATCAAGAAAACTGACCCTAAGAAAAAGGAAATTGCAAAGCCTAACAAAACTCCTAGTGTGAAGGTTAGAATTTCAAGTAAAAAGTGGGAACTAAAGAAAGGAGGAAATCTTAAAGAATTAGAATGTTCAAATAATTTTCCTAAGAAGTTTGATAATAAAGTATCCAAAGTAATCACTATAAGTAATAAGAATCATCAAGGTATTTCTGATACACATCATGAGAAGAAGGATATGACTATTGATGATTCCTTAGGTTCCTTTATAGATATGCTAAATGTTTTATCATAGATCACTATTAAAGTTCCCTTGTATGAATTTTTAAGGATCTTTGAACATAGAAATAAAGCCATAGCATGGTTGGGAAATACTAATGTAAAGATAGCACAAGATTGCAATAAAATTCATGATCCCAAATAGGGATAACTTTAAGGAACCCCCCCTCCCAAAATCTATAAAATTGTGGTGAATCACATGTCATTTGGATGAAAAAAAATTAATAGTGTTGGCGAATTATGCGTCAATCAATGGATATTTGGTGGCAAATTTTTTAATAGTTTAGACAATTTTTATAAAATAATGGCAATTATAATTTTTTTTTTAAATAAAATTATTAATATTGATGGTTAATTATGTTTTGAAATGTAATTATGCTAAATGTATTATTTGAGAACTCAAATCGTCTAATGATCCAAGATCAATGGCTAAGGTTTAATTTCGGCCAACATTTCTTGAAGGAAGAAGAATTGTTGAGGTAGTCACCAGAATGTTGACACATATCAAGGTAAGTTGTCTATCGAGTACAGTTTCACTCATTAAAAAAAAATTCACATAGGAAAATGGGAATTTGGCGAATGATGATCGTCGAAAGAGACACCCAATTAATTCTATGGTGAATAAGAGTAAACATTAAAGAGAAATATGGGTGAAGAACCTGACTACCAAATTGAAATTACGTAATAATAGTGGCCAATGTTCCGACCACTATATGAGTATTTTATAAAATCTAGGTGAACCGGTAAACTAGTATACGATGTTTTTTTTAGCCAATTTATATAGCCCAATTGGGACATATTAGTCAATTAGAAAATAATAGCCACTAAAAAAATCCTTGATCCCAAACAAGGAAGTAAAGAAAAGGCAAAAGATAAAGAAGCTAAAGTAGTTGTGTCTCAGATTTCTCAGATGTTTTTGGATAGCTCTATTAATGAATGTTTGGGAAGTGTTGATCCATTTTTCTTAAGTATCATAGTAAATGGTAAAACATTAAAAAATTGCATGATTGATTCTGGTGCTTCCAACAATGTTGTGCCTTTTGAAATAATGAAAGAACTAGGTTTGAAAGTTGATACTAGTTAGGGAAGATGTTGTGCCATGGATAAAAGAGAAGTGACAGTCATAGGTACTATTAATGCTTTACCCTATAGATTGATAGCCTATCCAAACAAAGAACTTACTATTAATGTTGGTTGTTGATATTCCACCTCAGTATGGTATGTTATTATCTAGAAAATGGAGTGTTATCATGGGAGGAAGTTTGCAATATGATCTATCATTTTCTACTTTTAACATTGATGGGAATTTGGTAAATGTAAACAAAGAACCAAAAAGAATATATATGATAGAAGAAGATATTGAGGATGATATGAAAAACTTGGTAGATACATATGTTAATGCATTCAAGGTAGAATCTTTGACTTTGAAGAAGGAGAAGCATAAATCTCAAATTGAAGTAGAAGCTGATACAAAAATAGATAAGGGAGATTTATGGACCGTGTTCTTTGATGGTGCTTGCTACAAGGATGGAGCAAGTGTAGGTATTTTGTTGATATCTCCAGCAAGGGTAACATACAAATTCTCTTTTACTTTAAGTTTCCCTTGTACCAACAATATAGAAAAATATGAGGCTTTACTATTATGCCTTAGACTAGCTCATAAGCATGGGATAAAATGTTTACATGTTATAGGAGATTCTGAATTGGTTGTATCCCAAGTGAGGAATGTTTATGTTTCAAAGAATAAAAGATTTAAAAAGTACAAAAATGTAGTATGGGATATGATTGAATTTTTTGACACCTTTGGGATAATTTGGAAGGATAGAACTAACAAAAAAATGGTAGACTTGCTAGCTAATATAGCAATAGAACCTAATAATATCACATTCATTGGTGTGTCCAAAGTTGAGACTCAAACTAGACCCTATGTTCCTAATAATGTCTAAAATTGGCAAGTATTTGAATATGATAAGGATATTCTAAGGTTTTTGAACTATGAGAATATGTTGTCAGGACAAGAAATTGATTGTGCAGCTTATGTAGAAAATATAAATGGAAAGGATCAT
Organism: Cupressus sempervirens; assembly: GCA_028749045.1. Classification (NCBI taxonomy): domain Eukaryota; kingdom Viridiplantae; phylum Streptophyta; class Pinopsida; order Cupressales; family Cupressaceae; genus Cupressus; species Cupressus sempervirens. Next base: position 842,874,114 of record CM053787.1, on the reverse strand, counting down.
GTTTTTGGACAAGAAGTTGTGTAGTTGAAGACAAATAAAATCCCAAAGGGTCTAGTCATTTTAGAAACTATTTTTGACAACCAAGATAGGTCACAAATAAATACCAGTGAATATAATGCCAAATATCTAGAGGAGGTAAACTTAGGAACTCAGGAAACACCTAAAAAAGTATATATTGATAAGAAACTGCCTCCTAAAATTAGGGAAGATCTAATAGATCTGCTAAGGAAGTATAGACATGTGTTTGCATGGTCGTATGATGACTTAAAAGCCTATAGGGAAGATCTATTTCAACATGAGATCCCTTTGAAACCAAATGCTAAGCCATTTCAACAAAAATAGAGGCCAATAAATCCTACCTTGGACCCCAAGATGCAAGAGGAATTAATCAAGTTAAGAGATGATGGGATTATAAAGCCTATTAGGCATTCCTCTTGGGTATCCAATTTAGTCCCTGTTAGGAAGAAAAATGGAGACATAAGGTTATATGTTGATTTCAAGAATCTTAATATATCCTCATTAAAGGATAATTATGGATTGCCAAATATGGAAGCCACGTTGCAAAGCGTTACTAGTTCTAAACTAATGTCTATGATGGATGGATTTTTAGGCTATAATCAAGTGGTTGTTAAAGAATCAGAACAGTTCAAGACTGCCTTTACTACTCCATGGGGTACTTATGTTTATGCCAGGATGCCTTTTGGGCTTACTAATGCTAGAGCTACTTTTCAAAGGGCTATGGATATGGCTTTTGCTAATATTATTGACAAATTTCTAGTTTTGTATCAAGATGACCTCGCTACTTATTCCAAGGATGAAAATGATCATTACATGCACCTTGAAAAGGTATTTACTAGAGCCCTTAAATATGGAATATCTTTAAATCCAAGGAAATGTAGCTTTGGTGTTACTGAAGGAAAGTTGTTAGGACATTTAGTTGGCAAGCATGGAGTAAAGATTGACCTTGAAAGGGTAGAAGCAATAGACAAGATTCAGAAACCCAAAAATGCTAAAGGCATTCAGTCCTTCTTTGGATAGATCAACTTTCTTAGGAGATTTGTGGTAAATTTTGTATAAATTAGTAGGCCTATATCAAGGATGCTAAAGAAAGGATCTGAGATAAAATGGGATGGTGAACCTAGTATTGCATTTTAGCAAATCAAGCAAGCTATTAAAGATGCCCCTATTCTTAGAGCTCCAAATTATGATAAACCAATGCATATATTTTCTTTTACCTCATTTCACACTGTTGTTGTAGTATTGTTACAAAAAAATTAAGAAGGTTATAAGCATCCCATTGCATTCTTAAGAAAGTCTTTGCAAGCAACAGAACTTAAGTATGACACCAATGAAAAATAGGCATATTCATTGGTGAAAGGAGTCAAGGATTTTAGATGTTACTTAATAGGAGCTATTGTCATTTCCTTTATAGCTACTATTGTTTCACAACAAGAGGTATCTGGAAGGAGGTGTAGATGGATTAATAGGATACAAGAGTTTAATATTGATATTCAGATTACCAAACTAGTTAGGGGTCAGAGTTTGGCCAAATTGATGACAGAAGCTAATCTAGAGGCAAACCAAATCAATCAACTTGATGATAGTTGCAAGGATAATCTTTGTAATATGGATACCTCTGACTAGTACAAAGATGTAATTTATTATTTGCAAAACATGAAATCTCCATCAGAGCTAACAGATAACTAGAAAAGATCCCTCAAGTTGTAGGCCATAAGGTATGTTATAGTGCAAGGTCAATTGTGGTAGAGAAGTATGGAACGGGTACTTTTAAATTGTGTGGATGAGATTGAGTCTAAAAGAATTTTGAAAGATATGCATAAAGGTGTGTGTGGTGGTCATTATATGGCTAAAACCACTACTCATAAAATTCTTAGGGCTGGTTTTTGGTGGCCAACACTTTTCAAAGATACTCACAAGTTTAGAAAAGTTTGTGATGCTTGTCAAAGGTTTTGTGGAAAGTTAAAATTATCTGGGAATTTTCCATTGAGACCAGTTGAGGTTCAAGCACCATTTCAACAATGGGAAATTTATTTTATAAGTGAAATCACAAATAAATCCAATGGTGGACATTCATGGATCTTAGTAGCCACTGATTATTTCACCAAATGGGTTGAGGCAATCCCTACTAAGAATGCAACAAGTAAGGTAGTGATTAATTTCATTCTAAATCATATTGTGACCAGATTTGGATGCCCATAGAGAATTGTAACCAATAATGATATGTGTTTTAGATCAGAGGAATATAAAAAAAAATTGTAACAAGTATGGCATTATAGCATACACATCATCACCCTATCATCCCCAAGGAAATGGTTAGGCAGAATCAAGCAATAAGAGTATATTAAAAATCATCAAGAGGATTTTAGGAGAAAATAAGAAAGCTTGGGATTCAAAATTGCCATTAGCTCTATAGGCTAATAGGGTTACTATGAAAAAGGCCATTGGATGTGCTCCATTTGATCTAGTTTATGGTATATAGGCTAGACTTCCACAGAATAACCTAAAATAGATGTATAAATTTTTTCAGTTATATGAAGATGATATTATTGATGCAATGTAGCTTAGAATGGATGATATATTACAACTATAGGAAGCAAAGAGAGAGTCTTCTATTCAAAATTCTAAGTTACAGTCACAAATAAAGCATTTATATGACAAAAGAACCATTGGGAGGAAATTTGAAATAGGTGACATAGTACTGATGTGGAATGGTAGAGTCAAAGGTAAAGGAAAGCATGGTAAATTTGACCCCATCTAGCTTGGCCCATATAATATTTGTGATACAAATGGAGAAGATTCATATTTCTTGAGAAATCTAACTAGAGATATTCTAGAATTGCCAGTTCATGGACATTTCTTGAAGAGATACTTTTCTTAAGGTATTTTCTTTTCCATGAATAGTAGTTTAGGGTCTTTTGTACATTTTGTAAATTATTAGTCTTTCTTTAGTTTCTTGTTTATAGTCTTCCTATGTTTTATTTTTCTCCTATGGTGGTTACTTTGTAGGGAGTCTGGTTGGTCTGCTTCTCCTAAAAATTCTAAGCCCTCATTTGAATCTGCATAATTCAATGTCACCAGCATGAACCACTATTGGTCTAATTTTTTGCATGATGAAATTTCCCTAACATGGGTACTGAAAAAATTAGATTGAATCCATCATTGGTAACTAGGGCTTCTTGTTCAATCTTCAAGATTATGTTTGTCTTTGAAAAATCATGTTAAACCCTATGTCTCATTCCTTTTAAAGTCTTGGGCACAAAATCTTTTAAACTTTGGTAAATATTCTATTTTTTAAACTTTTCCATACCCCCAAGTAGTCTTGTTCTCTTATGTCTCTCACCATCTGATTCTAACAAAATCTACGGTTATCACTACTTCACTATGGTGAATTGTGCACTTCTTATGTATAGCAAGGTAGTGAGTGTCACAAAACTAAAGAATGGCATTGTAACATGGAGATGCGGTAGCCAGAAAATATGTTGCAGCCAAAATTTTAGTCACATGCATTTTGTCAAAACTATCAGAGCAAGAAAAGAAACCCTATAAAAGGCAGGTAGAGGATATCACTAGAATATTGATTTTTTTTGATGATTCACTACTTCACTAATCAAAAAACTAAGCATCTCACCATCACCAACATAGTGAGTGGAAAAAGAATGTATTACATGGTAGACATCAAACTCCCTGGTTGTCATTAAGAGTTCCAAGTGGCATAGTAAATGATGACATCATTATCGTGTCAAAACCACGAAGTGTGTAATTATGGTGTTACATGCTTGTACTTTTTGGCACTGAGTTTTGTTAAGTCACTAGAGCTTGCTACCTCACTATTAGAAAATTCAAGCATCTCATTTTCGTGACATAGTGAACTGCCTTAAAATGAACAAACGGTGGTACCCAAGCAATGTGGAAAGATGATTGCGATTAAAATACGGTTTTATTTTGCTAGCTATGTAAGATTTATCACATCATCAATAACCTAGACCCATGCCCCATTCATAAAACACATGAGATTTTCTAATCATCAAATCAAAATGGAATCAACGATCCTTGCTATTTTGTTATGGAAAGATGTGCATTGTTTACTCTTTGTGAGATAGCAAATATGGGACCCACTACCCCTTAAGAAGTTCATTCAATTTCCATGCCATCAGATCAAGTTCACATCAACTATTCTTGCTATCTTGCTATGAAGAGTTGCTTGGAGGATATGTACAATGAGATAGTGAACAAGGGACCCACCACTATTCTTAGAAGCATTGTAGTAACTTGTATACCATAGGATCAAGATTGAATCAAAGGTTGTCACTACTTTGCTATAGTAAGATGCTTGTTCTTTATGTATAGCAAGGTAGCAACCTATTGACACGTGTCCTTAGTTGTTAATGGGTCTAGATGGAAATGCCATCAAATAAGGAGCTATATATGTGGTTAGTTCTCATTGGATTGACTAGCCAACTTGTCAAGTGGAATTCTAGTCACCTTTTTCCATATCCCTTAGTTGTAGGATTTGTAAAGATCAATGGTGCAGATTTAAACACAAAAGGTGGTGCCATTATAAGTATTTATTAGATATGAAAGCTTCACATGTGTAAAAAAAAAAGAGTATACACAGAAGATTTTCTCAACTTCACCATGTGCAAACAAATATTTTGAGTCTTTTCTGAGTAGAAGCAATTAATAAGAAGATGGTTTTGATGTTGGCAAGTGTGTGAAGCAATTTTTTTGAGGAGAAGTTGCAAAATTACAGAAAAGAATAAGAAAAAATTTTAATTAAGTAACTATACAGTAATTTCTATTGTGCTCCAATCCTACAAAGTATATTCAAAAAATGCCTCCAATGGACTTAGTTAATCCTAGGTTGTGGATAGCAGAGGGATTGCTTAATGAAGGTAACTAGGTCTAGGATGTTAATACCTCACAAATTGGTTTAATTTTGTTCAAAATTTGGTTTGTAGAGAAGAAGTTATTTGCTCCACATGCCATTGTATGGAATTTTGATAGAGCAAGACTAGTAGTCCTGAGTATTTTTATGGATTATGATCTCCTTAAGACAATGGTAAAAAGTTGTGATCAAGCCACTAAGGTAGTGAGAAGGGAAAAGGCTGAACTTGGCAAAATTAGAACCTTGTCAGCAATAACATCTTTCTTTAAAAAAAAATTCAAGAAAGTATTCTTTAATGCCAGGGTAGTAGAGATGTATAGGGCCCTATGCAGAGTTTTTGGAGAAGGTGAAGAAGATTTTATACCCATGAGTTTCATGTGTATAATTTCTCTAACTTTTTGATAATGCACGTCTTTCTATTTAAGGGAAGGACACATTTTGATAGAGGAATGGTTTTGAATGAAAATATGACTAAGGAAGTAGAAAATACCCATTTTTTTATATTTGATAGCCACATCACCTCCAAGCTCAGTTGCTTCATATTAAGTGACAATCCCATAAACCTAGAATGTTGATATAACTAGAGAAGAGTAAAAGGTAAAAGTGACTCTCACAATATAGTATAATGATGGTGAAACCTGCAAGTTGAGATTATTTAGCAATCGTCATAAAAAAATTCATCATTGGTGGGCTTAGCAATTACATACATGGAGAAATCAAAGTAGCAACCAAACTAGCATAAAGAGATGTAACAGAAAGGGACCCACAAAAGAATATTTGATCTGCATGTCTTTCTGTTATTTAATGTTTTTTCTTTTCTGATAGGTGTATGAAAATCTCTTGTATAAAGGATTCCTGTCAATCACATTTTCCAGGGTTTGTTGCAACCCATGCCTATATAAATGAGTTTTCAAGGCATTGTGATTGTCTGAAATTTTTGTATGTTCTTTCAATCTTTCAAGAAAATAGATTCAATCTACTCATATGTAGTTGTTTTGAGTTTATTTTTAGTGATTTACTCTTTTGATGACAAATAGAAATGCAGAACCAGTATGATCTTCTAGGTTCTTTAATGAGTTCCTATTGGTTGTTGTATTAGTTAGCAAAAAGCATAATACAAAGGTGTATTTAGACTAAATCTGTGTTACCATTTTCTATCTCATTTTTGTGAGTTTATCAATTTTGAGATCATTTGGATAATGTTCATTTGATTGAATGCATTCTGGATGGGGTGTGTATTGGTTATATTGTTTCTTTTAATTCAATGAATTATGTAAATGCTTCAATAAATTAGTAGAATTCATGAGTTACGATGAGGATATCATGTAAGAATTGGAAATAGGTGATTACAGTTGAAGATTCAATTACAAGATAATTGAACAAGGTCTCCTACCAATAAGTGATTCTTTATGCCCAATGGATAAGGCACTAGTCTTATAGATGATTGAGAAAAAATTCTACCTCTACATGTTAAAACTATTATAATTTCAAAATCATTCATATTCTATTTTGTGCAAGGTTGTAATGTTGGTCATCACTCATTTAGATTTAGTTCTTTGAGTCATAGATAGCTACTTCTCCCAGAAAAACTTGTAAATTCTAGGAGAACTAGGACCAGATATGCTTATAGGGGATGCTTATAAAGAATGAAAATTAGAATGAAACTAACATAGTTTTAATACATCAATTTGCATTAGAGTTATCCCTAAGTATACCCACCTTGGTCTAGCAGAGCCTAAAGAGTAGGAAACCATCCCTGGTTTCGTTGAAGTTGGGTTTAGATCATTTACTTGTGTAATTGATTATAGGAATTGGGTAATCTTTAGATTATTTGAGTATTATCATTATGGTATTGAACATTTTTTTGATTCAATAGTTTTAAACACCAACACTTTGGTCACTATTTGTTGCAACTCTTCCTCTTGTGAGGGCTCCTTTTGAACCTACATTTCTTTAGAGCTCAAAGGTAAGGGGGTAGCTGAGCCTTTGTCTCCCACTATCACTTGTAAAGGGGATGGTGGAGCAAGATAAGGAACCTATGATTCTGGTGGCATCTATGTCCAGTCCTCTTGTTGAGGCTCATTCATCAGGGTATCCCTAATCTTGTCCCTAATCAACTCTATTCCCATGGGCATGAAGTTAAAATTTGACATTTTGAATACATCATCACCCGCTACATCTTGCTCATCAACCCATTGTTGTACTCCATCCTCTAAAATAGTTATTTCCAAAGGTTCTTCTAGGTCCTGATGGTGGTGTCATAGTGGAACTTCTCCTCCTTTCTTGCTCTGTGGCTCTTCCTAGCTATGTTCTTCTTTGTAATGGCACATACTCCTTCTCATCTTCCTCTTCTTCTTCTCACTCTTTAGGAATGGATTCTAGGGTAGATGGAAAAGGAACCATCCTTCTAATCACATTTTTCCTTTTCTTAATGGGAATCTTGATCTTTCTTCATTTCTTAGAGGCCGAAGGGGATGCTAGTTCTACATGTGAAGGAGGAGAGACTTCCTAAATTTCACCCTATATTTCTACTTGGCTGGGTGTAGCTAGTGGCAATTGAGGGCCTATTTGGGCTTAGGAAGCTCTAGTATCTTCTGACCTTGCACATTTTCTTCTTGCTATTGTGGAGGTACTAGGATTTCACCCTCCTCTAGTTTAGCTCTTTTAGGAGAACTCCTCTTTCTTTTTCCCTTTCCTTTCTTCTTTGGAGGGTGATAGTATTCAACTAGTCAATCAAGTTTGTATATTTTTTTCTAGCCTTATAGGTGACTGAGCTGCAAAGGTAGGAATAGTGACCTTCTTCCCTCTACCTTTGGCTAGGCAAGACTGTGTGTGGAAGACCACTGTCTTAGGTATTAGATCAAGTTTAAATGGTTTCTTGATCTAATCTTCTATCATCTTAATAACATGCCTCACTTGATGATTAAAATAATCATTATCCTCCCTATCAACGTTAGCATTCACTATTGGCCTTTCTCTAATCTTCTCTGCACTGATTAGAAGGTCGAGTAGCTCCCCTGAGTCTTGTTGTAGTATCTATAATAGAATCTGGATCGTGAGAGCCTTTTGCACCAAATACAAAGTCATCCATAAATAATTCCTAACATGAACATTGTAGCCATTTTTTGCATTCATCCAATGGTCTTTGATGGCTTCTTCATATTGAAATTCCTTGCCTACCAGACTTTGGACTCTCTCGATCTTGCCAAAGCATAGCCTTGGTGAATTGTATTCTTCTAGGGGATATTGATCCCATTCCCATTTAAAAAAAGGAATATCCTACTTCCTCTTTACTTGATATGGTCCTATGACTAGAGGCCATGTCTAACATGGTCTATGTTGCTTCCTTACCCTGTCATATATTGACTCAATTTAGCAAGCAATCTCGAACAAAACAAGTCTGTCACTAGGATATCTTGGGAGCTTCTTCTGGTTGATAGTGGCACCAGCTACTCTTAGATATGTGAATATTTTTAATTGGATTTAATATGCCCCCAATGCTATTATCTACACTATTGCATCATTAGATAATCTTTTCACATAATCATCCTCTATGAATCAAATGATAGAAAATATGAATGCATCATTCACGATTCTATATTCCTTGCTTTGACCCAAAATTTTCCTCCTTACCAATTAGGGATAGAAAATATATGGCCAAGCATTTGGTTCTTGCATGCTACCTCTTCTATAGAAACTAGGATAGTCTGTCACCCTTACAGCCAATATATAGACCAAATATGAAGCCATATAGAACATCCTTTTATCCCTTACTACTCCCAATTGATCACATAGACTCTCACTCAACATGGTGGCCTAGTCAAGTGGCAGCTTCGCCATCTTAATAGTCTTGATCAAATGTATCATTAAGACATTTAGATGTCTAGCTATAGGTAGACCCATTACCCTACTCAAAAGAATGATCGAGTATCCTATATCATCTTTTATGTATCCCCTTGTCATATCCACCTTACTAGTTACCTTCTCCAAAGGAGTTTTCTCTATCAGATAAGAGGATTGGATGATCTCAAAAGCCTCTTTCAAGTGCTCTCTATACCATCTTTATGTTGCTTCATAGGTCGACCTAATAAATTGATCCACCCTAGAGAGATGAAATACTCTTTCAATGTTGTTAGGTCAGAGGTCAAGGACAACCTCTCCTGTAACACTCTTCACCACCATTTCCTCTAGAACAAAGTGTTGTTCAAGTGTCATTATGAGCTTTAAGGATTGCATTGACATTGGGTGTGAAGTTGTACTTACTAGCCTTGATTAGATTAATGTGGAAACTATAGCCAATGGGTCTATTGCAAATCCTTGGGAACTCTCCCAAATCTGTGTCTCAAATCTGTGTCCTTAATCTCTATGTAATCATCTTGGAACCTTGATTTTGATGGCACACCTTGGAATTTGAACACAATAAGTTTTGGTGTCATTTTTGCACTTGATGAAGATACCATTATACTATTATCTACACAAAAAAGAAGAATGCCCATTACTCTAAGGTTGGAAAAAAATATGAGTGTCAGTAGGGGTGGAAGATTGTGAGAGAATCAATTCGAGGGCTCTTAGTGGGCTATCACTCCATGTAGTTCATAATGTCACTATTTTATGAATCAATGTTTTGGTACCAAATATTTCATTTTGAAAGTGTATCTTTTTTCCATTTTGGATCTTTTAGAATCCTTCAGTCTTAACACCATTTTTCTTTACATTTTTTTTCTTTTTCTTTTTTTTTTTTCTTTTTCTTTTGTATCCTGACTATGCTTAGACTATGTAGCTAGGACATTGGTGTCATTTCTTGGATTCAATCCTTTGTGAACATCCCTTGCATTCCTCTTTTAGAAATTTTAGAAACTCTCACGCCAAACAATGATCTTAGTAATCCTTCGAGAAGACCCCTACTATTTGAACCAATTGGGTTTGGATCATCCCTGACTATCTTCAACCTTAATTTGACAACATCTAAGATAGTCAATTTTTAATTTTGCAAAGTGTTTAGAACTTTTTGGTTTAGAATCCTAAATTCAAGATTGAAAGTCCTCTAATTATTGCAAATAACATCTACTCCCCAGTTGGTATAAGACACACCATCGTCCAAATGTTTTGACAAAGAAATACCTCTTCCTAAAATTCAAAACAAATGAGTAGTTAGTAAGATATTTCAAGATAAAATCTCAAGTGCACCTGATCCCCTTATATTGACACAACTTTGAAAGGAAGCTAATGAGTAAAAGAATGAAAGCAAACACACTTGCAGAAATAAAAGAAAATTTTTTTTTTTTGCATTTCTTAGCTGCAAAATAATGTTGCAAAAATTTCTTGTTGACTGGAAATGGAACTAATTCCCCCTGTAAGGAACTAAGCCTAAAAGTATTTTCTCTTAGAATTTCCACTATTTGGTAAGGACCAGTCCACAAGCATTGAAACTTGGTATGGCTACCCAGCTTTTCTTACCTTATCCCAAAGCAAAGCAAGGTCAAAAATCTTGAAGGAAATTTTTGTGGCCTCTTATCAAACCATCTCTTTATGAAAACTTGATGTTTTTGCATGTGCTCCAATGTAGCTATCCATTTTTCATCCATCTCTAAAAGATTCATCAATTTGATTTGTACTTTTTTAGCATCTTTAGCATATCTGCTCATAAATTTCAAAATAGGAATCTTGAGGTTGAGCAGGAATACTAGTTCTTGTCTGTAAACAAGGAAATATGGAGAATTCCTCAAAGCATTCTTCACCCTTACTCAATCTATCCATAAAGCATATTTGAGTTGTGTATGTTAATCTCTAGGGTTCTCCTTTAAAAAATGTCTTATTACTGTGATCAAGTTCTTATTTGTAGATTTTGCAATGTCATTCTTTTGTAGATAATAATTTGAGGAGAACTTAATAATAACTTGATTTTCAAATTCCCATTGTGTCAAGAATATTGATGCAAAGGCTAACCCATTATCACACACTAAAGTGAATGGCATTCCAAATCTAGTAACAATGTGTTCCTCCAAGAAGTCTATTACTACCTTAGCAGTGCAATTTTTTAAAGTTTATATTTTTTTCCATCTCATACAATAATGAATGGTTGTAAGAATATAAGTGTGTCCAGTAGATGATAGTGGATTGACTAGACCAATGAAATCCAACCCCCACTTTATGAAAGGGTGTACCTTGAATATGGGTTGTAGCAGCATTGTCGAGTTTCTTTCTCTGTTAGCACAAGTTTGGAAAACATGACAAGAATGCACATGCTCAAAAATGTCCTTGAATATCATGGGCCAAAAATAACCTGACCTTAAAATCATATGAGCAATCACTTCTTTTGAACTATGCTCTATACCATACTTGTCGTGAAATTGTTCTAGGACTTCCTTTGCTTCTTCACTTCCTAAGGATTTTAAGTAGATCTCTTCATAGTTCCTTTTGTAAAACTTTTTGTCTTGCAACATATAGGACTCGCACTTAATTTTAAGGCCTCTACATTATGAACTATTCATCCAACTAGGGCATCAATTTTGTAGGAGATAGTAAACAATATCCTCGTACCAGACATTCGTTACTAAACCTTGACCAATGTCAACTTGAGATACTATCATTTCCTTCTAATCTTTAGTATCTATTTATTTCTCAAATTTAAACTTCTTTTCATCACCAATCTAGTTATCAGCTATCATTCTTGATAATCCTTGACCATGACTAATCTCATGGGTTGGATCTCTAGATCAAATTCTTGCAATATTGCCATCCATTTACCTTGTCTTTCACCAAGTTCATTTTTCATCAACAATGTCTTTACTGCTGGATTAGGTACGATAGCATACACTTTACTCCTTAGTATGTAATGGTAGAACTTCTTTACCACTTTCACCAAGCAAAAGACTATTTATCAAGGTTAGAATAATTCAACTCGGCATTTCTTAGAGGGCAGATCATAAAATCAATAGGTATTTCATCTTCCTTCTCCTTCTTCTAGATTAAGATCCTTGCACATGAATTCTCTAAAGTGAAGGAATATATCTTGAAGGGAAGATTGTAATCAAGACTTACCAGTATTAGAGCTATGGAAATGGCTAGCTTGATGTCCTCGAATGATTTCTTGACCTTAGGAACCCATTCTATTTTAGCCCCCTTTTTAAGAAAATCATTAAGGGGACACACTATCTCTATAAATCTACTTATGAATTTTTGCACAAAATTTATCTTCCAAAAGAATGACTTGAGTTCCTTGCAACTGTTGGGGGTGTTAATTTCAAAATGGCTTTAACTCTACCAGGATCAATGGAGATACTAGCTTTACAAATTACATGACCTAGGAGTTTTCCCTTAGTGACCCCAAATAAACATTTCTTGGGATTGAGAGATATGCCATATTTGTGACACCTATTGAATACTTGTCTCAAATCGGCAATGTGAGTAGTTTGATCCTTCAAAAATATAGTCAAGTCATCCATATAGATAACTATGCATTTATTAATCAATCCCTTAAAAGCTTCATCCATGGTAGCTGAAATGTTGCCCCTACATTAATCAATCCAAATGGCATTCTCTTGTAGGCAAAGGTCCCCCATTTGGTTGTAAAGGAAGTCTTAAGTCTATCTTCTTCCTCTACCACTACCTGATTATAGCCTAAATATCCATCCAAGAAAGACATCATTTTCAAACCATTCACAATTTTTAAGACCTAATCTAGTGAGGGAAATGGGTAATTGTCCTTCTAAGATGCCAAGTTCAGATTGTGAAAATCTACGCAAAGTCAAATCTCTCTAGTCTTCTTCTGTACAGGGACTAAATTAGCCACCCATTTACAATTATGCACATGGAAAATAATTTTTTCATCTAGCAACTTATTGACTTCCTTCATTATCAGAGGCTTGAGGATGGGATTAAAAGGTTTTTGTCTTTGTTGGAAAGGTTTGGCATCAATTTTTAGTGGGATATCATGTGTAATAATTTGAGGATCATATGTCTTAAATTCTTCATAGCTCTAGTTGATAACATCCTTATATTCCATGAGCAATTTGAGCATGTCTCCTCTTTCTTGTAAATTGCATGCTTTCCCAATCCTTACCATCTTGGGATCATCCTCCATTCCTAAATTGTATGAATCACATTCCTCAGTAACTTTTTCTTCAGTTGTCCTTTTATTAAATGTAGATTCATCACAATCAAAAATGCACTCCAACTCTATCATCCCCTTGGGAATAGTATTAGTTTTCAAGTTTAAGATTCTATCTTCATCTTGAGTTGTATTGTCATTAGGTATGTAGTTTGGGGTGTCATCTATTTCTTGTCCCTTAAGGTGGACACTACACATAATAAATTTGATAATATGTTGATCATCTTGAAAAACTTGGAAGTTTGTGATATTGTCAAGGATAGATGGAGCAACAACTAATTCAATTAAGAATCATTGTAACTTTGTCCCTTCAGCTAGTTGTAATGCACTTGCTAAAATAGCAAGGGCATTTGCTACCATGTTCTTCCTTCATGGAATAAACTTTATGATCAAAGCTTGAAAATCATCTAGTAGATCCCATGCCCTTTTCTTATAAGCAAGTAACCTCTTATCATTATAGGAATATAGTGATTTTACTTTTTGAATAACCAACAGAGAATCTCCTTTGACTATGATTGTTGTAACTCCTTTCTCAAGTTCAAAAAGAATTCCTCGAATCAATGCTTTATATTCTGCAACATTGTTAGTACATCTAACTTGCAATCAATATGTTGCATAGAAAGACTTACCTTTTGGACTAATTAACTCAGTACCTATAGTGGCTCCTAATTTACATTTGGAATCATCAAAGTGAAGTGTCCAAATTGGGCTTTCCTTGGTTTTTCTAACCTTATGCTTATTTGTCCTCAATTTTTATTTTACCTAAGCTCAAAAGGATTGTCTCTTGGGTGCCCACTCTAATCTTTTGTGAGGTGGGCTTACTGATTTTCCATCATCATTCTTCAAAACTAGAAGCATATGCTTTTCTTGTTTGTCTTAAACTTCACCTATCAATTCTTTGATTTCATCCACTTTGGGTTTACGATGGACTACTATAAAAGTCCATCCTTGGCCTTTTACATATTGTCTTCTTCTTTGTACTTTGATCATTTCGGTGGAGGAGAAGACAAACCTCCACCATCTGAAGAGGTATCACTATATGATGCATTTAGATCTTCAGCTTCCTCTTCAATCTCTTCAATAGCATTGGATGCTTTTGTAAGACTTTGGTTTTCTGTAAGTTCATTTTGTGGATCATTGACTTTCTTTACTCCCACCATTTGTGTTAACACCTTAGAAACTGCTTCTTGACATGATGAACATTTGAACTCTGAATGCCTAACTTTATTTAATCGACAAAATCCTGGAAGGAGGAGGATATTAGGGTCAACTTGTTCTCCTAGACATTGTAAATTAGCCATCATAAGGTCTATGAATTGTGTTATGACCTCATCTTTTGGGGTTGAAATTATGGGGTCTGTATCTTGATCATCTAGTTTTCTAGTTGAAGTTATATCAAAAACCATCACCTTGTAGGAGCCTACCTATTTGTAAGAAGGTTGCCTCACTAGCAGCAATGTATTTTGTGATCATCTTTTTTAACTCTGATTCCACATATATTTTTATTTGATTGTTTTGACCTTTCCATGGTAACCAAAGCCAAGTGAAATTGGTGGAAAACCATCCCCTTAGACACTTCGTCCATTCTCTACTAAGGAGTAATCGATATGTCTCTAGGACATCAACCACATGTATATCAATGACATCTTGAATTCATGGGTTGATTGTTAATTGTATTTTTACATCCTTTAATATGCCAATTACTTTCACCTTTGTTTTGTCCAACTATATCACTATTTGGTTGGTAGGCTAAGGGTTTACTCCTAACTTTTGTGCTAGACAATGGCATGACATTGCATGAAGCTCCTGAATTAATAAGACAATTGTGAAGATTCTTCCCATAAATTTTGATGATGAGAAAAAATTGGGGAACCTCTACCTTATCTTTAAACATAGTGAGCAATGTCTCTGTAGTATTAACTTGTTGTGATACCATCTGTTGAGGGGTAGTATTCACATTGTGAGAGGTCTTTGTATGATCCAGAGTCTTCATGAGGGTTTCTTATTGTTGTGGAAAATTTTGAAACATGTCAAACATGGACATATTGGCCTTTGTTCATTTCAAATCCTCCACCGCACTATACTTCTTAGTAAACCAAGTAGGATTTTTCAATATTATTGGCACATTCACTTAGTTCTAATTTTTTTGTCCTCCATATCATGGTTTAACTAGTGTTGGATTGTTGCTCACCCTTGGATTAGGAGGAGTTGTTTATAGTGTTGGGAGTCCATTTGTCAGAGGTTCCTTTCTACTTCTCAAGTTGTACGTATTCTGAATGTCATTGTGAAAAGTGAACATCTCTTCATGCTAAAGATCAGGTTCTTGGCTAAATGGAAATGAGAATTATTTGTTGATTGGTTTCTCTACCTATGTACTTTTTGTAGAATCATAGGATTCTAATAACATAACATTAAACTACACAGGAGGAATGTTGTTTTTTATCTATGGATTTTGAGTCATTTCTTGATTTCCATCATAGTGTGAACCATCATTGATAGGTGCATTTTGACCATCATCGTATTGATTGATATTTGTGTACTAAACATTATTGTTGTTATTTTCTGTAGGAATGCTTCCATTATTTAGATGGGTAGTCCATTGTTAGTTCTATCTTTGGAAGCCATTATTGCAATCAAGAGGATTGAATTTGTTCCCTCTACTATTGTTTTTTGTATTGTTGTTCCCGTTGTTATTGTTCCCACTGAAGTTCTTGTTATAGTTTTAACTATAATTATTGTTGTAGGCGCCAATGTTGTTCCTCTAAAAACTATTATTCTATCCCTGTGACAACCTTAGATGAGTTAGCTTGTTGTTCATTTGTGACATAGTCTTTTTCATTTGACCAAACTTAGAAATAAAGCTATTTTTTGCTTCAATAGGTATTGTTGCCTTTTTCTTAAAGAAAACAGCTTTCAGAGGTTTATACCCTGGATATGTTAGAGTGGGGTTCTGCGGACTAGGTGCCTATTGCAATGGAACTAGATTCATAGGTATGAATTGACTAGGCATGGTGGGTACTCTGATAGGGTACGTTGGCATTATCGTAATAGCTTGGGCTGAAAGCATCAATCTCCTCCATTAGGATTGGCTTTCTTAGTAAAAGTTATTACTTCTATGAAGACCTTTTCCAATGTATCAATATTTGTTGCAAGAAGCCTTCTTAGAAAGATAGCAGTAAGAGGGTCCATAGTATTTAGATAAATCTAAATAGTTACTTCAACTGGTATAGTATATGGTGTTTCCAATCTATGATATGCCATATGAAAGTGATGATTGAAGCATGAAACTATCTCAGCTAGATCCCTTTTGATCGATATGAATTGTTGATGTATCATTGTTTGGCTGAAAAAAGTTTTAAATTGTTCTAAGAACAATTTTTTGAAGGTATCCCAATCTCTGATACATCTAGGTGGAAAATTGATGTACCAGTTGTAGGAAACTTCCCCCAAAGAGTAGGGGAATAAATGAAGGATCCCATCCTCATTAGCAATCTATTTTTGGTTTCAAATTTCTTTAAATACTTTAATGTGGTCTTTGGCAGTTTGTGTTTCTCCATAAATGAACTATGGGAAAAACTTCTTGGGATTTTTAGGGAGGTCATGGAGTGTACCTCTCAAGTTTATTGGTGAATCTACATCATTTGCAAAAAAGGCCATTGGAGAATTTAGCAGACCTAAGGGTGGTGGTTGCAGATATGGAACTATTCAAAAATGTGGTGGTCCACTAGGTAGTTGGAGTGGAGGTGGAGTTGAAAAAGATGATGAAAGTTCAAAAGGAAGTGGTTGAATTTGAGGTATTCTCTTGTCACTACGTGGTTTGTAAAAAAGAGTAAGTTCAAGACACTCATGTGCATTGGGTGAAGATCTTAACACTTGCTGAAATGGGCATTCTAGATCAAAACCCTCTAGTTTGCATCCACTCTAGAAAAAGTGCCCCTCTGTAGAAGTGCACTTTCTCACAAAATGAAGTGCACCATAGAATTTCGTGCAACAGTGCACCTGGATTTCTAAAAAAACTTAGAAAAATTTTGAACTTGCAAAAAGTGCAAAATTTTGAAACTTTGGTAGATTTTTCTTTTATTTTGAAAATCAAAATACAGCCCTCCTCTTAGCGCCACTTCTGTTGAGCTATCATTAGGTAGGAATCCTTCTAAATTCCTCTCTTGAAAAGTTGATCTTGGGAATCAACTCCAAGGTTTTGGGTGATCTTGTGACCTACTAAAATCTACTCATTTGAAGATAAATGTTTTTGTTCATGAGGAGGCTTTTGCTAGTTTGTTTGATTTTGGATGAGGTGTAGAATCTATTCACTACTTCAAAACTAAACACACAAAAAGAACTATGTTTTTGTATTTTATATATTTTCCAATGAATGCAATCTTTCAATGCAACTAATATGATTTCCTAATCTAACAAGGGGTTAATAAAGAAAATCACATGAAATCAAAATCCTAATAGACATAAGCTATAGGAAACAACACGTCTACTAGTTAAGCTTTTGAAGAAATTGGTGGGTAACCAATAAAAATAGGAGCAGTTCTTCCTAGATTCCATTGATGCAATTTTTGATAGGAAACTTTAATAATCATATGATGTTTCACTCTCCATCAAATAGCAAGGTCACAAAAAGTGTGCCCATGTGAGACAAACAATTATGCAGGCACAATTTGATGATTTCTTCTTGAGCTAGATACATCAACAAAATTCATTAAACTGTAGCAAACACCAGAATTAAAAGAGATCACACAACCAGAAATAATGCAATAAACTTTTGGCTAAATCACAATTCCATGAACATAAATTCACAAAACAATCGCACATTTAGGCAAGAATCACTACACTCCAAATGCGAGCACCAAAAGCATAATTTTATTACAAAATAATGGAGGCCTTAATTACATATTACAATGGAGTATTTTTAAGAAATTGTCTCCTCAATTTGTGTTGAGAGTGAGAGATATCTTCATGCAATAATATGCTTTTTAAATTAATAAATAAACTAATTATATACAAACTAAGAATCTAACTGGTGCTTAGTAGAACTCCATCCATTTTATATTCATTAATTGGATGCATGAGCCTTTACATGTCATAGGACAAATAATTTATGAGAGAAAAAGAATAAGAAAGCCTTTAGTCAAAGTAAAAGTGTCTGGAACTATCAGAAATAGAAGTTAATCCTTCACTAGGTGTCTTTCAATGTTAAATTGTCATCAAAATGTGTTTTTGATGCATGGAAAATTTTATTTTTTGAATTGGCAGTTAACTGTCAGTGCACCTCTAGAAAAGCTCACTAGCTCACTTGTGCTCCTGCATACCTGTGCACCTACTCAATTGCACACCTCTCACCTCAAAAGGTCCAAAATCATAAAATTTTACTAAGTGTCAAAATAGAAATTCTGGCTTCTGGGTTTTTTCACCCTCCATACTAGAGCTATGTCTAGATGTTTACTTCTGAATTTCTCAATAATCTCAGTAGTCTTAGCCACACCTAGTAGATCTAAAGCATCATACTTATCTTTGACCTTGTGTCTATAGTTGTCTACTTCAATACAGGTATTAGCAAAATCCCTGAGTTTTGTATCCAACTCTAGAAAGGATTTTTCTATTCTGAAGGCCTACCAAATGTCATCATCAGTAGAGGCTTCTTCAAAAATCTTTCAAAACTTCTCTACCACTACCTCTATGGGCATTAATTTCTTCCACTCTTCATCCTCAAAAATGTCCAAACACACATTGCTATAATGTTTCTTTGCCTCCAAAATTTGCTCTTGAGCTTGGTCCTTGAGCTGATGGATATACATGTGTAATGTTTCCATTACTTTATTACTATTTTCTATTTCCTCAATCCAATCATCAATTAAAAATAATTCCTCTGTTGTATATACATCTACCAAAATCATGTACCTCTACCCTTTAATACCCTATAATACCTATAAATGCTTACTCCAAGCATGTACTTCATCCATAATACTAAAACCTTGCTTCAAAATTGCTACCATCTCATTTACAATTCCCTATGTAGCATGTAGTAGCTTAAGATTTCCTCAAATGATTAGGATGCCCTTTTCCTCAAAACTTTCCCTCCACTATTGATAGGTATTCAAAAATGGATTCAACTACACCACTCCCCCATCTCTTCTCTCTAATGTAGCATTAAGAGTCTCCTCAAAGTGTTCTAGATCTAAGGAACCAATCACTTCAGCTAGATATCCTTTTAGGATTTCATTTTGCTTATGAAGTGTTCTGAGTTTTGCCCCTTCTTTCTCCAAGGTTTTGAAAACCTCTTTTATCCCCATTGTGACCATCAACCTAGTAGTATCTAATGTGGGCTTCCCAAGCATAACCTCTTTGATCTGGTAGTCTCGTGGGTCTAGATCTTTTTTAATCTGCATCAGGAGGAGGGGTAGCCACTTGTGTGAACAAATATTAGTTCTAGTCAGTGTTGATAAATGCCAATGGTCCTACTTCTCTTGTAGGGGACTCTGGTTTCATCAGAGTTTCGATCAGCTCACACATGTCCTCTTCATTGGTGGTTAATTGTGGCTTTTTTCTTCTTATTATTTCCTTTTGCAACCACCTTAGAACTTGTTCTGCTAATGGCCTACCTCTTGAGGATGAAGGAGTTTTTTCTGCCACTACTTTCCTTATCACTCCTCTCTAGGGTTCTTCCTCCTTGTGAAAGCTCTCCTTCTATGGTTTTTATCTCAGTGGAGCCCACGGTTTGCACCTTAGTGTCTTAGGAAGTTTGCTGAGGATATTCAACCATATGTCTCTCTTCAGACACTTCTTCGATCACTGTCTGTTGCAGTCATTCCTCCTATGAAGGCTCCTTTTAAACCTACTCTTCCTTAGTACTTAGAGGTAAGGGGGTAGCCAAGCCTTTTTTTTCCACTATGACTTATAAAGGGGATGGTGGAGCAAGATCAAGAACCTATGATTTTGGTGGCATCTATGTCTAGTCCTCCTATTGAGGCTAATTCATCGGGGTATCCCTGATCTTATCCCCAATCAACTCTATTCCCATGGGTATGAAGTCAAAATCTAATATTTTGAACACAACATCACCCCCTACATCTTGTTCATCAACCCATTATTTTACTTCATCCTCCAAAGTATTTATTTCCAAAGGTTCTTCTAGGGTTGATCATGGTGTCACATTAGAACTTCTCCTCCTTTCCTTCTTTGTGGCTCTTGCTAGTCATGTTCTTCTTTGTAATGGCACATCCTCCACCTCATCTTCCTCTTCTTCTTCTCCCTCTTTAGGAATGGGTTTTGAGATAGATGGGAAATGAATCATCCTTCTAATTACCCTTTTCCTTTTCTTAATGGGAGTCTTGATCTTTCTTCATTTCTTAGAGGCTGAAGGGGATGCTTGTTCTGCATGTGAAGGAGGAGAGACTTCCTAAATTTCACCCTATATTTCTACTTGGCTAGGTGCAGCTAGCAACAATTGAGGGTCTATCTGGGCTTGGGAAGCTCTAGTATCTTCCAACCCTTGCATGTTTTCTTCTTGCTATTGTGGAGGTATTAGGATTTCGCCCTCCTTCAGTTTGGCTCTCTAAGGAGAAATCCTCTTTCTTTTGCCCTTTCATTTCTTCTCTAGAGGGAGATAGTATCCAATCAGTTGTTCAAGTTGGTATACTATTTTTGGCCTTATAGGTGACTGGGTTGCAAAGGTAGGAATACTGACCTTCTTCCCTCTACCTTTGGCTGGATGGGCCTATGCATGGAAGACCACTATCTGAGATATTGGGTCAAGTTTAAATGGTTTCTTGAACCAATTCTATGTCATCTTAATAACATGCCTTGCCCAATGATTAATATCATCATTCTCCTCCCTATCATCCTTAGCATTCATTATTAGCCTTTCTCCAATCTTATCTACACTGAACAAAGGGTCAAGTAGCTCCCCTGAGTCTTGTTGGAGTATCTGTAATGGAAATTGGATCTTCAGAGCCTTTTTCTACCAAATACAAAGTCATCCTACAATAATCCCTAATACAAACATCATAGTCATTTGTTGCATTCATCTAGTGCTCTTTGATGACTTCTTCATGCTAAAATTCCCTACCCACTAGACTTTGGACTCTCTCGATGTTGTCAAAGTGCAACCTTGGGGAGTTGTATTCTTCTAGGGGATATTAATCCCATTCCCATTCAAAAGAAGGAATATCCTACTTCCTCTTTACTTCATATGGTCCTATGTTCGGAGGCCATGTCCAATATGGTCTATGTTGCTTCCTTACCCTATCATATGCTAACTCAATTTGTTGACCAATCTCCAATAGAACAAGTCTATCACTAGGATATCTTGGGAGCTTCTTTGGGTTGAAAGTGGCACTAGCTATCCTTATATACATGAATGTTTTAAACTAGATATAATATGCCCCCAGTGTTGTTATATGTACTATTACATCATCAGCTAATCTTTTCATATAATCACCCTCTATGAATCGGATGATAGCAAATATGAATGCATCATTCATGATTTTGTATTCCTTTCTTTGACCTGAAAGGTTCTTCCTTAGCATTTAGGGATAGACAATATATGGCCAACCATTTGGATTCTACATGTTTCCTCTTCTACACATACTAGGATAGTTCGTTGCCCTTGCAACCAATAGATAGACCAAATATGAAGTCATATAGAATGTCCTTTTATCCCTTACTACTCCAAATTTCTCACATAGATTCTCACTCAATGAGGTGGCCCAATCAAGTGGCAACTTCACCATCTTAATAGTCTTGATGAAATGTATCATGAAGACATTTAGATGTCTAGCTGCATGTAGACCCATTACCCTACTCAGAAGAATGATCAAGCATCCAATATCATCTTTCATGTATCCCCTTTTCATATCCACCTTACCAATTACCATCCCCAAAGGAGTCTTCTCTATCAAATAACAGGATTGGATGATCTCAAAAGCCTCTTTCAAGTGCTCTCCATACCATCTTTTTGCTACCTCATAGGTCAACTTGATAAATTGATCCACCCTAGGGAAATGGAACAATCTTTCAATTGTGTTAGTTTGGAGGTCAAGGACAATCTCTCCTATAACACTCTTCACCACCCTTTCCTCTAGAACAAAATGTTGTGCAAATGTCATTATGAGCTCTGAGGATTGCACTTACATTGGGTGTGAAACTGTGCTTACTAGCCCTGATTGAATTAATGCAAAAACTATAGCTAACCTCATAGTGGGTCTATTGCAAATCCTTAGGAACTCTCCCAAATTAGTGTTTCCCAAATCTGTATCCTTCATCTCTGTGTAATCATCTTGGAACCTTGATTTTTATGGCATGCCTTGGAATTTGAGAACAATAGTTTTTGGTGCTATTTTCTTACCTGATGAAGATGCCATTATATCATTATCTGCATGAAAGAGAAGAAGGCCCATTAGTCTGAGGTTGGCAAAAAAAATGAATTAATTCAAACCTAAAAATGTCAAGTCGAACAAAAAGTTAGATAGTAAAAAAAATCCCTACTTTTAAATCATAAAATATAACTGCACCAGGCACAATATTGAATTTCGCTTTGAAAACTATATAGAGCTTGTGCACCTAATTTTATGCACAGTGTTTAGTCTTTGATGTTTTATTTGAAAAAAGTCGCAAGGTTTGCACTAGCACACTATGTTAGGTATGCAAGTGCACACCTATATCTTTTTAGTTTTCCATATTTTTCACAATTAATCAGGTGTACGAGTGCACACCGAATAGGTACGCCAATGCACACTAGGCTGGGTTTTATTTTTGCTAAAGCTTTCATTTGAAGGGAGGTGCATTAAGTTTTAGGTCATATGGCATGGTCCCCATCTAGTGCACTTGAGAAGGTGTGTTGATGCACACCAAACTAAGTTTTTTGTGCATAGAGTGAAATGGGAAACTACACCTCAATTTGCATGGAGCTACAGAGAGGTAAGATGTGCAAAAGCAAAGATCAACAATGAAGAGCTCAAGGAGGAAAACAAACTAAGTATGAAATGAAGACAAGGTGGGGAGGAAATGAAGATATGGGGCTTATATAGCCTCAAACCACCTTTGGTGGTGCACAAGTGTGCATTTGCACATCACGAAAGGGTGATACGCTTCATAAGCCCTTTTTCTATGGTACACTAGCACACCAAATTAGGTGTGTTGGTGCGCTAGTTTAAATTTATAGTTTGAAACTTATCTCCTCTAATGTATTTGATTTTTGTCAGTTAGGACCTCTCCACCATGACCTAGAACATGTACTAAAGGGAAAAATAAGTCCTCAAAACATCTCTGAGCCTAGACTAGGGCCCCAAAAAAAGCCCAAAATAGAAGTAGAGGGTCCCCATTTCTAACTGAAATGGGGTCTACGTTGCGTAACCACAACACTTCTACAAATGCTACTCGAAGGTATCAGGTCTTTAGTGCAGGGGATCTAGTTATGGTTTATCTCAAAAATGAAAGGTTTCCTACTGAGACATATCATAAATTGAAATATAAGAAAATTGGTCCCTACAAGATTTTGAACAAGATTAATGATAATGCTTATGAGGTAGAGCTTCCTAATGGTCTTGATATATCTCCTATGTTTAATATATCTTATTTGTTTATGTTCCATGGTGATGATACCTCTATTGAAAAGGTGGATAAGTAGACTCAACACACACCATACCCATCAAAAAAATAGAAAAGGTTGAACCGATTCTAAACAAGAAGACTATTCAAACTTGCCAGGGTGACTACAACAAATATCTCTTGCAGTGGGAAGGGTTAGCATCGACAAATAGCACATGGATTATGGAATAGGATTTGGAGAAGCTAGATGAGCATAAATGGAAGTAGTTTGAGGATCAGAACTCACTAAAGCTATGTTCTTTTCAAGAAAGGGAGAATGAAGTAGGAGTATTTGAGGGTCAAGGTTGTTGACTCAAATGTGGGTTTTGGTCAAGATTTACTTTCGGGGGTCATAATTTTTGACTCGAATATGGGTTTTGGCTGAAATTTTATAGTTAGTTGCATTAGAAGGAATTATTTGGAATTTTGATGCAGCTCAACTCGATAGGTGGTTGTTTTGACATTTTTTCGGGAGCCTAAAATCTTGTCTTGACCTCCAAATTTTTCTTTTTGTGTTTTTTCCAATTTTTTTAGAAATTTGTTTTTGTAATAAATCCAAAATCATATTTTTGATTTCATTGATTAGTTGGAAATTTGTCTTGCCTTACTTGGGGGCTTTTCTTGGGAAAATTTTTGATTTGTAGGATGAGTTTTAAAAATTAACAAAAATGAAAAAATCCATTTTTCCCAAAGATCCGCCAAATATGGTAATTTTTGAAATTGTAATAAGTAGGTATTTGTTTTCATTGTAGAGGAGAGTAGAGTTGCATAAGTTTTAATGAAGATTTATGGTATTCTAAAACATCTATCTTCTATCAATTTTTGAATTATTCTTTGACGAGATTGGGTAACATCACCAATCCACCTGCAACATCTCAAAGAAGTGAATCCATATAGTATCAAGGACATCCACAATACATAAACCAATACCTACAATAATAACTCTCATAACAAGTCTTCAACACTCTCCCAAGTTCTCCACAACCAAAAAAGGAAAGATATAAAGTAATAACCATGCCATCTCTCATATGGCATCATGAACACAAACCAATGATCACAATATCCAACCAATCTCAAATCCAATGTAACTGAAACCAAATATCCAAGATGATAACCAAGACCAATGAGAAACCATGCAAATCATAACTTCTATCATTTCCTTCTACACACAACTCTACATGTAAACTATGTAAAATATGATCTCCTCCATAAAACCCCAAACAAGAACCCACAACAACACCCAAACCATACTATATAAATAATCATGGATGTAAAGCTCTCACAAGAAGACCAAACTCATATACTATTCCTAATCCAAAGAATATGCCCAATATAAAACCATCTCCCAAACTCAACTACCATAGAAACAACATATTCACATGGAGATAACCAATGCTAAACCATTTCTCAAATGAACCCTCTAGAACTAACTCATGTACCATAGCTCAAGATCCATTTCCAGGAAATACAAGTACAAATTTAATGTACCTAAGAGAAACAATGGCATATACCTCTCAAGTAGAAAATTACCAAGTAGACCAAGAGTGGGGAATGAGAATGCTCATCAAAATATCCAAGTCTCCAACCAAGACTCATCTAAGAAAAATCTCCTCTCAAATCTATATCAGGTGAATTCTCCTCAAACTTCCTACTAAAACCATCAACTATCCCAATAAACACTTCTCTAATCCAATAGAAATTATCATCACTACAATCTCTAAGTATCCATGAGCATATATAACTAATCAATCCATGCCAATTCCAAATTCAACATAGCAATATCATGAGGTATCCAATAAATGATCAATGTACTCAATACCAAGAGACTAAACCAAGATCAATGTCAAAGTTCCAACCATGGCCTCAAGAATATAAACATGACAAAATGATCTAACCATCTCTACCAAAGAGATAACATGCTCCATATGGAAATACTATAACATGTCAAAACTCTAAATGTGTATCTAGAGTATACCATGACATAATAATGAAACTATCCTCACACCAAGGATAAGATGTCAAATGAAAGCATAAACCACACCTTTACTAAGAGCCCCATGAGTCCTCAAGATGCAACCATCTCCACACATGGTGAAGAAAATCATCTCCACATGCCATGAAGACCATCCCCACACACCATGAAGATAACAAGTGCACCGTGCAAATTTCAAACATGCTTCTATAGCAAAAAGATCTAAGACAAACCTTTAATATCTATAAACACTAAATAAATATATCAATGCCAACAACTCCCACTCAACCATGGTACTAAGTCACCTGTGAAATCATAAAATCCATCTCCTATGTGAAGATCCTCTAAATCTACACTCACACAACCAAAGTGTTAGTACCAAGTTAAACCAAGATCTCCAATCCAAGAAGATAGAAAATAAACTAGAAACTAATCCTACACTGCCACCTCATCACTATCACAAGCTCTTGTTAAATTGTGTATCCAAGCTATCCATGACATCATGATAAAAACCCATCCTCTAACCATGAGAATCAACCAAGGCATCAAACCATCAAAGAACTCAAAGTGCACATCATGAGCTCCTCAAAAGAAACCAAATAACCATGATCCTCAACCAAGAAGATATACCACCATAACCAAATTAGAAATTTAAACCAATAAGCATCAAGGATGTACCTATCCATCCAATAATGTCATGCCAAAATCCATGACACCATGATCATATCCATGAACTGAGGAAATAACTCTCAATGTGTCCAACCTGTTAGCATAAAATAGTCAACCACAATCCTCCACCATGGTTGTACCTAGTAACAACATCTCATCCCTTCTATATGAAGACAAATCAGCAAATCATGTGACTAGAACATAGAAGATCCAAATCCAAGCCACCAATCTAAATATGCATCAATAATAAAAGATTAATTGGTAAAGAAAACCCATATCCAATCCATAAATGCAACTTGTAAGTATAAACTGCTTATAATATTGCACAACTTGTAGACCCAACAAGTCATCATACATATCCAAATTAAACACTAATAACTATATCGTCATGAGACCAATCTAAAATATAAACTGAATATACAATGACATCAAAAAAATCTCCACACAATGTCATAAGCTAACAATGTTACCATAGTAAATATATCATAAAATTGTTCAAATCAATATATCACCAAATAAATCATGCAAAACCTACGCCAAATCTAAACCAATGTATAGAGACCTCCAAGATTTTTCTATTGACTACTCAAAGTACTCCAAAATACAAATTTGTATGCTCAAGTTATACCCTAATCTATACTCAAAATACATAACATTTAGCTTTTGGGCTCTTAAGACATGAAAATTTTTCCAAATCATATAGTCAAACTTGTACCAAGTTGTAGTGCCTTGAATTAGCTTTCCAATCACTATAAGATGTCCAAAATTTGATATCCTAATTTTTTTTATGAAGACAATATTTTTACCATTTGTACTGTATTTTTTTTTTTAAAAAATTTGACTAGATTAAATTTGACAGTCGTCACAAGCTTAAACTTAAAAACCTTTGCATTTTCTCTTCACATGGCAAAATTAGGGCATATTATATATCAAAATTTATGGAAACATCAACCCAGATCCAATAATGAGGTCTATATTTTCCAAAGAGGTCATTTCTACAAACTTCCCCTTAAAATCCTCATTTAAATGATATATCCAAAAACTTCATTCAACCAAAAACTTCACATACCAAAATCTACCAACATCTCATCATAATAGCAAACCCAAAACCCTCAGTTATACAATAAACAACCTACAAATATATCTTTCCCTTTCTTTTATCCTCTCATGCATTCCCATAGATTCAATCTAGGGTTGCAACAACAAAATCATAGCCTGGATAACACTTTAAGGAAACTTTCAACAAAAATATATCATTTCCACATAACTCTTAATAGATTTGAAATAAATAAGAAATTAAAATCCACATGCAAGAGAATAGACAACATGCCCACAAAAAAGTGACACAAGATATACCCTAGGAAACCCTCGTTGAGAGAAGAAAACCAACTTCCAAAAGCATCTATCACTATGTATTATTCAAAAAAAAACACCATTGAAAAACAACCATGGAAGCCTTCAAAGCCATAGCCACAACCAAGCAGTCCATGTGAACAAGGATGAATCCACACATCCCATGCCATGCTTCCAACCTTAAAAAATTCTCTCTTTTCTAAAATGGCAAGCCTTGTCTTGCTCAACTTTTCTTTTTCCCATTTGTCCTGTCTCTACAACTACCCTTCTTGTTGCTTATATAGTAGCAAGTCCCACAAAACCACCAAGTGGTATTACATCAACCATGTACTAAAACCATGTGCTACCTAGTCCACTGACCCCATATTTAATATTGAATATTTAATTATTTTCCTAATATTAAATAATTACATCAAATATTATCACAATGTTATAATACAACTCACCAAGTATATCCCATGGGATTCTCTCCATGTTGCATTTCCATCTATGTGCTCCTAGGTGCAATGTTACATAATAAAATAAAATAATACAATATAAATAATATTATTCAATGTGTGCAACACACATAATCTCAATAGACAAGACATGCCTAGCAGGTCTAGAGGAGGAGGGAGAGGAGATAGGCCTAACAACTCTAAGATCCATCTGGTAGTTGGACTAGGGCTAAGAGAAGGGTGTAGAGGGTAGAGGAGTAGAAGATGGATGAGGAGGAGAAGGACCCAGATCAAAGAGCTAGAGGAAGAGATATAGTAGGCATGAACCATAATTGTCATGTGAGATCAAAAACTAATAGATGAGAGAGCACAAAGCAAGGAGCTAAGACAAGAGTGGGTTAGATAGGAGTTGAACCATCATGGAGCTAGGGAAGCTTATTACAACCTAGGCTATATAGGTGGTGTGCCTTTAGGATAGGGATTACCCAACTACTCTAAGAGAGGAAGAGGTCAGAGAGGAGTATAGCCACCAAAAAGGACATAAGAACCAATGCCACAGCCTCCTCCCACACATGAGGGAGGGAGTCAATCCTAGGTCTAGGTTTTTTATGTCCTTGTGACATTTGATGCATTACTTTAAGAGATATTTATCCAAATTTTGGTCTCACATTATACTTGTACTAATTCATCGTGATATATATATATGAGATACTAGATTTGATTGTATATTTTTGTACTTTCCTCTTTTTTACTTATGGGGTGGATATTTATGAATGTTTCAAAATTGTGTTTATATTTCCATGTGATGTTGATATCTATGCTC
Organism: Cupressus sempervirens; assembly: GCA_028749045.1. Taxonomy (NCBI): domain Eukaryota; kingdom Viridiplantae; phylum Streptophyta; class Pinopsida; order Cupressales; family Cupressaceae; genus Cupressus; species Cupressus sempervirens. The sequence continues at coordinate 842,845,251 of CM053787.1, read as the reverse complement.
ATGTTCATGTATGATCATCTTATGTTTATATGCTCATGGGTATATGGATATATCTCTCTCATATATGTTTAGCTCTCATGTTATGATATAGACTTGTGATTTTAAATCTTAGCACTTGGATAGATTAGATATGATAATGAGATTAACCCCTTATGATGATAGGAATTGAAGAAGCATTAAGTTAATAAGATTGACAAGGAGCGAAAAAAATAATCAAGAGGAAGAAAAAATTTGAACATAATTAGTTGATGTGTCTCTGAAAGATAAAGAGAGAGATCTCTCATTATGCAAAATGCAAAATATAAACTAGAATAAACCCTAGAATGCAAGCTAGTATGAAAAATTTGCAATTGCAAGGGATGCATAAGTAAGCTCTAGTTTTCATCATTGAGCCTTATTAGGAACATTAGAATATTATACAATCATCACTAGTATAACTATGAGGATATGAATATGATCTATATTAGATAGGTATGTGGGAACCCAACCTAGGCATCAAAGACATATAGGTCACTTGATGACTAGTGCAGTTAGATTTCCTAAGTTTAATATAGAAAGATTACACATGTATCAAGGCATGAGTGTCAAGATAACCCTTGAGTGAAGTCTTGCAAAAATAGACAAGAATGACATGTTGTAGATCCCAAATGTGAGGTAGGACAAGCATGAATTCTCATGACACTTGAGATCAATAAAGTATACCCGCAAGTAGAAAACAAGAGAAAACATGGTCCATTCCCCCAATCCTCTAGTCCATGACATCCTCAAGAGATTATTAGGAAGGGAAAACTCAACAAAGAAACCATCATAGAAAAAATATAAAGGAAATAACTTCAACAAGTCTTAGTAATTTTAATGTTCAAGTGTGTGTGTGTGTGTGTGTGTGTGTGTGTGTGTGTGTGTGTGTGTGTGTGTGTGTGTGTGTGTGTGTGTGTGTGTGTGTGTGTGTGTGTGTGTGTGTGTGTGTGTGTGTGTGTCTGTGTGTCTGTGTAAGTCACATGATCATCTCTTTAGGACTCAAATCTACTAACGAGAAACATTGTAACATCCTAGACTATAACTAATGTATCTAATAATTGTTGAGAAACACTCAATGTCAAGGGAAGGTGCTAAAAAGCACTATTGAGAAAGTTGGAAAAGAAATAGCAATGCATAAAGAGACCCTGATAAGATAAGAAATTTGTGCCCCCTAGACCTAAATGAGAAGTGATTCCAAGATAAGCAGGGAAAAGTGAAAATGAAGAAAATGAGTGCAAAGAAAGACTAATAGACATAGGTGCAAGGGTCTCAAGTAGTTCCTGTTTCTAGGTTTTCACCACTTGGCAGAATTTTTTAAGGACTTTTATGATTTTTATGTATTTTGAGATATTTAATTTTTTTGGTGATACATCAAAGTGCCTATTGCAAGGTTTTCAATAAGATGATAATTTTTTAGGATATTTTCTAATTGTAAGGAGTTTTTCAAGATCATATAATATGTACAAAGCTAAGAAATGAGAGCTTTAGGCATAGATATGTTTTAGATGAAGAATGTTGATGGGCTTGGAGATTTCTTCTTCCTCTAGTGTAGATAGTTGATTCACATAGGATCCAAAAATAGTAGTAACAATCTAGGGGACCAACTAGTTAGGTTCAAACTTCCCCTTTTACTCTTGATTTTACTAATTTTTTGGGTTCTCTCTAAATAACAAGATCTTTGACTTGAAACTCCCTAGGATGAACTTTCTTATTATAGCTTGTAGACATACATTTTTGGTAAGATCTCATGTGATCAAAAAAAATCTTATGACATTCATCCAACATTTCAAGATCATGTATTTGAATAGACTTATAATCTTTGTTCATGATCAACCCCTTTAAGGAGACTCATAAAGAAGGAATCTCAACTTCTAGTAGTGGAACAACTTTAGAACCATAAATGAGTGTAAAATGGGTAGCTCTACTAGGGGTCTATATGCTTTTTTGATAAAACCATAATACATGATTGATCTATAGGTGTCAATCTTTCCCTGATTTGTGTATAGTTCTATGCAAACTTTTTAACAAAGTCTTATTGGATGCTTTAACTTGCCCATTCCCGTGGGGATAGTAAATAGAGGACTAGTGTTTTCTGATCTTGAATTTCTTACAAAGTTTTCCAAGGCCCTTGTTTTTGAATTGTCCCCCATTATTAGTGACTATTGACGAGGGAATTTATACCAACAAATGATTTGATTTGAAATAAACCAAGAAACATGCTCCCCTATAGTAGCAAAAAGAGGCAAAACCTCAACCTATTTTGCAAAATACTCGATAATTGTAATGATGAAATTATTTCCACTTGAAAAACTAGGGTAGATCTTTCCAACTAGATCAAAGGCCCACTCATGAAAAGGCTAATGCATGATGGATGGAATCAACTCAGATCCATAAGCATAAATTAAGTTCCCATATAGATGACATTTCTTACAAGCTTTGGAATAGTGCACAACATCTTCTTGCATGGTAAGCCAATAATAACCAGCCCTAAGTAGCTTCTAAGAAAGCACAAAACCATGAGAGTGCAACCCAAAAATACTATTATGGACTTTAGATAGTGCTCTTTTGGCATCATCCATTTCTAGACACCTATATAGGTCACCAAAGATAAGGGTATGGTGTCAGGAATTAGAGGTAAGCTGATGTTTTTCATCATGGGTGAGATTATTAGGAATAAATTGGTCTCAAAGGTAAGAATATATGGTGGTTTGACAAGAGGAATCATGACCAATAATAGTGCAAATGAATCTATTATTATGGGAATCATAAGAAAGATAGCATAGTTCTTCCACAAATAACTCAAAGCGAGATTCATGGCCTTGTAATTGCAAGATAGATATTTGGTGGCCATAGAATCTGCAGCCTTATTCTCAGCCCTAGGGATTTTTTGAAATGTGACATAGGTAAAGTAGTTTCTTAGGGCAGCAACTAATTTCTTGTAAGGTACCAACTTTTCATCTTTCGTTTGATAATTATTATTGATATGATTTATAACAAGATAAAAATCTCCATAAATGTGTGGTTCAGTAATCCTCCAGTCAATAGTGAGCTTGGTAGCATTAGAAAGGGCCTTACATTTAGCTATATTATTGGTGCAAGAAAATAGCAACTTGTATGACTTAGGAATTGTATATACATGAGGTGCAATGAACAATATGTCAACACCAACCCCATTCAACGTGTGTGACCTATCAAAGAACATTTTCCAATTTTTTTCTATGACATATATGATGGACAAGTTTGAAAATAATATCTACATGGGAGCATTATCTTGGAGTGGAAAGTCAGCGAGTTGACTAGTAATGGCTCTCCCTTTGATAGTTTTACACTCAATTGTAATACTCCTCCTTTGCTATCATTATAGACTTAGTTGTTAAAATTCTATATGAATCTTCTATAGATGTGTTATCCATTATATGATGTTTGAAATGCAATACTTTAATATGTTGAATAACTGATTTGTAATAATTTTTCTACTTGCAATGATGATGCTTTAATTGCTCTTAGTTATTGAAATTACTTTTAGAATGATCTCATATAGTGTGTCTTAGAAAGATGTTTATGATGTTCTCATGATGATGATATTTTCATGTTAGAATATGATGTTATTTATATTTTTTACTATATAATTACCTCATACTTGCATGTGTATGGTGTGTGTGTGTAAGTTTTACATTTATGTTTGACATGCCTAATATGGTTGATGGAGGGAGTTGTAGTCACATTCTAGTCGAGATCTACCCATTTTACTACTCCCCACCATTGTCTATTTAGCTTGGATACATACGTGTATGTACATGTTCATCTTTTATATAGATCTGTAGGTACCAAACATCGACTTCCTTGAATTATTAGGATGAGTGCCCCCTATCACAACAACTCAATGGTAAGAATGGGGAGATAATGTTTAAGTCCAATCCCAACCTTAACCTAATTACTTCTCCTGAGAAGATGACATGTATCTGACTTTCTACTCTTTTTAAACCCATGAGTTTATCTTCACCTGTGTTGTTATTTTTTGAGTTTTGGCTAGTTTAGTAATGTTGCTTTTATGTGGATTTGACTATGTGATTTATTTGGTAAATGATTTAATTATAATATCTAGGTTAATCATATAATATAGAGAATTATTAAATATTATTTGATTAAAAAGAAAATATTAAAATACGAGAATATTTAATTAATTAAAAACTAATAAAATAGATTCTTTAATTTAAAAGACTTAATTTAGAAAATTGGTTTAAAAGAAATTAGAATATAATGATATTTAATTAATTAAATATGTGCTTCAATTTAAAAGATTTAATTTAAAAGTCCAATTTAAGAATTTGAATAAAAAGAGAATTAAAATATTAAAAGGTTAAATATTTAATATTGTTATTTTATTATTATTAATTCAATAATAATTAAATTAGAATGGACCCTCCCCCTGAAGGGATGGGAAAAGCTTAACTTTGATGGTGCAACTAGAGGTAATCTAGGCATAGCAAGAATTGGTTGTATCATCAATGATGACACAGGTCAGTGGAATGCCAAAAAAGAAATGTCCATTAGCCCTACTTCCAATAACCTAGTAGAGATGGGAGCTTTAGAAGAAGGGATAAAGCTATGTCATCATCTAGGACTATCTAAAATCTTCATTGAAGGTGACTCTCAAATCATTTTGAACATAATAATGAACAGAGCCACTCCAAATTGGGTCATCAATTCCAAGGTAGAAGTAGTTATTTATCTATTAGATAGGTTTGAAGACATTAGGATCTATCATATATACTGAGAAGGAAACCAAAAGGTGGACCTTTTGGCTAACAAAGGTGCTAATGGTATCAACATATTGGAATTTAGAAACGGGTAATGAACTTTAACTTTTCTACTATTAACTTCAAGTTCTCTATGATAGATACATTTGAAATTTGATATAGATTGAATTTAGTATAGCTATATTAGGCTAGCCATTCATAAGATTAGGTTATATGGGGTATTAGTAAGCTATAATATATCATGCCATATAGACAACCCGTGGGTCACATAATAATTAGGTGATTAAGAGTTGGTATTTTAAAGACTTCATGGCATACATAGGAATCCTTGGGACACCTTCTTTAGGTCATCAGTTAGGTAGAAATAGATTATTATTAGAATTGTAGTAGACATTTAGGATGATGTCATTCTTTATAATGATAAATATAATGTCCCACAATTATAGTCTGTCCATGTAAATTATAATTAGGTGATGTCAAGCCTCCCCGATTATGTAGGATAGTCGAAAAGCCTTTAGAGACTTCATCTTGGATTTATTTACATTGATAAAATGTCTGGTTTTTGTCACTTGATTTGCTGCTTTTAGAAATGGAAACTAATATTTATTTTTTCACACCAATGAGGCCCGCACTATGGCCTTTTGAGGAAATATCAAACCTAAAAGATGGAACCGTATCCTTAGCACAATTGATGGAATGACTTGCATTGTAGTTAATATGGCCATCGGTAAAGGTTTCTTTAAGTATGAGTACACATGGAGGATGAATAGTGATATCATAGGCACATTCATTGAATGTATGGTCAGAGCTAGGATTAGCAAATGGGCCATGATAAGACTTTGTCTGAATATTTTTGACTCCACATGGTGTCAAGGTGTAATAGAAGTTATCATGAGTTTGGATGAATATTTGAGAGTGCCCCTTCCTAAGATGTACATGAATCACCTTCTAGGGAGCCTTGTAGTGGCAAATATACCTAGTAGACCTACCCTAATAATTACGGATATGGCATCTTTCAACATGATCTGGCCCAAGATGGAATCATGCTTTCATTTCCTCCTGCATTGGAGAAAGATCATGATATATGTTGGACATAATTGGCTCAATAACTACCTTGTCCTTTTTAAGTCTTATATTCACCTAGGTGTAGCTTTTGGCAATTTGGACAGGCTAGATTTTTGCACCCCCAATATTGAAAAATCCAATAGAGAAAGGTCCTCTTTTGAATTTCCTCCCTACTTTTAGGAAGAAAGCCCAAATGATGTTGCAGAAGTTATCATGGTGTTTTGGAAAAAGTAAGGTGCCTAGAGGATTTTTTGGTTCAGGTGTTTTGTTTGCTATTATCAAGTAAGACAGTTGGATCATGATGTAAAGTCATTCTCAAGAATTGGGTATTTTTTTTAAAGGCTCATTTTGTTTTCATAGAGCTATCATTCTTAGTGTAGGTTTCTTATATCTCTAGTCTTGTTTATCTTCTATCAATTAATCAGGGTTTCGACTTGAATGTAAAATGTAGTAGGTCAACAAATGGTGGTCAAGTTATGGGTAGTTTAGAGGCCCTCGATTAATAATATGTTTGTGGATACTCGTATTTCTCTGTATTTAATATGAACACAAATTATATGAACAATATGTTTTATTTTATATATCTGAGGCAATACTATTTTTGTATGCTTATCAAGATTTTCAATTTGTTACATAGCAATGTAGCTTAACATATTCATTTAGAATTGTTTTGGAAATTCAAAATTTGCAACATGGTTTATGATGAGTAGTTTAATGAAATTCATACTAAATCTAATTATCTTTTAGAAAAAAGGATTTACATTGAGAAGGGTACTCTATTTTCAAATCCCTTCTTGGAAGGGTATGATGGATCTAGGTTTAGCTTCCTTTTTAGCCCAATTGCCAAATGATTGAGTAGAGAAGATTAGTCTCAAAGGTATCAAATAGTATTAAGTAGAAATTAATCCAATTTGTCATGTTTAAGTGCAGGTGATCTTTTTTTATTTTAGCTTAAGGTATTGGCTATGTTATCATGGTAGTTTAAGACTAGTCACTTGGCTTTTTAGAGGAAATGGAAGTTTAACATTGGTTTGAGAATATTATAGGAATTATAATGTCTTCTAAATTAATACAGCTTAGTACAGTAGAGAAGAGTTAAGTGAAGGATTAATGTCAAAAATAATGTTAAAAGTATTTTTTTGGTAGGTATTGAATGTTAACAATTATGGTTATCTTAAGGTTTTTGTTTAATAGAGAAATGGATAATAATTATCTTGATGAATTGACATTTCAAGCATTGTAGGAGATAGTAATAATAATTTAAAGGAAAGGAAATAGTTATGTTATCCAAGGTATCCTTTATAATCAGAAAGATAATTTTGGTACTATCATTAACCAATCTAATTGTTAAGTTAGCAAAGTAGGGATAAGAGTATCGCTCAGTTATAGAAGGATGTTAAAGAGTAGTGGCTAGAATGGCTCGACTACAATTGGTCATAGCTACATTTGTGAATCTCTAATTATTGTATTTATTTGGATTACAATCCTCCCTTTAATAATAACACTTGAGGTAATTTGACTAGGGTATGCCCCTTTTATGATGTAATGATATAGGACTAAGGTCCTAGGCAAGACTAGAGGTTTTCTTCTCTGTTCTTTCCTTCCAATGCCCATTTGAATGGAGGTACTTTGATGTAATTTTTTAAATTTTTTTAATTAATATAATTAAGGTCTTGACCATTTACTAATCAAAATAATAATAATAATTAAATTAGAGTTGCATTTAAGTAACGAGCTCTAATTAGTGTTATTAATTTAAATAATAAACTACACTTTAAATAGTGCTTGCACTAATTAATAAAGTGGAGAAAAATAAAATAAAAGAATGTGTTAATTAAAAGGTTCTTTAAGTGTGCATGAAAAGATTAAATAATTAAATTAATTATTTTTAATAAAGCTAGTGGCTTCTGAAATATTAGATAAAGAAACCCTAGTTAGGGTTATGGTTCTTTATTAGAGAGGTTGGTAGTTCATTTGAGAGACACACAGGTTTTGGGGAGCAAAATTCCAAATTGGGTCAAAAGAATTTTTCAAAGTTTCGAAGGATTTGGATTTGCATGCATTCACATATTATCTCAAATTTTAGCTATGGTTTTGAGGTAGGGTTTGAAAACCCATTATAGAATTTTATTGAAAGATCTATCTATTTTGTGTCTTCTTGGGTGCTTGCATAATGCTTAGTAATTTATTGTATTGATTTTTGGATAAAAATTATGTTGTAGATTTTGAAAAAGTAAAACTTATTAATCAAGAGAACTTAACTAAGGAAACTTGTAGAAAAATCTAGAAAATTACTATGACTGTTTTATTTAAAATCCTTTCTAATATAAGGAAAATTCGATTATAAAAAAATGGAAGAAAACTACAAATTGAACAGTTACAATTTTAATTTTATATTTGTCATGAGAACCATGTGATTATAATGAATTTTCTAAATAAAGATAAATATTTTTCTTTTCACAAAAGTGGAGGACCACTATATATATTAGATAGTAAAACTGGTTTAGGAGGAGCTCCTGAGGAAAAGAACCAGAAAGAAAACCCCCATTCTTCACTCAAAGATTACAAATACATGGCGAATTTGGTCATATTAACTAACCATTATATTAGTAGCAAGGAAGATGAAAATGACCAGTAGTAAATGTAACTCAATGTGTCATATTTCATCATACCCTTATTTCTCTAGCATCGCCAACTCTATGACAGCAAGAAACTGGTGATGAAGTTCAATCAGATTAAGTGAGCAAATTTGTTTTCCATCACAACCCAAGTTTACAAGAAGGTCAGCAAATTTATTTCCTTCCGAAAGAGTATGAGATATTGTATAGTCATCAAATGAATCTAAGAGCTTCCAAATTTGATCGATAATGTATGAAAATCACCAATTAAGCAAAGTCTTAGTGAGACAAGCATTGATAATAATCAATGAATCACCCTCAATGTGTATCTTCATATAACCATCCTACTTTGTTAATGCTAACCTAGCTAACAATGCTTGTGCTTTAGTGACATTATTAGTACCTAGAGGGATGAAGTTAGCCTTAATTTCTTTTAGTTGTCCTTCATGATCCCTTATGCACACTCCAACCCCAAAATTTCTCGAGTTTCCATGGAGCCATCAAAATTGATTTTATAGAATCCATGAGTACGTGGATCCCATTTAACTGAAGCTCTATCAATCACCTTTTGTGTCCCAAGCTTAGGAGCTGTCATCATTGGGATATTGATGCCTTTCCAACCTCTCAAAACTATGCCATCCCAATATGAAAAATAATGATTGTATCTATTTCTGACCAAATTTGCATTCACAGACTCCACAATATTATCCTCAAGATGTTCTAACACATGAATTAGAGAGGAGATCTCGTGCATAAAAACACGTTTGTTTCTCTCCCACCATATTGCCCAAACCACCACTATAGGAGTACATTTCCATAAACAATGGTACAAGGAATTGGAAAATAAAAGAGCACATGACTAGAATAGATCCCATAGATTATTTGGAAGAGGCATAACATAATCTAGTTTTGAGAGAACAAATTTCTAGCATTTTTGAGTGAATGGACAATTCAAAAGTAAATGATCAACTATCTCACTTTCATCTTGGCATAACACACAATTAAAGGATTGAGCTATACATAGCTTATTCAACATGTCAGTTGTGAGAATCTATTTTCTTAAATCCAACAAAGCAAAGCAATTAGCTTTTGATAATACTACAATATTCCAACATAATGAAAATGCTCTGCATATTGGCCTTTTGTTGTTTCTACCTTGAAGAGCTGACTAACCTTCCTTAATAGCATACTTACCATTTTTTTTTAGAGCCCATAAGAGTGAATCCTCTGAATTAGATAAGAAGACTTCCTACCTTGAAAGTATATGTTTCAAACATTTCCTTTGTGGATCATCAAGAGGCAACTCTGATGGATCTTTCCATATAACTCTACCTGTGAATATTTCTACCGCATCTACATAGTGAATGAGCTTATTACCCCATATGCTTGTGGAAATATTATGAGCTAAAGGTAGATTTACATTCTAATAATTAGTCTAAAACAAAACTTTGAAATCATTGTTAACTTCCCATGTAATATAGTCTGAGACTAAGTCCCAAGAAGACATCATAAAATTCCAAATTGCAAAACCTTTAAGAGGATTAAGAGTTGTAAAAATGTGAGATGGGTCTCTGTTATCTAAATTTTTTTTTGTATGATTTGACACCACTTATTATCTAGTTTTGACTACATATGCCACACAATTTTACCCCCAAATGTTATATTCCTTTTGCTCAAATCATCCAATCCTGCACCCCCATTAACCTTAAAACTTCTCATATCTTGCAGAGAGATAAGAGGAATCTTTTTATCCCATGAAAGGTAACCATTCCAAAGAAAATCTCAAATTATTTTTTTAATTTGACATATCACAATAGCTAGAGCTTTCAAAATAGCTAGATAATAATTGGGAATTGTTGATAAAACTATTTTGATCAATAATGTTGTGTCAAATAAAGACAGCCACCTAGCTTTCCAAAAAGAAATTTTACCTTTAATTCTATCAATAATAGTTGACCAATAAGTTGATTTCTTTGGCCCCACAAAAAAATGAAGCCCAAATATGTTGATGATAATTGATCCATTGGAAAACCCAAAATGTCTGCAATACTATTGCGAAGAGAAGAGCTTGTGTGAAGTAAATAAATTTTGAATTTTTGTGTATTTACCTTTTGACCAGATGTTAATGTGTACATATCTAGTGTCCTTTTGATATGTTGAGCCTCTTGGATGGTAGCCTTTCCAAATAATAAGGTGTCATTAGAAAATAAAGAATGAGTCACTAAAATATTGGTCCCTACAATTTGGGCTCTATGCCAAAATCCCTTCTCCTGATGCATCTTTATAGTTCTATTGAATGCCTTGACCATGATGACAAAAAGGAAGGGTGACAAAGGCTCCCCCTTTTTGACCCCTTGTGATGAAGGGAAAAAGCCAACAGCAACCCCATTAATGATGACTAAGAACCAAGCTCCCAATATGCACGCCTTAACCCATCTACACCACTTTTTGGGAAAGCCAAATTTTTCCAAAACTTTGAATAAAAAATCCCAGTTTGCTCTATCATAATCTTTCATCATGTCCAACTTTATAACAAGATGCACAATGTTTCTAGTGTTAATGGAGTGCAAAACCTAATGTGCAACTAATGCACCCTCCATTGTGTCTCTCCCTGACATAAACCCACCCTACTTAGAAGAAATGATGCTAGGTATTAACTGTTGCAATTTAAGATATATAGCTTTTCTAAAAAAATTGTAAATCATATTGCAAAGTGAGATTGGATGAAAATATGTGAAGGTTTTAGGATCCTTAACCTTCGAAATAAATGTTATATTGGTGGTGTTGAAATTCCTCAACATGGATTACTTTTTCTAGACTATTCCAATGCTAGAAGTAAATCCCATGGAAGAACATCCCAACATTTCTAGTAAAAGGAGTTGTAAAACCATCTAGACCTAGAGCCTTATCTAGTGGAAATGAAAAAAACCACTTGTTTTAACTCATCTATTGTGAAAGGAGCCATTAGTTTTCACTATCACAGTCAGCTGCCAACTATAGAATGCTATCAATTAGCTCATTCATATATGTATAGTCTAGATTAGAAATTGAAAGGGGGTCTAGCAACATTTTTTTTTTAAATAGCACCCTTAGGTTATATACAGATTAGATCTAAAATTGAATTGCCTGACTCTACATCATTAATAGAAAAGATCATGTTGGTTGCTCTCTTTTGTTTAGCAGAAGCATGAAATAACTTTGTGTTCTTATCACCATCCTTAAGCCATAGTTCATGAGATTTCTGCCTCTAATACACTTCCTCTCTTTTGCATAGCTCTTCCCATTCATTTTGTAACTCTTTCTATCGCATAAAAGTGTATTGATCTAAACCATATTGAATAATGCAATCATTAATCTCTTTTAGATCTTTCTTGACCTATCTTTCTCTTGAAAAATGTTCTTGAAAACTTCTTTGTCCAGATTTTAATTTGGGATTTTATGAACTTAAGTTTACTATAGAACTGAAACATTTTAGATCCCTTTGTGCTCGAGGCACTAATCCACCATTGATGAAGAAGGGGTAAAAAATGTCAATGGTGAAACCACATCCTTTCAAATTTAAAAGAAGCTTGAAAACCTTGTCCACCCAAAGGAGAGGTCAGTGAAATGACCAACTCTATTGGGAAATTATTTGAAACTACAAAAAATAGTATTATTGATTCAATGTTGACACTTAATTTTCTATGGCAAAGAAATAAGAAATAAAGATAAATATTATTCTTACATCTTGTTGTCTAACATTCAGTTACCCATTTTTAAAAAATTTTAAGTCGCATCCTTTGAAGAATTCTCCAAAGTTGTTTCTAGTTTGTTTAACAATATTTCTATGAAGGACTAATGTAGATGTGAAGGTTCCTATCCCACAATTCAGATTTCATTGCATTGGATCAGAATTACAGATTGATATGATTTATTATGCTTCTTCAGCTCATGTTCACAATTTGACTTAGAGGAAGAAAAAATTGAGTTAGCCTTCAAAATTGTTTGATTGAACATAAAAAGGAAGCATAATGGGAATTTGAATGCAAAATTAGAATTGGAATGCATAATTTGAATTGGGATGTCAAACTTCCAATTCCCCCGCCACAAGAGAAGCTCATTTGGGACTTTTCACAAAGAAGAGGAGAAGCCAATTTGTCATTTCCCACCTGAAAGAGAAAATGCAAAATCTCAAATTTAAGTGGAAAGGCACTGAGCTATTGGAGGTTTATGTAATTGAGATTTAGATGTATACTAAGAATAAGAACAACAAGAAACTTATGCAATTATGCACCAAAGCACTTGCTAACAAATCTGCTATTCCTCATTCCCAAATTATTGGTATTATTCATATGTATGGGGGCTATAGACATTCCTCCTATACCTATATTTGTGCAACCAAAGTAGATGTAAAGAACCCATATATGAAGAAGTCAGTTTAGTAGAAAATGACCTCTCATGTTCATTTTCTGCCAAACATCAAATTCACAACAAAGAGTTAAGCACCATTGGTTGTAGCTCAGTGCAGATTATCGAGACTTTTTCCTGACCATACTCTTTTCGCATATCAAATTGCCATGGACAATGTGTTCAAACACTAGAGTTCATAGCAAATAAGACATGGCCAAAATGTTTGACCAAAAACCAATAACAGAATGGTGCAACCCACAACTATACAAGAGTCAAATCAGTTCAATGAGACAGTGAATGCCAAATGGGATATTTTCAATATGGTCATCGCATTGGAGTCCATACTCAAGGGTTGATTAATCTACATAATTATTGTCATATTATGTTGTTGCAGAAATTTGTGCTTGATGGCTAGAAACACAGGTCATGGATCACATAGAAAAGTTCGCTTAACCAGGACATGATGTTGTACTTGTTATAACAAAGATTCAAAAAGTTCATAACTCATTAACTTTCTAAGAGCTCAATAGGATCTCTTTCAACTGATATGGTCATTGCATCTACTAGTTCATGGGACAGACAACACAGGTGTCAAAGGTATAACACAAAATGGATTTTGATTGCTAGAAGCAAATAGAAAGGAAAAGCATAAACTTCTTCCAGTTGAGGTCACAAATGTCCCAGTGGATACTAAGCATAAAGATGGTATTATGAAATGAAATCACTACCAATTTGATACACTGCATCATGCGAAACATTCTTCAATGATGGTTCTCTATCATCTTCGTGATCCAAGGGTACCTGTTTACCTGCGTACAGGCAATGTGTGCCTACTTGAAATCAACAATGGACAGGGATTGCATTCTAAAATTCACCTTGATTCTGACCTTTGCAATAGATGTTATCATAAAGATTCCTCTCTGAAACACTTCCATAGAGTGACAACTCATCCATCTATTGATGATCTGAATACAAAGGGTCACAAAGCTCACAAAAATTAGGTTCAAGGCAAGTGTTACTATTACATGCACCAACTTGCAAGGAACCTGATTGTATTATTCCCCATTGCATGGATTTGAAATGACCGTGGAGTTCTAGAAACCAAATGTAATCATAAAATGGGTGCCAGTGTTACTTAAAATAAGAGACTTTGGAGATGTTGGAGAAGAAGGAAAAAGTACTACAAAAGAAGATTCAAGGAGAGGTGGAAAAGGCCAAAGACTTCACTCGTGCAAAGAATAAGAGAGCTGCAATATAATGTTTGAAGAGAAAGCAGCTTTATGAAGTGCAAGTTGAGCAGCTAGGAAATTTCCAACTAAGAATTCATGATCAGATGATCATGTTGGAAGGTGCAAAAGCTACAACAAAAAATGTTGATGCATTGCAGACTGGAGCATCAGCCATGAAAGCAATGCAGAAGGCAACTAATATTGATGATGTGGACAAGACAATGGATGAGATCAACGAACAAACTGAGAACATGAAACAGATTCAGGAAGCACTGTCGACACCTATTGGTGCAGCTACAGATTTCGATGAAGATGAATTAGAAGCCAAACTTGAAGAATTAGAAGGTGCAGAGTTGGAGGAGCAACTACTGCAACCTGCCACAACCGCTCCAGCAATACCTGCACAATATATTCTTGCTGGAAAGCAGCCCACTCAATCGGTACCATAGAAAATGTGTCCACAGAATACAGCTGAGGAAGTGAAAAGATAGGATTGACTTGATCCTTATTCTTTGCATTTTCTTGTCTCTTGATTTTTGGTATTCTAAGAAGATGAAAGATCATGAGTTCCTATGAACTCTATGGATTGTAAGGAAATTCTATAAATGTTGTAGGAAACTCAGTATGGGGGGTCGGCAAAATTTTGGCATGAAGCTGATTGCAGAGACAATCAAGTCCAAGGCCATTTATTTTCTGTCCAATTGTACCTGGTGTGATTTCATGGTGTTGAATTAGGAATGATAAACAAACAGAGTTTTGTTCTATTGTTATCAGTTTGGCCAATCGGTAAGATAATCAGAGAATTATAACGGATTGTGGAGTTGCATCAGTTACTTCATCTGCATATTCATAACTTGCATAATCATTCTTGCATTGCATTTTCATAATTTGCATCTTTCATAATTGCTTTGTTGATAAATTCATAAGAGTGTGAAGATCACAGCATAGCATTTTGCATTCATTGAATTCATATATCATCATCCATGTCGAGGAGTCATAAGATGTATGAGTTCTCGAAGTTGGCTAGGTTTAGGATCTAAATTTTGCCTGAGTTAATCTTGCCTAGGATTGACTTGGTTTTCCTCTTTCGTTCTCGGGTTAAGAACGCACCCAGTTAGTTTAGGAAATAAAACAAATTCATTGCATATCATTTCATAAGGGAGCTGTACCTTCCAATTCAGAGGAAATCTATCAAACTCATGATAGATTATCCAACTGTTGGCATCTAATTGTTCTTTTAGATTTGGGAATTTTGAGAATTTATTTAAAAGGACAATCTGTTTACCAACAAATTTTTGGTGACTCTGCTGGGGAGTTGGACAAGAAGATCAGTGCTAGAGATTGTTTTCTTAGTCTTATTATTGTTATCTTTGCTTGAGATTGGTGACTTTATGTCTTTAAAAGAACCTATTATATATCAGAGTTTGAAAGATTTCAAAGTTCTTATCATTCAGGTTCCCAGCTAATATTTTTTGGTGACTAAGAGGAAGAATACTTTTGTTTTTCAAGCTACATATTCATTTTTTCTGCTACTCAGAGATTGGCGACTCTGTTGTAAAAAGATCATGCCTATTAGAATAGATTTTTGAAGAACTTGCTGGAAAAATGGTTGCTCATGATCAAGGTAGCATCATTATCTTTCCATAAATTTGATTCAGATTTCTATTACTCTGTTGTGCAAATAATATCAAGATATGTATCAAGGTCAGATCCTCTGAGAAATGATTTAAAATATAAAAAGAGACTTTTTCCATCTATTAAAGAGATTTTGATTGATGATGATCCTATGCTTCAAAAACTCTGGAGTAAATTTAAAGAGAGTATTAGTTATGCCACAAGAAACAACTTGAGTATAGCTCAAGACCATCGGTCTAGAGAAGTTTGGAAGCTGATTGAAAAGAGATTCTATGTTCTCCAGGAGTTCAGACAAAAAAGCACTAATGCAAGTTCTAAAAAGGATGCTTTTTCTTCTCCCATCTTCCTTGATTTGAGAAAGCCTAAATTTTCTTCATCCTCAGTGCTACAATGGATGAGCCATCAGCATGAAGAAGGTAATCAGCATGAAAAGTAGTTCCAACCTGAACCACCACAAAAGGAAGAAAAGTTTGTTATTATCCCTTGCTTCTCAATAGTATTTCCTGTGGAGTCATTAGTTACACCTTTAGATTCATCATTTAAGGTTGGAAATGAGACTTGTTCTCCTAATACTGAGCCTGATGCAGTAAGTATGGATCTAGAACCACTCTTAGAACTACAAACAAAAGAATCAATTTTGGTCCAGCATGCTCAAATAATTGAAGTCACAGAAAGCATTCCTAAGGTGGATAGAATCAATGAGTAGAATGAAGAGATCATATCAACCATTGGTTTGAGTTTTGAATAGGAAGAGAAGCCTGGTTTCCCAGAAGCACAACTTTCAGCAAATGAAGACAGCCTTCTCAATGATGAAGAATCGGTAAGAACAGTTGACAAAGAATTTTCTTCCATTCCTTCATTTACCTCTGATTTTGAAAGTTTCAGATTTGAAGAAAATAAAGGTAAACCTTTGCATGAAGTCTCTGATGAAAATAATCAGATAGTTAATGCAAAACATGAAGAGTTGAATTCAACTGAAAATTGTTGCGAAACTGATTTTCAAGTTGCAAAGGTTTGTGATACTATATTAGAATCTATGTGTCTTGAAGAAAAAGTGGAAACATGTTTTGTCAAATCTAAAAATATGGTCGAAGAGTTGATAAGCAAAATTGAAAGAGAAATAAATGGGGATCATGCTTCAAATTGTTCTCTTCCTGAAAATTGTCTTGAAACAAATGTGTTGGCTGCATTATGTTGTAGTGGTCATCATACTAAGTCTGAGAATGTAACTTCTTATGAGATGGATGAAAGTGATAATGAATTACCTTGGAAGAGGCACCGGCAAAAAGAACGTTTCTAGCCTATGGAGATTCTTGAAGATCATGAAGAAAAGGTAAACAAAATTGAAAATGTATCTATGTTTTCATTTCCTTGTATTGATGAAAGATGTGAATCGGTTGAAAAGAATGTGGATGATTTTTCAAAGTGTTTTCCAGAAAACTATTCTAAGGCTGATGGACTTTCTGAAAATGGAATTTTTGATGCTATGGAAGAACATAATAGTGATGATTCCTTTTTCACTATGACTGATAAAGATAAGATTCTTGAAACATTTTGTTTTGAAGATGATACAATGTTGGATGTTGCTAATCAATTGTGTGTGGATGAAAAAGATATCCAACTTATTGAAAATAATGTTGAAGAAATCAATGCAACAGCAGATTCTGAGCATGTAAATGAAGTATTGCAGCAAGACGAAGAAATAAATGAAGATTTTCCTAATCTTGAAATAAAATCTAATCAAGTTATGGTGCCAATCATATGTGGGTCTTCTTCCATAATTAATCCAAATATTGAAATTGTGAATTCAGATGAACATCTTGCTGTAGCAAATGAAGAAAATGTCTCAACCTAGATGCACGCTGTAGCAAATGGAGAAACCTTCAATTTCAACCCCATTTTGAAATCTGAAGTTGCTAATGATAGAGCCTGTGATTGGTATGATGCTAGTTCACTTCAAGAAGCTGTTCAATTTTCTAGTTATGTTCATTCTGATTTGAAAGGTGATATCTTTGCTGAGAGTTATAATGGAGTAAATGGATGTGAGTGTTTTCAAGCAGTGCATTTGGAATTTCTTGAATATCCTGCCAGTCTAGATTTGAATATTGATATCTTTGTTATAAGTGACAAGGTTGAGGATAATAGATGTAAGTATGATTTAGTGATGTTTTCAGAGTCCAGTGAGTTTTCTTCTTCACAAAATAGGATAGAGCACGTGAAAGATAGTATGCAGATAAATACAGAGCAATCAGAAGTATATGATGAGGCATGGTTGTTTGGCAAGGTTCTGTTGGTCACTATGTTGCAGATTGCTCTTGGAATCAAACTCAGTAGTAAAGAGGTGGCCAGAGGATATCAATGTTGCTACAATCTGGTGAAGCATTCTCCTCTTTACCAGAAAGGTTCATATTTCTCTCTTCCTGTAAATGGCCACATATGAATTTTTCTCTGCTTTGGGTTTTGTTGGTGGGGTCTCCTCACCTTTGTAAATAGGTTTTCTTTCCAATTTTGGTGTGTCTAACATAGTCCTTCTTTGCTTAGTTATTGTGATTGTTCTTTCTCTCGCTTAGTTTCAGTCTGCCCTGCTCCCCTCCGCCCTCCCTATATGCACTTCCTCTTTGATCTTTGTTCTAGACTTCGTATCCCAATGCTTAAGGCACTTGTCTCAGCAGAGAAGTTTAATTCTTCATGCACTTTGTAGTACATGATCCCCCAGTCAAAGCTAGCTATTGTCTAACATTCAGTTACCCATTTTTAAAACTTTTTAAGTCGCATCCTTTGAAGAATTCTCCAAAGTTGTTTCCAGTTTGTTTAACAATATTTCTATGAAGGACTAATGTAGATGTGAAGGTTCCTATGCCACAATTCAAATTTCATTGCATTGGATCAGAATTACAGATTGATATGATTTATTATGCTTCTTCAGCTCATGTTCACAATTTGACTTAGAGGAAGAAAAAATTGAGTTAGCCTTCAAAATTGTTTTATTGAACATACAAAGGAAGCATAATGGGAATTTGAATGCAGAATTAGAATTGGAATGCATAATTTAAATTGGGATGTTGAACTTCCAATTCCCCTGCCACAAGAGAAGCTCATTTGGGACTTTTCACAAAGAAGAGGAGAAGCCAAATTGTCATTTCCCGCCTGAAAGAGAAAATGCAAAATCTCAAATTTAGGTGGAAAGGCACTGAGCTATTGGAGGTTTATGTAATTGAGATTTAGATGTATACTAAGAATAAGAACAACAAGAAACTTATGCAATTGTGCACCAAAGCACTTGCTAACAAATCTGCTATTCCACATTCCCGAATTATTGGTATTATTCATATGTATGGGGGCTATAGAAATTCCTCCTATACCCGTATTTGTGCAAACAAAGTAGATGTAAAGAACCCATACATGAAAAATTCACTTTAGCAAAAAATGACCTCTCATGTTCATTTTCTACCAAACATCAAATTCACAACAAAGAGTTAAGCACCATTGGTTGTAGCTCAGTGCAGATTATCGAGACTTTTTCCTGACCACACTCTTTCCACATGTCAAATTGCCATGGACAATGTGTTCAAACACTAGAGTTTGTAGCAAATAAGC
Organism: Cupressus sempervirens; assembly: GCA_028749045.1. Classification (NCBI taxonomy): domain Eukaryota; kingdom Viridiplantae; phylum Streptophyta; class Pinopsida; order Cupressales; family Cupressaceae; genus Cupressus; species Cupressus sempervirens. The sequence goes on along the minus strand of CM053787.1, from coordinate 842,825,940 downwards.
CATGGCCAAAATGTTTGACCAAAAACCAATAACAAAATGGAGCAACCCACAACTATACAAGAGTTGAATCAGTTCAATGAGACAATGAATGCCAAATGGGATATTTTCAATATGGTCATTGCATTGGAGTCCATACTCAGGGGTTGATTAATCTACATAATTATTGTCACATGATATTGTTGCAGAAATTCGTGCTTGATGGCTAGAAACATAGGTCATGGATCACATAGAAAAGTTCACTTAACCAGGACATGATGTTGTACTTGTTATAACAAAGATTCAAAAAGTTCATAACTCATTAACTTCCTAAGAGCTCAATAGGATCTCTTTCAACTGATATGGTCATCACATCTACTAGTTCATGGGACAGACAACACAAGTGTCAAAGGTATAACACAAAATGGATTTTGATTACTAGAAGCAAATAGAAAGGAAAATCATAAACTTCTTCCAGTTGAGGTCACAAATGTCCCAGCGGATACTAAGCATAAAGATGGTATTATGAAATGAAATCACTACCAATTTGACACACTACATCATGCAAAACATTCTTCAATGATGGTTCTCTATCATCTTCGTGATCCAAGGGTGCCTGTTTTCCTGTGTACAGGCAATGTGTGCCTACTTGAAATCAACAATGGACAGGGATTGCATTCTAAAATTCACCTTGATTCTGACCTTTGCAATAGCTGTTATCATAAAGATTCCTCTCTGAAACACTTCCATAGAGTGACAACTCATCCATCTATTGATGATCTGAATACAAAGGGTCACAAAGCTCACAAAAATCAGGTTCAAGGCAAGTGTTACTATTACATGCACCAGCTTGCAAGGAACATGATTGTATTATTCCCCATTGCATGGATTTGAAACGACCGTGGAGTTCTAGAAACCAAATGTAATCATAGAATGGGTGCCAGTGTTACTTAAAATAAGAGACTCTGGAGATGTTGGAGAAGAAGGAAAAAGTACTACAAAAGAAGATTCAAGGAGAGGTGGAAAAGGCCAAAGAATTCACTCGTGCAAAGAATAAGAGAGTTGTAATACAATTCTTGAAGAGAAAGTAGCTTTATGAAGTGCTAGTTGAGCAACTAGGAAATTTCCAACTGAGAATTCATGATCAGATGATCATGTTGGAAGGCGCAAAAGCTACAACAGAAACTGTTGATGCATTGCGGATTGGAGCATCAGCCATGAAAGCAATGCAAAAGGCAACTAATATTGATGATGTGGACAAGACAATGGATGAGATCAACAAACAAACTGAGAACATGAAATAGATTCAGGAAGAACTGTCGACACCTATTGGTGCAGCTGCAGATTTGGATGAAGATGAATTAGAAGCCGAACTTGAAGAATTAGAAGGTGAGAAGTTGGAGGAGCAACTACTACAGCCTGCCACAACCGCTCCAGAAATACCTGCACAATATATTCCTGCTGGCAAGTAGCCCACTCAACTAGTACCACAGAAAATGCATCCATAGAATACAACTGAGGAACTGAAAAGACAGGATCGACTTGATCCTTATTCTTTGCATTTTCTTGTCTCTTGATTTTTGGTATTCTAAGAAGATGAAAGATCATGAGTTCCTGTGAACTCTATGGATTGTAAGGAAATTCTATAAATGCTGTAGGAAACTCAGTATGGGGGGTCGGCAAAATTTTGGCATGAAGCTGATTGCAGAGACAATCAAGTCCAGGGTCATTTATTTTCTGTCCAATTGTACCTGGTGTGATTTCATGATGTTGAATTGGGAATGATAAACAAATAGAGTTTTGTTCTATTGTTATCATTTTGGCCAATCGGTAAGATAATCAGAGAATTATAATGGATTGTGGAGTTGCATTAGTTACTTCATCTGCATATTCATAACTTGCATAATCATTCTTGCATTGCATTTTCATAATTTACATCTTTCATTTTGTTGAGAAATTCATAAGAGTGTGAAGATCACAGCATAACATTTTGCATTCATTGAATTCATATTGCATCATCCATGCCGACAAGTCATAAGATGTGTGAGTTCTCCAAGTTGGCTAGGTTTAGGATCTAAATTTTGCCTGAGTTAATCTTGCCTAGGATTGACTTGGTTTTCCTCTTTCGTTCTCGGGTTAAGAATGCACCCAGTTAGTTTAGGCAATAAAATAAATTCATTGCATATCATTTCATAAGGGAGCTGTACCTTCCACTTCAAAGGAAATCTATCAATCTCATGATAGATTATCCAACTGTTGGCATCTAATTGTTCTTTCAGATTTGGGCATTTTGAGAATTTATTTAAAAGGACAATCTATTTACCAACACATCTAAAATAGTTTAATTATAAAATTTATTAGCAAAGCAAAAGATTAATTGAGAAGAAAGCACAGTGTAACTAAACTTATACATGCCTATGAAAATAAATATACTAAAAATAGAAAACTAAGTATATTATGTGTGCATGATTTGAGAAATGAAAGACATGCATCAATACTTATTGCTTGTTAATTTTTATTTTATAAAAATATAATTTAATTTTAGGATTTAATTATTTTATTAAAAAAACCTTTTCATGATTAATTATTAATTTTAGAAATTAAAAAACTAACTTTAAAAAAAATTATTTATTTATTTTGAAAATTAAATTTACACTTTATTTTCTTATAGGTGAGTTTTTAATATCAACTAGTATAGATATATTACAATAATCTATCTAAAAAAATGTCGATAGATATCCATTTTAAAAAGATTAAAAATTAATTCATCGCATATTTTTAAAAAATTTTAAAAAGAAATTGTACGTCTATTTTTTCTACTTAACCTTTTATTTTAATTTCTAAAAATGATTATTTATACTTCCAAAATTCATAAATTTAGCAAATATTTTATGTAGTGGTTATTAAATTATTTTTAGAAACATACTTGGTTTATAATAAATATTAAGATTTTGACATGTAGATGGTTGTCAAATTTAACCTAAAAAATAAATGGTAACATTAACACGCTCACACAATCCCACTCCACCCACCCATTCTGCCATTGCATAATGCCTATTGGCATTAATTACTTTTAAAACTCTTAGTGGGATATAACTTATTATATATTTATTAATGCAAGTGGAGTTACAAATTAATGAATATAATTATGATTAGTTGTATTTCAACAAAAGTTATAGTGGAGTTCACTATACAATCATCTAGTTATTAATATTTAATATTACGAGAGAAATTATAAATAACTTAATTAAAATTATAATTCCAAGTTTGAGTTATCTCTAGTTGCACTAAAAATTAAAAGAAAAGTCAATATTAATATTGGACTTAAATAGAAGTCAAATTAATATTTTAGGAATGAAATTGATATTAATATTTAATCTAATAATATACATTTATGTTATTAATTAAATCATTTATGATTATTTATATTAGTAACATGATAATATTGCATGATATTTTATATGCAGAGAGATTTGACATTTAAATACTTATTAATTTAAATAAGTATATTAGCATAACAATTTATATTAACAAATATATTCTTACTTTATTTCTAAACACATCCTTATGACCCAAACTAAACAAGAGAAATTGATAGAATTAAATTAATGGTTGAAAATTATGTATTTTCTTATATTCTATTTATGGTCTTGTGATGTTTATTTTCTTGATGGTTTTCTTTGTGAATTTTTTAGTTGGCCAAGTTAGAATGTGCAACAGAGGCACTTTTGAGATCTCTTTTATGATTATTTGACTAGATGTCAAGATGTATTTTATGATTCAAAATTGGGATATATTTTATGAGATATCTTTTGATGAGCATTTATGAGAACTTGGGTTTTGAGAACCAATATTATTTTTGGGTTGCCTATTAAGGTGCCAAATTCTATTAGTACTACTTTTGTGGTATGGGAAACAATTGTGGTTTGTGAGTTTTGGTAAGGTAGCTAAGTGCATGCCAATAGGAGTGGCTTGCAATGGGGGTCAGGGCACAAAGTGGTTGCTAGGGTAACTCATTGTAAGTTTTGTAACATGTGATAATATACTAATTTAAAATATTTAGATACATATTAAAAGGATAAGTTAGAGATGTTGCCTCACCCATGCCTTTAGCACTTGTATAGGCTAAGGATGGAAATGGGATTATACCTAGTGAGAGTTATGACTAGTCCTCCTCATCTTCATGAGAGGGTATTCTAGTTTCACATCTATCATGTTGAGGGTTCAAGGTCCAGAGTGACCAATCTAGGGTAACTCAATGCTTGAGGGTCTAGGGTCTAGTGAGAGACCAGTCTAGGGTAACTCAAGTAGTTTGAACATATGATGACACTTCCTAGTATGTAGCTTGAGTCTTCTTAATAATTTTTTATATTTGCCTCTAGTATTGTACTTGTTGGATATTACTTTTGATAATGTATATATTATGATTCATTACTCATTGATTGGATGTCATATATTGTTGATAGTTGATTTTTATTGATGAGTGTCAACTATATATTGGTGGTGTACTTATTGTTGGATGTTCTTATTGTTGGTGATTTATGTTTATTGATGATGATTGTTATCTATTGAGTATTGTTCTTGGACATGTGGAATTTCACTTAAGGTGGATACCATTCATTGTTTGTATCTTGATTTGATACAGTATTGTATTTGGTATTTAGATGTTGACTTGGTGTATGATGTTGGTATTGGAATGAGTGTCCTTTCAATTTTGATTATCTCTTCTTCTTGAGTGCTTTGTATTACCCTTGAGGTAGATTTAGATATCAAGATTTCTTTCCTAGGATTAGTTTATGATTTAATTATCTATGTGTTAATCATACATTATCTCTCTTGCATGGTGGGAGTGGTAGCCTAACTAGGTGACCACATGGTGGGGAGGTAGTATCTTCTTACCATTTGTGTCCCCCTCAATTCAATAGATGTTGGATGCTCATTGATGAAGTTGTACCATTATCATTCGTATTCTTATCTTGGATACTTCTATTCAGTTGATGTATGTTTTTTATCATGTATCTTGTATTTTGATGTACTTGTATCTATTCTTGCATACCTTGTGACATGTACAATAGATGTAATTCATTGGATGTATTTTCACTATATCAGTTGTACTTATGAATTTTTTTATGATATAATGGATATGGTATTTCCTTATGATTCATGAACATGTACTAAAGACTAAAACTAATTATTATAAACTTTCTTAAATGTGAAGGAACCCTTGAGAAATGAAAAATTGTATTTACAATTGCTTATGTGTACTTGTATGTGTATATTGCTTCCGCATTGTTATCTTGTATTGTTTAAACTTTTTTTTTTAAATAGTTCAGTAAACATTGAATAATGGTACATTATTTCTCTTCAGTTCCTCAGCGGGGCATTATAGTACTGAATGTCAAATTTTGAGAGAATCATCATCCATTTAGCTAGTCTTTTGTAAGTGCTACCTTACTTAAAAGGTAATTTAGGGGATCAATCTTAGCCACTAGTTGTGTAGTATGCACAAGCATGTAGTGATGGATTTTTTGTAATGCAAATAGTATAGCAAGAAAATCCTTTTCAATATTGTTGTAGTTGATCTTGTAAGCATCCAATATTTGATTGATATAGTAGATAGCTTGTTCTTTCCAATTATCATCATGTTGTGCTAGAAGAGCCCCTAGAGAAGTGTTTGTAGTTGAGATGTATAAGATCAAAGGCTTCTCAAGAATAGGTAGCATGAGAATTGGTGGCTTAGCAAAGTAGTCCTTGATTTGAGTTAGGCTCTTCTTACATTCCTTGTTACATGCATAGGTGGATCCCTTATGTAATTTTTTGTTAAATGGTTGGGAACTATCAGCCAGCTCAGAGATTAACCTCCTAATACAATGCAAGCATCCTTATAGACTCCTTAGTTAACTGATATTATTAGGAGGTGGCATGTCCATTATTGCTTGCACCTTTTCCAAATCAACTTCTATGCCCTTAGTTGATGTGATATAACCTTAAAAAAATCCAAAGGTGACACTGAAAGCACACTTCTTGGGATTAAGCCTAAGTTGAAATTGTTCCATGTAATCTAATATCAAACTTTAGTCAACTAGGTGAGTGCTTCTCTATAGTTTAACAAGGGTGTCATCAACATAGTCTTCCAATTTCTTGTGCATCATGTCATGGAAAATTATGGTCATGGCCCTCTAATAAGTAGCACCCACATTTTAGAACAAAAGGCATGATATTCTAGCAAAAATTACCTCAACCACATGTAAAAGTTGTTTTCTCTTGATCCACAAGAGATATCTTTATCTTATTATAACCTAAGAAAACATCCATAAGCGAGTCCATTTCATATCCTATAGTCATCTCCACTATAATGTTATTTAGAAGTAGAAATTCATTCTTTGGGAAATCTTTATTAAGGTCTCAAAAATTATTACATACTCAAATGGATTTTTCATGTTTAGAAATAGGGACAATATTAGGCATCCATTTGGCATAATCAATAGCTCTAATGAATTTTGTTCTTAGGAGATTTTATAACTCATCTTTCACAAGTAAGGTCATGTGTGGATGCATCCTCCTCATTTTTTGTTTAACGGGTTTAACCCTAGAAGCTATAAAAAGAAAATTTGATCTTCTTCTCTTTAAAAAATGAGTGAATTGTTCTTTCTCTTCAACTGATAGGGATTGAGCCAAATGTATGATTTTGGGAGACTCCTCAATACCAAGATTAATGGGCTACGTAGGTTCAATCAAAACTGATGATCTATCTTGGAAATAATTGGGTAGACTATCAAGTACCTCATCCTTGGGCTCCTTAAAGAGGTTTTCACCCTTGGATACATCTTTCTTTTTACTATTTTTTTAGCTCAGACACCGCCATGAAGTGGTTTTCACCATCTAAGATTTTATTTTCCATTTTTCTCTTTAATTTTAAACCAAGGTATTTTATTTTGGACTCAATCATGTTAATCATTGGTTCACTGGTGGAAGATACTACCAGTTCAACAATGTTTAGATAGCAAGTGATCACATAGTCATTTTGGAAAGGTGGAAGTTTGGGTCTTTGATTTTTTGTAGAGTCATTTTGGAAAGGTGGAAGTTTGGGTCTTTGATTTTTTGTAGACCAATTGATGAGATTGGGGTACAAAAGGGACAACAAGGAGGAAACCTCAAGACTATTAAGGTGGAAGGAATTTTCTCTGGTGGCAAAAAAGTCAAAGTCTATAAGAAAATCTCCTAAGGAATCCAACATGGGCTTAATCCTAGGAGCATCAATGTGATCCACTAAAGTTAGTTGTGAATCAAACTCACTAGATTTGATGAGAAATTAATCAACTACATTGGTTTGGTTAACATAGGCATGTACCACATCAACCCCTACTTCACAAGATGCATCAGAAAGAGATTCCCATTCATAATCATTCTATTCAATACTTTTATTGTGTGTCACAAGATGAGCAATGTTCCTTCAAACTCTTTCTTTATTAGGGTCTTTGATATCTGACTCATGAAATTCTAGTTGTGTAGAGGTAGATTCTTCAATAGTGTTATCATTGAGCAATGTATCTTCCCCCTAAAGAAGTGAGGTAGAAGGGGTAAACTCTTCTTCTTGGGGTAAGACAATAGAAATAGGTTGAAAATCATCTTAAGACTTACTAGTTGTGGGGACTTCTTGATCAAAAATAGGTAAACTATCATCAACACCATATCCTAAGCATATAGTATCTCTTCTTTTTCACCCCTTGGTGTAACTCATGGGTTCTAAGAGAGCATTCTTGTTATCATTTAAAGTCCCTTGCCCATGATAACCCATCTTTCTAAAAAATTGGTAACCCTACCCATATCTCTTGGGAGGGATAGGAATGGTTAGCGTGACTTCATCCACCTAGTCTTCTTCCCTATATATCTAGTCTCTAATAGCTTAATCCTTTTTTTTATCTTCTAAGAGAACTGAAGACTGAACAAAGGTGCCAAAGATAATCATATCTGAAGATGTGGATTTCATTTTCTTAGATGGTTTTCCATAGGAATGTGGAAAATAAGGTAATGCCACAATAGAGACTAAGGTGTATTCTCCTATACTGATACTTATCATTTCAATCTTCTTCTTGTATTCAAAAAATGAGGGTCTAATGTCATAGGCATGCCTATTATGTGGTACTAAGGATTCAATAGCATGAGACAACATATTAATTGACATAGAGTTATCCCCTTGAATCACAATCTCAACACCATTAAAGGGAAATCTAATGCACTAGTGATAGGTTGATGACATAGCTTGCATCTAGTGGATCCATGGTCTCCCCAAAAAAATGTTATAAGCAAGTGGAATATCTAATTCTTGGAACACTATGTCATCCACATGACCAACTCAAACAAGTAGCACAATAAGACCCCTAGAAGATCTCTCAACCTCATCATAAGCCTTCATGGTAATTTTTCACCTAGGTTGAATGGTGAACTTGACTAATCCTAGTTGTTGAACCATACTAAAGAAAACAATGTTTAACCCCACACTATTTTCTATCAGTACTCATCTGACTCAGTATGATGAATTTGGACTTTGACATATAAGGTGAGATTGTGCGGATGACTCAATGCTTTGCCATCCTCTTTAGCAAATGTGAGATATTATTCCCATAGGGAAACTAGTTGTCTGCAAGGCTTTTTCTAGGATCTCCTTATGAAAAGGAGATAACTCTAACAACTCAAAGATGGATATCTAGGGAGGTGGTTGTCACAACTAACTCATCAAATCATAGGTAGACACAATAGAAGTAGCATGTTTCTTGGAAGATGAAACTCATTAAGGATCATAAATCACTTTGAGAAAAACCTTAGACTATCCTCTAGTAATATTTTTTAACATCTCACCATAAGAAGAAGAAGAATCTTCCACCCTAAGTGAAACCCTAGGTCTACTGTCAGCAAAGTGTTGAGAGGTATTACATGTTCTCAATACTACTTTAAGCTTTTCTCCATTAGTGTTGTAATTAGGTTCCTTATCAAATTTGGGACCCATCATGTAGACATTTTCAATGGGCTCCAACATGTTTATAATGTTGGATATGTTGGCATATGTGCAATTGATCTTATCATCATTGTCTTTCTTGGTAGCGTTAGATGTCTCTCCTTTTTTGTACTTAGGAAGTGGTTGTTGGAAAGCCTTGTAATTAGAATTATTAACTAAGACCTTACTGAAAACTTCCCCTCATCAATAAGATCTTGTATGAAACCTTGAATTTTGAAGAAATTATTAGTGTTATGACCCTTATTTCTTTGATAATTACAGAATTGGTCATCTTTCCACCAGTTGGGTTTAACAGGGAGGGTTGTGAGTTATCAAGTAGCATAATGAGTTTTTTGGAAAGAAAGGTCTTCAAAACCAAATCATATGAATCGACCATTGAGGTATAGGCATGCCTAGGTCTAGAAGGCTTCTTAGACTTGTCAAAAGATTGTAAACTATTGAGAGCATTAGACTTTGTTGTTTGTTGTTTTGCAACATAGATAGTGTTGGTCAAATGAAAGGAAGGATTTTTTGTCTTAGGGACACCCATAACACCATCACTGACAACATACTTGTTCTTGTTCCATGGTTTACTTTTTTCTTTTCCATTCTTATCTTCTTTTAGGACAATATTGTTAGAGTAATTAGGTATTCCTTAATTAACTCTAGTTTTCTTAAGGTAAACTTCAGGCATCTAATAATTAATTATTATGATGCAACCTCGATTAGACCTTTTTAGGGCTTTATCTCCTTTATAAAAATGACCTCTCATTGTAAAAAATTCATTCACTTTTGATAATTGCAATCACTCTTTTTCAAGAATGTCTCAACTATGGATCTGGGAATTCTAGCCTCCACAGCTTTTGCTTCTCTCTTTCTATGAAATATTTTTTCATGTAGGTGATTCTCGGGAGCTATGGGGTTGATCCTTCCTCAAATTCAACATGGTATAAAAGTCACAGATCTTTATTTCAGTGTTCTGTTTATGAGAAGTTTCGCTTGGCTTTCAAATCAATTTTTTTCTTCTTTCAGAGGGTTTCATTTTTATGAGTTTTTTTTGTAATGGATCTAGGGGCCACCATTTTTGGTGCACTTTGCGCCCAAACAGACCTCACCATTGAACTCAAAGTGCCTAAAAACCCTAATTTTCATATAAAATTTGTACAATTTTGACCAATTTGGAATTTGAGGCAAAAACATATTGCTCACAAATTGGGCACATTTTCCTAGGTGATGATTTTATGATTTGGGTATATTAATCAAGATTTTTTATCCAAAAATTGAGATTTTTGGCACATAAATTGAGATTTTTGGTGCACAAATCAAATTTTTTTGGCACGTAAATTGAAATAGATTGGGTACAAAATTGGCACACTTTATGAGGTAATTTCTAGTATAGGTGAGCACCCTTTCTGAGGCATTTTGGCACAGATCCTATGGCAGTAATTTTTTGTGCACTTCCAGCTCTATTTTGACCTACATGTGATTTTTTGTCATAATTTTCTCATCTGGATGAGCCATTTTTTGCAAATGATATATCATCAAAAAGCTGGTTTTGAGCCTTCATGATGATGTAGTTTATTTAGATTTTTTATGGTTGTTTTGGTTGTCAAAATCAAGAGTTCTATTTTCCACTCTGGGTGACATATCTTGAGACATTCTATTTTCTAGATTCTGCTCTAGGCAAATCCCATTTAATTTTTTATTTTTTTTGCATACTAGTGGATATCTTGGTTGTTTTAGGTTTGGAGATCAACTTTGTTTCTTCAAATGATTTTTCATGGGTTGTACTATCTCTTGTTTCAGCCTTATATCCCTTTTGATCATTTTTGACATCCTTTTGTAGTATTTTTACAAATGCACTAAGATGAAGTGCCACTCTATTGCATTGCAAGATCTTGTACATCTCTAAGTTTTGTTGTACTCACACTACATTATAAAGTCCTTGGAGGGTTTCTTGTTGGCCATATTTTCCATCTTCCTTTATCAAGTGAGTGTTCCTTCCATGACATTAGCCTCATGATGTGTTGATGACACATTCCATTATAGGTATTTGTACTCCTTTTGCACTTTTGATGTTCCTAGTTCTTCTTTTTGCAAGAGATATTGCATTCAGTTTTAGTGCCCATGTCTTAACTCTTAGCATTATAGGGGGATTATGTTGGTTCTATGCTTTCTTGGTTTAATGGAGTGAGCTATGTATTCAGTATTTGATCTTATGTACTAGGTGATGTAATGGCTAGATACCTATGCATTTTAGTGAGATGGATCATTTACCATATAGTCATTCTTCCATTCCTATTTTTGAAGGCCATGAAGATACCTTCCATCTTTGGTTGATTAGCTCTTCAGACTTAGTCTTCTCTACCTAGCCATGTTCTATATAGTAGAGGTTTTTCAAATCAGCAATTTGACATTGTTTGTAGCTTCATGCTTTAGTGGTGTTCTTCATGATCATCTTTTGTTCCTATCTTCTGGGACATTCCCTAGTTTGGATAATTCTTCATTCGTTCACTAGTTATTTTCAATATTATTCCCATCTCTTTTTGGAGTAGGGTTTTTCACATGTGGTTTTCTCTATTTCTCCTATTTTTAGAGATTTGGTTGTGCTTGGGTATCTCATCAGGCTTTGTTTTCGGGGCCCAAATTTTCTTTCAATGGTAGTTTCTAGGTTTTTAGCTACTCCCTCAGTTTATTTTAAGGGGGGGTGTTAGATTAATTAGATATTCCCTAATTAACTCTAGTTTTCTTAAGCTAAGCTTTTGGCATCTAATAATTAGTTCTTTTATTAATTATTATGATGCAACCTAGGTTAGACATTTTTATGGTTTTCATATCCTTTATAAGGACAATATCTCATTGTAAACAATTCATTCACCTTTGATAATAGCAATCTCTCTTTTTTCTCATCAAGAATGTCTCAACTATGGATCTAGGAATTCTAGCCTCCATAGTTTTTGCTTCTCTCTTTCATTGGTAGATGTTTACATGCAGGTGATTCTTGGGAGTTGTGGGGTTGATCTTTCATCATATCCCTTCTTGATAATAACATCCTTGATATGGTAAGTTCTTTCAACCATATCATTAAACAAGGTGAATAATTGCTTTCTAATATCATAGTATAATTATGGTACAAGATTGTTAACAAAGATATCAATCTTTTTTCTTTTCGAGATTCGATAGGGGTGTCTAGAATGAAATCCTCTCCATCTTTCTAAGTATGTGGCAAAAAGTTATCCTTATCATTATTTTTTATTTCATAGATCCAACATGGTAACTAGGGGTTGTATGTTGTAAAAGTAGTGTTGGATAAATCTTTGCACAAGCTCATCAAAAGTTTTAAGAGGAGGTGATAACTTGACAAACCATTCCATGGCTTGTCCCTTCAAACTCCTAGGAAACAACCTTATAAGAAATGTTTCCTCATGCATGAAATCCATGCTAAGAGCATAGAAGTGTCTCAGATGATCATGTGGGTCACCATTTTCATCATACTTTCCATATTTGGAAACCTTTATATCCCTAGGAAATGGAATCCTGTAAAAACTCTTATCGAAAGGAGGAGCACATATAGTTTCAACAAATGAAATTTTTGGATTCTCATTTTCCACTTGCATAAGTGCAATTTGGTTTCACAATTCTTGAACCTCTTTCATTATAATCTCATTCCTAATCAGCTCTTTCTTTTGTATAATATGTTGGACATCAAAATCAAGTGGTATTATCTAACCTCTACTTTTTTGATCTCAGATTGGTTTTGACTATTGAGTGTCTATACACTTAATTCATTTACTTAGTCCATGTCGAACAAGTATGTGCCAAGCCATTCTAGTGCTAAGCAAACAATGTATTCCAAGTGATACAAAAGCCAAGTGAGCAGTGCATGCTAACTCATTTAGATGCAAAGTCATAGTATAGAAATCAGTATATGTCAACCATTAATGACTTCAAATGCTGAGTAACATAGTTTTGTCATAGTTGTTTGTATTGGCACAAATTACTATGTAAACCATTTTTGAGCTAACTTATAGATTGAATTATGATATTTTGGTAATAAGGATGAACCTCAAGTTGGAATCCCTATGCATTACATGTATCCAATCAAGTAAAGGGAAGGCTTAAGCAACAAAATGGATAAATCACAGCCATTGATTCATACTAGCTCTAAGTCACCTAGGTCTTCTTAGGGAGGAAAAACCCTAAACTTCTTGTGTGTGGAAGGAGTGAAGTGAGAAGATTTGCATGAAAAAATAGAGTATTCATGGTGAATAAGGTATTGTGATATGAAATTACATTGTAGAATTAGTTAAACGAGAACAAATGAATGAAATAGTGAATAGCAAAAGACATCTTATCAAGAAGGATCAAAAATACATCAGTTTAGAGGTGATCTATCATCAAGCAATAAAGTGCTAACCATGGGATCAATCCTAAGACATTCTAATAGGTGAATTAATTAAATCTCCTAATAGAGTAGTCCTAACAGGCTATATTAAAATCCTCTAACAAGGTGCTTACTTTATTGTGAGTTAAAGTCCTTTAACAAGGCACACTTATAATAAGGTGTTGAAATCCTTTAGCAAGGTAAGACCTAACAGTCTTTGTAAGCCTTTAACATGGCAGACCTTTCACAGGGTAGATCATGTCTCATGATCAAACATTGTAACCTTAATTGGATACACTTCATTACTGTAGTAGTGAATATTTGTGGGTGTCATCCCCACCCTAGTTTTACCTTCTCATTGGAGGGTTTCTGGGTAATCATATTTGGTGTCATATATGTGTGAATGCATACTTTCTTACATGATTTAGATGTACATGCTTTACATGGTATTTTAGTTTTCTTATTGAATGTATGAGATGGATGTGTTGAATTTTTTATGAGTCAAAGTTTAAAGCACTAATTCACTCCCCCTCCCCCAAGAAGTTTACCTTTCCTATTGTAATTCTAACAATTGGTATCTGAGACTAGTTCTCAGAAAGAGAAGCTTTTTAGCTTTGAGGGAAGATCTCGAAAATGGAAGTCTACAAGTTGGAAAAGATAATTGAGAATTAGGGAATTGAAATACAACTCATTCTACATCAACCAAATGAAGCAAGAGAGGACTTAAAGAAATCTTTAAAGAGAAGGAAGGAAATTTATATTGAGGAGAATGACACATAATACAGAGATATTGACACTACTAAGCTATTTTCTAATGGAGACTCCAATGAATTCGATGTAGTAGTTGTAGATCTAATGGAATAGAACAAAGCCCAAGCTGAAGAAATCAAAAATCTCAAGTTAGAGCAAGAATCACAAGCCATACAACTATGTGAGGTGATTGAATAGAAAAAGAAAGCTATGGAAGACAAAGCCATGATTGAAGATGACAAAAGGGTTTTGACCTATAGACTAGAAGAGAAATCATCAGAGCTAACTAAGATTGTTAACATTCAATTGGATAATTTGAGTTAAATGATTAATACCAACCATGAGCTGAATGTCAAGGAGATTGAGATAACAACATTGAAGTTGTAGAATGAGCAATTGAATAATGACCTAAAAAGAGAAAAGAAATTTTCTTAAAGTTTTAACAAGCCAAGTGAAGCCATCAAATACTTTGAGAAATTAATGAGATCTCCTAGACCTAACAATGACACATCTAGATTGGGATACACAAGTATCGAAGAAGGAAAGTCATCCAAAAGTATTGAAGAAAGGAGAAACAAATGTAAGAATTCCAAACTTGCTTGTCATAATTGTGGTAAGAAAGGACACACTGAAAATGTATGTAGGAGCATGAATATAAGTCAAAGTGTTAAGAAAAAGAGCATGGGTCATTATCATAAGTACAACAAACAAGGTCATCAAGAACATGAATGTAGAACTAAGACCATGCACACTCAAAAATTTGAAGGATATTGAACTATCAAAAATATGGAAATGGAACTTTTGAGTGTAGATCCAAACCCATGTGTTCATCAAACAGGAAAACAAAGATAAAGAACAATGGAAACTCTTATAACTAGGATTATAATACAAGGTATAGTTGTCATCATTGTCAAGAGTATGGACATGTTCCTAAGAATTGTATTAGAAAACATTTTAGAAGTGACTACAAAAGGTGGTTGAGTCAAACCACATGTTTTATCTATTTCAATATTGGTCACATCAATCAATATTGTCCAAAAAGGTCAAAGGCACCAAGTTGTGAGTTTAATAAACATAATGGCAAAGGAAAGACAAATATTGAAAATGTCAGAAATGAAATGAACAAGACATGGAAGAAAATGGACGATTGTAGCACACCAAGTGGAGAAGACATCACTTCACTCAATGGGTTAGGTGACAACACCTCATCAAACTAAGCAATCAATAGGTACGTGGGACTAATATTCAAAAGTTATATCATACATATGTTCAAAAGAATTTAGTTCTGAAAAGATTACAGAAGCATGAATAAAGATGCAAGATGTTATTAGGAATCAAAGAAAAATCTTTAAGTTTTTCATGTTATTGTCAAGCATGAAAATTTTCCTATGATTGTTGTGTGAAATTTTAAAGGATGCCCAACTAAAAGACTAGCTAGTTGTTTCCAAGCTCGTAATGGTTTCCAAACTAATTGAAAAGACTAGTGGGAACCAAGTGAGCTAGAATTTAGTTAATATTGATCTTACAATTGTGTAAGCACTCAGCATTAATTGTAGTACTTCAAAGGGGTATTTAATCAATTTTTTTCTCATTTAACATCATTCAAAATTGAGAGAAAGTAAGGAGATCTAGAGGCGATCCGTAAATTTCATCCAAAGCAATTGCAAAATATTTGAACAGCTAGTCAACATCATTTTGTCAGATTTTGCAAGGTATTTATCGTGTGTTGAGCTATGCTATTTGTATTTTTATAAACTCTAGTTTTTTATAATGGCATCTATTTCTTTGAAGGACAAAGGAGCAGAGGGAAAAGAGGTTTTAAATGTTTAGTTGGTTTGCAATAAAGTAAAACAACTTATTTTCAAAGCCATACTAGATATTGCATTTAAACAAGATCCCTCCAGTTCGCTATCTATGATACCGCCAAAAGTTTTAATGATTCAATATGTCAAAAAATGCTACAATTATAAAATTGGCAGTATTGGTGACATGGAAATAAGAGAGGAATATGATAAACTATGTGAAAATAGAGTGTTAAGGAAAGAATTCAAGATTGTATAAAAGAAAGGTTTAACTCATGCCCTAGACTACCCTAACATTTTCTAAATTGGATGGATCAAGATTGTTTTGAGTAGGATTCATGATAGTTCATTGTGGTTGGATAATGGGCCAATAAAAATCACAAAGAGAATAATCCATAGGGTAACAAGGTATCCAACCCTAGATTGGCCCATGACTATGAGGAGTGAATCTAAAGAAGTTATTGAAAAGAACATAGGGGTTGTGTGGAATAAAAGGGGAATGATCATAGACACCATCACAGATCTTCTAATAGATTTTGCATTCAGGGTAATTGCACATAAGGTCTACCAATCAAGTAGATTGAACAATGTGCCCTGCATTGTAGTGGATGTGGGTTACAAGATTGTGAAGAAATGATCTTGTCAAGATGCAACTACAACAATTTATTGAAAACCTAGGAGCAACAAGGAAAACAAAGAGTGCTTAGTGCAAATTTGGATCTATTTTGATATGTATCTTCTTTTATGTTTAGGACACATTTCCTAAATTTGGCATTGTGGCATGGAAGACAAATAGGTCTATGGAAGTTCAAATAGGAGAGTTCATTGAATAGCTAGGTGAAAATTTTGAGTCAATAATGACCAATTACTTTGAAGACTTTAAGAAATCAATGAAAAAAAATTGAGGATTCCAGTATCATTAGTGGAAAAACATTATGATGATGTTTGTTTCCTAGTTGATGTTGATTATACATTTGTTCAAGCAGAAACTCCAAGAGTAATATGGCTAAGGCCATTAGGCTATGAAATTAATGTAAATGAGGCCTCTATAGCAATAACAACATTACTTGCATAAGAAATAGACAAAAATGCCAACACATTTGGTAATTATGAGATGGAAAAATATAAGACTACCTATGTCATCAAGAAGAAGGAGAAATTAGTAAAGAAATTGAAAGAAAAAATTGATGAAGGTGCCAAGAAGGAAGAGGATTAAGAGGAAGAGGATGAAGATGAAGAAGACAGTAAAATTCAAGCACCACACTATTGATACAAGGACAAGGTGAAGATTAGAAAGAGGAAGAGACAAAAACTATAGAAGGTATCAAGGAAGAAGAAACTAAGGAAGCACCTATTCCTACTAATCAAAAGAAGAGAAGGCCTAAGGCACAAGTAGTAACAAGAACCAAGAAGGTTGTTAAACCAAGCTAGCCCAAATGTACTATACCTACCACAAGGGCTAGTGCATGTGTCACTACACAAAAGGCTAAAGAGAAAGCCAAACCTACATAGTATGAAGGAGGAGCATAGAAGATACTAAGGAGAAAGTACATTACTAAGGCTAAATCTGATGAGGAAAGAATTGAATTTGATGACAATATCCAATTCCAAGTGGTGGGTCATAATCCATCCTCAGATCTAGACAACCTATGTGAGCATATGAGGAATAATGTAGATTTGTTAGGATTTTCTCACATTGATTTTGAAAATATTGGAAAAGTTGAAAAGAATCAAGTGGAGGAGGCAATATATGCCATGATGGAAAATTTTAAGAAAGGTCCTTTAGAGATTGCAAACTCAATATGTAAAAGCCTATATGAAAGAGTTGAGCAAAAATGGCATTATTGTTTGAACCTAGAAAGACAAATTAGGGAGACATCCCTTGCTCAAGTTATGTCTGAACTCAATAAGGTATAGATAGTTAAAGCCATAAAGAAATATTTTGTTAGATTTATTCCTAAATATAGAGCCTTCAGCATATTGCAGTATAACATAGAAGATTTTATAAAGAAGACTACGCAGATGTGGAAACTTACATATGGGTTAGCTATAGTCAAAATAGGAGAAAAGGAGCCTATTGAGGTTAAATATGATGAAGAATATGACAATAATAAAGGCACAGTGGAGGGAGGTAGTGAAATGAATGTAGATGATCAGGCAATAGCTGAGAAAGAGTAGCAAGAAGAATAGAGTGTACAAGATATGCAATTTCCAAATGTCAGCCCTCAAAAAATAACAAGTATGAGTACTAAAGCTATTATAGTTAAGGATGTTTCTGATCTCACTTCTCAAAACATCAATCCCCTAACAAAGGAAGACTTGAAAAAGATACTTGATCAAAATACACTACATGCTAAATTGTGTGACAACCTAATATTGATGAGTGTAGATGAAATTTAGAAATCAGTGACACTACAAGGGAAGAGGTGAAAACACAAGAACCACCTATCATCACCCCTCAATCACTAGTGTGCAACCTTTAGATAAAGTATCAAAAGTTACACCAACAAAGGTTGATACAATTGGAGAAGATAAAGTTGAAACTCAAGCCACTACTGAAGCATAGAGTCAAACAAGTTAAATAGATTTATCTATACCTCCAGTACAAGTTTAAGGTGCAATTCAAGGCATTGTGGCAAAAAAGGACAAGCCCGAAGAGACTGAGTTGACACCCAAGCTGAAGGAGCAAGTAGCAATTTAAGCCCTAGTAATTTTACCAGAATTTGGCACTCTTTCCAATCACACTCTTCAAAGGCCTAGCACAAATGCAACACCTTTTCAATTCTCAGTGTTGATTCCAAGTTCATCAAAGCTAGAAGAGGTAATAACATATGGAGATGTAAGCCTAGATGAAGAAATTGTTTTGCCAAAATATGATTATGCCACAATGATACTAGAGTAGATGGGTTAACTTCAAGAAGCCCTAGCTAGAAAGAAACATTAAGAACTACTCAGAATGGAGCATAGGTAGAGGAAAGCTTTGCTTGATATTAAAGACATCTTCCTAGATTCATTCAGTCTACCTACTCCAGATGAAAGAAAGCCACTTATTGAACAATTGACAAATATAGTCGAAAAGTTAAGTGATGCAAAACTTGATACTAATGCAAAATTATTAGAATGGTCTAAAAAGAAATTTCAAAGTAAAGTAAATGAGAAAATATTTGGTGATTTATCACTTACACAAGTTTCATTGGCAAAAAAGGTAGAAAGTGTGAAGAAGGTACTTGAGAAAATTTTCTCTTTGTACACCAAACTATGTAATCCTACACCCTTCACACAAGAGATAAGGAATCACATTTTGAGGTTGGAAAGTCAAATAAATTCATTAGGTGCAAAATTTCCTATGACTCCAACTCAAATTGAGAAGCATTTTAGGACTTTATTGCAAACCCAGAGTTAGTTAGTAGCATTATCTATAGATGAAGCCAACATAAGGGCCAAATTGATAAGCATAAAAACCACATTGACTCCTCACATGGAGATTTTGCACAAGGAGTTAGGCTATTTAGAAACTCTTATGAAGAAAGACTCCAATATTTCTACATCAGATAGCCCAGTTCACCTTGCTGCCAAGCTGGCCATCCAAATTAAGTCTTTGAAGGTAGCTTGTGACAAATGGGATGTCACTCTTGAAATTATTCTTGAGGTCCATAAATCTTTCTTGGAAAAACACACTATTAATGTATATCCCATTGACATCAGTGTGAAAAAAGGGGGGAGAAAGTAAAAGCTTAAGCAAAGGGGGAGAAAGAGAGCTAAGCTAAGAGAGAGTAAGAGCATGGGGGAGCAAGGATGAAGTGGAAGAGTATTAGTTGAGGCACATCTACTTAGTAGGAGTAGCATTTTGAGTATAGAACTAGATCTAACAACTCAAGGGGAGTTATTTTGAGGTATAAATTGTTGCAAAATATTGATATTTTGAAGTTTTGTACAGAAGTTGAATAAGAGATATGTTATACTTGTAAGAATAATAGTATTAATGCATGACCAATTTTATTGACACTCATGTCAAAGGGGGAGATTTTTGATCTTAGATTATTTTTTACTATTGAGTGTCTATACACTTAAGTCATTTACTCAGTTCATGTCAAACAAGTAGTATACGCCAAGAACAAAATGTATAAGATAGAGCATGTTGAGTCCACAATGAGTGTCAAGGCATTCAAGTGCCAACCAGAAAGTGTTATGTTGAGTTATGCAAAAGCCAAGTAAACAATGCATGCTGAGTCATTCAAATGCCAAGTCATAGTATAGAAATTAGTATATGTCAAGCATTAGAGACTTTAGATGTTGAGTAACATAGTTTTTTCATAGTTGTTTGCATTGGCACAAATTACTATGTAAACCATTTTTGAGCTGACTTATAGATTGAATTATGATATTTTGGTGATAAGAATGAATCTCAAGTTGGAATCACTATGCATTAAATGCATCCAATTAGGTAAAGGGAAGGTTTAAGTGGAAAAATGGATGAGTCACAACCATTGATTCATACCTAACTCTAAGTCACCTAGGTCTTCTTAAGGAGGACAAACCCTAAACTTCTTATGTGTGTGGATGGATCGAAGTGAGAAGATTTGAATGCACAAACAAAGTATTCATGGTAACTAATGTATTGTGATCTGAAGTTTCATTGTAAAATTAGTTAAAGGACAATAGAGGAATGAAATAATGAATAGTAGAGAGACATCTGATCAAGAAAGATCAAGAATACATCCATTAAATGTGATCTATCATCAAGAAATAAAGTGCTAACCACAAGATCAATGCTAAGACATTTTACAGGTGAATCATTTAAATCTCCTAATAGATTAGCCCTAACAGGCTATATTAAAATCCTCTAACAAGGTGCTTACTTTATTGTGAGTTAAATTCCTTTAACAAGGCACACTTTTAATAGGGTGTTGAAATCCTTTAACAAGGTAAGACCTAATAGTCTTTGTAAGCCTTTAATAGGGCAGATCTTTCATAGGATAGATCATGTCTCATGATCAAACATTCTAACCTTCATTAGATACATTTTATTACTATAGTAGTGAATATTTGTGGGTGTCATCCCCACCCTAGTTTTACCTTCTCATTGGAGGATTTTTGGGTAATAATATCTAGTGTCATATATGTGTGAATGCTTACTTGTTTACATGCTTTACATGGTATTTCATTTTTCTTGTTAAATGTAAGAGATGGATGTGTAGTGAATGTTTTATGAGTCAAAGTTTAAAGCACTAATTCAACCCCCCCCCCCCCCACCCCTGCCCAACTAGAAGTTTACCTTTCCTAATGTAATTCCAACATACTCGTCATATATGTGAAATAGTGATCTTTGTTTTGTTCTAAAGCCTTGAGCATAATTTTTTGGAGATATTTGTCTTATTCAACCTTTATGAGGTCCTCAATGTTAATTTCATTCTCTATTTCACTTCCATGATGAGAATATTGTCAACATCTAGGTGGTGATGCATACCCCTCAACATGTGATCTAGGGGTTCTCAGATTAGGAGTATTGTTTCCATTGTTAACAAAGAGTGGGTGATTTGCAAAAGGATTACTATAAGTAGCATTAATATGTCAATATTCAAAGTTGTGAGCATTAGTTTTTGAATGTACGTGAGATGATTCCCTAGTGGCCATATGGCTAGCTTCCTCAAGTCTTTCCTTTTCTAACCAAGATTGTTCTTCCTTAAATGCAAAGAAGTGTTCTAAATGGAGGTTTCTTTTTTTGTGATTTATGGTGAGTGACACACTATTTGCAACTCTAGGAGTGTCTAGGGGAGTATCAAAACAACTGCCTAAGTGGCTAAGAGGATCATATCAGGTGGCAGATCTATCTTCCTCTTATTTTTGAAAGATAGGTTCTCCCTCAAAAGCTTTCTTATGTGGATTCCTAGTTGGAGAAGGTAATTGTTCAAAAATGAAGGAGGGACATTTTCCTTAACAAACTTGTAGCCTAGTTGCAACCAGCACCTAAGACTAAGTCTTTTAGTGTAATATGACATAAAGACTTTTGATAATTAAACTTGTATGGTCAAGAAGTTCACTTCAAATAAATGTAACAGAGAGAGTAGCTTGTCAAAAGTGCCCAAGAGATTTATGACACTAGTGACTTAAGCTAAGAGTGGGGCAAGAATCCCAATATAAAATAGCCAAGAGAAGTAAGATAACCAATTTTGACAAGTGAATGATCTATGATGTTAAATTCACATTCAAGAAGCTAAGCTCATCATTTCAATCTAAGACATAATCAAACATGTAGATCATGAACTAGGTTAACAAGAGGACCAATTAGGAACACCCCTAACTAGCTAGAACTCAATTAAAGACCAAACTGTGTAAGCAAAAAGACCAGGTGACAGTATACAGAAATCCAAGCAAAAAAAGTTCACCAAAAAGAATCGTACAATAGTTTCTATAGTACCTAGGTGATAGTTTCTAATGATACAATGGTTCCTGAAAGGTAGTGCGATAGTTTGCAAAATAGCTACATGATAGAGTTTATAAGGTGATGTGATACTTTTGGAAATCTAGAAGTATCATACAATATTTCTAATGGTAGTGGTATGATGCAAGTTTAGTAGAAATAGTACTTTGTGACTTTGTGCTTAAAACACCTATGTTTTGATTACTTTTTTGGGTGCTTTGACAAGATAATAGTTAAACAAAGCATTTTTCTAGTTTGTAACAGCAAGAATGTGATGTTTTGAAAGCATGTAGATGTCAGAAACATGTTTCTTCAAAAAATTGAGCAAGGGACAAAGAAACCTTGTCAATACAAGCATATGTGAGGTTTTCAAAATAAAATCCCTTTGAATGCTATCATCATGTGTATGTTCAAGCAATTCCCATGTGTCTAGCACATTTGAGAACATGTAAGAAAGATCTACTTAAAGGTCACAACTCATTACTCAACCTTGGCCCATGCTTGATGTCCCCTTGTCTCACATAAAATAGTTTTCCACAATAAATGTTGGCTTTGTCATGGAAGTGATATTAACACAACCAAAGGGACACAAATGGTGAGTGTAAAATTTTGGGGTCATCTGGGTAGTCCACTAGGACCAATCCTTGCACCAAGATGTTGAGAAGATAATAAAGATAGCTTTTGAATCCTAAAGTATTTAGAAAGGGTCTCATTCACAACACCCCTCTTGCACTTGATAATAGGACACCCTATCTTAAGATAAGTAATTGACCTCACAACCACAAGAGCACCTTAAAAATTCTCACCTAATGATTTCCTAATGGTTCCAATCCAACAAGTTCTCTTCCTAGGTAAAGACAAGTGTTACACCCTACAATACTTTGGCCTTTATCAAGGGTTTTGTGATTATAGTGGGTCAAGTTAGTTGGGTTTTTCTCATTCCCACTTTAGGTCATTCCTATTGATATTGTTCCACCAATAGTAGGCCCTCTAAAGGTAATATCTCACTAGGAGATTGAAACAAAATGCATCTGCACCAAAGAGGTCAATATTTATAATTCACCTTAGAAGGTGAAGAGCATACTCTTATATTCCTTAGTGCTTCTCCCAAATATGCCAAGAAGATCAATTAAAATAACTAAAAAGTGGAGTATCCCACTCACTTTCAAGATCATATGAAGGGTCAAGATTTTTGATTTACCTATAAAGTGAAGAGCATACTCTCCTACAAAATATGAACCCTACTCACAAGTTTTATGTGCCTAATTAAATAAATCAACTAGTATCATGTCACACTTGAAATGAAATCAAATACACAAAAACTTGTTTTTTTTTTTTTGCTTGGGCAACCCTGCAAACACATTAGTAGCCCTTTTATCATTGAAAAATGTTCTTATTTAATTTTTTTTAGCAAGCAAGCAATGAGAAACCCCTACAATGCAACCATGTTAGGGCATCAAAAGGGTTATCAAATCTAAAAGAAACCATTCAAGCTCATTGGTTAGACTATTAAGAAATCATAAGATCTAAAATAAGAATACTTGAAACCAAAAGATATAAACTAGAACTTGAATCAGCTAACCAAAGCTACCTAGGTGATACATCTTGTTGCAAAAGTACCATACGAGACTTTAATGCATATCCAGGCAATACTTTCTACATATGTGATACTCTATGTTAATGTTGATGATAGAGTACAAAAGGATGTGTGGCAAAATGTTAATAGGCATGTGATACTTTAACTAGTAAATTATCAAACAATAGTAGAAGAAAAATGTCATACGATATTGGAAAAGTATCGCACATCTATAGAAGAAACTATCATATGATACTAGAAAAGTATCACAAAAATTTTTTGTTTGCAAAATAGAAACCTGATATAGCTAAAATGACAAGTAATAAAAAGAATAGAAATACAATAATGACAGAAAAACAAGGTTGTTCTACCCCACAGTGAGCACCAAAAATGTACACAAAAAAGAGTGCACTTCTTCAAGTCTTTGTATCCAAGGGATCTCATAGATTGAGAAGCTTGAATGTTGACTTAGAGCTCCCTAGTCATGATGTACAAAGGGTACCAATAAAGTGTTGTGGCTCTCAAATGTGCTTAGATATGCAGCCCCTTGCAAGGTGCACCATGAAATAGGAGATTCAAGATCAAGAGAAAGAGTGAAAATGTTCAAGAATCAAAGATATTTTGCAATGCAAATGCAACTAAACTAAGAGAATGAGAAATACAAAGTTAAACTACCAAGCATGAATTGTTACAATCACCTATTTAAGATAAACGAGTTATTCTAATACATGAAAAATAAATCTATACTATATGTAAAATATGTCACTATGCTACTATGATATGCAAGAGATGAGTTGATGCAACAAGTCTTCAATAGCTCCAAATGGTACCTGTTAAGTACTAGAATTTGCACCCAATACTAAATTTTGAAAGTTTAGTAATTCTGACTTAACATGGGAATCACTTCACTTTGTGGGACATGCAAATGAAATGAGACCTTTGGATTCTAGGCTGGCTCCTATTGGATATTCAATGATATTTCCAAGATCCTAACTTAAACTCAGGGAAAAGGGAAGAAATTGCTGAAAATGAACCTAAACCTACAGCCTAAACTAGGAGATGGTGATACACCAAATTGATGATGAAAACTCAATCACACTTTAAAAAGAAGGATTAGATAGCTACTTGGAGTACATGCAAAAAACACATCTTTCTATAAAGACCTGCATAAATAATTTGTAATAAGGTTTTGAAAGTAAATCAATAAAAGGAGGAATACATGCAGATGCCTCTCTTTAACTAATTCTACCCTTAAAAACACAAACTACAACCTACAGGTAGACTTACTTTCCTACACTTAGGTGCTAAAATGAGACAAACTAATAAGGAATAATAATAGCTCAAAAATTACTTCATCAAATCATTCTGATACATACACAGAACTGCAAGAAGAAAGAAGGCTTAACAATTAACACCAAAATAACATGAACACTAATGTTGTCACCTGTATTGAATTTCCCAAGATGAATTAATTCGTAAAAAAAGGTTAAGAACTCAAAATAGTAGTCATATCCACTTCTTTGCATAATCAGAACTGCTGAAAAATAAGTTGCAAAACTCATTAAGTACAAACCCAACACTTGGGTCAAATGCAGAAAGATAGCACAAAAACAAGGACTTAATAACTCATAAAATTAAGTCCTAACCCTGAGAAAGTTCCACTAAGTCATTAGGAACCCTATGACTCACATAAAACCACCCCCAAAAGTCTCCAACAGTCAATAAAGACCTCTCAACTGCCTTAACAAAATCAAATTCAACCCCAAACAAGCCTATATTCCCTCCACATGTTTCCAAACCAATTTTTTACTTAAAGACCATGACATATAAATTTCAACGACTCACCTTATTTTGCATTAAAAATTGGAAAAATATTCAATGACTTATAATTCATCATTTAAATATTTATCCCTTACAATAAGACCTATGCAAAAGAAAATAATCAAAACAATATTCCCCTTTTTTTTGCATTTTACAACAAGAAAATAACATTAAATGATTTATATGTATCATTTTAATATTATTTCTTTACAATATTTAAACTTATGCAAAAATAAGACAACACTTCTATCACAAAATCCCTAAGGCATAACATAAACCCCTCCCACTCTCATAATGCAAAAATTAAAATAGGATAAAATCCCACAAAAATACTTGTGGAGTCCAAATGAGTTTCAAAAATGATAAAGGACATGCAAAAAGGTTTGAAAACCCTAAACTCATTTCATTTTCACATTCGCATATGAATAATCTATGGTGGAGGAAAATGAGGGTTTGTTGGGTTCTCTATAGGCGCCACTATGAATTGCCGAAAGCATGGTAAGAAAGTTATTTGAAGCATTTGTTTTGTTGTTTATTGCAATCCTTTGTTGTTTCTGGCCACCATTAAATTCTTTTCTGCCTGGAAGGGATTTTCTATTGTTCTCTTTGTCTGAATCTTGCATGAATGAACTATTGCTTCAAATTTTTCCTTCACCAGGATAAGATGTGGGTATTTGTTTGCCTTTGAATATGAATTCATTGTTGGAGCTAGAAGATTTTGTTCTTTTATATGCATATTTTTTGAATATAAATACTAGAAGGGATTTATATGTACATAACATATATATTTCAGTTTTTTTCTCATTTGGGTTTTGCTAAAGAAAAATGAATTCTAGAACTTATGTTTTGTTCCCATAAAAACCCAAATTAGGTTTTCTTTCATACAGGTTTTTACAGTAATTAAATTTTAAAAAAAAACCAAAACTCGAGTTCTCCTGTAGGTCAAATTGGTTCACTTTGCAGCATAAACCCGTGGACTTCAACTGGGTATCACTTTTGTTTCAGTAGTCTAGCTGATGCATCCTTGGGAAGGCTGCATGTTGGTCTCTAATCAACACTTTTACTTGAATACATTCTTCATTTTCTTGTTGGAATGCTCTCACAGTCTTGCCATTACTGTTATTTTTCGGTAAATTTTTCTTATGGCATTTTCATTTTGAAGGAAGAAAATACGTTGTTGTTTATGAATATGAAGCTTATATCTAAAACAATTGTCATTTCTGTTGTTTGGGGTTTTTTGAAAACTATTTTTTTGCATATAGGAAATAGCAAATTTGTTGTATTGCAAATGCTCAAGACAGCAACTGATATGCAACAAATTAATCACCAAATATATACTCTACAAATGGGTTACTATGATAACCAGTGAATAAATTCCACATCTAACATTTCTTTTTATTGATGCAAAACCTAACATTTGCATTGCAATTACAGAGCAATGTGAAACCTTAACATTCACCTTTGACAATGAGTCCACTTCTACATCATCCCTATGTGAAGGCCTTTAGAAATACCATTATTTTCCTTGTTTGGCTTAGCTTTTATTTCATAATTACTTTCCAACTTCAAAGATTTTGAGTTTTCATTGATTTTTCTGATAGATTCCCTATGAGACTTTGCCCTTCATTTTGTGAATTTCCTTTATCTATAATAGTAGCAACATAAATATCACCTTTAGTGTGACACAGTCAGCAGTAGCTTTGGATCCTACAGTATTCCATGCATCTTCTCTAAGGCACACTATTTTGGTTGTGGCAACAAGTTCCCAAAATATGGTAAGGCATGACATTTTCCCAAATTCATTCATGAGCATTGTTTGAAGATGTTGCAATGCACCATAGAGTTTGCTTGATAGTGACCAATCGGCCTGTGCTTGAGGAGATGACCCTTCCTCAGAAGAATGAATTTTATCCTATTTATCCACCTTCTTTGAGGCTAACAATCTCACAATAACTCTCTCACACCCTAAGAAGTGATCTATTGCCTTGCTTTAATTGACTCTAAGAATTGAAGACACTAATTCATTCATCATCTATAAGGAAGTCTTGAAAAACTAAGTGATGCAAAATACGTAATGCATCTAGCTTACTAATATTTTACCAGCTCCATGAAGATTAAGTGTTTCATGCTTTTGCCTCTTAATTTTTTGATTCATGGAGCCATGAAAGACATCAAGTACATGAGATGATGAGTAGCATTAACCCATTGCCTTTATTAACTCTACCAGATGCCTTGTTGCATCAATCACATCTTCATGTGTCCACTTCTATTTTGGAGCTCCCATTAAATAAAAGCTCTTAACAATATTGTGCCACACCAAATCTTTAATCTCGACTATTTTTTTTTAATGCTCTACTTTTCCAACAACTCACTCTTCTCATTTTCTTGATATTTGAAATGGTATTTCATGAGGTTCGAGCATAGGCTCATGACACTCGTGAATTATCCTTCTTGCACCTACTACTTGTGAAATCAAAATGCTTATTATTGACTATAATGAAAGGTTTCATATCAGAATTAATATGTCCCTTTAACATTATAGTTTTCTACTTTTTTGCATTAAAGCACTTAGAATTCATTCTGTTGTTTTTTAATGTATTCAAAATAGGCAAGATATTGCACGTGTGAGTACATAGTCGTAGATAACCAGTCATTGCTTAGATATTTTAAGATCTAACCCCATTTTTCCCATGCAAGAGAATGAACACCACGGAGCTTGTCAGATTGAGGGTTGGACCAGGAGTGGCAACAAAGATCACATAACTAGTCAAAGGCTAAAAGGCAATGATTGGTTACCTCTGACTCTACTTCCTTGTGCTATGTTTTTCCTATTTTCAATATTTATAAAAGTAGTAGTCAAACTCATGACTTGTGTGAGATTTTTCATTTCCAACATTTTCATTCATTTCATACTTTAAAAACATGTAAATTGTACATATCAGTTGATTTATACAATAAACATTGTTCTTCCTTTTTCTCATGATTTCATATATGATTACAAAATGATGAAATATAAATGTGAATAAAAAATGAATTTTTTCTTCTACAATTCTTTCTGTGATGTTAATTGAAGTAAAAAATTTAGCATGTGTAAAAATTTTAGTAATAGTACCTAAGACTCTTGTAGCATAATATTAGTACAAAAAAGAGTGTTGTGAGATGAGGAGAGAGATCTCCCTTTTAAACAATAATGAATGATGGAGGTATGTAGGAAAAAGGGATCTAATCAATGGTGGAAAATGAAAGTAGAGTGATTTATATACACAAGAATTTCTACCAATCATAATCAAGAGTTGACTTTCGCATCCCATGTGAGACAAAAAAAGGTTTTATTTTATTTTAAAAGTGGGAATAATTATTTATGTGTGCGCAATTGAGGATAAGTGGGTAGTGGGGTATTTTTATTTAATTAAAGGGGGATAAGTTCCTTTTAATTAAATAATGACTTAGGATATAGTGGTAAACCTATAGGATAAACTTGAATAAATGAATTTTTTTGAAGATTTTATCAATATAAGTGATTTAATAAATATATAAAAAATTCTACAAAGTGAGCTAATAGTATAGGTGACCATTTTTAGCTGATTATAAGTTTAACTCACACCTTTCTACCACAAGGTTTGCAAAAAAATTTGCTCCTGAAACCAACTCTCATTGTCACTTATCACCTTTGTCCTTTGCCTCAACCCCACACAAATTCACTAAATTTGGTGAAATAAAAGAATTTATTGCTCCTAAATCAAATAAGATGGAAATCACTTTATTCTTTAACAAACATGAGGTCTTAACAATTATCCCTTAGTGGTCTTCTTGATAATTGTCTAAAGCTACAAATATATAGTGTGAGTGACCTACATCTCCTATAGTGGATTATGAGGTTGCCTAATTCTATGTGTATGTTTGATTTGTGCTTTGTGGTAAACTTTCTACATAGTGTCCTTATTATCCATGAGAGAAGAACTATGTATCCCTACCATAGTTTTGAGAAGGGAAAACACTAGATTGTTAAACACTCCCTTTACTAAAATTTGAAGAGTTCTTCCATGGTTTGTATTTTCTATTGATTTTTTCATTTGAATGCTTTCCTTTATTGTTTTTGAACTTTTTCTTTTTCTAGAAGCTTTTACCTTCCTTGAAAGATGATTTTTCTTTAGAATCTATATACTCTTCATTGTTTTTGTTATTGTTCTGAGTTGTTTGGATGCCTTCATGGCCAACCATCCCTGTTCCACATTACTTTCAACCAAAAAGTCCTTAGCAACTACATCCCTTAGAGTCTATAGTTCAAAAATTGCTACCCCTCCCAATTTTTGATCACTCAAATGCCTAATGAAATGTTTTATTAACATAGGTCCATCTTCTTTATATTCAGAGAAAGGTTTAAGTCCATAGAACTTCCTCTTGTACTCTTCTACAGTCATATTCTTTTTTCTTTAAGTTGATTAAAATCATCTACCCTACCTTATCTTCATTAATCAAAGAGGTATCTATCCTTGAAGGATTTTAACAAGAGTTCCCAATATATGTCATCTATACCTAATTTTAGCCTCTCTTCTTCCTGATGCCACCAATTTGATGCATTATTCCTCAAGGGCATTATGGTGCATCTAGCTTTTACATTTCTATTGAATGGGTGCATTGTATAATATCTTTCTAAGTCAAAAAGCCAAATTTTAGCTATAGACCCTCTTTCATTGCAATAAAATTTAGGTATTTTTAATCTTAGTAAGTCTTTCATCTAGATAGAAATAGGTGTTTGATGGTCTTCTACAACCCTTCTCCTAGGGATTCTCTCTTTCTCTATATCACCATCAGTATGGGAATCGTTAGCTTCTTCCTTATTCATCTTGTCTTCCATTTGATCTAATTTTTGCATCATTTGTTGCATTAATCTCCTAAGTTAAATTTATTCATTCTCATCCCTTTGGCTCCCATTGCCTTTGTTTCTATTTTTTTCTTCTTACTCTCCCTAAGAACTTACAAGTTAAGATCATGGGGGTGAGTTATTTACTCGACCCCTTCCTACCCTTTGTGTCTTAGGAGGCATTCTGAGGATCACAAATCCATCAATAAATTAAGAGGTGTTTAATTCCCTAATTTAGGTTTTTCCTAACATAGTAAGTCTTGGAGCTCCATATGTAACAACTTAGAGCTTTGATACCAAGTGCAGTACCCCTCAAGGGAACCTAACAAGACTAAGTCTAATCTTACTAAGTTTGATAATAATTCTTTTTTTTGGATTCTTAATGTTAATAATCATTTGTACCAACAATTTTCCCAACAATTAAGTTCCTAGATATATTTCCTTAAAGTGTTAGATTATATTCACCTAATAAAAACCTTTATTTAAGTTATAATCACAATTATGATATTCACATTATAAAATTGCACTTGTAGAGAAAAGATTATAACTAAAGATTGATTTCATAATTGTTTCTTTATTCGTGATAAATTCCAATTTTTTAAAATAATAATCCATAACAATTTTCATTATTAGCAACAACATATTTACATGTCATTAGTTCCCTTTTTCAACCCCTTCTCCTATCTACCCACCACTTTTATATTGTTTTCATTTGAATATAATAATAAAATCCTTTTAGGGTATACAATTTACATCAAGTACATAATAATTTTTTCACAACTTTAAGAATCATAAAAGTATCTTCATAAGAATCATAGAAAATGCCAACTTTGATCTACATACAAGCCTCAATGGAACCATAATAAATCACTCCCTTGAGCTAGGAGACAAAACCATGGTCCAAATAGGTTCAAAATGAAATTGTGGCTCAACCCCTAAATAAAATTAAGGTAAAGGCACAAAACCCAAAAATGACCATGTATAAAAGAAAGAGTGAGGGAATTCAACCATAACTAGGTGAGTTTCATCATACATTCCCATAATGTTGGGAGCATTCTCCTAAGCCAAAGACTATTTTTCCATGCAAAATATCTTTTCTCTAAGTACTCTAATATGATATGTATGGACTAGTAGTGTTGGGGTTATTCCCTTGAGTTAGGGACCATATTCTACATAGGATGTCCCCTCTCTTAGTACTCCAACAATACATATACTTAATCTTAATTAATATGAGAAAATCCCAACCCAATCCATTCATTTTATTATGTTATCACTTATTATCCAACTCACTTATAGAGCTCTCCTATGCAGGGCACTAGTCTTTATACATAGGATCCTTTGGCAGCCCCTTCTAGGCCTCAACACCTATGGTGAGCCACTCACCTAGGGTTCCTACCCTACTCCAAAATAATCCTAACATAGCATAAAAATAAACACAAAATAATACATCTCAATGAAGCCATGTGCCTTTTGTTTAATAGTTAAAATGACAATATTATACCAAATTAAATGATTTACCAAAACATATCAAACAATAAAAAAAACATGAAAAAACTCATAAATTTGTGCATTTTTCCCTTGTACCCGCACATTAATCTCTTACTCTTGTGCTTCTATTATATCTATGCATCCATCAAGAAATAAGGCACCTCTATATGATATATCTATGCATTTACTATTCCTACACATATGTTCAATAGACCATCACCTATCTTTATTAGAACTATGCATATGTATTCTTTTCACTAGTTATGTACATTCATCAAGCATAATTGCACATCTATTTGATAGAATTGTGCACTTATTATATCAAGGCTAATAATTGGCAGAATGATAATAATTGGGTGTTTGCAGGTTGTGCATATGTTTCCTACAACTGTGCATGTGTGTAGTATACCTATGTATCTATTTTGAAAGGATGAAAAAATAATAATGAATTCTTGAATGGTGCTTCTAGATCTAGCTCAAATATAGGATGCTCTAAACATATTCCTTGGTTGAGATTCTAGATGGAAACTTCTTCCTGATGCCCCTAGTCATACAATTATGGTCGTACAATTAAAGTTTAATTCAAGGAAACCAACACAGAACCCAACAATCAATTTAAATACTCAAGAACACAACATGAATGCATCACCACTACAAGGAAAGAAGGAAAACAAACAACTGGTAAACTTATTTTTCCATATCTTAAGAAGTATTTTATATAATAAATTATGATGGCAGTGTTTAGAGAGAGAGAGAGAGAGAGGTTTTGACCTCCCTATTCTTCCTTAAATGTTGTAGGTGAGGTGTGATTTGTTGATCATGTTCTTAAGCTTTCATACTCTCTAGTTGTCTCCTTCATCCCAAATTTCTCTCATGGTTCTACTTGTGGGAATTTCCACCAATAAAATTTATTTGACAACAGTTTCTGCCTCATTTCTTCCAATGTTTTCTTTTTCTAGGAATGCTCCTATTTTATAGGAGTCCAAAATTTTTGTAATGGTTGAACCCATTACAACTAGCATCCAACTAATGTTTGATTTATTAAATAAACTTATTTGTTTATGTTTTGAAGGTTTTTTTGATATACCTAAGTCTAGGTGGTCAAGGAGGTTCAAGTCCAAGATTTTTTTTGGTGTATTTGTAGAGTACTTCCATCTCACTTCATAGGTCATGGTTTCAAATCTTGTGACCTTTTTTTATCCTTAGCCTTCAAGTGGTCTTGCTAAGTCATGAGTTCAAAACTTTTTTCCTTTAAAATATTTATGAAGAGTTAAGTGGATGAGTTGGTTGTGTGTGAAATTGAAGGGTGTAAAGTTCTAAGTTCAAACCTCTTAAACATTTTTTATTCCTTTTATCTATCTTCTTTATTCCCTCTTTCATTTAATATTTATAAAAGATTGTAATTTAATTACACAAGAGATAACATCACATCCTAGCAATAACATATGTGCATATACATATATATATATATTCAACTATATGTGTGCACCCATATGTACTTGGCTATATATATATATATATATATATATATATATATATATATACTTCCAATCATAAAACTAAAATAACACATAAATAAAACATCATTAAACCAAACAAGAATAAAAATTCCCAGGTTCTCAATTTGTGTAGATGACTCCCCTAATAGAACTTCTAGGCTCAAGGTGCCTATATGGATCATGGTTCTATCTCCAAATCAATAGCTAATATAGAGGTTTTTAGTACCTACTCCTACACACACCTACATCACCAACCAAACCAACATGCATATCTATAAATAATATCATGATGATAATATCAGACAATAGTATAAGCATTATGTGGGTTGATAAGGTTAGAAATCAATAGAATCCATAATCCATATATGAAAGCATATAAAATATATCAGAGGAAATATATTTCAAGTAATATCAAATCTCCTACTGCTATCATAAACTATAAGAACAAATCTAGTATCTCATAATAATTCTCAAATCAAGTCACTAGGGTGGCATTGCAATTTCTTCTGCAATAAAATATAATTTATCTAAGATTTCTCTTAATACATCTCAACAAGCGTCTTCCATAGCTTCCTTGCAAAGGATTCTTGAGGTTTCAAGACATAATATGATTAGACCATTTACTCTACAATCCATAACATCATGTTTAGAAGCTTCATCTTAATATATAGGTTTCATGACATTCTTATTTACAACATCCTACAGAAATCAATATATTGAATGATCCTTCATCTTTATCTTCATCATTTCTAAATTATTTCTAAAGAAATTCTCTAGCTCTATTCTTCCTAAAGAACTTATTGTTTTTAAATTCATGTAAGAATATCATAAACTATGTTTTAAGTTGCAACTCAAATCTAGGTAAGTTCAAAAAACCCAACAATCCACAACTAAAATGAAAGGGGGTCTAATTCTAAAACTTGTAATTGTAAGAAAATTAAAGTAGTGAACCAATTTTGTTCACTAACCTTAAGGGGATGGTAATTTAAAAATAAATGTATATATTTACAATATTTACAGAAAGATAACATAAAAAACATGCACACCACACAACAATGATTCACATGGGGGAAACCCTTTCGAAAGAAAGAAAAAAATCCATGCTCCTAAAGTTAACATATTATTCAAAAATGAATAATAAATTACATTATACTTTGAGACCAACCTTTTCACGAGAGTTTCACCAACTAGATACCTAGAAGAAATTGAATAACTATAAGACTTTTACACACACCATCCTTTCATATAGCTAATATATAGGAGATACCATACATGAAATTGTTATATAGTATTACAAAATCATATGCTAAAAACCACTTATAAAGAGACACTTATATTTAATCAAGATGCCCTATGATGTGTCAAAACATACCTCAAAATGTGTAAATCCATTTATGTGTTCAACACATTTTCACATTTTCTACTTAATTAGATCCAACTTTTGGAGGCCATAACTTTTGAATCAAGTTTTTTATCAAAAGCATGCAACATTTTTATCATATTTTAACCCTCATTGATTAAAACATTTTTATGTCATTTCAAATTATCTAAAGTCTTTAAAACTAAACTCATTAAACTTCAAAAATAAAATTTAGAATTATTGAAACTAGACGTGGTCTTATAAAATATATTTATCAACATGTTTATCTAAACCATCTCAACATTTTGGAAAAGTTATGGGAATATTTGTGCTCAATTGAAAACTAATTTAGAGACACTTTTCTTGACACTTTTTTGTTTATTTGCTATGAGATGATTGAGTATGAAAGACGCATTAGTCCAAGACAAACCCTTTTTTTATTTGCTAAGTTTGAAGGAACAAAATAAAGATTACACAAATTTATTGATCTGCATTCTCATGCCTTAGGGTTTTTTTTGTTTAAATATACAATCCCTAACAAATTAATCAAAATAGTAAATATGCATATATTTAGAATTTCTAAAAAATTGACTTAGAAAGAAAACAAATATATATTAATTACAAAAAGAAGAATGTAATCATAATTATTATTTTCTTTAATCAATGAAATTATAGTATTATAGTATTATTAGACTTATAAAGAAAACAAATATATATTAATTACAAAAAGAAGAATGTAATCATAATTATTATTTTCTTCAACCAATGAAATTATAGTATTGTCAGACTAAACTATATGAAATAACTATTAGATTATATATCCAACTATTAACACATAAAAAATTGTTAAAAAATAATTTTAAATTTATATAATAATAGACAAAATAATAATAATAATAAATTAAATTAATTTATTTGTTGAATTAATATATTTAAATACAATCAAACTTATAAAATAAAATATAGAATTTTCTCCTTTATAAATACTAATCCAGCCTCATAGCAATGGCACTGTCTATCCAGGGGCCAAAATGCATTTTTATTAATTAATTATAAATTTTTATATGAATGTTAATTTGTTAAAAAAATACAAACAAATTAATTATGCAGGTGCATTTTGGTCCCTATATAGACAAAACCCATAGCAATAGCAATTAGTCATTTGCTGATTATTATTATTATTTTATTGAACAAAACTTTGAAAAGATTTTCAGGTTTTTGAAACACAGCCCCACAATGATCCACTTAAACCAATTAACTAAAGAGGAAACTTTTTTTCATTTACAAATCTCTTGTAAACCTAACTTGGGTTTGATAGAACTGCAATCAATAATTCAGCACGAGTTCATTGAATAAGTGAAAAGGATATCCACAAATATTTCCCCATTTACATATTGATTTGAGAATTTATTCCACCCACCTACTCCGTCACGTTTAAAGCATTCAAAGCTTTCATATTACTCAACTGCCCACCATACTTTTATTATTATATCATTTAACTTTCCTACTTAATGGGAGCAAGCATTATTTGGACGAATTTAAACCAAGCAAGTATGAATGGTTGAGAAGTAACATCATTAGGTTGGGCTTGAAGAAAACTTAAGAAGGAAGATATAATTGGCATCTAAGGAAGCTTTTAAAACAAGGTTGTAGTTTCATTTCATTATAGGTTTTACAAATGTAAAAATTAGTATAATGAAAATAATTGCATTCGAATAATAAGGAATTCATGATAGATTAGAGTTTTGAAAATTAAGATTAAAATAATTTGATTGATTTTGATGATTTTGTGTGGTTGTTTATAACTTTGATTATAATATTTGAAATGTTATTATCGAGGTATTTAAATTTGGATGTTTTAAAAGTAGAATGGAGAAATGTGAATTAGGTAATTTTCAGAAATTAAATGAAGTATATTTTATAGGTATGTGTTTGGTATTTTATTTGAGAAAATGATTTTTTACTATCGATTTGAGATATTTAAAACATACAAATAAAGACAAACTTACACCTACATTTATAATTTAAAAAGTTGATTTTGTTGATGAACTCAAATAAAGTGTTTTACACAACCATCTTCCCCTAAGATAAACATATTCCTTAATATGATGATTTAAATAAAATTTAGAATATAACAAATAACAATGCAATTGATGTCTCTATGATTGTAATGCCTTGCTTGGGAACCCAAGAGAAAGCAAAGTTTCCAAACATAAATTTGACACAAACTTTTTTATATGTTACATCAAATATACTTAATACAACATGAATTCAAAAGCAAGATAAATTATAACTTTATTAAACATTAAATAATATTACTTTAATCTTTCCAACTTTCTCAATGGTTCCAAAGACATGGTTACTTTTAAATTATACTAATTACACTACTCAGTTAGATCATATTAATTATACAATCCAAAGTAAATGATCATTAAATAATGTTACTTTCATCTTTCCAACTTTCTCAAAGTTCTCAAGATATGGTTACTTTAAAACTATACTAATTACGCTACTTGGTTAGATCATAATAATTATAGAATGCAAAACAAATGATGTATTATTATAATCAAATTTGTGTTGGAAATCTTAATTGGACACCAAGATACTGGGAGGGGTGGCGGGGGGGGTGGGTGAATCAGGATCTATAATACCTTAACCTTTTCAACTAGTGTACAATGCATTCACCACATTTACCATCTCATATCCAATTGCTTATGCATGCACTACACAATCAAACCTTAATAACATATGGATCTAATCTATCATTCACATGCATGAAAAGTGATCACATGACACAAAGATTTTGGTTACCCAAAAACATTTCAGAATGAAGGTAAAACTGGGGTGGGGATGACACCCACAAATCTTCACTATTGCAGTAAAAAAGTTAGCCTATTAGGGTTACAATGTTTGACCATATCAATGATTTACCTTGTGAGGGGTCTACCATTTTAAAATCTTTTAACACTATTAAATCTCACCTTGTTAGAGGACTTCACAGTTACAACAAAGTAAGGAGTCTATTAGGAGATTTACAAAGATCTATTAAGACCACTCTATTAAGATATTTACCCTAACTCAATCTGTTAAAATTGATTCAATACTTGATCCTCAGTTTTCTCTGATAACTTGATATTAGATCTCCTCTTTCCAATATGATCTGATCCTTGATTTGATAAAGCTTTTATGTCCTTCACTTCTTGACTAGTTGCTTGCTCTATTATGGATTAACAAAACTTCTTTGCCTTTTTTGCAATGTTCACACATTCACACTTGGATTGCATGAATAGCTTGTTTGCTCCTTCATATCATCACGTGCTTCACCACCATCTAACTATATCATAATAGGTCAAGTTCTGCCCTATTTAAAGATATCATAAAAAGTTTTCTAGATGCTTCCTTATTTTGCCTCTCCATCTGATTCGTTGATCATAAAATATAGGGATTTGTGATACACCTCATAAAATGTGTAAAACTCTTTGTAACAAACTCTACAAATATTAAATATCACATCCATATCAGCTTGAAATGGTTTTCCTCAAAGTTTGTATCATTCCTGACTCAAATGTAAATTTTGCATTGCTTAGCACTTATTGTTTCTAACACTCCACACTCAATGTTTGTGTTGTTGACGCCCGATCTCTAGTATATTTGGTACCTTCTATATAACTCAGCTTCAATATGCTTGAACTACTTGGTCAACATTGGACTCGAGTTTTATTGAAAATACTTGGCAACCACATACTTGCTCGGCTCCTATAGAGCTCAGTATATACAAGCCTTTTCGTATGACTCAGCCTATATAGAGTAGCTCAATCACAATGATGACCATCTGACTTTGCCTAGTAAATGACTAAGTGTTTGACACTAATACACAACATCAATTAGAGAGACCAACAATCTCCCCCTTTGACATTAGTGGAAAAAACACTTTTTCATGATTGTATTGTTACAATACTAATATGAGTATTCCCCCTAAGCCTGTGACTCAATTCAAAAATAGAGCTACAGAACTTGACTTATGTCGAATAAACAAATAATGAACTTTATTTATTTATTTATATTTATATATTTATATACACACACACACACATGACTCTAAGTAATCTGATTGTTTCATTTTCATACTTTGCCTTCTAATCTCTTCTGAACTCTGAATACACACACACACACACACACACACACACACACATGACTCTAAGTAATCTGATTGTTTCATTTTCATACTTTGCCTTCTGATCTCTTTTGAACACTGAATGCTTCTGAAATCCATTGCATTCCCCTTGTTCTTTTCATCATTTCTTCTTTCCTCCATTCAAGATATGTAATCATCATTATGTTCCCCCTTATTTTTTTCACTTATGTCTATTGTTGGTGTTGAATGTGTGGAATCAAACCATATTTTTCAATAAAAGGTTTGTGTATTTGGATAATCACAACAAATGTGTGATCCCAAGTAGTCCTTGCTAATTCCAAAGTGTGATTTTGTAACTAGAGCCTAGCTTCCAAATCAATTAAATTGTTAGTCACTAAAAGATTATGATCTTCATTTATAAGATCTTCGATTGTTTTGATTTCTCTCTACATGACCTTCAGGTGAGGTATCAACTTTGATTGAATAGAGATCAACTGTGATCTCATGTTGTTGTCAGCTACCTGAAGCTCAACCAATTTTCCTTGAGCATTCAATAACTTATTATAGTGTTGTGAACTAGATTCAGTTGGCTACAAAATAATGTTTCTTGATGTCTTCATGTCAACTTGAATCTGCTAGATGTCAGCTTGAAGGTCACTAATGAATCTTGGAACATCACATAAAGTAGTGTACAAATCTTGTACTTTCTAAATTATTTCTATTGTGTTTTGTGCATGTTATTGCAGTTGAACTTCCTACTTGGAAATTGTTGTAGAAACTTTGTCTACAACCTTAATCTAAAATTTCTTTGTAGACCAATCTATCAATTTCTCATTTGATTCAATGTCTCTAACATTGATTTGATCAACAATATTTACAAGCTGAGAAATTATTGGGGCTTGAACATCAAAATTTTGAATATCAAATGCCTCAACAAAATATCTTCAACATCATGTAGTACCTACCTCTATTGATCTTCTCTCCTCATCTCTTCCTATTTCTTCTTCTTTGCCAAAATTACTTGCAGCAAAATTGTTTCCTCAAGAGTGAGATTTGCCAAATCCATTTGTGGCATCTCAATCACTTCAGCTAGACTAACTTCAATATCTAAAGAGAGAGGTTCTTTATTGCTTTCTTTTTTCAAAGAGTAGAAGTGTTGCTACTTGACACTTCTTTACAAGATGGTGAGGGGGTATCACCACTCGTCATGTCTATACATTAGTGCTAGAGACAACAATAGTAGCACTTGGCTCTACTTTATTTTCCTCCTTATTTAGCTCATTGCGAGGACCTGACAGTTGTGGTCCTTGTTAACTTATGCTTCCTCTTGCTCCTCATTGTTTGCATCTAAGGGAATCTTGTTAGCATGAATGTTGATGATACTACTTTGGGGGAGTATCCTAAGCATTAGAAAGTATTGACATGTTGCATTCATGACTATGTTTCTCATTGATGTCAACATAATATGGTTTCTGTAAAGACTAACTAAGTAGCTGATGGAGATCTCAGTCGTACAAAAAATGGTTTGATTATCAAGTGATGCATGGTCATGGACATGTTCAGCACAATGTTCTGATCATGTGGTTCAATGTGCAGAGTCTAAGTTGAAGATGTATGAAAGTTGTACCTAATTTATAGAGAGAAATTCAGAGACAAAGAATTTGGAAAGCAATTCTTGATATTTGTTTGATATCTTTCATCTGATATGTAATGAGAAGATGCATAGTATGGCAGTGATAGAGGATAGTCTTTTGGTGATGTTAGCAAGTGTGCAAGCCCTAGTATCACACGTGTACAATTTTGTATAGACTATGAGCCAAAAGTGCTATTGTAACTATAATTAATTAATTATCTTATTATAATTAATTGGAAAATCCTCAAGGCTGACTCAAGGAATTATTTTGAAGATATGGTATAAAGGAAAGATGGTTTCCTTGATTGTAAATTTTCATGATCATTTTATGAAGTTTGAAGTGCAAAAAGGAGGAGACTGTTTACTAAATGTGAGTAAGCGATCCAAGGGATTATTGGATGGGATTTTTGTGATATGGTTACAAGGTATGAAGGAGTAGAAGTCTACTTGATAGGATAGAGGAAGACGAAGGAATTACATTTCATTTCTATTATTCTACAAGGAATGATATAGAGATCATTTGGATACAAGGTTCATTGGTCTTAACCTTGAAGGTGTTTGGCAATGGTTCTAGTTGTCTTCCACAACTCCTAATAGGGTTGGCACAACTCCTAAAAAGGTTAGCACAACTCCTAATAGGGTTTGAATCTCCTAACAAGGATTCAAAGTCTCCTAATAGTGACTCATATGTATTGAATGTATTCATAGACTCCTAATAGGGTCCATCCTCTAACAAGGAATATTTATATTAGTACATCATCTTGTGGGTACCATCCCCACTAGGGCTTTCCCTCTAATCAAGGGTTTCCCTAGTTAACATAACTCATCTCATCACTCTCATCATCTTCAATAGTATCTGTCTCAGTGTCTTTTTCTTTTATTGCTAGAGCAAAAATACTCTTCCAGAGTAACTCATTTTTTTGAATTACAGCATCAATATTATTTTGTAGTATCATAAAAATCCTAAATTTAGGAATGAATTTATTCCTATACCTCTCCAAAAATGTTTCCTTTTTTTCTTCCAATAGATCAGGCATAACCTTGGCTAATGTTCTTGTTCCAATGTTTTTCTCTTCTTATTCTTCTTCCTATTGCTACCTTCTAACAAGTCTATTATAAAAATGTAAAGGTATCTTCTTCTCTACTTCATTTTGAGCTAACTTATGATTTTCCACCATATCAATCATGGCCTCCTCAACTTTTATTATATCATCATTATCAAGTGTTTCATGTTTCACAAAAATTTTCTTAGGTCAACATGTACCTCATCAATGGTTCTTGTTCTCCCTGTGGGTGGTCCTTTAACCAATCTTATCCTTTTTGGTTTTATCCCACTAGACTTGGTAGTATAGACTATTCTTTGTTTTGTAGATTGCTCAGCACTAGATTCTACCCTGGCTCTTGGTTTGGTAGGTGGTGGATGAGATATGGGTGTCACCATTGGCTTCTTTTCATTTCTTTTAGCCTTATTTCTATGTGGTGTGACAACAACTAA
The DNA here is from genome assembly GCA_028749045.1 of Cupressus sempervirens. Classification (NCBI taxonomy): domain Eukaryota; kingdom Viridiplantae; phylum Streptophyta; class Pinopsida; order Cupressales; family Cupressaceae; genus Cupressus; species Cupressus sempervirens. The sequence goes on along the minus strand of CM053787.1, from coordinate 842,783,741 downwards.
GGCTTTACCCTTAACTCATTTTTCTCTTCCTCATCACTACTACCCTTATCTTCATCTTCTCCAAGACCTTATGTTTGTTAGAATATATAGTCCACCAATATAACTGAGAGGAGGGGGGTGAGTCAGTTATCCAACTAATATCACAATTATCAACATTAAGAAAATTTAACCATATGAGAAATATAATTAGAAACCACAACAAGATACCCATACACAATAACACTAGATATGTTAACTAGAGAAACCCTTATTTAGAGGGAAAATGTTAGTGGGGATGATACCCACAAGATGATGTACTAATATAAATATTCCTTGTTAGAGGATGGACCCTGTTAGGAGTCAATAACAACATTTAGTACACATCAGTCCTTGTTAGGAGATGTTGAATCCCTGTTAGGAGTTGTGGAAGACAGTTGGACCCACTACCTAAACACCTTTAAGGGAAAGACCAATTAACCCACTATCCAAATGATCTTTGTATTATTCCTTGTACAATAATAGAAATAAATAATACTTCCTTCCTCTATCCTATCAACTAGACCTCTGCTCCTTCTGATCTTCTAACTAGATCACAAAACTCGCATCCAAAAATCCCTTGGATCGCTTACTCACATTCAATAAACACTCTGCTCCTTTTCGTACTTCTCACTTCATACAAAGATCACAACATGCTTACTCATGTTAAAAACAAGGAAAAATATCTTTTCTTTATACCATATCATCAAAATAATTCCTTGAGTCAACCTTGAGGCTTTCCCAATTAATTATAATAAGATAATTAATTAATTACAATTACAATAGCATTGGCAGCTCACAGTCTATATAAAACTTCACACATGTGATGTTAGGGCTTGCACATTTGATAACATCACCATCTAACTGTCCTTTGTCACTGGATGATTGTGCATCTTCTTATTACATCTTAGATGAAAGATATAATACAAACATCAAAAACTTCTTTCCAAGCACCATGTTTCTATATTGCTCTCAGTAAATCAAGTACAACATCTATACATCTTTGACTTACATGGTGTGCATTAAACCATGTCATTAGGACACTATACTAAACATGTCCATGACCATGCATCACTAGAAAAGAAAAGCCTTGTCCATACAATTAAGATCTCTCTCTGCTATTCTATCAATCTTCACAAACTTACTACTATGTTGACATCAATGATAAACACAGTCGTGAATGCAACATGTCAATGCTCTCCAATAGGATACTCCCCCAATGTAGTATCATTAACATTCATGCTAACAATCTCCCCCTTTGGCATTGATGGAAACATAGATGAAAATATCTAAGTTCCACATATACCAAAATAGTTCTCTTCTACTGTTCTTATTGTACTTATCTTCTCAAATCCTCTTATCAATCAAATCTAAAATTCTTTGGGACACTTCTCTATTCTTCTTCTTCCTCTTTTGGGTTGGAAATAGTTGTTTATAGTAAACAACTCGCAATACATATCTCCCCCATAGAGATATTCCTCTTTCTTTCTTACATGAATCTTTCTAAATCTCCCTAATAACTATGTCTCCCCCATTCATGTACATATCTCCCCTATTCATACTTAGGAGAATTTTTTCATGCATATTCTCTCCCCCATTGACATCAATGAAAAATTTCTCATTATGTCAATTTACTACTCCAAGTCTTCAACTAGCGTAAGTGTCCAAATACATTATTCATGACCAAATGCAAAGAGTCCTCAATGACTCAGCTCATCTTAGATACTCCCCCATATGGGAAGCATCAACATTCAATCTAGTCTAATAATAGTGCTTTGTACTACTAGATTGATGTGATTACTACATTATCTACAAAGAAGTAGGTAGGGGAATAAACCCAAGCATACCTCTCAAGTACTCAAATGTATCTTTAGGTAAAGGCTTGTAAAGATATTTGTAATATGATCTTTAGTACTCACATACTCTAATCGGATCTCTTTTTATATTGCCTTCTCTCTCAACACGTGATACTTAATAGATATATGCTTAGTCTCTGAATGCAATACATGAGTCTTAGACATAATCATTGTACTTGTGTTATCACAGTAAATGATAACAAGTTCTATAAAATCAATTCTAATATCCTTCAGCGTCTGTTTCATCCACATCACTTGATTACAATTATTTACTGCTGCAACATACTCTACCTCAGCTATACTTTGATAAATACAATATTGTTTCTTTCTTAGCCAAGAAACCAATCTTAATCCAAGAAATAATGCTCCACAACTGGTGCTCTTTCTTTCATCCATATTTCCTACCCAATCTACATCAATATATGAACATAGAGTAAAATCACTTGATCTATCATACCAAATTCTATAGTCAGATGTTCCTTTCAAATATATGAATATCCTCTTTATTGTTCCATAATGATGTTGCTTAGGATCAACTTGAAATCTAGCTATAATCCCAACTACATTTTATATATTTGGTTTGGTGTGAGTTAGATATTTCAAACCTCCAATCATGGATCTATACTTCTTTTTCTAAACTATAGGTGTCTCATCCTTGTTAGATAACTTATGACCAATTATCATAGGTGTACCAATAGGCTTAAAAATTTCCAATATAAATCTCTTCAATTAGTCTTCCAAGTACTTAGCTTGTGAGTTGAAACTACCATCATTTATCTTCACAATCTACAACCTTATGAAAAACTTCATTTCTCCTATCATGCTCATTTCATCAGCAAATTTATCGCTCACTTCATCATTTCCTCCAAATATGATGTCAACAACAAATATTACTATTATCAAAAAACCATTCTCAATTTCTTTCAAATATAACTTATTATCTATTGTACCTTTAGCAAATCAAAGTTTTTCTAAATAGTTATCCAACCTTGCATACTAGGTTCTAGGTGCTTGCTTCAGGCCATATAGAGCTTTCTTTAGTCTACATGCCATATCTTTGTCTTCTATTAGAGAAAAACCTTCAAGCTGCTCAATATATGCCTCTTCTTCAAGTTCTCCATTCAGGAAGGTTGATTTAACATCCATCTGATATACTTTGAACTTTTTATTCATTGCATAAGCCAAGAACATTCTTATTGCTTCCATTCTAGCTATAAGTGCATATGTCTCCTCGTAGTCTATGCCTTCTTATTATGAATATCCCTTGCATACAAGTCTATCCTTGTTCCTCACAACTTCACCTTGCTCATTCATCTTGTTTCTGAATACCCATTTGGTTCCTATAATATTCTTGTCTTTAGGTCTAGAAACTAACTCCTATGTTTTATTCTTCACAATCTAATCTAATTCTTCCTCCATTGCTTGAATCTAATGATCATATTTATAAACTTCATTTGCACTTTTAGGTTCAACTTTAGAAATCAAGCATATCTCTTTATTAACTCTATTTCTTTTCATCATACCTTTGTCTTTGCTTCTAATTATCTGCTCTAGATAAGGTGATTCTTTGTCACATTCCCATTAGGGATAGGAGTTGACATCTCAACTCTTATCTCACCTCTAGGTTTAGACCTTTGCTCTCCTCTTTACTCAATAGTTAACACATCATTATGTAGATCATTTTTAGTCTCAAAGAAAACTTCATTGTTATGTCTAACTATTCCAGAATTATCTTCTCCTTCATCCAAATTGTAATCTAACATCTTTTCCTTAGTTCTAAACTTTTTATCAATCTTTACATTTGTGCACTAAACTATTTTCTTAGTTCTGTAATTAAAAAATATGTATTCTTTTTTTTTCCATGAATAGCCAAAAAACATACCTTCATCACTTCTTGGATCAAACTTACCAACATCACAATCTCTCTTAATTTAACACTTGCTTCCAAATATTATGAAATACTTAACTAATGGTGAATGACCAAACCATAGGTGTCTTGCTCATACCTTTTCTAATTTGTACTCAATTCATAGTGTACACTATGAATTAACTACTTCTCTCCAAAACGTCTTGGATACATCATTCTCAAACAAAATTGCTCTTGCAACCTATGCTACTAGTCTATTTCTGCAATCTCATTCTATTTAGGTGTCCTAGGTGAAGATAATTGCCTTTTGATTCCATTATCTTCACAAAATATGTTGAAGTCTTTAGAGGTGAATTCTCCTCCTCTATCTGATCTTAAAAGTTTATCTTAACACCAGATTCATTCTCAACTCTATTCTTAAATATCTTAAACTTCTCAAAAACTTCAAACTTCTCTTTAAGAAATGCTATCCACATCATCCTAGTGAGATCATCAACTAAAATCATAAAATACCTTTCACCATAGAATCTTCTTATTCTAAAGGAACCACTCAGATATGTATGAAAAATCTCCAACTTCTCTGTGGTTGTGAACTTCTTGATGGGAAAAGATACCTTCTTCTTCATAGCCAAAATACATTCTTTTCAAACCATGTTAGTATGCCTTATTATCTTAGGTAGATCTCTAATTGTAAATGTGTTGCTACTCTTCACAATGTTATCAAAGTTAATATGATAGAATCTCCTATGCTATAACTAACTATTATCCACTTTGGCAACCAAAAAAGTCATTTTAGTTCGATTCAACCAAAATATATTACCTTTGGACTTAGTTCCAATTCCAATCATCTTACCATCCTTATCCTTGATAGTGCAAGTCTTTTCTATGAATTGCAATTTATATCCTTTGTCCACCAACTATCCAACACTCAACAAATTATGCTTCAATCTATTAACCAAATTAACATCATCAGTGTTAGTTTTTCCATCTAAAGTAATGGATTCAATCCCTATAATATAACAAGCTACATTGTTACCAATTCTAAAAATATCTCCATTATAGCTTTTAAATTTAAAAAACTTAATCATATCACCAATCATGTGATGTGAACAACCATTGTCTATTATCCAATCAAATTTTTATTCAACCTGGGAAACTAGAGTCTTTTCTTCTATAATTTATCTATCAAGATCATCTTCCTTAATAGCTACAAATCCTAGCTTATCATCACTTTCAATTTGATCTCTTTCATCAGATTCCTCATCTTCATTAGCATACAAACAATTTCTATCTCTTCTAGGCTTAAACTTTCCTTTATACTTTTTCTCTCTTTTAGGACATTTAGATACATAATGATAAAACTCATTAAATGTCCAACATCTAAGGATATTCTTACCATATTTTTCTCTTCTCACAAGAAGTTCTATACCTTCTTCAACCTTCTTTTCTTCATCAGATCTGGTTCTACCACTACTAGCAAAATCTTCATGTGTGCTTGCACTTCAAGAAAGGCTTGGCCAAACATTCAAGGCACTGAAAGTGTTGGTATCAATTTGCTTTTGACATTTGAGTGTCAACACACTTAACCAATTCTTCAGTTAATGTTGAGTATAATACAGAAGCCAAGCTACAGTATATGTTGAGCCAGAAAATTCAATAGGTGCTGAGTGAACTTTAGGTACTGAGTGATCTTTAGGTATTGAGTAAAGTTCAAGTGCCAAGAAAATTATAGATGTCAAGTCATTATAGATGCCAAGTGAGACAGAGTTACTATAGGAGCCAAGTGAGCTAGTTTTTCTATATGTTTCGAGCATCAGCAAACTAGTAAGTGCCAAGTAACAAAAAATCAGCATATGAGTTTGTATATTCACAAACCCAGATGTAAACCCTTTTTGAAGCTAACATAGGATGAATCTCAAAGGATCCTAAAGATAAGATCAAATCTTTTTCATTACTTATGTAATCAACATGCATCCAATAAGAAAAATGGAGAAGGCATGCAACCAATAAGAGAAGTGCAAGAATCAAGCGAGAAATGAATAATTAATATTGACCGTAGATTCATACCTAACCCTAAGTCTTCAAAGCCTTTAAAAGGAGGATGAAACCCCATTATGTATATGCATGAGAAAAGTGTATGGGTGAATTATAGAAAAGTGCAGAAGGGTATAAAGACTTCATGAAGAATAGAGTAGCATTACAGAATCTAGTTGATCAAGAACAAAGTATCAAAGTTTCGAAGAGTGACATATCAGATCAAGCAAGGATCAGAGTAGATAGAGCTAAACAAGGATCTGGAATCAACAATTGAGGATTGCAAGTTATCAAGTCAAGAAATTCTACCATAATTTCTAAGAATTGTATTGTAAGAATGGAAATCCTATGTTGATAGGTTGGCTTAGCAACTATATTGGTTTAGCAGCCATATTCTAGATCCTTAATAGGATTGTAAATCCTTTAACATGGTAGCACTCCAAGTGAATGTTTGTAAATCCTTTAACCAGGTCACTTTTAACAGGGTATAAAGTCTTTAACAAGATAGGCCTTTCATAGGGAAGACCATTGGAAGTGGTCAAACTTTGTAATCTTGAATAGTTACATATTGTTGCAATGATACTTTGTGAGTGTCATCCCCACCCCAATTTTACCTTCTCATTTTGGAGGGTTTCTGGGTTATCAAATTTTGTGTTATCTTATTTCATGCATTTCTTTACTTTTATGTTCATTAGATGAATTAGATGCATGTGAATGTTTTCAGCTAAAAGGTTTTGAAATGGTTAAAGTTAGTTACTTCTGATTCACCCCCCACACCCCCCCGCTCCCTCCCCCCTTCTCAGAAGTAAATCTTCCCACTTGTAAATTTCAACAATTGGTATCAGAGCCTAGTTCTCACAAGGAGGAGCCTTATAGCTTGGAAGAAAGATCTGGAAATGGAAGTCTACAAACTTGGGAAGATCATAGAGAATCAAGCAATTGATATATAACTTGCTTTACATGCTTTGGAAGAAGCTAGAGAGGAACTAAGAACATCCTTAAAGAAAAGATGAGAGATTGCCATAGCTAAGAATGATACATAATACAAGGAGATTGACACCTCAAATCTGTTTACAAATGGAGATTCCAAAGAGTTTGATGTAGCAGTAGTAGATCTAATGGAGAAAAATAGAGCTCAAGTAGAAGAAATCAGAACACTCAAGCTTGAACAAGAGTCACAACCCATGATTCTTTGTGAAGTAACTAAACAGAAGAAAAGAGCCATTGAAGACAAGGCTATGCTAGAAGAAGACAAGAGAAACCTTGCAAATAGACTAGAAGAAAAGTCAATTGAGCTTGCCAAAATTTCAAACATGCAGCTAGACACTCTAAGTCAGATGATGAATGCACATCATGAACTAAATATCAAGGACATTGAGATCTTTATACTGAAGATGCAAAATTAACAATTGCAAAATGACCTAAAAAGAGAGAAGGAGATTGTAGAGAGCTTCAACAAACCTAATGAGGCCATCAAGTACTTTGAGTAGCTATTGAAATCATGAAGGGCTAGCAATGATACTTTAGGACTAGGATACACCAACACTAAACAAGGAGAGTCATCCAAGACTACAGAAGAAAGAAGTAACAAAGGTAAGAACACTAAACCTACTTGTCATTTATGTGGTAAAACAGGACATACCTCTAATGTATGCAGGAGCAAGAATACCCATCAGCATGACAAACCTAAGAATGTGAGTGACTGTCATAAGTGCAAAATGCAAGGACATCAAGCACATGACTGTAGGACTAGGACTATCAAGACACCAAGATTTGAAGGTACACCCAATCAGCCAACAAGAGGAAATAACCATGGACATCACTACAATTGGGACTACAACACCAGGTAAAGTTTTTATTACTGTTAGGAATATGGACACATTCCTAAAAATTGCATAAGAACACATTTTAGAGGGAACTACAAAAAATGGTTGAGCCAAACCACATGTTTCAATTGCTCAAAGGCTAGTCATATCAACAGAAATTTCCCTACAAGGTCAAAAGCACCCAACTCAAAGAACAACAAAGGTAAAGAGAAGGTAGATGTTGAACACATCAAAGGAGAAATGAATAAGACATGGAAGAAGAAAGATGGGTGTAGCACATCAAATAAAGGGATCACTTCACCTAAAAGGTCAAGTAGTCACACTTCATCAAACTAAGAAAAGAGAAGGCATAAGGGACTAATTTACAAAGCTTTATCATACATTAGTTCCTAAACAAGTACTAAAATGAAGAGATCAACATGATTAAAGATGCAAAGTTAAAATTTTGAAGATTTTGCAAGTGTTGCTGAGTTGCCCTTAGATGCCGAGTAAAATTCTAGTGCATGCCAAGTTAACTGTCAAAAATAGTAGAAGCCGAATGATTAGTTGGAGCCAAGTTGGTAGAGGAAGCCAAGTAAAAAGGAAAATTTAGTTGAAGCTAAGTAAAGAATACTCTTGTGGATGTCGAGTGGTTGAAAAACTAATGGAAGCTGAGTAATGCAAAAATCCTTCAAAAGCCAAGTGGACAGCTATAACTGCACTAAGCATTAAATGTAGTGAAAATAGGGTATATTATCGCATTTTCAATCATTTTTCCTCATCATGAACAAAGAGCAAAGATGAAAAGGAGTGTAGAGCAACTTCATAGCAAAGAATCTAGTGTATAAGTAGATTTCAATAGCATTTCAACACAATTTCATTGATCTTGAGGTATTTACATTTGTGTCGAGCTATGTAGTTTTATATTTTCTTTGTGTACAAACCCTAGATTGTAAAAATGGCTTCTAGCTCTAGGAAAACTCAGGAGAAGGAACCATTTGAAGTCCAACTAGTGTCCAATAAAGTAACACAACCTGATTTCTATCCAATACCAAAGGTAGCATATAAAAATGACCCAACTGGAGCCCTATCTGTCATACCCTCCAAAGTAGTTATGGTTCAAGATGTAAGGAGATGTTACAATTGTAAGATTGGAGCCATAGGAGACATGGAAATGAGAGAAGCCTATGAGAAACTATGTAAAAATGGAGTTTTGAAGTTTGTGAAAATGGAGTTTTGAAGGAAGAATACCAGATTCTTGAAAAGAAGGGTTTAACATGTGCCCTAGAATTCCCTATAGTGTTCAAGACTAAATGGATCAGACTAGTGCTAAGAAGAATACATGATGGAAGCTTATGGTAGGAGGATGACCTAGTGAAAATCATAAAGAGACTTGTGCATAGAGTGACAAGGTACCCAACCTTAGATCGGCCAAAGACCCTTAGGAGTGATTCTAAGGAGGCAATTGAGAAAAATATCAGTACCAAGTGGAATAAGAGAGGGATGACAATTGATATCATTCAAGACCCTCTTGTTGACTTTATTGTTAGAGTTATTGCACACAAATTCTACCAATCTAGCAGACTTAATAGTGTGTCATGCATTGTAGTGGATATAGGCTACAAATTAGTGAAAAAGGATCATACCTATGATCTTGCAAAACTGCAACTGCAGCAGATTAATGAGAATTTAGTAGCAATCAGGAGAACCAAGTGAACTCAATAAAAATTTGGTGCTATTTTGATTTGTATATTCTTTTATGTGTAGAATGAGTTTCCTTCTTTTGGAAATGTTGCATGGAGACAAATAGGTCAATCATAGCTCAAGTTAATGAATACATAGAGTAGATGGGAGCTAATTTTGAGACCTTAATGACTAGCTATTTTGAAGACTTCAAAAAGTCAATGAAGTAAAGGCTACAAATACCTATTTTCTTAGTAGAGAAACATGTAAATGATGTATGTTTTCTTGTAGATATTGAATATACATACATACAAGCTACCATACCAAGATTCATATCGTTAAGACCTCTTGTCTATGAAATAAACATAGATGAGGCATCAATAGCAATAAATGCATTACTAGCAGAAGAAGTAGACAAAAGTGCACCACATTTTGGAACCTATGACATGGTCAGATCTAAAGTGGATATGGAGTTGAAGGCTGCCTCCACATTGAAAAAGAAGAATAAACTTGTTAAGAAATTAAAAGCCAAATTTGGTGAAGGCACTACAGTAGCAGAAGAAGAAGAAGGTGAAGAAGTCGAGGATGATGAAGAAGAACAAGGTTAGGGACCACTTGCTTTAACCCAAGGTATGGGGGAGGATGATGAAGAGGAGGAAGGTGTAGAGCAAGAAGCACCTAAGGCTAAGTTAAAGAACAAAAAAGCTCAAAAATAGCCAGTTGCATAGCCAAAAGGGAAGAAGAAGGCAATAAAGCCAAGCCCTGCCAAGCTAACTACAAGGGCAAATACCAAGGCAACTACCCAAGTGGAAAAAGAATAGGAGAAGCAGAAGGCAATAGAAAAAGGAGGGCTTGTAGAGTAGAAGAAAAGAAGAAAATATATTACACCTCCTAAATTAGATGAAGAAAGGATAGAGTCTGATGAAGATCAATTTAGATTGGTAAGACGTTCTACCTAATCTAAATTGGAAAACATTTGTAATAACATTAGAGACAATGCAAATCTAACTAGTCTAAAGAACATAGATTTTAATAAGTTGTCAAAGGAACAACCAAACATAGTGGAAGAGTCCATCTACACTATGATGGCTAAGTTCAAGACCACCCCACTTGAACTTGACAACTCAATGCCTAAGGAGCTAAGCTCATTAGTTGAAAACAAATGGTATTACTATTTCAAAATGGAGAAGGAAATAAGGGAGTATATAGTGGCTCATGTAATTCCAAACCTTACTAAAGGTCAAATAACTAAAGCTAAAAAGAAACATTGGAGCAAATTTGCACCCAAATATAGAGCCTTCAAAATTTTGCAAAACCAAATTTAAGATGTTCTGCAAAAGTCCACACAAATGTGGAAACTAATATATGGATTGACAATAGTAAAGGAAGGGTGGGAAGACCCCTTTGAGGGGATAAATGATGAGGAAGAAGATGAAAATGAGAAAAAGGAAGAGGTAGAGAAAGAAAAAGAACAGGAAATAATGGAGAAGACACAGGGTGAAGAGGCAATAACTAAAGAGTAGCAACCAAAACAAAGTGTCCAAGACACCCAACTTCCACCACTAAGTCCTCCACATATAACACCTATAGAAATAGTAATTCTAAAGGATGTTCTTGACACTTTAGGTTAGAATATCAATCCACTCACTGCAGAGGATCTTAAAAAGATCCTTTAGCAAACTACATTGCAATCACAACTATGTACAAATCCAGTTTGGATGAATTAAAAAAGGCTGTAGTAGAAATCAAAAGGGAGAAGGTGAATACACAAGAACCACCTTCAAAACCTCCCAAAACTATAGTAGATCAACCTAAAGAGCAAGAAACACAAGATAAAACTACTAAGGTTGATCATGCAGTCATAGCAATGGCAATTGCTGAGGAGTCAGCAAAGGACCAAGTAGGACAAGATGTTCCTACTAAAAAAATCCAAGGTGAACCTCCTCAAATCATCATTATTGATCAAGGCAATAGAGAAGAGGAAAAGGAAGAGGACAAAACCCCTAAGGAGTAGGAGGCAATACAAACATTGGAAAACTTTCCTACCTTGGGGACTCCTACTAAAAAGTTGAGCATCGATGCAATACCATCGCAAATCTTAGCATAGGCTTGAGCTCCACCAAGGTTGCAAGGGTACTTCACTATGGAGACCCTGCACTTGATGAAGAAATAGTCATACCCAGTTATGACTCTAGGAAAATGAATTTAGCACAGATAAATGAAGTGCAAGAAGCACTGGAGAGAAGGAAGAAATAGGAGATACTTAGAAATGAGTATAGACAGAAGCAAGCACTTGTGGAAATCAAAGATATATTTCTTGATGCATTTAGCCTGCAAGTACCTGATGAAACCCAGCCCATCATGGAGAAATTGTCCAATATTGTGGACCAGGTATAGAATGAAGACCTTGAAACTAATGTTAAGTTATTAGAATGGTCTGAAAAGAAGTTTCAAATGAAAGTTAATGAGAAAATGTCTAGTGAAATAGCACTTTCACAAGTTGAATTGGCTAAGAAGGTTGAGAAAGTGAAGACAATACTTAAGAATATCTTCTCATTGTACTCCAAATTATGTGACTCATCATTCTTCACACAAGAAACTAGCCAAAGATACTGAACTTGGAACAAAATCTCAAGATTTCTAGCACACAGCTACCCAAAGATCCAACTCAAAGTGAGAAGCATTTTGCAACTACGCTTCACACCTAGAAATAGTTAGTTGTATTGATAGTAGAAGAGGCCAATGTCAAGGCCAAATTGATACAAATTCAATCTTCCATTACCCCACATTTAGAATTACTCCATAAAGAAATGGCCTATGTAGAAAATTTTCTCAAGAAAGATTCTAATCTTTCTACTTTAGAAAGCCTTGTAGATCTTGCAACAGAGACAACCATCCAGCATAAATCATTGGAGATTACTTTAGACAATTGGGATGCTTCTCTGAGGATGATCATGGAGGTAAATAAAACATTTTTGGAAAAATATTCTATTCATTCTTAGGACCCTTTGACATAAGTGTCAAAAAGGGGGAGATAAGCATTGTATTAAAATAAAAAAAAAGGGAAAGATACAATATTTTGGGGGAGATATTCATTATTGCATGGGGGAGATGTAAATTAGAATGGGAAATAATACATTCTTTGATGGAAGTAATAATGAATATCCAAAAAGGGGAAGACATTCAAATTCACACTTTGAATAAGTAATAAGGGAATAAAGCCAAAAAGATGCAAAAATTGCTAGAAGATATGAAAGTGGAGCATAAATAGATACAGAGTACAAATAAAGCTAAAATAGGGTACAAATAGTTACAGAGTGTAGATAAAGCAAAGAGCATCAGATACATCAGCATGAGACACATTCAGCACAAGAATTTTGGTTACAAAATTTGCACATCAGCTTAAGGGGAGTTACAAAATGTTGAGGTATACAAAATTTTGAACAAGTTTTTGAAAGCTTTGTACATATACCGAATAGAATATGTAGTATACTCATAAAGATCAGATTTATAATGTTTAGTTAAGTTTTTTTGCTACTCATGTCAAAGGGGGAGATTGTTGGTCTCAGATTGGTTTTGACATTTGAGTGTCAACACACTTAACCAATTCTTCAATTAATGCCTAATATAATACAGAAGCTGAGCTACAGTGTATGTCAAGCTAAAAAATTTGATAGGTGTCATGTGAACTTCAAGTGCCGAGTGATCTTTAGGTGCCAAGCAAAGTATAGATGTCAAGTCAGTCTAGATGCCGAGTGAGACAGAGGTACTATAGGAGTCGAGTGAGCTAGTTTTCCTATATGTGTTGAGCATCAAGAAACTAGTAAGTGTTGAGTAACACAAAATCAGCATATGAGTTTGTATCTTCACAAACCCAGATGTAAACTATTTTTGAAGCCAACATAGGATGAATCTCAAAGGATCCTGAAGATAAGATCAAATCTTTTGCATTACCTATGTAATCAGCATGCAACCAATAAGAAAAATGGAGAAAGCATGCAACCAATAGGAAAAGTGCAAGAATCGAATGGGAAATGAAGATTTAATATTGATCATAGATTCATACCTAACCCTAAGTCTTTAAAGCCTTTAAAAGGAGGATGAAACCCCATTATGTATATGCATGAGAAAAGTGAATGGGTGAATTATAGAAAAGTGCAGAAGGGTGTAAAGACTTAGTGAAGAACAGAGTAGCATTACAGAATCCAATTGATTAAGAATAGAATATCAGAGTTCTAAAGAGTGACATATCGGATCAAGCAAGGATCAGAGCAAACAGAGCTCAACAAGGATTTGGAATCAGCAATTGAGGATTGCAAGTTATCAAGTCAAGACATTCTACCATACTTTCTAACCATTGTATTGTAAGAATGGAAATCCTATGTTGATAGGTTGGCTTAGCAACTATATTGGTTTAGCAGCCATATTCTAGATCCTTAACAAGATTGTAAATCCTTTAACATGGTAGCATTCCAAGTGAATGTTTGTAAATCCTTTAACTAGGTCATTTTTAACAAAGTGTAAAGTCTTTGATAGGACAGGCCTTTCACAGGGAAGACCATTGGAAATGGTCAAACTTTGTAACCTTGAACAGTTACATATTGCTACAATGATACTTTGTGGGTTTCCAATTTTACCTTCTCATTTTGGAGGGTTTCTAGGTTGTCAAATTTTGTGTTATATGTTTTCATGCATGTCTTTACTTTTATGTTCATTAGATGAATTAGATGCATGTAAATGTTTTTAGCTAAAAGGTTTTGAAATGGTTAAATTTAGTTACTTCTGATTCGCCCCCTCCCCCCCCTCTCAGAAGTAAATCTTCCCCCTTGTAAATTCCAACAGAAAGTTGTCTAAACTCTTTTTAGTTCTCCTAATTGTCTCAAATCCATTTGTTGCTTCCAATCTTCCAAGCAATATTTCCCTGTTCAATTACTTTGTGCAAGGTATTAGTAGCTTAGTCATCTAAGCAACTTTCCTGAATAGTGGTGTCAAGGTTTTTAAGATCTTCCACACAACCTCATCTTCTTCCTTGGTTGAACCATGTGACTTGATTCCTACAAAAATCTCTAATATCCTACCAATATAGTTTCTTACAAATTTATCTTTCATCATTTTAGCATCTTGAAAATTACATATCCAATTCTACAATCTTACTCTCTTTTTTTGTGTATCACCTTCAAAAATAGATTCTAATTCTTTCCAAATTTAATGAGATGTTTGAAATGACTTTACCTAACTATATTTATTCTTTGGAAGAGTTGATAGTAAAGCTTCTCTAGCTCTCATGTTGCACATGAACAAATCTCTTTCTCCTTCACTGTATCCTTCATTCTTCTCTTCTTTCACAATCATCTTCTCACTCTTTGTTAAGAGCCAATAACCCAAACCCATGCATAATAAATGAGTCTTCATCTTCTCCTTCCAACTATCACAGTTGGCCGAATCAAATCTAGGACTATCATTTCCAAAAATATTTTTCATCGATCTCCCAAAGCTATTAAGCTTATCCTTTATGAACTTGGCTCTGATACCAATTGTTAGAATATATAGTCCACCAATATAACTAAGAGAGGGTGGGTGAATCAGTTATCCAACTAATATCACAATGATCAAATTTAAAAAACTTTAACCATATAAGGAATATAATCAAAAACCACAACAATATACTCATACACAATAACACTAGATATGTTTACTAGGAAAACCCTTGATCATAGGGAGAACACTAGTGGGGATGGTACCCACAAGATGATGTACTAATATAAATATTCCTTGTTAGAGGATGGACCCTATTAAAATTCAATAACAATATTTAGTACACATCAGTCCCAATTAGGAGATTCCAACCCTGTTAGGAATGTGGAAGACAGCTGGACTCACTACCCAAAGAGATTCAAGGGCAAGATCAATGAACCCACTATCCAAATGATCTTTGTATTATTCCTTATAGAATAATAGAAATGAATAGTACTTCTTTGCTCTATCCTATCAACCAAACCTCTTCTCCTTCTAATTTTGTAAATAGATTAGAAAACTCACATCCAATAATCCATTAGATCACTTTCTCACATTCAATAAGCACTCTAATTCACACTTTTCACTTCATACAATGATCACCAATATGCTTACTCATCTTACAAACAAGGAAAACATTTTATGTTATACCATATCTTCAAAATAATTCCTTGAGTCGGCCTTGAGGCTTTCCCAGTTAATTATAATAAGATAATTAATTAATTATGATTATGATAGCACTTTTAGCTCATCTTCTATACAAAACTTCACACGTGTGATATTAGGGCTTGCAAATCATGAATGTCACCATCCAACTATCCTTTGTCACTAGTTAAGCTTGCATCTTCTTATTACATCTCATGTGAAAGATATAATACAAACATCAGAAACTACTTTCTAAGCACTTTGCTTTTGTATTACTCTTAGTAAATCAAGTATAGCTTCCGTACATATTCAACTTAAGTGCTACGCATTAAACCAAATCATTAGGACATTGTATTGAACATGTCCATAACCGTGCATCACCAGAAAAGAAAAACATTTTTCGTACAACTAACATCTCTCTCTACTATTCTACTTGTCTTCAAAGACTTACTACTATGTTGACATCAATGACAAAATTAGTCATGAATGCAACATGTCAATACTCTCCAATGCTTATGATACTCCCCCAATGTAGCATCATCAACATTCATGCCAACAGTGTTATCTGTAGAGGTTCCTTGCTCAATCTTGCCTTGGGTTCCTAGCTTTTCCTCTAGGTCTTCAATCATTTTCTTCAACTTCTTTTCCTTGGAAGCTATCCTGATATCTTCTTTAATTCTTGCCTTAGCTTATTCATACTTCCCAAAGGGTTCTACTTTATTTTTGATATCTTCCTTCAATAATGCAACAATGTTTGCATCTACAGTCTCATTGTCAATCTCATAGTCAAATGTTATTAGTCATGCCTTCCTCAACTTAACTACCTGCACATATGTGTTATCAGTATCTATGAAGAAAAATACATCATTATAATGTTTTATTACCATAACTTCTGGTATCCTGATCCTCAATCTCATTCTCTATTAGAATTCTTCAATATTCATTGATTTGTCTTATTATTGGTTTTCCTTTTTCCCAAATAATGTTTCTAATGCTAGGAAAATATTTCTAAATATAAAAGAAAATGTACATGATAAATGAACCAAACTTACACATTGAGTTATTTTCCCTCCTAATGGTTATCAGGCTTTTTGCTAATTGTAGCCTTTTCAACTTGGCTAGATCATATTCATGATCTTTCATGACTATCTTCCATGGTTGATCCACTACCATACATAGCACACTATTCAATCTTCTAGATTGATAGAATTTGTGAGAAATAATTCTCATTGTAAATTCAATCAATGGATTAGAAGTGTTTGTGATGGACAGCCCTTGTCCATTCCACTTGACACTTCAACTTCCTTATGACTCAAACTTCTCTTGTCTTCTTCTTATCTAGTGTAGGATAGCTAGTAACCTTTTGAATCGTCTTCTTGGTTATTTCAACTAGTCCATTGTGTAGCCAAAACTTCATGTCGTGGATCCAGCTTAGCACAACCTTGATCCATTCAATCTTGAAATTCCTTAGGAACTCTAGGGCACAAGTTAAGCCTTTTCTCTCAATGATTTTGAATTCATCCTTCAAAACTCCTTCATCAGATAATTTATTATATGCTTCCTAAATTTCATAGTCACCTACTTCTCCAATCTTACACATGTAGCAACTCTACACATCATGTATCATGATTTCCTTAGCTGATATCAAAGATAATGTACCCATCGAGTCACCTTTCATTGCAATCTTAGGAATAGCACAAAATTTGGGTGGAGGACAAGTGTCACTTCTCACCAATTGAATCTTACTAACCTCTACTCCTTGACTCTTTCCTGTAGATGATGAAGCTATCATTTTTCTCTTTGTTAGGGTTCAAAAAATTTCTTCCTTTGGTTCACTAGGCACAACTTAGATCTTCACTTGATCAATCTCCCTATCACATATTTTCTCTTAAATCACATTAGGATCTCTTTTTTGCTCAAATTTCTATGTGCTCTAGAATTATATATGAAAGGTATGAAATAATGCCTTCAAATTTTGATATATACTTTTTTTTTCTTGATTTAAGTTATCCATTAATGTTGTGTACTCAAGTAGGTAGAAGCCAGCTATCTCAGTTGACATTTGTGCCTTTGAACTATGTCTTCACTATACAACTTGGTCTCTTCCATCTAGCTCAGCCTATACATCAATTTAGCTTCTAAAGTACTCAATCTATATTAAAATTCTTGGTCGATAAAGATAATTTTACTAATGTTTGGCTCTGTCTATGTACATGATTCTTTTGCAATGATTCTTTCATAGATATGTTCTTATGCATCTTTACTTATGCAAATATGAACTTTAGCATATTTTATGTTAGGAACTGATGTAAGATGTATCATTAAATATACCATTCCAAACATACCTTTCTTACTTAGTTTGAATTATGTGATCACCTTCTCCATTAGATTAGTTGATCTCAACTCCATTTTTTCCACTACTTCCATCTTCTATCTTTTTCTTCGATTAATGTCCACTTTTTATTTACCTTTTGTGTTGTTGTGATTTGTTTTTGGTACTTAAGTTTTGTAGTATTTTCTCTAATGTCCAAACTTGTGACATTTGGAACATACATTGTTAGGTGCATGGTTATGCCTTTGATTAGTCCATTTGGGTTTGGTTTGAGATCTGTGTTTATTTTCTTTATGTCCATAATTTTGACAATTATAACAATAGCCTTCAAATCTAGGTGTAGAGATATTGTTGGTGTTTTAAAATTTCATGTTTAAAAAATTCTAATGAGAACATAATACATCTAGGGGAAACTACTTCTCATCTACAACATACACGTTCAAACACCAAGGACAACTATAAGGCTAGACCCTCCTTCTACTTCAGGCTCTACAAAACCTAGGTGGGTGGAACTATAGATTCTTCATATGGTACTAGTGTCAAAATCATACAACTAAATCTAAACAAACTAGATAAAACCCTTATTTCTCCTAGGCTTATGCAATAACAAAGATGTGCAGTAGCAAATTACAAATCGTATAAAATCCACAAGCTAAGTGAGGGCATCCTTTCAACTCTTAAATAGAAATGGAAATGGATGATTATAAATTTGATTTCAACACATCCCAATTATGCAACAATAAGAAACATTTTGATCCTATCACTTTACCACATTCTTTAAAGATTGAGCAACTTCACAATGCAGGGAAGTGCCAACCGTATGATTTGACACATTGCAACATCCTGTGAATTCCTCATGTTTGATGCCATGTCACCACCAACCACCATGTGTCACAATGGTGCTTTCCTACATTCTTTAACAACCTTGCATCTTTGAAATGTAGGGAAGTTTCAACCATTAGATTTGACATGTGCCACAATCTAGAGCCTTTGAATTTGGACCTGCCATGATCACTGCTCCTTGTTTTCTATGCCAAGTGTTGTGTTGTGATTTGTTAACTAGTTCACATCATCACTAACATCAATATGTCCATTCAAAATTTGTATCCTCTAGCTAGCTGGGTGGGCCACATGCATAAGCTTGCATCTTCAAAAGTCATTGTGTCTTTAAGAAACTTAAGGTTAGTAAGGTTTTAATTGTCTCTACAACTCAATGTGGGATGAAACTCCCCTATGCAAATTTAAAACAAATCCTATGGTTCCTCTTCATAATTGATACTTTCAAAATATGAATGTACCATGATACATTCTACTTCCAACTACAACATATGCATAATGCCCTTTCTTAAACCAACACTCCATTTCCATCATTCTTGCAAGAACAATGGGAATCACTTTCTTCATATACATCCTATTAGTGATTGAAATGTTATCACCTCAAAGCCACCAGATTTTGACATGTCAGAATCAAATGCATATCACGAGCAAGTCTCTATTGCAAAAATTTGAAACCTTTCATGATACAAACAAGCTTTGTTGTTATCTTTACCATGGATTGGTAGCTCCCCGGTGAACTCACAAAACATTGCTCAAATGGGATCACAACAAAACTTAGAGACAAGCAAAACATCAATGACATAGAGGTCACTCCTTACTATTTGGTATCGATAACATAAGATTTATACTCACTCAATGGTACTAGAAACCAACTCCTACTCCTATGATTTCTTTTCATCGACTAGTAGGCTTCCTTCCTCCACATGTTTTTTGAGATTGATAAAAATGGAGACCTACTGAATCTCTCATTTCCAGCTCCCATAGCATGAGATAGTTTTCCTCTTTGCATAAGAGCTCAACTCATAGTAACCACCCCAATCTACACTCCTTATCCTTCTTTGGGGGGACAATGAAGGAAAAGAAACAACCTATCCCAAAGCTTACCTTTTCCTTTCAACATGGACAAGTATGAAATAGGGTACTATCTTCTTTCACGTTTACTAGAAAAAGGAAAGTAACTTGTGTACCAAGGATAAACTGCCATTGTAATGAAACTAACCTTAATGGGAGATAAAAACCTATGTCAACTTAGCCATTTCAAATGATCAGCCACCATGTTGACATCATACCTCCAATTCGATGCCCTCTACAGATTTGGAAGGACAGTGTATTTAGAAATGTAGAATTTTAAAATTCTATTTGCTCCATGGTTTCAAAACCTTTCCCAATAAAAGAAAATAAAGGCTTTGAGCCTACTTGGGGGACTATTTTCTTTCATTATATAGTGACATAGTCAATCCATACTTCAATTATGGTTATAGTCTTTACCTTGACTTTTCATTACATACCCAGTACTTATCTTAAAGACTTGTCTGTGTCTCTCTATATTTACCAACATTGTACACCTTTCATTGAAATAATGATTCTTCAAAGCATATTGATTTTTCCATTGTAGAAACTCACATTCTATAAGTTTATTGAATTACCAGCTAATATTTGTGAGCAATGAACATATTTACAAAATTGGAGAGCTCATTTTCTTAGTGACGTGGATTTAGGACTATGACCTAGCTATCGAGGATGATAAAGCACTTTTTAAGACTTGTCTTCATTATACAATATGGCCATTCCCCTTTTACTTTCACTTACCCTATACCCTTTGTTTTTTTATGCAAACCATCTATCATCATATCACTAGACTATTTTTAGTAATTGGTCATAGCTATAATCTTTTGTACACCTCCAACCTTCATGGTACCTCACCTATATAGTGCAATCAATTGAGACCCAAAGCGGGTTTGGAAAAAAAATTGAATTGAAAAACTTGATATCTAAATATGGCCTATTGAACCTATCATACTAATCAAAATGAAATTTGAACATTGAATCATCATATTTAACTCAATTTTCAACCTTTTGCAAACTGCCAATTTGGTTCCAAGGGGTCCTCTAACTGGCCTTAAAAATTGACTGAAACACCTAATTAAGCCCTAAAATCAAACACACTGATTCTCTACTCCAAATTATCTTACCCTATTATATCTCATTTCATGACTATCATTCACTCAAAAGATATTGACTGTCAAAGTTTCCTTCGTAAAACTGCCTGCAAGCAAACATGTCAAAAAGCAATAAAATGCATTCGGTTTTGGCTTCGGAAATAGGTCAAACTAAGACTTGGGGGCTTGAAAACTAGTGTATTAGTTCACTATCACAAGGAGAGTAAAAATATATGATTTTATTTCATGATGAATAATAGGGCACATTTGGTGAGCGGTCAAAGTGAGGTACTTGGATTTGCAGAACTAGGAACACTGACAGAAGAGTGATTTTTGCAAATGAAATGGACCTAGGATAGTATGTAGATGGATTCATCAAGACTTGCAAACTAGAAAACTTAAAGAATTTTTAGAGTAGGAACATAGTGGTACAATCCATTTGATATCACCTATCACAGATTCAAAGTTATGACATCCCTAATAGGGGTACTAATCAATTTGCACTTCTTGACACCAGTAAAACTTTTTAAATTGCATTTGGAATTGCATTTGAAAAATAATCAAATGGATTTTTCATAAGCTCAAATCTAAAACATAATGATTATTTGACACTTAGAATGAAATGAAAAAGGAATTTTCTTATTTCTTTCAACTAGGTCAAAGTTATAATTGGTCAAATAGGGCCTCCTAGAATTCTTAACAGTTTACATCAGCATGACAACAGTAAACAACCAACTTTGATGGATTCAAAACCTAGTCAAAAAATATTTAAATAACTTTAAAATTGAAACATAGGTTCTCTAATATGTGTGCTTTGTACTCCCAAAGTGGTGAGTCATGAAACACAACTAGGTGCAAGATATTCAATTGTAAACTAGGCTACCTGTCACTATTTGACACTTAGGCAAAAATGCAAATTTGAACATTGCTCAAAACGAGACTTCACAGAATGACTCAAAATGAAAATTTATCTTCATGGGACACATGGATATATTAAACGCAAAGTTTTAGAAACATTAAAACACCTCTTAGCCCTTTAAAGGATAGTTAGGTATGCATGCATTAAATGCATTTATAGGGCTCAATTTGACTCAAAAGCTTTGAAAGGTACTCAAATCAGAGATGCACTTTTGAGTCCCAATAGATACATTCATCATTCTTGACCTACACATATATTTGATGTCCTTGTTTCTTGCAATAAAGCAATAACTAGTAAACTTAGGTTTAGGATTTTTTATACCATTTTTTCTTCAACGGATATTTTCATTATGACCAAGTTTTCCATAGTGATAACATGTAGATTTTCCCTTTAACTTTGCATTTCTTAGTTCTTGATTTCTGGATGATTCTCCTTGCTCAATTGATGAATTTCCTAATCCAGTAGTGCTTCTAGATGACTGTATAAGTTCTTTAAAGTATTTCATTACTTTGTTTGACTTGTTGAGTCTTTCCACAATTTTTTTTACTTTTTGGTTCATTCTCTAGTAAGCCCTTTCATGACATCATATTCTCGATTTCCACATCCTTCCTATTCAACTCTTGATTTGAAAGAATCAATTTATTCATGATGTCAAGTTGAGTGTTTGTGAGCTTTTGTACATCAAATATCCTTTCTTCAAGTTTTGGTGGTTGAATCAAGATTTGTAATACTTTAACCTTTTCAACAATTCTATAATGCATTCACCACATTTACCATCTTGTGTCTAATTTCTTATGCATTTGCAACTTATATAATCAAATTATAATAGTATATAGATCTAATATATCATCCACATGCATGAAAAGTAATCACATGACACAAAGATTTTGGTTGCCTGGAAACACTTTAGAATGAAGCTAAAACTGACATGGGGATGACACCCACAAGTCTTCACTACTACAATAATACAATTAACATGTTAGGTTTACAATGTTTGACCATATCAATGATCTACTCTATTAGGGGTCTACCATGTTAAAAGCTTTTGAGACTATTAGATCTCACACTGTTAGAGGATTTCACACTTTAAAAAAAGTAAGGACTTTGTTAGGAGATTTACAAAGATATGTTAAGACCACTCTATTAAGAGATTTACCCTAACTCAATATATTAAAACTAATTCAGTACCTGATCCTCTATTTTCTTTGATAAGATAATATTGGATCTCCTCTTTCCAATCTAACCTAATCTATGATCTAATAAAGCTTTTCTATCCTTTACTTCTTGACTAGGTCACTTTCTCTATTCTATAATAACATAACTTCTTTTTCTTTTATGCAATGTTCACACATTCACACATGGATTGCATGAATAGCTTGTTCGCTCCTTTGTATCATCACACACTTCACCACCATCTAACTATATCAAAATAGGTCAAGTTCTTCTCTATTTAAATATTTCATAAGGAGTTTTCTAGATGCTTCCTTGTTACACCTCTCCATCTAATTTGTTCATCACAGAACATAGGGATTTGTGATCCACATCATAAAATGAATAAAACTCTATGTAAAAAACTTTACAAATATTAAATATCACATGCATGTCGACTTAAAATGATTTGCCTCAACTTTTGTATCATTCTTAACTTAAATATAAATTATACATTGCTCGACACTTACTGCTTTTGACACTTGGCACTCACTTTTTATGTTGCTGACACTTGGTACCTTCTATATAACTTGGCTTCAATATGCTTGAACTTCTCGATCAACATTGAAAATACTTGGTAACCAGATACTTGCTCAGCTCCTATAAAGAGTGGTATATAAAAGTTTTTTTTTATGAGTTGACCAATATAAAGTAGCTTGGTCACAGTGATGACCATCTAACTCTTCCTAGTAAATGCCTAAGTTTTTGACACTAATGGATAATGTTGGTGTTTTAAAATGGACTAAAACTACTAAGCAACAAAATGCTTAATACCAAGATGACAGTATGCATACAATCTAAAGGCTAGCCAATTCTTGTTAACAATTACATGTGCAAAGCATTTAGACCCAACTTCAACAAAACCAAAGGTGGTTTTCTACTCTTCTGGCTCTGCAAAACTAGGGTGGGTATACCCAGGGATGATTCAAGACTGGGAAAATTGTATGAGGATTATTTCTAGTTTCATTCTGATTCTCATCTCAAATCCTCAAATACATACACAATTCTTGGTAACTTGATAAACACATCCCATATAATAGATATGGCCAAAAATTATTCTATAAATCTATACATGTTCTTAACAATAGTGGCTAACTGAAGCTAAAACATTCCATGCAGACAAGTACAGGCCAACTTTTAAGATCTCAAGAAACAAAAGTAAAATTGATTTAATTTTGCATTTTTGATAACCATTTGTGATATATTCCTCTTTCAACTAGATCAAATTTGATCAGTGCCTAATCTATTGGAGTTTAGAGTCTACAGCAAATCCTTAGATCTAATTTATTGCCTTACAACAAATTTTATTAGCAATTCTTATCAGAATTTATCATTCAAAACCCTTTCCACTACTAAAGCAACCTTATCATATTCACCAAAGCTTTTACTTAATTCATTGAATTAACAGCAATGATAAACAGATATACAACCTAACTGGATTGTATTCAATCGCACAAGCCTTTACTTATACAATATCAAGATAACCAAGTAATTAAAAGGAGACAAGATTCAGAAAGAACTGATATGGGGACAGTTCATAATTTTTATTCATTCTCTTTAAAAAATCGTATACCATTTACAATAGACTTAGAATGACCTTCAGAAAGAAACACATATCATTCTATATTCATGTATTCTCAGAGAAATAACAGAGAAAATACATCACAAACTTTCTTTCAAAAACATTGGACCAAAGACAGACTAGGCATATTACTTAGAAAAATAGAATTCAAACCATTCTCTAGCCTTGGAATCTCACTTAAATAGTGTGAGATGCAACAAGCTTCAGGCTAAAAGAAAGTGACAGGTGTCTTCTAAAAGATACTTACATACACCTGTTATAAAAGACAAAAGCAAAGAACAGAAAGGCTATTACATCAAACACTCCTTGGTGGGTCCCTTTCTGTTACACTCTTAATTGTTGAGACAAGAAATTATAATCTAATTCTTCATTTATTCTTCATCCTCAGAGTAAATGGCCATGAGGTTTGAAAGTGACATATCCTCTTCAATTACCTACAAACTTACTTTAATCTAGGGATTTTCCATGTCTTCATTACTAACTATGAGGGTAACTTTTACTTTTGCATCTTCCTCCTCATCATCTTCTGACATTTGTTCTATGAACTGATTTTTCCATTCATTATAAGTAGTAGCATCTGGCTAGTCAAAATTTAGAGCCTCTCTTTGTATAATCACTAAAGAATTTGCAAATTCCTCTAAATCATCAAGCTCTTTTCTGATGGCATTATAAAATAACTATATCTTTACCAACTCTTCATTTGTCCTTGCCCAAAACTAGTGACTAGTTTCACTCATGATGTTCTTGATCCTTTCATAAAATATTTCATCTCACTCTTTTTTCCACTTTTCTTTTTCCTTTATTGTGTCAACAGATTCTAAAGCACAAGGAAATAAAATGAATTTTTCAGCAATATACTTGGAAAAACAATGTGTTAATCTTTTCTACAAAGAATCCCTTTTATCATCAAAATCTTCTAGTTTATTTAAAAAATCAAAAAAATTCTCTACTTGATGACAAGGCATTTGGATGGCAGATATACACATGACTATGATATCATTATTTCTCTCCCTCCATTTTTGTCCAAGAGGAGTCAATTTAACCTCATCTCTATTCAACTCATCCATGAGGGTTGTAATTCTTGTCAACTAATCAAAGAAGGTTGACCATTGTATTTTATCCCTTAAATACATCACACCTTGCTTTAATTTTCCTTCATATTAATTTTTTAATTCTACCTGCAACTCATGTAGTTTGATTTTTTCTTCTTCAAAGTCCTCTGTAGTATAGAATTGAGGCCTTTCAAGGGTGTCTGGTATTTCATTAATAAGGGTTTCTTTAACAAATGATTGTCGAGGGTATGCAATTCTAGGTGCACTGGATTCTCCCATCTTTCTCTTCCCAAGTATGTTCTCCATTTGAGACACCTAATTTTCCAAATTTTGTATGCGTGTACCCCTCTCTTCATATGCCTTCAGCACTTCTTCAAGTCTAGCATTTAGCTAGGAAAATTTATCTTCTTCCTAGCCAGACACCACACTACCAAATTTTAGCATTTCTGAAGCCATTCCCATTATCTATTTACTACCAACCTCACCAACCCTATATACTGTTAATGCACCAGTATGTTCTGTAGTAGAGATTTCCTGCATCCTAGTTTTATCCCTTTTCTCAATTGACCAAATTACAAGGGCTTGGTGGTCATCACTAAATTTGACTCCTCTATGAGCCTGTAGTATCTCTTCTTCAGTTTGTAACTGGACATCCTTTTGCTTTCTTACTGAATCAAAAACCATAACATTCACTATATCCCATTTAGGTAAGATAAGGACTCCTGATTGTTTAACTAATTGCCTCCCGGCCTCAGGTGTAAATTGTGAAAAATCACTCAAAAATTTAGATTTTACCTCTTCTTTAATAACAGAGTCTGGTTTATCTGGTTGCTCTACTTTTATTTTTTCACAAGCCTTTTCAAAATTGCTTATATTCAACCTCCACAAAAATTGTGCAAATGCTCTAGATTTCAGAAAATTTTCATCATTTACAAACCTCTCGGAGGCTTGGGCATCTATAGGATCAATTTCCTTACCTTGATAGTTAGCAACAGTAAGCTCCAAGGAAGGTGCAGGGGGTTCTTATGTTTCCCCAATCTCCAGATCTGTGGAAGTAACAACTATATCCCCTTCTTCACTAATTTTTCTTAATTGTTCCCCTAAAGATGCTTCATCGTCTATCCTAATTGGGGATTGGCTCAGGGAGTATTGTTCTAGCTGAGAAGAAGAAGATCCCTAATCTAACTTTTGCCTTTTTGGAGGACTGGTTGTAGGTGGACTTCTTGGTCTTTTTCCTTGATGAAGAGGACCCTATTGCACACTCTGAATCATTACATAACCTGACCTTTTTTGCAAGGTATATTGGCCAGGAGCTACTATGTTTTTACTATTAATTCTTTTTTGCACTTCTATAGCCTTTTCTGGGTATGCCCTAACATATGTAGCCTTTTTTTCATTCATAGCCTATGTTATCTCAGCAAAATTATTCATCAAGGCTTATATCTTGGCTCCCTAGTATTTCTTTTCTTTCAATGGGTCATAGTGGGGATCAAAAACATTAATGAATTCAAGGGTTTTGCTAAATACTATCCATTTTTCCGTTCTCAATTCTTGTTCTTGTAATGTGAAAATGTTTCTAATCACATCTTTAGGATAGTAGACTTGTTGGACCATGTGAAAGCTTTTATTCTCTCCCTGAAGACATCATAGAAACCTTCAGGATCAATAAATCTGGCATGAGATTCTTCCATGTTATATCTGTCTAAAAACAAGTTCAAATGTTTCCAACCTTTCCTTACAAAAAAAATCATGGGCCATAGTAAAAATTGGAAAAAACGTGCCCTTCCTAGTCAACTCACTCTCATTTATGGTGCCTATTTGCCATAACAGCTCAGCTATTCCTATCTTCAAAGGCACATGAAACAGTAGCACATGAGGTTTTCCCAAAAAACCATACACTCTTATCACTGTTGAAACATTGTAGGGAATTATATCCCCCCAGTTATGACTGACAAGTAGCCCTTTAGCATGGTCCTTGGGTCTGACCAATTCTAACAATGCTTGTGGAATTCTAGGGCTATCTCTTTTTAAAAGTAGTCTAAGCTTTGATGCAAAATACCTATCAAATCTCACATAACTGGCACCTGTGGCTTCTGAGGTCATATCTACACTCCATAGCTATATTGGATTCTTCTGCCCCTCCCTGGTTGTTTCCAACTCCATACCTGTGGAGAAAAATGTAAATCCCTTGTACAAGCACACATGCATAAGCAATGAATACCAACAGAATGGTTTATCTACTTTTCCCTTTGCTATCCCAACCAAACTATTGTGAATTTCTCTTGCAAGAAATGTTGCAAAATCTAGAATAGAGTTCATTCCAAATTGAAGAGTTTGTACCATGAGGAGGACAATTGAGCCTGGAATTTTCTCTACCTCATCCATTCCAAAAATCTTACAAAAAGAAACATATAATGCGTTAGCCCTAATGTTAAAATGTCTTTTTAATAGTGGCTCTGGGGTACTGACAGTAATCATAGACAAATTACCAACCTTGGCAGCATGCTCCTGTAGTGGCCCTCTTTTCAAGTAGGTTTTCTGTGCATCATACCTTGCTTGTAGGTTATCCATGTCAATAGTTTCATGCACAACATGGTTAGGGTTAAGATTGAAAACTTCTCTAATCAGTTCAGGGAAGACCCTAAAGAGGTTTACTCCAGCATGATTCTTTATCCACCCTGTAATTGTTTCATACTTCTTGGCCAAAACCATTAATAAATCATTGTCAAAGAAAACTATAGGGATTGTCAACTTTTAAATATCAAACTCCTAGACATTTCTCAGAGGAGTATCCAGTTTTCGCTCTGAAAACCACTTTCTAAATAATTCCAAACCTCCCATGGCTACCTAAGCATCTCGTACCCAATTGGCCTTGTCATAGAAACCCTCTGCTATGGCTACTCTGGGGTTTTTAGGATTAAACTCCCTCCCCTTAGTTATCTCATGAACTGACAAAGGAAATTGTTCTAGAAAATCATCGTGCATACCCCTTTTAGAATATTCAGTTTGCCCAGAAAAATCCTTTCATGGAGGCATATTCTAAAAAAATTTAAATTTCACTGAGTAAATTCTTTATTTTCACTGGTTACAAATCACTTACCTACCAAAATTTTCTCTTTTTTCTACAAATTCGCTAAAGTCGCTTGAGGAAATTTGTGCCCTAGCTCTGAAAGTCCTTTCGCTCTGAGAAAATCTAAAATTTGTGCTTCAACAATGGCAGATTTACAAGTTATATTAGTGCATTGAGGTCGTACAAAGGAAACTCTGTATCATATTTATTTTTGCAACCATTATTTTCATGTTGTATCTTGAATTTGAATTCTACTCATTGATTTCCCTTAGATTGGACGGTTTCTTTTCAAAACTAGAAAGTCTCTTAAAAACTCTGGGATCTCTGACCACGTGTTAGAAGCCTGCTTACCTGCATTATTTAAAAACCTCGCATTTTGATAATGCGAGAATGTGGGCGCTGTCGATCTTACTCTGATCGACGATAAGCCAAGATCTCTTTGTCTGATGACCCACTAAACTAACTTTTCCAATGAAAATGTTACCCTTTAATCCATGTGCTCTAACAATTTTAATTGCAGTAATTGAAGTTTTTGTACCCACGACATTGCTGCTTCCAACTTGGCACACCTGTCAACTTCCACCCATGAG
Organism: Cupressus sempervirens; assembly: GCA_028749045.1. NCBI lineage: Eukaryota > Viridiplantae > Streptophyta > Pinopsida > Cupressales > Cupressaceae > Cupressus > Cupressus sempervirens. Next base: position 842,754,572 of record CM053787.1, on the reverse strand, counting down.
TGTACTTCATTACTTTTAATCTCTTCTAGTGTGGCATGACTCAGCACACTTCCTAAAGCTTGGTCTAGGTCCCACCATGCCTGCTTGCCCGCATTATTTAAAAATTGAGCAGCTTGATAATGCGAGAAAGTGCAATCTGTTGATCTTGCTTTAATCAACGTTTATCAAAATCTTGCAATGATTGTGCACTTATTCAATTTGAACGGACCAATGAAATGCTTCCTCTTTGTTCCATGTTATCTAAAAACTACCATAGAGGACACACTATTATTACCTTTCTGCAAAAGGCGAGCCCATGATGTCACCATTGCCACGCGTCGTGTGCCCATTTCCCCGCATTATTTAAAGACCTTGCAACTTTATAATGCGGGAATGTTGTAATCGTAGATCTAAACAAGATCCACAGTTGATGAATATTGATCATAAAGTAAATTTTTCATTAATTTGAACAACCAATGACAATGCAAGAAAATAAAACGTGCACAGGGTACTGACAAATCTGCAAAAAGTGTCCTAACCCATTCTGACATACAAGATGCTTTGTAGCACACTGAATCTCAAAAACCATCCAGGGCTACATGTTACAAATGTGTTTCCCTGCATTATTTAAAACTCTAGCAACTTCATAATGTAGGAATGTGGGAACCCTTGATCTTGAGAAAATCAATGGTGTTGAAGAACATTTCAACTTAGCATCCTTTTTAAAATAGAATATCACAATTAAAGCACATAAAAGGTTTATCATAAGGATAAAAAGGTATTCTGGTGCAAATAGATCTTTAGGATAAAATGCCCCACTAAAATATTTGAAATAATACCTTTTAAAAAATTGAAAACTAGGGCAACACAAAACGAAGGTGTAAGGGTTTTTCACACACTCGGGGCCTTTTCACAGATAATTTGAGAGACAAACCCTGAGAATTTAAAAGGAAAATACAACCTACAGAACAAGGCATAATTAGGATGATCTAACAATTTTTAGGATTTCGTAAGATAAAACCCTAATGTGCAAGAATCAAAGATTTAACTGATTTTTCACCCAAATATCAGAAGTTTTTCTATACTGTGAAAAATCACACCAACAGATAACAACAGTTAGAGAGACCAATAATTTTATGTATATCAAATAACTCAAGAAGGTTAAGAGACTATACTACTTAGCATTCTTAACTATAAATGGCATTCATGAAATCCATGCAAATGATCAACTCACCATATCATAATGACCACCATATTCAACACCTATAGATACATACATCCTAAACAACTAGATGCAACACATTAGGTACATGATCATATAATATCTTAGCTATATAAATCATTAATTAAAATGAAAAATAGTTATGTGAAAAAAATACTTGTGAAAAACCCTAGGGATAGGATCTAAGCCTTGGGGGCTCATCATTGATGACCTTACTTATGTTCACACTTAGAAACTTCATAGTTTGACTCTTATTTATAAAATAATAAAATATGAGATAGAAATATTATCCAAGAGATGATATTAAAGTTCACTAGAGTGACCAACATAATATCATAGGATAATCATGAAAAAATAACCTATACCAAAGGAAAATCTATCAAAATACACAGGGACTTTTAGGATACAAATGGAAGGGTGTTATCATCATGATCCCAAGGAAGGACCACCTTGCAACCTTTCTGGGCTCAGTGCCCAGATGGACATCATATGGAGATGATAACCTCACTATACCAAGGTATCATATTATGAGATCAACACCACATGGATGACCATGCCTTCTCCACGCACGCTCATAGAAGAGTGCCATGCATACTCTAGGCATGGGTGAGCCATCATTATCTTTTACTAGTATGAGATCCCAAACCCAATTAAATTTTTTAAGTTACCATTTGATTAAATGATGGATAGTGAGTTATCCAAGACTATCCACTTTGGATTTTGATGAAGGGTGCTCCTTTTAATACCATAAACACATAACAAAAACAAAGAAACAACAGCAAATATGAGAACAAAATATGGACTTCTTATTATCACCGCAAATGTGGAATTATAGAATTCACAAGTACAATATGCTAACCCACATGGTCACCTTCATTACAATAATCTACAAGACTAAGCTATAAACTATCACCCATAGTTGTCCTAGACAATGTTTGAGCCTTTCTTAAATAGGAAACTTTATGCCATTTGGGAAGGTTCTTGACATTAAAACTTAATACCTAGGGCCGAAAGACCCTCAAAATACATATAGAGTCAGAAAAATACATCTTTGACATTTATTTTAAGAATTTAGAATAGCCTAACTTTGGAAGGCCATAACTCTTGAACCATTGCTCTGATTGGCTATTATAACCACTTTTCAAAAATGCTAGCTCCTCATCTACAAGATTGGAACCTCTTGTTGGAAATATAAGAGGAGTAACTAAGAGGGGAGGGTTGAATCAGTTACCACTATAAAGAATCCCAAATCCCTTAGATGTTGACACAAAACATAAAATTCATTGAAAATATTGATGCTCGACAAACACACAGGCACTCAATTTACACTAGAAAATGTTGTAACTTAGAAAACGTAAATCTTAAGATATTACCTATGATTAACCTTACATAGCTTAGTTGCATACACATAAAACAAATATCATGAACACAAGTGACACCAAGATTTAACATGGGAACCCAATTTGGGAAAAAACACCAATTGCAACTAGTTATTGATTTTCATTCTTTTGAAGTGAGCCCTGTTAGGAGCCAACCTTGTTAAAAGTTATAAAACACATTGTTTGATGTGACCCTATTAGAGGATTTAATCACCCTATTAAGAGTGGCATTATTAGAGGTCTCTAGACACTTCAATCTAGAAATGCCACCATATTAGTAGATTTACAAATAGCTATTAAGCCAACTCTATTAAGAGATTTAGATCTCGGATACAATGTTTAGAGAGTAATATTGAGATGACCTAATTTTTTATACAACTAAATTACTGATTAAAGATCTCAATTTTGTCTTGTATACTTGATCCTTTATGATCAAATGTATTTTTATAGCTCAATAAGGATATTTTTCCTATCCTTCTAATTTGCTTCCTCTAAGCATCTTTAAATATTCTATTACTTGCACATGTTCAATCCTCAACTTGACCTTATATTTATATCACAGATATTGTCAAGTTAGCTTGAATACAACTTAGAATACTTAATATTCATCTCCTTAGTCAGCTAGAACCAACAAAAAAATCAATTGAACTCAATATGCCAAAACAAGAAAATCCTTTGTTAGCTGATCCTACTTAGTAGACACTAACTCAGAGATGATTTTCCTATGTTAACCAAGTGAACTCAGTTAAAATTGCATATTCACAAAGTTCTTTTAGTAACCAAGTGAGCTTGGTTAACACTGGTTCCATCAAAAATTTCCTTCATTAACTGAGTGATCTCAATTAACACTCAATCTTCTGTGAAATTCTCTTTGTCACCCAAGCAAACTCAGTAGACATTGTCTTCTAAACTAGGAAAAATCTAGAATGCTCAGTAGACATAGGAAACTATCTTCAATGCCTGAGTGAGCTTGGTATACACTGACTGGTAATTATATGACATTTTGTGTAACATCAAACACAATAAAAAATTAACAAATTTTTTTCAACACCTCTAATTCCCTTTTCTCCTTCTTAACTAGAAATAACATACCATGAGCTTTCATGTTCAATAAGATATCACTGAAGGTAAATTTGGACCTATTAGTCTTGGGATTTTTGCTCTCAAATTCTTCTTTAGATGATAAATTCTGACCAACAAATGTTTCCTCATACTTTGCCTCATCTTTTCTTTCTTTGTTTAGTCTTTTTCTTTTGTCTATGACTCTTTTCTAAAGACTCAGTTTTTATCATTCAGTAATGCATCTATTTTCCTTGCTTAAGTTTCTTTCTTTGCAAGGTTGTTTTGAATGTAACTTCTTGTCCTCACCTTGGATAAGTATGATATTGATGTGGCATATGTTTATGATTCATCAACATCAATAGGATTTTTTTCATAATTCCTCTCTTCATTTGTGTTTTTCTTTTCTTTTTTCAATCTTTCCTTTGAATTTCTCAAACTACTTCATCACTTTTCCTCACTTTTCTTACCGATTGTTTGAATAGAGAAATTACCTTTTCATATTTTTATTTCTAGGTACCAAACCTCTCTTCATTTGGATCAATTTTTTTTGCATGACATTTTTGCACATATCGCTCAACTAGGTTTGTATCAACTATATAACCCATTGGCATAATCCTTGAGGTCCTAGTCATAAGAACCTTCATTGGAAAGTCATCTATATATAACATAAATCAAATGGAGTCTTTATATCTCTCAACCATGTTGGGATATTGTTGGGATTGTTGTAGAAGATTTCATTTTTTTTTGGCATTAATGTTTTGTCACTGATGTTAACATATTTCTTCTCTACTAATACAAGTAGTTTATTCTATGGAGATATTTAATTGATATGATTTATGTATTATCAACTAGATGGTTCATATCTATAGATGGATTCATGGATATTTTTATATGAGCATATTTGGATCATAGTTTTTGATACCATGGTTTTTGTGAGTTATATTAAGGTAACAAGTTTGTGGTTATTAGCCTATATTTGGTTATTCTGGTGATGACAATGTTATAATTGTTGGATCAATGTTGATAGGTTATGAAATATTTCATACTTCTAACCTAACTTGGCATGCTTAGTACTTGGATACATTTCCATAGATGGAATTATTCATAAATTTGAGACACATAAGATAATTGTCTTCTATGACATAGATTTCCAAGTGATTTTCATAGTTAATAGTGTATACTTGTTCATGGATTCAAGGAATCATATGTGTTGTTGTTGTTCAAGTATTTCATGATTCTTGTCCTTATTTATTAATGGTGTCATGTTCTTTTTTTTTGGATTTAATTGGCTTATGTAATCAGATTTAGAAGATTTTATGAAGAGTGTTGATGTTTTCTTGGCTAAACTGGTTAGTCAGCATGTTCATTTGGGTTCATAGATCACATCATGGATCATGTAATGTAGGAGATTACTTATTTAGGTCCTAGATATGTTATAATCAAAATATATTGGATACTATTGGTTATTGTAATATATAATTATGATTATGGCCTTAATCTTGGCTAGCTTATTTTTATGTTGATGTATTGTATAAAAGCATAAAATCCTTTTGTATTTGGAAGTGATGGATGTGGTGATGAGTGTATGATATGTGAAGGGGTGTGAGCATTTTATATTTATGTTTGAGAGAAAAAGTATGTTTGGAATCTGTTGAGATAAAGTATTGATGTACTTCATTAGATTTTTATTAGCATATAAGAGATGTTATAGATTAGTTCACAATATAGTGGATTGTCATCCATAGTGATAATTTTTCCATTCTAGGGTTGTTTCTCTTATTTTACTCTTAGGATAGTTTCCCTCTTTTGTATCTTCGAGTCGTGAGCTCTAGGTACTGAGCTTGAATACATGTGCATTCCTATTGTTAATTTAAGATGGTTTAGGTACTAGTATATTATAATGTGAGTTTTATCTCATTAGTGGTTTTACCCCTAATAAGGTTTTCACATAAAAAAATATGGTGTTATGTGTTATGACATTCTTTTCTTTTCTTTATTGTTTTTTTTTTAGAACTAACTTATTTTGGTGGTGAATGATTTTATTGATCAAGCTTTATTTAATAATTGATCCACCCCCATTATTAGTTGTGAGTGTTGCCTTGGTAGTTTAAATAATTAGTATTAGGGCCTAATCCTCTTTTGGAAGCTTCATTGCTTGAGGAGATATGTGATAGAATCATTTAAGAAGGATAATGATGTAAGAACATCTTGAGTGTGTGCCATCTTAAATTAAAAAGCTTTAATTTAATGATGGTTTAACACCTATTTAAAGTGAGATCATCATTGCCTTGCATCTCTCCTCCTTTCTTCTCCTTTCTCCTAAGTAGAATAAGGGAAGGACATAATAGATCCTCCTAAATGCTCATATTTTCATGGCTTAAAGCTTAAGGTAGGATCTAAACACCTAGGTCCTCCATTTCCCTCATCTAATCACTTGGAATCTCTTTTCATGTCATAACGGTCATATCTCAAAATTTGTACCTAATTTCTAGGATCTAGGACCTATTTCAGGACCCCAAATAAATCTTGAGAGTTCTTGGCCCTAGTTAGCAGGGACATAGTGCATCTCTACCCAATTATAGATGAAATGCATCTACACTGGGTCAATCAAGGATGTAGGGCATCCAAGCTTGGGCCTATTTTGGGGTTGTCCCTTAGGTCTCATGTTTGAATTGATCCCTAGAGTTAAAGCACATTATTATCATCCAATGTGAGAAATTTAAATCTAATATATTTATAAACTCATCTAGTTGCTCCATTTTTCATCTCATCTCATACCATTACCAAGCATACACAACATTCAAGAAAATTCCTCCATTCAAGATAATGCATACCATCATTCAAGAAATTGAAGGAATCTATCTTCAAGATATCCCTCAATCAATTTAAGTTCCTTTGTCACATCTTATAAATCCATTCATCCACATTCTTGATCTAATTCAATTGGTAAAAATAGCTCATTGCATTTGATTCGAGACATCCTACTATTGTAAGATGAGTCTGAACATTTACTTTTTATTTTTTCAATTCAATTATTTTAATTCAAGGTTAATTCCTAAACTAGGGTTTGATTGAGGCTTAGTCAAACCCCCCCAAAACAAACAAAAATCTTTTTTACTACAGGTTGCCAATATAAAAAAGGTGAATAGGGTATAGATTCAGTTGCCCTTTTCATCATTTTGTAGAACTCAGAAATCAAAATTAGGTTAGGACATAGTTGATCAGGTATGCATTACTCCCCTAATTCAGGACAAAATTTCCCTCACATGAAATTCACCCCTTCTAGATTATCAAACAATTTTTAGGCTTTGCAAAATTAGTAGTTTCAAGCCTAGATTTAGCACTTTCTATTAATTTTGTATAGTTCATCAAGCATAAAATCAAATTATTTACTCCTAAGTCGAGTCTTGTTATTTTCTTCTTTATTTTAGCATATCTATTTACTACATCTAGTATCATAATTTCATTTTCTAGGTCTTATTAATCTAGGGTTTTAAGGACTTTTGCATCTTTTCTCTTAGTCTACAACCTCTATATTCTAGCTTCCATTAGTGCTCCTTTATCACTTGGGTAGCACAAATATTTCTAGATCTAGTCATTTTAGAATGGGAATTGAAAGGATCAATTTCCTTGACTCCCCCATTGAAATGTTTTTTTTTTGTTGGAATAAGTATATGGGACACAAGATACTAAAAGCAAGGGCGATGAATTGAGATATTAAACTTTTAGCTTCAAAACCAATAATATAAATTCACACCTAATTCATCTCATAGATCCACCATTAAAACTAAAATTTTGTAACATAATGATTTGGTAACCCAGATACACTTCAAAATGAAGGTAAAACTTTGGATGGGGATGAAACCTACAAATCATTACTATTGCATCAATAAAGTTAACCTATTAGGGGTACAATGTTTGATCATAAAATATGATCTACCATGTGATGGGTCTGCCCTATTAAAAGCTTAAGAGACTTTTAGGTCTCACCTTTTTAAAGGATTCTTCACTCATAATGAAGTAAGGACTCTGTTAGGAGATTTACATAGGCCTATTAGGACCACTCTGTTAAGAGATTTACCCTATCTCAATTAGAAATCACTAATTTAGTACCTGACCCTTAGTATGCTCTACAAGCTGATATTGGGTCTCCTCTATGTTGTATCACTAATCTAATTCTCCTAATCTAATAACTTTGTTTAGTCCTTCACTACTCTGATTGTTGTTTGTCTACTCTTCTCTCAGACTCTACCTTCTTCATACGCTCACAATCTCTCTCTCTCTCTCATAATCCTTATGATTCTAGGATTAGAATCCTCTTTAAATAGATATTTTGTAAAAGTTCTAGATCTTGATTGATGGTTTACTCTTCACCATATTTTCCCATTTACATCCCTTTTTTGATTGGTTGATTCACTCGCCTAGGGATCATTACCTTCTACGATGACAAATAATAAACATTTGAGCTGGATTTTCAAATATTAAATATTGTAGAAAAGTAAACCAAAATGGTATACCTATGATTTTGTGCCATTATAGACTCTCATATCAAAACTAAACTACTCAGAACTTGAATGCTCTAATGCATGGTCATGAATAAGAATTTGTGTTGTTACTCACCTTCTATATAACTTATCAATATGTTTGATCTTAATTGTATTTCTCATCTCATACTATATTGTTTGGGTCATATCTTTGCTCGATCTATATTGAATGCTTGGAAAATCATTGTTATGCTCGATATCAGTGTTGTATGCTTGGCCTTTACTAGATAACTTAGTCACAATGATGACCTTATGATCTTTCCTAGTAGATGACTTATAAATTACTATGTGTTTAGACACTAACTAGCAACACAGGCTTAGTGATCAACAATCTCCCCCTTTGACATTACTGGCAAAAACTCTTTGTCATGAAATCATTTTGTTCCAAAAAATGTATACTCTCCCTGAGACCATAATGTAATCCTATAAAATTTGATATTTGATCTTTCTTATTTGGACATCCATTCATTACCTTAAGCTTCTCCTTTATTTCTTATATTCCCTTATCTCGTTATTTCATTCCTCTTTCTTATCATTGTCCAACTTTTTTTGGTCACTGATAGAACTTGAGGGTCTAGGGTTTGGCTGATACTTAGCAAAGAATAGTTGATGACTTATCACAATATTGGTATAATCTCAATTCCATCTTTCCTATACCTATTCCAAAATATAAAATTGAATTTCTAGCTCGATAGCTAGATCAATGAATCCTCTAATATTGGAAAAATGTGTCTCTTTCATCAGAATATCTCTAGCAACAGATATTACCTTCTAAATTATCTCTATATATGGTAATAAGTAAAGTTGAATCAATGCCAACTTATTCCTTATCTCTATATCTTTAGCTGTGAGCTTGGCTAACCTCTTTTGATTGAATTTCAATTCACTATAAGAGGATGAGCTTGAACTTATGTTCTTTCCCAATTAACATTAGCTCTAATGTCCATGTGCAATAGCTCTGATGAGCATGTAGTATTTGTTGTAAAGAAATCTATATCACACAGTTTTGAATATAAAGAATTGATGGTCTTAAATATTATTTCCATCTATGTAATAGATGTAGAAAGCTCGGCTTCTCTTTGTACAAGTTCCTATCAAACTTTGTGTAACACATTATGCTCAATTCTTCTTTCAAACCATTGTAATAACTTCTCATTTGTCTCTATATCATTTGTCTAATTTTTTTCAACTACATATAGTAGTTGATCCAAAATTATATTTTGATTATTTAAATCTAACATTCCAAATGCATCTATAAAAATATCTTTGACAGTATGAAGTGCTCGTCTTCTCTTTTGCTCCCTTCTTAGTTGTTCTTTTTTTCCTTATGATTCAACAAGATTTGTAATTCTTAATTTTCTCTAGCATAATATTATTCAAATCATGTGTAGGTAATGTAATTACCTAATTAAGGTTCACTAACTCATCATCTTCCTCATCTACATGAGTCACATCCTGAGATATGGAGAGTGTATCACTTGGCAGTGATAGTTGTAATTTATTCCCCTTGTCACTTGATCTCACCTTTGGCTATTGCACTGGTGTAGGCATCACCTATTGCATAGGTGTCATATTTTTTGGTTCTATAGCCTTTGCACTCAGTAGTTGAACAAGAGATTGAGTAGCCTCTTGTTCTTTCTATTGTATTTCATCCTCTACTGATTGAGTGCATAAATATTTATCAAAATTTGTAACCTTTTGCAAAATTGGCATATAAGTTGGTGGTGTATATATAATTAATACCTTACCAAGTTCCTCAGCACTTGTAGCCTCTACAATTGGTGTGACTATAACATGATCAATCTTCTTGACTTCAAGCTCTCAATATTCAACTATCTGTAGAAAAATTGGGTTTGTACAAAGTTTGCTTGAGTGCATATTTAAACTTTAAATATCCTCTTCAGTTAGTATATTAGGATTAGGTAGAGGGGTGTCAATATCATCTTCAATTGTTACTATGTCTTTCTATTCATATCTACTAACAAGTTGTTGAATTTCTTATGTTAGCTAGGCCATTTTCTACTTATATTTATCTTCAAATTTAATAGCATCTTTGTCTTCCCTCAACTCCACTATTAGAGTAAGCACTCCAAATGCTTTTTTCTATACTCTATATTATCTTTGTAAAACTTCATGAGCTTTATACTTTAAAACTTTTATGCCCTATCACTCAGCATAAACTTCTTAACAAAATCTTTTAAGGGCTATAGACATGTGTGTCTTCCCTAAATCTGGCATAACTTGTGCCAATGTTGTTTCTCTTATTTATTTTTTAGTGGAGAATGCCCATTTCTACTTAGCATCCACTCTTTTGTACAATCTCACTAGAAATTCAATTCCCAATTCCAAGGGTGTGCACCTAAAAATGATCATCATATCAATCATTGTGTATTCAAGCTTAACTTGATCATCATTGTTCAAAGAATCATATTGAATGTCTTTGAATCCCATTATGCTTTCTGATTCTATCAATTTTGCACATACCTAATCCATAGTCATTGGAGGGACTCTATTCACTACTTAAAGTTTTTTAGTCTCATCAAACTCAATCCTTTCTTCATCTTCCTCCTCTTATGCAACGATCATCATTTTCTTTGGCTTTGCTTGAACTTCAACCGTTTTCCTCCTCTTTGATGAACTTCTTGTTAGTAGCTTGACATGAGGTTGTGCTGACTTTTTTCTGGTGATGATCACCTTTCCCTTTTACCTCTATGATGATATTGTTTCTTGTATCTCCTTCTTCAATTCTTCCTACACCTTTGGTTTAATTATAACAACCTTCATTTTTTTGGTCACCCTAGGCTTGACAACTATAAACTATTTTCCTTTACCTTCCTTGACCTCTGAGGGTTGTCCAATCCCTTCTCCTTCTTCTTTCATATTAGCTTCAACAATTTTCTTTTTTGATGCAGGAGCATCCTGGGTGTAAGAGAAATCTTGCATCACCCAAAAATATTTTATTTTTAGTCTTTTATATTTAATAAGGACTAGTAGACAGGGTGATTATTATTTATGGAAACTTTCTATTGTTAGTAAGTTTTTCATATGAGCTCAGAATTTTCTCATTTTCTATAGGAAGGTTCATTTTAGAGTTATAAGCCTACCATAAAAATCTCATTGCTCCATCTTAAGTATCAAAGAAGTTATTATAGATTTTTGGTGAAAACATTTGCATAAAAATCTTCAAGCTCACCGTTGGAGGCATTAGAGTTCCTGGATGAGGTCTGAAAACTCAATGAAAGGTTGCTTGCACAATTTTGAGCATGTAGATCAAGAGCTAACATTTCTAAAAAGTGGTTAAAATATCCAATCCGAGCAATGGTTTCATAGTTATGGCCTTTGAAAGTTGGGCTACTAAAATTTCTAAAAAAAATTGTCAAAGATTTATTTAGCTGACTCTATATTTATTGTCAGGGTTTGTCGGCCATAAGTATTAAAATTAAGCATATAGAACCTTCATGGGTGGCATAAAATTTCCTATTTAAGAAAGTCCTAAATATTCTCTAGGATAGCTCTGGGTAATAGTTAGCAGCTTAGTCTTGCAAATTATTGTAATGAAGGTACCCATGTGGGTTAGAATTTTGTATTTGTGAATTCTATAATTATGCATTTGTGGTGCAAATAAGAAGTTCATATTTTGTTCTCGCATTTTTTGTTGTTTCTTTGTTTCTATTATGAGTTTATGGTTTAAGGGGAGCAACCTTCATCACTTTTCCTTTTTTACCTTCCTTAGGTGTACTAGAATCTACAGTCATCTTGGCAATAATAGTCTCGTATGTGCCAAACTGCTTGGCACTAGCATCAACTTCTTCCACTAAGAGTGCAATAACTATTTCCATTACATCATCCACATTTACCTCATAGGGCATTTGCCTTAGCCATGCTACCTTTGGTAACATTTTCTATGTATGCACAAAATTTGTGTTTTCAATAAAACATATTTCATCATAATACTTGTTTACAATAGACTTTGGAATTCTCAATCTATTTTTCATTTTAACTTTGAACTCTTCAAAGTAGTTATGCATTAATACCTCAAAATTATCTCCCAATCTATTTATTAGGTCATCCAATTGATCCATAGATATCTTATTCTTATCCCATCTAATTGTTCCAATGGTAGGAAAATAATTTTATACATAGAAAATAATGCAAACTAGTAGGACACCAAGCTTACAGGAGGTGTTGTTTTCTTTTCTTATTGTCTCTAGGTTCTCTATAAGTTGGTGTAGTTGTAGCTCTACAAGATCATATGAATGATCCTTCTTCACAATTTTGTATCCCAAATCAATTACAACACAGGGAACATTGTTCAATCTTCTCAATTGATAAAACTTGTGTGTAATCACACAAAAAAAAAATTCAATTAATGAGTCCTCAATGCCATCAATTAACATACCAAGAGGATTCCATTTTGCCTTGGTCAAATTTTCAATGTCATTTTTCATTATTTCCTTCATGCTCTTCAGTCGATCCAAAGTAGAGTACCTAGCTACCCTATAAATGATTGCTTTTTTAATATTTATCGATCCTCCTTCCAACAAAACTTTCATGCCATGAAATAAACTGAGCATGATCTTGATCCAATTGACCTTGAAAACTTTAGAAAATCCTAGAGCACAAGTAAGCCATTTCTCTACAATGATCTTGTATTCATCCTTTAGGTTTCCATGAATATATAGCTTCTCATTGTATATGAGAAAATGTTAGTATGCTAATAGAAACCAAATTTAAATAAAGCTTCTACAAACTAAACAAAATTCATAAACTTCAAGATAGACTAAGATGAGCTCTTAATTGAGAATATGAGACATTAATGGGCTCTCTCAATAAGAAGCTCTCTTGTTGAGTAGCTTTGTCTAAATAGATAGGATGTATGCTCAAGCTTTATGCTTCAAAAAGGGCTTCAATGGATGATTGTGGATTTTTGGTGTGGATAGATGGCTTTAGTATGGATTTGGCTCTCAAAATAGCATTATAACTTTACTTCATGGATTGTGTTATTTTGCAAAGGGGAAGGATCCAATTTATAGGCAAGAGGCTTGAGGGATTGAGGGCTAAGATGCAAGGATGGGAAAAAGCTTATGGAAGGCTCAGATTGCATGAGAGGAGAGCACATGGATTGTGCTTCCTTATAGCCAATCAAGGAGTGACACATGTCACATGGTGAGAGGATGGAGGAAAGGGCAAGGATGAGTCAACAAAGGAGGCTCAAGAGATAAAATCTTCATAAAGACCCTCATAATGACTTGTAAGAGCAATAAAAGGACTTGTAAGAGTCATTTATGACCTAGTGGACTTCATAAAGTTTTATAGTTGAGATATTTTGAGGGTGATGAGAGCAAATTCGACTTGGACTTGATTAGAAATGTTTTAAGCTTGTTTAGGCTTGTGCAAATGATTAGAGGATGGATTAGGATGGTTTAAGATTAGCTTAAGGATAGGCAAGTGGATGGCATTTAATGAGGGTGGGTGAAGGAAGAGATATTTGTTAACTTTGGCTTGGGTTAGTAAGTTTTAACCCATGTTTAGGGAATGTGACAAGGTTAGGAGGGGATTAGGATTAGGTTTAAAGACATCTTCTAGAAGAGTCTAGATTTTGGATGAGGATAAAGACTTTCTAGAATAGTCTAGAATTTCTTAGGATGAGGATGAAGACTTTCTAGAAGAGTCTAGAATTTCTTAGGGTGAGGATAAATTAGATTTTTAGGAAATAAATAAAGTTTTATTTATTTCAAGGGTTTGGGTTGAGGAGATATTTATTAAAACTTTTTTAATAAACATGAGGATTAATATTTAATTTTAATTAAATATTTTGAGTTGGGGTTAGGGGTAGGAAATGATGAGATTAGCCTTTAATCGAAATTAAAGAAGGATTAGAAGATTTTGGAAGAGGTTATTGATCATAAGGAAATTGGCCAATTTTTGGGCATAAAATAATTTTTTTATTTATTTTAGGATTTTTGGTCAATTTATTAATTAAATAATTAATAAATAAGGAAATAATGTTTAAATAAGATTTAAACATTTTTGGGAGGGATTCCTTAATTAAATATTAAGATAAAGGGATTTAATGGCATAAAAATTAATTAATTAATTAAATAAATAATTAATTAATAAATGATGATGTCATCAGGACTTTTTCAGAAAATAAAAATACTTTATTTTCTAAAGGTTTTTAGGTGTCTACACTCATAAGCTACTCTTATTTCAAAATCTCTAATTTCTCTAACTTTGCATTGATAGCACAATCTTAGGTCTTTCATAGTCAAGACTCTGGGTGGAATTTATGATAACACTCCCATATCATCAACAATGTTATCAATGTTCACTAAATTTCTGAAGTTTGGTCGGGGACTTTAATCACTCCTAATGATTTGTGCACTACTATTCTTCACCATTTCACTTCTAGATACCATCTCTAACTAGAGTTTTAAACAAAAATTTTACAAATATCTTCACTTAATATTGTAACTTGGTACTGAGAATTATACTTACTTCGTTTCACAAATTTGGTGATAATCTACTGAAATTCTTCTTTGTTCACTACAATTGCTATTGTTGCCTTAAAATCTTTGCTTGAGATATTTGATCACTTTTGTGGGTGCAAATGAATCAACAAAATTGATAAATACCTTTGATCTTTCAATTTTAGTTTTGAAATTAATGTCTCTATACTTGATTGGTGTATGATAGCTACCTCAGTCTGTACTTTGGCTCGATCAAGGTTATTTATTCAATCAGTATGTTACCTTCCATGACAACTCAGTCTATATTGCAAGGCCTTGTCAATATAGATTGTACCATTGGTGCTCCATACTTTATAACTTTCAATTTCTAACAATTCTTAATACATCTTCATTTATGAAGCTATGACTTTTCATCACTTTTGTGCTAGGAACTGATGTAGAAATATAGCATTGAGTATATAGTTCCTACATACCTTCTTTTCTTTAGTGAGATGTGGTGTGATCACCTAATCTATTAGATTGGGTGATCATTTTCTCTTCTACTTTACTTTTTCCAACTCTTACCATATTTATCTATGTTTTCTTTCCTTTAGGTTTATCATTTACATTGCTTGGTGTTGGTGTTGGTGTTCTGGTTTTGTAGTTCTTGCTAATGTGTCCAACTTTGAGACAACTAAAACATACTATTTTTCCATTTAACCATTTCTTGTAATTTCCTCTAAAAAAAAATTTCCTCTAAAAAAAATTTTGAATCAATTATCTGGAATGTGTCCATATTCTCCATAATAGTGACAACTGTACCATGTATTGTAATCCCAATTGTACAAATTTCCTTTCTTTGTTGTCTAAGTTTGTTTTTTAGGTGTCTAATTTCAATTTTTATTAGTTATGCATTCATGAGCTTTATATCCATACTTTTGAAAATTGTAGTAGTGGCCTTGGAATGTAGATGTTTTTCTGGTTGAGTCATAGTTCTTTGATCTACATTCATGTGCTTGATGTCTTGCTTTCTTTCAATTAAAATAATTTCCACTTGGTTTAGGCTTAGGAATTTGTTTACCACTTTTGCTTCTACAAATGTTGGTTATATGACCAATTTGCCCATGGTAATGACATGTAGGTTTTCCTTTTGACTTTTCATTCCTTTGTTCTCTACTCTTGGATGATTCTCCTTCTTTAGTAGATGAAGATTGCTTGTTGTATCCACATCTAAAAGTGTCATTTGTTCTAGGTGACTTCATCATGTCTTCAAAGTGCTTGATTGTTCATTTGGTTTTTTCATTCTTTCCAAAGATCCTTTTCATTCCTTAACTCACTTTTCAATTGTTCATTTTGTAGCTTCAGATTTGTGATCTCCACATCTTTTATGTTTGCTTCTTGATTTACAACTACTAATTGATTTATCATGTCTAGCTAGTTTTTTCTAATCTTTTGTACTTCAAATGATCTTTCTTCAAGTCTACTAGTCATCTTCCTTTTGTCTTCTTCAGCCATGAGCTTGTCTTCCATTTCTCTCTTCTTTTGTTCAATTTCTACACAGAGTGTAACTGATTGAATTTCTTGTTCTATCTTGAGATCTTTTACTTCTTTCACTAGGACACTATTCTTCTCTAGCAATTATGTCATTGCTTCACTATTATTAGTAGTCTTTCCACTAACTAATAGTCCTTTAGTGTCGACTTCTGTGTATTGAGTATTAATTATTTGAATAGCTATCTCTCTTCTTCTCTTTAAGGTTTTCCTTAACTCTTCTTTTTTTGTCTCTAATTGCTGCAACACAATTTGGATTTCAATCGTCTGATTCTCAAAGATCTTTTCCATCTTGTACACTTCCATCTCCATGATCTTTTCCTCTCAAGCTGTTAGGCTTCTTGACAATAGAACTGGGCTCTAATACCAATTGTTGGAATAAGTATATGGGAAACAAGATGTTGAGGGGGGGGGGGGGTGTGAATCAAAATCTTAAACTTTTAGCTTCAAAATCAATAATATAAATTCATACCTAATTCATCTCACAAATCTACCATTAAAGTTGAAATGTTGCAACATAAATGAAATACATCACACCCATAAATAATTAAACAAATAAGACAATGATTTGGTAACCTAGAAACACTTAAAGATGAAGGTAAAACTAGGGTGGAGATGAAACCCATAAATCTTTACTATTGCAACAATAAATTTAACCTACTAGGGTTATAATGTTTGATCATAAAATATGATCTACCCTATGAGGGGTCTACACTATTAAAAGCTTAAGAGACTATTAGATCTCACCTTGTTAAAAGGTTTTTCACTAACAATGAAGGAATCTATTAGGATATTTACATAGGCCTATTACAACCACTTTGTTGAGAGATTTACCTTATCTCAATTAAAAATAGTAGATTTAGTATCTGAACCTCGGTATGCTCTACAAGCTGATATTGGGTCTCCTCCTTGATGTATCACTGATCTGATTCTCCTAATCTGATAGCTTTGTTCAATCCTTCACTACTCTTATTGCTCTCTATCTATTATGCTCTTAGACTTTGCGTTCTTCATACCCTCACAATCTCTCTCTCATACTTCTTATAACCTTAGGGTTAGAATCATCTTTAAATAGACATTCTGTGAAGGTTCTAGATCTTGATCGATGGTTTACACTTCACTATTTTTTTTATTTACATCCCTTTTTTTTATTGGTTGAATCACTCACCTAAGGATCATTACCTTCTACAATGACACATAATAAACATCCTAGCTGACTTTTCAAATATTAAATATCATAGAAAATTCAGCCAAAATGGTATACATATGAGTTTTTAACATTATGGATTCTCATATCAAAACTGAACTACTCAGCACTTGAAAGCTTTAACACTCGGTCATGCATAATCCATTTTTTATTAATCAACTTCTATATAACTTATCAGTATGCTCAGTCTTCATTGTATTTATTAGCTCATACAATATTGCTCAGCTCATATCTCTACTCTGTATCTACTAAATGCTTGGCAATCATTTTTCTATTCAGTATAAGTGTTGTATGCTCGACCTATACTAAATAACTCGATCAAGTTTTGACCTTGTAATCTTTCCTATTAAATGATTTTCAAATGACTAAGTGTTTGGACACTAATTGGCAATATAGGCTTAGAGATCAAAAATTTTACGTGATGAACTTAGGTTTACTTTCCTTGATTCACATTTCTACCCATACATCTTTGCTGAATCTGAATTGTGTCCCCTTTCTTTTTGGCATTTGATTGTTTTAGGTGTTTACCTTCTCTTTAGTGAACCTAACTTGTCAGCTCTTTCTTTTGTGGTGTTAGATTTATCTTTGCATGTCATTGTGTGTTATCTCTTATGGCCTATCTTTGCATGCTTTATAAATTTATTCTCATAATAATATATTGTCTTCTTTGTAATTTAGTTCATATCATAAGTTTAGATTCCTTTTATATCTTATTTCCTTGTTTGATGTATGATATTTATCACCTTAAGAATTACTTATTGTGTTCCCATTAAGAGAATTTGTAGACTCATGGCTCTTTAGGAACCTTAGTGATTCTATGGTCTCTCATGATCCTAATCCTTCCATGAAGCATGAATTCCCCCATTCATCTCATTATGAGGATGATGCTTTAATGATTCCCCTTGAGCAAGCTCATAAGCTTGCTACCAAGATTCATAAAATACATGACTGGCTTCTTCAAGAGAATCATGATAATGATACTATTGCTTCTTTTGATGCTCTTCACAAAGTGATTTGTAATGATGAACATGGTGTTAATGTTTATTGTGGTCTTACTTGCCTTGTACATTATCATGTTAAGTCTTTGGCTCAAGTGACATCTGAAATAGGAATAGATCCACCTGTCACTACTATTGAACATGCCTTCCCTTATTTCTACACCCATCACTAGCATTCCTACCTATGTTTCTCTTATTGTGACTACTACTATTCAACCATCTAATCCTCCTATTAGTAGTCTTCATATTCCTTCTTTAACAATGAGTGTCCCACCTACTTCATTTCCTATCTCACAACCTTCATTCAATAGTGTTCCTTACACTTATCCTAATCCTCCTATGGTTGTTCCTAGTGTCACACCTGTAGCACCTTCTATTCCAAATAATTATAGACTCTTCCTAGTGTGTTGAATGTTTCATTGCCACCTATTTCCTCTAATTATTTTATTATCATTAGCATGTTAGAAATGCTTTAGAATAACTAAGAGGGGGGGTGAATCAGTTATTCAAGGTCTAGATGTCCTATTCAAACTTTTCACTAAGTGTAGTGAACCCATTCAACCATTCATTCATCCAAGCTTTAACTTATCTAATCAACAAGTTACTATAAATAAACATGCAAGCATATCACATAAGAAATCAACACATGACACAATGATTTACGTGGAAACCCAATTTTTGAAAAACCACCAATAACATGCTACTCAATTCTCACTCTTCTGAAGTGATGCCCTATAAAAGGCCTACCCTATTAAATTCTTACAAGACACTGTTAAATGTGACCTTGTTAGAGGATTTAACCACCCTGTTAGAAGTGGGCTTGGTTAGAGGACTTTAGAACATTCACTTGGAATGTCACCCTATTAAAGGATTTACAAATGGCTATTAGGTCAACCTAAGTCCATAGGATTTTTAGATCTAATACAATTTCTAGAGAGTATTAGAAGATATTGACCTGACTACAACATACAACTTATCTTGTAGATCTTAGATCACTTCTTAGCTAATACCCTTGCCTGGCCTTCAATCTCTACAACTCTAACAGCTTGCCCTTCTTTCCAGCTTTGTCTCCTTGAGTCTCCTATAGTATCAGTAGCTCTTTGCTTCTTAGTTTATAGAAGTCTTGGATTACTTTTTCCCACTTAATTCTTCCATTTTTCAATTTCAATTTGCATGGATTAGGTATGATTCATTGCATCTAACCCATATTCTATTCCCTTTAGAAACTTCTTGAATAATCCTTTTAGAATTCACCAAAAATAGTTTTCATAGGATTTTGTGCCAACAACTCATCATCCTTATCTTCCAACTCATTCAAAACTCAATGTAACCATTATGTTAGCTTAGATTTGGCAAATCTTCATTATTTGAAATAGTGTAGTAGCTTCACACTATTGAAATATTGGTGCTCAGCATATACTATGTTACTAGGCATCAACTATATTTTTCTTGATGCTCGGCACATGAAGATCACTCGGCACCAACTAAAAATTTTCTGATGCTAAACGACTAATCTTCACTCAACACATGAAGTTCACTTGACACACATTAGAATTTTTTATGACTCAGCTTCTACTAAAAATTTGCTCAGCTTCAACTAACTTACTCAGCACCCACTAATGATCTTAGTTTAAGCTTTGCGGTCAACCTTATTACAACTTCTTCCTCTAATGCTTCTAAGTGTGATAATCCTCTGTATCCTTAAGTATGTCATTAATAAATTATTTAACCATTGGCTTAATTGATCCTTGTACTTCATTACAACATCATAACTCAACCTTTTCCTTTAGGTGCTCTTGTTACATCTTGTTGATCAAATCCTCTTCATCAATCAACTAAGTGATAGTACTTAGATCTTATAAGAAAATATCATTCCTAAAAATAGTAGGTTTGATATCAATGACAAAGAAATGATTGAAAAAATTCTTTTACAACAATCTCCCTCTTTGATTTTCAACAACAATGAGCTTTTCAATCAGATTTCCAACAATCTCCCTCTTTGGCATTGATGGAAAACCAAACTAATCAACCATTAGACTAAACTATTCAACCAAATGCTAGCTAGGTTAGAATAGTGAGTCAAATGCCAAAAAGTAAATTGTAGCATTGCATCTCCTTCTACTATTTTGATTGCTTCATTTCAACTTCTCCCTCTTTGTTATTGTATCCTTGTTCTTTGTCTTTCTCCCTCAATATTGCTCAACTTCTGCTATTCTGATCAACATCTCACAAATTTTCCTTCTATCTTTTTTATTAGTTTAAAACATCTTCTCCCTTTTTATTTCAGCTTCTCCCTCTTTTCTGATTCTTTATCTTCAACAGTTGTTGATCAGTTGTCTACTTCTCCCTCTTTGGCAACAATGCCAAAGACATATTAGCATCTTAATATGCAAGTATAGCTTTTACAGTTTCATTCAATGTCTCCCTCTATCACCTTGCTTGTGACTAATTTGGAACTTTAGCACTTTTACTACTTTAGGCATGGATCCCAAAGTAAACATCCTTTGCATCAATGTATAAAATCTTCAACATTCAACTTATTTGATGCAGAGCATACTTGCTTTTTGGTTCAAGTAGCCTTAGCTAGGGGTATCACCCCTAAGTTACCTCTAAGATACTCAAAAGAATCTTTAGATAGTGCTTTTGTGAAGATATCAGTAGTCTATTCTTTTGAGATAACATATTTCATCTTCACTTGTTTGTCTTCCACCAGCTCTCTTACATAGTGATACTTGATTGCAATATGCTTAGTTTTAGCATGCATTACTGGATTCTTTGATATATTGATAGCACTTGTATTATCACAATAAAGTGTCATAGGCTCATTTACTTCTTCCTTCATACCTTGCAACAAATGTTTGATCAATACAATATTGGTGCAATTTATAGCAGCTGCCACATATTTAGCTTCAGCAATAGACTATGAGATGTAACTTTGCTTTTTGCTGGTCCAAGTAATCAACCTCTTTCCTAAGAAAAGTACTCCTCCACTAGTTTTTTTTTAATCATCAATTTTGCCTCCCCAATCTGCATCAATGTAGGCTTTCAATTCAAACTTCTCATTTCTCTTGTAGTATAAACCAAAATCATCAGTTCCTTTCAGGTATCTCAATATTCTCTTTACTTCCATTAAGTGATTTTTTCTTGGATTTGTAGAAAATCTTGCTACTATTCCAATAGCTAATGCAATGTCTACTCTACTATGTACAACATATTAAAACTTTCTAATCATTGACCTATACAATGTCTGATTTACTGCAGTAAATTCATCATTCTTGGATAGTTTATGGCATGTTGCCATTGGTGTGTTGACTGGTTTTGAGTCTTCTAGCCCAAATGTTTTGAGTACTTCCTTGATGTATTTGGATTGGGTCACAAATATGACATGCTTCAACTGATTTACTTGTAATCCAACAAAGAATGTGATTTCTCCAAACATTGACATCTCAAATTCATGCTTCATTTGATCAGCAAAATCTTTGCATAAACATCTTTTCCTCCAAATATTATATCATTAACAAAGATTTCTGATATTAAAATGTGTTTACCTTCTTTAGCTTTGATGTACAAGTTGATGTTGTCATCTGTTCTCTCAAAACCTATTTTCACAAGATATTTGTGCAACCTCTCATACCATGCTCTAGGTGCTTGCTTCAATCCATAAAGTGCTTTTTGTAGCTTGTAGACCATGTCCTTGTTCTTCTCATCAACAAATCCCTCTGGTTGTTCTATGAAAACTTTCTCTTCCATTATACCATTTAGAAAAGTAGACTTCACATCTATCTGGTACACTTTGAAACCTTTATATGCAGCATATGCAAGTAATGTTCTTACTCCTTCCATTCTTGCAACAAGGGAAAAAGTCTCTCCATAATCCAGTCCTTCTTCTTGTGCATAGCCTTTGCAAACTAGTCTGGCTTTTTTTCTTGTTATCTCATCATTCTCATCAAGTTTGCTTCTAAACACCCATTTTGTACCAATCACATTCTTATTAGCTGGTCTAGGAACTAGAGACCATGTTTTGTTTTTCTCAATCTGTTCTATCTCTTTTTCCATGGCTTTATACCATTCATCATCTTGCAGTGCATCTTTTACTATTTTAGGTTCAACCTTGCTTAGTAGACATGATTCACTCCTAAGTCTATTCTTTGTCATTGGTCTGGCATCCTTATCACCAGTGATTTGATCTACAGGGTGATGTTTTCTTACATACTTGGCTAATCTTGGTGCAGTCCTTCTTTCCATGTTTGGTCCTTTAGCTTTAGAGTCATTTCATTCTTCTTTATCTGGCATTTCATCATTCCTTTCTTGCATACTATTTTTAGAATTAGAATGTACATTTTTTGCATTCTGCAGCTTGGCTTCTGAATGCAGCTCGGCATTCACAAGCTAAGACTCAGCAGATACTGAAGTTTTTTGTTGATTCCTAACTTAATTTATAGCATTTTCTTCAACTATCATTCCTTCATAGAAGTATACAAAGGATCTGTAATCCTTTGTTTTCTTTGACTCATCAACCTAAACTTTTGCATGCTCATCAAAATTTACATTTACACTCTCCACAACTCTGTTAGTGTTAACATTCAAACACTTATATGCCTTACTTCTAGTGGAGTATCCAAGGAATATGCCTTCATCACTTTTTGCATCAAACTTGCTATTTCTTGTATCTTTTAGAATATAGTATTTGCATCCAAATACTTTGAAATGTTTAACATTAGGTGAATGATCTTACCATAATTCAAAAGGTGTTGCATTTGTACCTTTCTTGACTTGAACTCTATTCAATGTGTAGACTACAATACTTACAACTTCTCTCCAGTACTTTAGTGCAACATTTTTCTCCATCGTCAAGGTTCTAGCACAGTCAATCACTGACCTATTTCTCCTTTCAGCAATACCATTCTTTGGTGGAGTTCTTGGTGTTGAAGTTTTCCTTTTGATACCTTTGTCATTATAGAATGTTTCAAACTCTCTTGATGTGAACTCACCTCCTCTGTCTAACCTTAGGCATTTCAGGTTCTTTGTTATTTCCTTCTCAACTCTAGCCAAATACCACTTAAACATTTGGAATGCATCAATTTTTTTCTTTAAGAACATAGCAGTCATCATCCTAGAATAATCATCTACAAATAGCATTATGTATATGTCTCCTAGGTAGCTTTGGACTTCTATTGGGCCACATAAATCTATATGGACTAACTCTAGTACTTCTTTGGAAGTATATGTTTTGCTTTTGAAACTAGACTTAGTCATCTTTCCTAGTTGACATTGTTTGCACATTGTGTTTTCAGGTTTCTTCAACTTGGGCAACCCTCTGACTTTCTTTTTCTTGCTAATGCTAATCAAAATATCAAAGTTAACATGACATAGCCTTTTATGCCACAACCACACATCATCAAATCTAACGACAAGACATGTTGCATCTTCCATATCTAGGTAAAATAGATTACTCCTAGTTTGTTCACCCTTTCCTATTAGATTTCCATCAGTGTCATAGATCTTGGTAGTTTTGTTTCCAAATTCAACTTTGTAACCTACATTGCCTAACTGTGATACACTCAACAAGTTGTAGTTTAATCCTTCAACATAGTATGCATTATCACATGAAATTTTTTCTATAATTTTTATAGAGCCTTTTCCTTTGATTTGACATGGGGAATCATTACCAAATCTAAGACTATTTCCATCATATTGAGTAAAGGCAATGAACTTACTTTTATCTCCTATCATGTGATATGAGCATCCACTATCTATGATCCACTTTTCATTCTTGTTCACATAGGTAACCAATGTTGTTGCTTCATCTTCATCTTTTTCTGATTCATCCTTCATGGATACATAGACTACTTCATCATCATTCTCATCAAAATCTTCTTCAATAATGTAGCATCTCTTGCCTTTCTCCTTGTAATCTTTGGTTTCATCTTCTCTTTCGTTCCTGTATTGTTTTCCTTCTTTATACTTATTCTTCTATGGATATCTTGTAGCTATATGACCTACTTCATTGCAATTGAAACATATGATAGGGAGCTTACCTATGAATTTTCCTTTACCTCTATGGAATCTCCTATCCTGTAGTGCTTCTAACTATTCCACATCTTCCTCATTTGTGATGCTATCACTGGATGCATGTTTTACTTTTCTTCTTTTCTTGCTTGATGTGTCATCCTTAGTATCTTTTATTGTCATCTTGGCCTTGAAAGTAGATTCAAGGTTCTTAGGTCTGTAGTTGTCAAATTTGAATAGCTCAAATGCAGTAAGTCTTCCAACTATTCCTTCAAAGGTTAGTGTGTTCCCTTGTACACACCTCAGCTCTTGGATGGCTGAAACTCTTATAGCATAGATAGGAAGCAGATTTCTTAAGTATTTCCTAATAGCTATTTCTTCTTCCAATTGTCCACCTAGACTTCTTATTGCACTCACCACGTCTTTCATCCTTGTAGTGTACTGAGCAGTATTTTCACCTTCCTCCATCTTCATGTCATCAAACTTTCCTCTTAGGCTTTCTCTCTTTGATCTCTAGAAATTCTGATCTCCTCCATAGATTTTTTATATGGTTTTCCATATTTTGAATGCAATGTTATAGTCTTTCATGTCATCATATTTTGCATAGCTGAGTGCAAAGGCAATCTCCAACATTGCTTGGTTATGCTCCTTCCTTTTATTCAAATCATCTGCAATAAGAGGTCTTGTTGGAGTTACATGTTTTGTTCTAATTGAGGTTTGTGCATAGTCACCTATTGATCCAAGGTGCAATTCCATCAAACTTTGCCATGCAGAAAAGTTGTCTTTTTTGAGCTTGGGAACTTCTCTCTTGGACATCTTGATCTTTCTACTTCTAGTACCTTGAAACTAAATCAGAAAATGGCTCTGATACAAATTGTTAGAAATGTTTTAGAATAACTAAGAGGGGGGGTGAATTAGTTATTCAAGGTCCATATGTCCTATTCAAAATTTTTACTAAGTGTAGTGAACCCATTCAACCATTCATTCATCTAAGCTTTAACTTATCTAATCAACAAGTTACTATAAATCAACATGCAAGCATATCACATAAGAAATCAACACATGACATAATTATTTACATGGAAACTCAATTTGGAAAAAACCACCAATAACATGCTACTTAATTCTCACTCTTCTGAAGTGATGCCCTATGAAAGGCTTGCCCTGTTAAAGGCTTACAAGACACTGTTAAATGTGACCTTAGTAGAGGATTTAACCACCCTATTAGAAGTGGGCCTAGTTAGAGGACTTTAGAACATTCACTTGGAATGTCACCCTGTTAAAGGATTTACAAATGGCTATTAGGTCAACCTAAGTCCATAGGATTTTTAGATCTAATATAATTGCTAGAGAGTATTAAAAAATCTTGACCTGACTACAAAATACAACTTATCTTGCAGATCTCAGATCACTTCTCGGCTCATACCCTTTCTTGGCCTTCAATCTTTGCACCTCTAATAGCTTTCCCTTCTTTCAAGCTTTATCTCCTTGATTCTCCACACTCAATGTACTAGTGCAATCATCTCTTCATGACCACTCATAGAAGTAGAACCTATGTGCTCTTCCTTCTCCTAGATGTCTCCTCCTTGACACCCTTCTAACTACTTCATAGATTTGGCTCTTCAATAGCAATAGTATCAGCAGCTCTTTGCTTCTTAATCTATGGCTTCTTAAATAGAAGTCTTGGAGTACCTTTTCTTGTTCAATCCTTCCATTTTTCAATTTCAATTCACATGGATTGGGTAGGATTCATTGCATCTAACCCATATTCAATTTCCTCTAGAAACTTCTTGAATAATCCATTTAGAATTCACCCAAAAATGGTTTACATAGGATTCTGTGCCAACAACTCATAATCCTTATCTTCCAACTCATTCAAAAAATTCAATGTAACCACTATGTTGGCTTAGATTTGGTGAATCTTCATTATTTGATATAATGTAGCAGCTTGGCACTATTGAAATACTGGTACTCAGCACATACTGTGTTACTCGACATCAACTATATATTTCTTGATGCTCAGCACCAATTGAAAATTTTCTAATGCTTAGCACCTGATCTTTACTCAGCACATGAAGATCACTTGACACACACTAGAATTTTCTATTACTCAACTTTTACTAAAAAAATTCTCAGCTTCAACTAACTTGCTTGGCACCCACTAATGATCTTAGTTTAAGCTTTGTAGTCACCCTTGTTACAACTTCTTTGTCCAATGTTTCTAAGTGTGACCATCCTCTATATCCTTGAGTATGTCATCAATATATTATTTAACCATTGTCTTAACTAATCCTTGTACTTCATTACAACATCATAACTCAACCTTTTCCTTTAGGTGCTCTTGTTGCATCTTGTTGATCAAATCCTCTTCATCAATCAACTAAGTGATAGTACTTGTATCTTATAATCAAATATCATTCCTAAAAATAGCAGGTTTGACATCAATGACAAAACAATGATTGAAACCATTCCTTTACAAAAATCTTCCTCTTTGATCTTAAACAACAATGAGCTTTTCAATCAGATTTCCAACATAGCCTTGCTCAAATTATTTCTTTGTAGCAACAACAACCTACTTCCCTTACTCAATCCAAGTTTAATGTTTCTATATGTGATATATGTAGTCCTTTGTCCTTTGAAATTATTCATGCCACTACTCCTTCACAAGTTAATATGCCTCATCTTGATACTTATAATGGTAAGGTTGACCTTGTGACTCAGCCTAAAATCGTTCAAGTTTTATGTAGTGATTATGCTTACAATCATAGGATTTTAGATAAGTTATTTTCTTTCACTTTTCATGACAAATATTTGCAATGGTATTTCTCTTTTATGCCTTACTCTATTGATTCCTTTCATAAACTTGCTAATGTTTCATCCAACAATTTTAGAATAGAATTGGTAATCAAGGGTCTTTGACTAATTGGATACATTGTAAATAAGGTTCTAAGGAAAAAGTGACTAGTTTTATTAGTGTATTAATCATTTGCATGCTCAAATTTCCTATCATATGTCTAATATTGATATTCATCATATCTTTGTTGCAAATTTATAAAAAGACATTACAAATAATATTTTGCTTACTAATTTTACTTCCTTTTCACAACTTTGTGTGGTGCTTCATCACTATAAATTACAAATGATTTAGTTTGAGAGCACCACTCCAATGGCTCCTATACCCATTGATAAGATTTATTATGTGCCTAGTCACAAAAAAATTTAAAAACTTAACAAATATATCAAGATCAATAAAGACACAAATATAGTGGATGAACAATTAGTTATTGCATCTAAAAGTGTCCCAACTTCTTCCTATATTGTTTGGATGAATTGTAAGTTTACCACTCTTTATTATTATTTTCATTTTGTTATGAGAAGGTAAGTCATTGTTAATATTATTATACTTCATCCTATTAGACCACTTCTTCAAGTATACACTTTGATTCTAAAGCCTTTTGTCAATATCATCATTAACTTGGCCATAATACTGAAATGTGTTATACTTTTAAACATAAGATTCAAGACTTGATTGATTTTAATGCTTTATCTATTGATAGTCATAATAATGGAAACAAATATGTGGTGCATCCTAATCAAAACCTTCAAATCTATACCAATCATTTATCTTGACACACTACTAATATGATTTCTTAACCTTCTTCTTCTTCCCCTCATTTGAATATTACTTTTGATACCTTACAAGAAGAGAATGATTATATTTTTAATATTGTGGAACATGTACCTCAACCTCCATCTCTACCTAAGAATAAAGTGTCATCTAAATCTCATGATCAACCTAAACCTACTCTTAAGTGTGCTAGATGCCTTACCATATCATTTGATGATTTTGGTATTTTTAAAGCTCTTGATGATTTTGGTATTTTTAAAGCTCTTGATGGTCCTCTTTGAATTTCTACTCAGATTACTAAGTATCCTTCTTATGGTTGTCTTGTTGATCCTACTTCCATGGTTAATATTATCATTGAGGAACATTTGTTTGCTAAGAAATTACATCATGACTTCTATGTTTCAAATTATACTTGGACTCAAACCTGTAATGGTTTACCATATCCCCCTCATGGTTCCATTTCTTATCTATTGAACTATGTGGTAAAGTGGTGAATAGTACCTTTGTTTTCATTCCTACTTCTGATCAATTCCAAGTGAAGCTAGGTTTTACCTTGGTTGACTTCCATGCAATCCATTACTTATCATATTCATTAGTTCATTAAATTTCCTTATGATGGTGAGATTAATATGATCAATCATAGTATTTATCATCATTCTAGGCCTATACATTATGCTACCCTTGATTTATTTTGGCTTTCTATTCCTAATACACCTCCTACTCATCTCGATTATCTTTTTTAGTCCTATCAAGCTCATAAATGTGAATGATTATTGAGTTGAGTATGCCTAGGGATATTACTTTTGGTCTTTTTACTACACCTTATACACCTATTTATTCTAATTCTTCCATTTCTAATAGTCATCCACCTCCTACATCTAATGATCATTCCCATGCAATTCCTCCTTGTAGTGTGGTGCCTCCTTGTTCTCAGCTTGATGTTATTCCACTTATTAAGCCACGTAAAGATGGCAAGGAACCTATGGTTGTTGATCCTTCTTATTTGCAACAAATTTCCAGAAAGATTAAGCATAACCAACATGCTTGTGAATATTAAAATAATTGTAAAGCTCATGCTAAAGCATGTATGCATGCTTCTCAGCAAGCCATGTCTGTAGAGGAAGTTAATTATACTAATGAGATAGATAAAAGTGGCATTTGTATTTTGGATCCTATTTCTATTAATATTGATGAAAAATATATATTAGATGATGATGAGAATGATAATATTCATCTTGATTTTGATTTGTGTAACATGCTTTCTATGCAATTTTTACTTACATCTAGTCTTGAGAATAGCGACTCTCAAGGGGGTCCCTCTTCATATATATCTATTATTCCTATTGTGTTAGAAAGTTATCCTCTAGAAAGTTTTTCACCTTCTTTACATACCGCTGACCAAGATAGGGGAGAAGGTAAATGCACTTGAGTGAGTACTCTAGCATAGTAGGAATACCTTTTTATGTGTTTTCCTATTGTGATGTGCTTCCACTATATTATTTTTGCAATATGTTTGTTTAGATTTCTTTAAATGGCCCTTATTACTCTATTGGCACAAGGTGATAAGGGAATAAAAATATCATTTCATTCTTATATTTTTATCTCACTTGTTCTAAATGTTTATATATGTTATGTTATACATGTGTCAGTATTCATAATTGTACCCTTGTGTGGTCTACTTGGATTTGAGATATAGTAGCACTATTTTTTTTGGTGTCCATGATGCTAGTCCAAAAAGACTCTTCTTAATAACTCTTATGTGTCTTTATTCCATTGTTTTGTAGTTCTACTTCCTTTAGGGAATGATGATATTTCATACTTGATATAATATCTACATAATATCATATGATCATACTAACCCCAAAATCAGTAGATCCCTATGTGCTCTATATATCTTATGTGTTTACTTTCCTTTGTTTGTCTTCTCTTGGGAGAATCTCATAGTGGAAACATCTCTTAGTGGATGTATCCATCCTCTGATAAATCCATTTCTCCCATTATAGTGCTAGCAATGAATTTAACATGGGGGCATATTTTATGCTCATTCGTCTTTCTATAATGGAGTAGTAAATATGGACTCTAAGTATGGATTAGGGTACTTTATCTTTGGGTGCTTGGTAATATTCCTAGGTTATCCTCAAATCTATGTATTACTACTTCATCTTCATCATCCCTTCTTTTTGCATACATCTTGTGAATCCCCTTTATGGATTATACACAATCCTAAAGAATGAATTCTCTATGTGCACCTTCCATTTAGGAAGTAAGCCTTGACATTGGGTCTCTCTCCTCTATACACACACATATGCTAAATCTCATATATGGGTAATGCATCCAGATATATATATATATATATATATATATATATATATATATATATATATATATATATATATATATATATATATATATATATATATATATATATATATATATATATATATTTCAAATCATAAATATGGGTAACATGCACAAGCTCACTAAATCTCATATATAGGTAACACATTCAAGAACAACATGATAAGCCCCATACATAGGTAACACATTTTTTTTCATTTTTTTTTTATGATTCATAGTGGGATGTATATTTATCATTGGAAAATTAATCACACCCCTTCTCTCTTGTTATGATTTTGGAGTTAGAAAAGACTCAATCCCTAGGGGACTTGATGGACTTTTTGTCTCCTTCATTTTGATGGGATTGTCTCATGTCTTGTGCTCTACTTTACCAAGAGTTTGGATTGAGTCCACACTCTCACTAAAGTGATAGATAAATATACCATCTTAAATTGCAAGCACTTCAATTTAATGATGGTTTATCACTTATTGAATGTGACATCATAATCTCCTTGCATCTCTCCTCCTATCCTCCTCTTTCTTCTCATTTCTACTAAGCAGAATAAGGGTAGGATATAATAGATCTTCTTTAATGCTCCTACTTTCTTGGTGTAAAGATCAAGTTGGGATCTAACCACCTAGGTCCTCTCTTTCCCTCATCTAATCACTTGGAATCTCTTTTCCATGTAATAATGGTCATGTCTCAAAATTTGTACCTATTTTTTGGGATTTGGGACCTATTCTGACATCCTAAAGGAATCTTGAGGGTTTTGGGCTCTAGTTGGTAGGGATTTAGTATATCCTTGTCCAATCAAGGATGTAGTATGTCTATGTTGGGCCAATCAAGGGTGTAGTGTGTCCCTACATAGGCCCTATTTTGGGATCATCACTCAAGTCTTGTGTTTAAATTAATTCCTAGAGTTAATGCACAATACTATCAACCCATGGGAGAAATTTAGTTTTAAGACCTTTATAAACCCATCTATTTTTTCCATTTTGTATCTCATTTCATACCATTATCAAGCATTCATGCACACAAGAAGTCAAGTTCTCAAGCATTAAATTTCTCAAGCATTTAAGGCAATCAAGAAAATTCCTCCATTGAAGATCAAGGATACAAGAACTCAAGAAAATGAAGGAGTTTATCTTCAATATCTCCCTCAATCCATTTAAGGTCCTTTTTTGCATCTTCTACATTTGTTAATCCACATTCTTGATCTGATTCAATTGGTAAAGAGAGCTCATTGCATTTGATTTAAGAGATCCTACTATTGTAAGGTGAATTCGCATATTTACTTTACATTTCTACAATTAAATTATTTTAATTCAAGGTTAATTCCTAAAATGGGGTTTTACTAAAGCAAACCTCCCATCAATAAACAAAATCCTTTTTTATTGCAGGTTTTTTATCTCAAAAAGGTGAATAGGTGGTGGATTTGGATAACCTTCTCATCAATCTGTGTAACTACAAAATCAAAATCATGTTCAGACATAGTTTCTTAGGCTTTAGGAGAAAGTTGTCACCCTTACACAAGAGTCACCTTTACCAAATTGCCAAACAATTTTTGGGTTTTGCAGATTTTGTAGTTTCAGGTCCAAATATTGTGGTATTTGTTAATTTTGAGCAGCACATCAAGCAAAAAAATAAATTCCTTACTAGTAAGGTGATTCTTCTAATTTCCCTCTTTATTTCAACATAAATGCTTATTACATCTAACGTCTTAATTCCATTTCCTAACTCTTATTACACTAGGATTTCAAAGACTTTTGCATGTTTTCCCTTACTCTACAACCTCTAGATTCTAGCTTGCATTTGTAGACATCTAAATCTGATTACATCAATAGGTAATTATACTTAGTCATCTCTTAGGACATTATTGATTGAATATTTACTATTTAATTAATTAATCGTCATCCCCTAGTTTATTTATTTATTTAATTAACTATAGTCTAATTGATAAAATCAAATGATAACCCAAAATTAATTTATCAATTAAATCGCTATTGCCTCTATTAAATTGGATAATTCATCAAATTTATTTTATTTAATTCCGTACTCCCCATTTTATTAAATAAATCATTTAATAAAATATCTAAAATTCTAAGAGCCTTCCTAAACCCTATCCTAACCCCTAATCCAACCCATTCACACATATTAACCTCACTTAGCCACCTAACTAACCCATCTCATCAAATCTAAGCCACTTACCCCCCAACCCCCCTTCTAAGTTAATCCTAATCTCCCTCCTAAACATGTCACAACTTTAAGTAAGGGTTAAGACTTGCTAACCCAAGCCATAGTCAACAATCTCATCCTCACCCTCACCCTCCAACATTTATGACTCTTACACCTCTTACACCTCCCTTAATGACTCTTACAAGGCATTTATGGAGCCCTTATCTCTTGAGCCTCCTTTGTTGACCATCCACCTTGCCCTCCCTTTATCCAATCACCCTTTGACAAGTGTCACCTCCACATTGGTGCTAAACAAGCACAATCCATGTGCTCCCTTTTGAGTGCATCCTAACCATCCCTCATCATTTCATCATCTTGACATCTTGGCCCTCCATTTCTCCAACCCTTGGCCTATAAATTGAGCCTCCTCCCTTCACAAAATCATCCACTTTTCATGCAAAGTTATAATGCTATTTTGAGAGCTCAAAAACTACCAAAATATCATCATAATGTTGAAACCCTTCCATACCTCCATTGTTGAAACCCTCATCCACACCCATATTTGATTATCACCCATCTACTTGGAGCTTGGGATATTGAGCACAATGTGAGCATACATCCCCTCTCATTAGGGACATAGCTTCATCATCATTAGAAGCACTTGAGGAGTTTACCATCTTTGGTCTACTTTCCTCAAGTTTGTCTTCTTTGGTCCTATCTTAAGTGTTAGTTTTGTTTAGTATGGTTAATGCTTTCCTTAATAGCTAGTATTCAATTTACACTACTAAACTAGGTGATACATTTTGGCACGCCCGATGGGGCCCTGCATTTGGGTCAATCGAGTCAGTTTTTAGTTTTTTTTTTGTGAACTAACCAAAGTAACGTTGTTTTCTTGTGGGTTTTTGTAGGTGTTTTGCTAACATTGCTACAGGTACACAAGTCAATCTTTGGGAAACATTCTCCTGGCTATCTAAACATTTTTCAATTTTAAACACTTCAAAACACCTTGTTTTCACTATCTCGCTACCCCAGGAACGCGATTCGGTGACTGCAAGAATGCTACTATTTCTCAGCGGGAACACGAACTTGGGACTGTGAGTTCATAGTTCATCCTACAAGCATTAGTCACACTAGCAAAAAAACTCTCTACATTCTCGATGGTCTTTAATTCTATGGGAACATGTTAAACTCCTACGAGATCGCTGTTATTTCCCTGCGAGAATGCATTTGTGCCCAAAAAATTAGCTAATTCTTGCAAATTGTTGACCTCTCAAACTTGCCGAAATAGTTTCCTACAGGAATGCACTAAAATATACCTGTGGGATTGCTTGTTTGTAGGATCAATCTGCATTTTTAAACCCACGGCCTCAATTTTTACTGTCACCAATTTTCTGTCCCGCATTCTCGTTGATTGTTTCCTCATTCCTGTGACTATGAGATCACTACATTAACCCATGGGATTGCGCTACCTTTCTGTCCAAAACTCAGCTTCACCTTTTTCGCATTATCACTGACAATTTTCACATTCTCGTGCCTGCTGGAATGCTTTCTTAACCCACAGGTTTGCAATGAGATTTTTTTTGCTCAAATTTCTAACAATTTTTCATTTGCAGATTTTATGCTGACATGTTCTGTGCAGATTTTTTCATCATCAATCATCTGTTGAATGGCTTAAAATTGAACCAATCTTGTTTTTTCATGGAATGAATGATTAGTAATTAACCATTGTGATGAACACCTCATTTTAAGGCATTAAAGAACATTATGTGAAATACTTCAAATTTGGGGCTTAAAATAAACTTCATCAAATCTTAAATGCCTTAAAGATTTAAGATTCTCTTATTCCCTCATCTTTGAAGCTTTGGCACGTGATTTCCCCTTTGTTGACTCGATTTAATTTTTTTGCTGACGTGAAGTTGGAATAAATCTTATATGTTAAACACGTGTGTTTTTAAAAGTTATAGAGTAGAGCATTAAAGTGTCCAAATAGCAATGAACCCCATGTCTTGTGTGTTTTGAGATTGTGCATTTTCGTGCATCTTAGACTTCTCACTTTTCATGGAAAGTAAGACCATTAAAGTACATGACGCATGTACCAAAAGTTGTTAGCAACATCATCTGCAACAACCTAGGAGTGCTTATAGTGAGTTCATCCACCTCTAGGAAGTGTATCCCCTTTGGTGAGAAGCTCAAACTGGTAAATAGTCTGGCCGATATATAAATGAGGGGAAGGGTAAACCTTTTCATCCATCTCTTCAGTTTGGGCAGCATGTTTCTAGGGGTAGTCTGAGGTGGAAAAACTTTCCCATGATTTTAGCATGTCTGAAATAGACCCTTAAGTGGATCACAGCCAGTAACAACTATTGTAGAAACTCCACAGACCCATTTACAACCCTCTTAGTCTAAAGTATCTCACTTTCTTTCATGGTATGTTATTCATAGTGCAAGGGAAATAGCATCCCTCAAGATTACTCACCATTGTGCTCCCCTAGTAGAGGCATAGGGCCACTTGGGTTTCATCTCCAAGGGTCATTGTTCCCGCAAAAGGGGAACTTCTATTTGTCATGCCTTGAAGGTTCTCTAATGTGTATCCTTTGTCGATCGACTCTTGTATCGACTCACCTCTTCAATTAGAGGGAAATATTGCACTAGCATTAGGAGACATCAAGTTGTGGGCCATTGAATAACATATGACAATCAAATTCTGAATTGTAGGGATAAAGTGTGTGTTTGAACTATTTTAAATTATGCTCAAGACCTGTGAAAACATTTTTTGAACATACACAATTCAGTGGTTACTACCAAAAAAAAAACTTCATTTTGCTAAAGAGATCAACTGTTTGTATTTCTCAAAGTTCCGTTGTCCTTTGAGGAATTGTTTGCTCATTTATCCCTGTATCAGAAGAAAGAAAGTTTCACCTTTGTCATTTCAAAACAACGATTGTTAGCAAGTCCACTCGCAACAACTGCTTGTCTCACAGGTCCAATTTGTCCATTTGTTTCAAAGTGATCTACTTATTCCCTCAAAAATCACTAAGGAGAACCTAAGTTATAAATCCTTTTGTTGGCCCAAAGTCTTGATCTTTTTCAAAAATACTTTACCATTTACCCTACTTGACCGAAAATATCACAAATTTTATCTTTGAGAGACCTCACCTTCATATGTAAGAAACAGTTGTTAGCAAGCCCACTCGCAACATCGTACTTTTAAGTTTACCTTTTTGCTACACTTATTACCTAGAAAATACCCCACAAGAGTCTAGTTACCAATGAACCCCTTTTTCTCTAAAAGGATCCAATAGTTGCTCTTTTCAATATACCTTTTTCTACCAATCTACTTGACCAAAAATGACACATTTTTTCTTGCCTAGAAGATAGTTAGCCAAATTCATCCTGAAAAAATCCAAAAGTTGTTATTTCTCAATTGATTTATGTTCCAACCCAAGGTCTAGAAGGTATACTTAGCATAGTCACTACCTCCAAAAACCCCATGGGTGTGATATAAATCCTTGGAAATATCTCATGTCAAGCCATCCCAAGACTAAGTTTAAGAAGGCTAAGCTTTGTCAAATACCAGCCTATAAGGAAATTGAAGCAGAGCGTAAAAAACATACCCCTAACCCTAGGATTGCCAAATTGGATCAAATTGACAAAGATGGAGCTGAGGTAGCATTGCAAACTGAATGGGACTACAAAATCCAAAACCTAACCCTTTGATGTGTGGTGTTAACATGAGCCTTATCAACAACTCTATTGTTACTCATTTTGATTAGGTCCTTCCTTTTTCCACACACACTTACACACTTACAGGTTTAGTCTCTCATCTAGGAATTGCACTATCCCATACAAGCATTTGAAGTTAGACCATCTCCTCTCATCTTAGGTTGTTGAAGAAGAATCCTCCACATGCATTGTTAAAATATTAGCATTATTTCCTCACTCACTAAGAAACATTTTTGCATAACATCACTCATCATCTTGAGTATCCTTGAAACATAACACTTTGCTAGGAATAGGTTGTTATTGGTGTCCCACATCACCTTGAGCCAAAGGTTAGGGTCACACGTTTCACATCACCATCACATTTCCAAATTCATATTTTAGGAAAACACAAGTCTTTTGCACTTAGCACCATATCATTTAGACTTCCTTAGTATCATACATCCTTAGTATCATCCCTTGCAGCATTTGCATCTTTAGGAAAAGCATCCTTTCATGCCACCCACCACACGTTTTGGAAGGAACACACAGAAAAACAAAGATATGGATCCTAGTCATAGTGGTAACACATCTTGAGCTCAACCATACTCTATAGTATCCATGACACCATCAGACCCACCATCGCAAATCCCAGAAGAACCAGGATCATCCATAGATATTGAGGCTTTCATGAACCAACCTGGTCACGCTACCATCATAAATTCCATCATAGATCACAACAATGAAACCACCATGGAAAATTTCTTATAAGATAATGTTGGTGTCTTTGAGTTTGGATGTCAACCACCTATTGACATAACAGATCCTACTCACCCATTGTTTGGATGGCAACCACCTCAGGTAGAACTAGTAGACCCAAATATACCCTCAACCCAGGTACCAGTTCCCATTCCACAAAACACTCATCCCATTCTCACTCAACCATTAGTGCATACTACATCTCAACCAACCTCAAGTATACCATCTGCATCTGTTTCCACCACTCATTTTTCTACTCCACCAAATCCTCCATTTGCATCTAGCAGCACTACCTTTTTGCTTCCACCCCATATCACATCTAGTCCATTTGCTACTCAAATACTACCATTAGGGTCCAATACCTCATCTTTGATCCCACCAAACATCACTATCAACCCCTTTGTAACTAGCCAAAGCTCTTCAGCAGCATTACCTTTCGGACCTTGGAATACTACTGCAACACAGGCACCTATCACTAGTCTTCCCCCTAGCACTGCAGTCACATCTGCACCTCTGACACTATCATCCACTACTTCACATAGCTATTCACTCCCACCCCTCACTAATTATTTCTCCATGCCACCTTTAGGAAATAGCCAAAATCTACCCTCACTACAGTTCCCTACAGTAAACACTTTGCAACAAATCAAATACCTTGCACATATTCCAAATCGGTCCTACTCTCAAGTAGGTGCACAACCCACATATATTGGGCATGGTATATATTCCCAGAGCATAATACAAGCATTATCCACATTACTACCATTTCAGCCGCATTCTTCACACCAGCAGTATGCCCAAGCACCCACACAGAAATATCTCATAGGGAAGCAACCTCATACTTATCCACCACACCAACCTCAACAAATGCAATAGTATGCACAACCCACATTCTAGCAAACCATAGCATCTGCTCCACTAGTTATGCAACCTATTTTTCCATAGACACCATATGGTCATCAGAATTCTCCACATCACACTTCAAATTTTGGCACATATCCTACACCGGGGGCACCTGGATTGGGGGCACCCACTCCCCCACCTGTAAATTTTGAATGGGAAGAGATTAAAAATGCCCTCAAAGCCCTCAAGAATGGGATGGACACCAAAACTTTCAAATTTGAAAATGATTTCCCATACCCTTTTGATAGGACTATCACTTTGACTCCATTTCCTAACAATTTTGAGATCCCCAAGTTTGAAAAATTTAGGGGGAAGAGTTCCAGTCACACATGTTAAGAAATTCTATATGCATTATCAGGAGGTAGCTTATAATGATGTGTTCCTCATGCGGCTCTTTCCCAAGAGCCTAGTAGGAACATCCTTGGAATGGTTCTTTCGTATCCCTTAAGGTACTATTAAAACATTTGCCAAACTTTTTGAGGCCTTTGTTGCTCAGTATACCCATCTTGTTGAAACTAAATTATATGTAGTAGACCTCGTCCACACTAAACAAAAGGGAGGAGAAAGCCTTGCAGAGTACTTACAATGCTAGAAAATCCTCACAACAAGGATCTCTTGTACCATTCCTAAGCATCATCTTGTCAAGATGTTCATAAACAATGCACACCCTAGCCTTGCTCATCATATGGTTATAAACTGTTTGCAAATATACAAGGACATCAAATAAAAAGGAATGGGCCTCGAGCAAGGCCTCATTAAGGATGGTGTCATCAAATTGTACAAAGAAAACATCCAAGACTGAGGTCTAAGCAATGACAAAACTCAATATTGGAACAAAAACAAGAATACAATGACAGATGGTGCCACTAACACTCGACAGGTCCATATTGTTGGGGTGGCTACCAATGTTCCCACCACATTTTGCCAACAACAAACTTATCAACAACAACCCCCTCTATATCACTAGCCACCCGTGCAAACTCATCAGCAAATACCTATTCCTCATAATCAAACTAATGCTATCACACTATCAGCAAGTAGTAAACCCCATCTTCAGAGGCAACCACGAACATACACCCCATTGGGGGAACCTCTTGATACAATCTTCTAAAAATTGGCCAAAGATAACCTTGATCATTATCCACAAATGCAACCCTTGGAACCCAATTAGTCTAGAGCATCCTGGTACAAAGATAATGAATATTGCAAATTCCATCTTGTCAAAGGGCACACTACCCTTAAATGCATGCAACTTAAGGATTATGTATAGGACCTCATTGACCAGAAAGAGATCATAGTGGGGGCACAACCCTCACCTAATACAAGATTAATGAGGTATCAAAATGCTTTCCCTCCTCACAACATGAATTTGGGAAAGGCACCTGCAAACCCTCTTGTCAACAAAACTAACAATGCTCTGAGTAAACAAGGTGATAACTGAGACACGTCTCAGAATTATAACTCAGCATACACAAACTTTGGTAGCTTAAATGGTTGCATATCACAAGTTGAACCATCCGTCAATGTCATCAATATCAAAGGCCCAGACACTCAGTGTGCAGTTGCTACCCATCAAACACAACTCAATATAGTTGGTCCACCTATATCCACACAAATCAGACCACCATCAGCATGACCACCTCCATCTTGAGCATCTCCATTAGAATCACCTTCATTAGGGCCATAGTATAACATCTTGGAACATCTTGGAAACACGCTGGCCTAGATCTCCATGCTGGATCTCTTACAGACAAGCCCATTGTATCAAGAGATCCTTGATAGTACTCTATGTGAGTCACATGTCCCCTTTGACATAAATGCCACTAAGTTTCACAACTTCGTTGGCCATCTTTCAGCCTCATGTGCCTTATCCTTTAAAACCACCGATATCCTAGCAGTTGAACCCGATCACATCCTCCCACTTCACATCACTGTCATGGTTTCTAACTTTGCAGTTAAACATGTCATGATGGATAATGGATCAGCTCTAAACCTATGTACTCTAAATTTCATCAAAAAAGCAAGATATACTAAAGCAAATATCATCAATGAGGTGATCACCATCAAGGCATATGATAATTTGGAGCATACTACTGAAGGAACCATCTTGCTCCCTATCAGAGTCAACCTAGCCACTCAAGAAACACTCTGTCACGTAGTTGATCTTAATCTTCCATATAACATCCTCCTCGATCATCCATGGATTCATGCCATGAAAGCCATTCTATCCACATATCATCAATGCATCAAATTTTTGCATAATGGCATTGAGATAACCATCCACATAGATCCTGAACCCTTTGCTTATTGTAATGTGGTTGAAGCTTCATACACCAATCACTATCCTAAGATCGAAATTGGCACCACCACGGCTAGTTCCTCTGGCACCTACCATGATCTAGATACCATTTTAGCCTCCACTCTTTCCATAGTTAAGATCAACTACCAAGGTTGTGGTGAGTATAGTCTTACAGATGCTTTTTTTGTCGGTGCTCTACCACTTGATCCACATACTCAAGGATGCCTGACACGTCAAGGGTCCATACTAGAAACCACCTCTCGACTTCACTAGTTGGGCCCTACCACATTTGTCACCAAAGGTATCCTTGATGGAGCAGAAAACACACCATACATTAACACATGGCTATACAAAGAGCCACCTCCTAAAAGTGAAGCACTTCTTGGTCAATTTAAACAGAAATATCCCTGGTCACATCGCTTGGCCATGGAGCAATGGGATTATCAAGGAGGTGGTTTAGGCTACCAAGAATTAGGTATGAGATAGCCTATAGAAGCACACCAAGGGCAAAAAACCAAAGGCTTGGGCTATGGACTCCTCACAACTAGGGGCACTACAACAGAAGGCCATGCCTTTATGAACATCCAAAACACTCTCATTGAGATTGAAGACATCCATAAGGAAGTTGAAAAGAAATCTTACGACAATATTTTCCTTGATGAAATAATCCTTGGAGCCTCTGTGCTCTGCCAATTATCCTTGAATCTCATAGACCTCCCCCTTGCTCACCCCAAACTCATAGATTGGGACCAACCAAGTGTCATTCATGTTGATGAGTTCTCTACCGAGCATGAGCTCCTTAAATTCATGGGGTTAGAAATGCCACATAAACAGTCACCACCACCATCGGCATATGTCTACAAGTTGGATCTCGCAGGTTACTTCGGGCAGGAGGAAATCTCTAGTCACAAAAATGAAATTCGAAAAGAAACAAATAAGCAAAAAGATAAAAGAAAAACATCCCATGGTGAAAACTCCTTTGGAGCGCCATTGGGTGACTCAAAAAATGAAACAAAAATAAAGGACATATCCAACGGTGAAAACCTCTTAGAGGCACCTGAAGATGGAGATTTCATCCTCCCCCCACAAGAGCATCGACCTCCTATATCTTTAGTTTTGATAGAAGAAACTTGGCCTGTAAATATCAGCTTGATAGAGATACCACATATGCAGCTTCTCTACCACTTGAACAAATAGATCTTCTTATTGAGGTTGTCTACGAAAATGTGGGCTACTTTGCATGCTCATATTAGGACATGTCAAGGTTGGACCCCAAACTAGTCATACACCATCTGACAGTGGATCCAGGGTCCAAGCCCATCAAGCAAAAACTTTGAAAAATGCACCCAAAGGTGGCTTTATTAGCCAAAGTAGAGCTAGAGAAGTTGTTAGAGGCCAAAATTATTCGACCAATAGATTATTCTAAATGGATTTCTAATATGGTACCTGCTACCAAGCCCTCTGGTGATATTAGGATTTGCACCAATTTCAAGGATCTTAATTTAAAGGATGACTTTCCACTACCAAATATCGACATGATTGTGGATCTCACCACAAGTCATGAACTCTTATCACTAATGGATGGTTTCTCTAGGTATAATTAGATTCATATTTTTGAAGAAGATCAGCATAAAATTGCATTCACTATACCTTGGGGCACATTCTGCTACACCATGATGCCATTTGTGTTAAACAACATCGGGGCAACCTATCAACACACGATGACGGTCATCTTCCATGACCTAATCCATAAGATACTTGAGGATTATGTGGATGATATTTTAGTAAAGTCTCTCAATGCTCTTGATCACTTATTTCACATCAAAGAAGTGTTTAATCGATTGGCAAAATATTGTCTCATGCTGAATCCAAAGAAATGTGTCTTCGGTGTCACCTCAGGCAAGCTCCTAGGCTTCATTGTGTCACAGCATGGTATTAAGATTAACCCTAAGAAGGTCAAAGCCATCATGGATATGGCTCCTCCTAAGACACTCAAGTACCTTAGTTCTTTGCAAGGAAAATTCCAATCAGTCCAGCGGTTCATTTCTTAGCTTGCTGATAAGTGTCAACCTTTCACTCACCTGCTTAAGAAAGATCAAAATTTCAAATGGCACTCAGCTTTGCAGCACAATTTTGAGCTTATCAAGCAATACTTAGCTAATCCACCCATTTTGGTTCCTCTAGTTGCAGGGTGCCCACTCATATTGTACATCATAGCTACTCCCACAGCATTAGGTGCTCTTCTACAACAACTTGACGATGTAGGAAAGGAACGAGCTATTTATTACATCAATCAAACATTAGTGGGCTATGAGCTCAACTACACACCAATGGAGAAGGCATGCTTAGTAGTGGTGTTTTCCACCTAGAAGCTATGTCATTACATGTTGAGTCATACTATACAATTGATATCAAAGATTGATCCATTGAAATATATGCTCTCTTGCACAGTACTCACCAAACACTTGGAAAAATGGGTTATGCTTCTCAGTGAGTTTAACATTCAATATGTTGACAGAAAGGCCATCAAAGGCCAAGCTATTGCAGATCACTTGGCTGATGCACCCTTAGTTGCAGATCACCCACTCATCATGGAATTTCCAGATGAATACTTGTATTTGATAGAAAAATAATCACTCTAGAAGCTATATTTTGATGGCTCCTATACATCTCATGATTCTAGTGTGGGCATACTCTTCGTTAAACCTCAAGGCGATTATATTCCTAAATCTTTCAAGCTACAATTTTGGTGTACCAATAACATTGTAGGGTATGAGGCCCTTGTTGCGGGACTCAAAATTGCCATTGAATGGAATATCACAGAGTTTCAGGTCTATGGTGATTCTCAGCTTATCATCAAACAAGCATTGAATGAATATCAGACCAAGGATGACAAGCTACTACCTTACAAAGATCTAGTTGATCAATTAAAGGAGCATTTTACTCAGATCTAGTTCATACAGGTAGCTAGACTCCAAAATAAGGCAGCTAATGCTATGGCTACTATTGGTTCTCTCTTGGAAATACTACACGAAGCTACACAATATGAATTCTTGGTTGAGTAGCTGCATGAACCTGCATATGAGAATGATGAATCAACACGGGTATGTATCTTAGTTGGTCCCCAATCTCCATGGTACCATGAAATTCACTCTTACCTACTAAATGGTATCATATCTCCTCACCTCACATGAACCCAATGCCAAAACCTTATTCACAAAGCCTTCCATTACACTATCATCACCCAAATCCTATATCATCGTGGTTATCATGATACTCTCTCTCAATGTTTAGATCAAAATAAGGTTGTGATGGCTCTCAAAGAGGTACATGCTAGACTTTTTGGTGCTCACACGAGGAGGATGGTGCTAGCAAAGCAGATCCTTCAGGCTGGATATTATTGGCCTACTCTAGAACATGATGCATGTGAATTTGTGAAATGATGTTTACCTTGTCAACAGCATGCTAATTTAATCTGGGCTCTAGCATAGGACTTGCAACCCATTGCACCACCATGGCCTTTTGCCTACTGGGGATTTGATCTTGTTGGTCTTATTGTGCCACTTTCTTTAGAAGGGCACAAGTGGATAATCACCGCCATCGATTATTTCACTAAGTGGGTCGAAGCAATTCCTCTTGCTACTGCCACAAGAGTTCAGGTGTCCAAGTTTATATTGTATCATATCATATGTCGCTTTGGCATCCCAACTACCATTTTCATAGACCATAGAGGTAATTTTGAAAACCTAAATATGGAGGAATTATGCACTTCCCTTCACATCCATCACCACTTTTCTAACCTATATTTTCCACAAGGTAACGGTCAAGCAAAGGCAACTAATAAAACCCTACTCAGAATCCTCAAGAAAGTTGTCAATGACTCTGATCGTGATTGGAATTTGCAAATTAATCCTACCCAATGGACATGCTACACTTCATTCCATACAGCCACTGGCACAACTCCATACTCCTTTGTCTATGGTGCTGAAGTAGTCCTACCTATTGAGGTTGAACTCCCATCACTCTGCATTTCTCTACAA
Source organism: Cupressus sempervirens (assembly GCA_028749045.1). Classification (NCBI taxonomy): domain Eukaryota; kingdom Viridiplantae; phylum Streptophyta; class Pinopsida; order Cupressales; family Cupressaceae; genus Cupressus; species Cupressus sempervirens. The sequence continues at coordinate 842,710,331 of CM053787.1, read as the reverse complement.
GGATAGATATCTGATGAAGAATATAGAGTGGCTTGACTTACTCAACTTGTTCTACTTGATGAAAAAATGCAATAGGCCTATGACCACCTCATGGTCTATCAAAGTCACCTCAAGTGCAATTTCAATAGGAAAGTCCATCCGTGCAGTTTTCAAGAAGGTGATATGGTCCTTAAAGAGAATATGAAGGTTCAAGCTGACAGAGAAAAGAAAGGCAAGTTCGAGCCCACATGGCTTGGTCCTTATGTGGTCACAGCATCTTCTGGCTCAGGAGCCTATCAGCTATCTACCCTTGAAGGAGAAGTCCTAAATGATCCTACCAACATTATTCACCTCAAGAAATTCTACACCTAAGAGAAGAATTTTCAAATCAAAGAAAAAAGGCATAGAAAAATAAAGCATCCAATGGTGAAAACTTGCCAATTCAAGTGCCTTGGATAAGTCCCTGGTGAAAACCTAGCAAATAGGCGTTAGGTGTACTACAGCTCTTCCATTATCTATCACAGACACGCACCCCTCTATCACCCCTCCATATTATTTCACTCATCCCCCTCGCTTTTCCAAGGTGTTTCTTATTGTTTTACTATTCACCATGCTTCGCAGCATCATTCTCTAGCACTTTGCACTATGCAACATCCCACCTCATTCCTGTATTATAGCATCTCATGTATCATACTCGATGTATCCTACCATTGTACTCTACTAGATGTACCCTCTCAAGTGCTTTTTATCCTTGTACTTTACCATATGTAGCATATACAGCTCATATAACATGTGTCTCATACCCCTGCACTAACCCTTGTCTCCAATGTACCATACCTATGTGAATGCAGCAATATTCAGACCCTTGTACATAAATCATGCTTTACATAATCCCATCTAAACAAACCCATGTATCATAGCAATGTTATCTCCTCATCCTGAGCTTTCCCTCATCATGCATATACCTACTACTATGTTTTGTTATCGAGTCTCAAGTTTCCATGTCCTTGAATAGTCATACTTATATATACTATGTAGGTCTTGTGGAGCCCTCTTGTGTCCCTAAGCCTGTTAGTAGCTCATCAATTGGTCACTTTCACAAAAGGTTACTTTTTCACATTTTTCAAAATCTTTTGTTGTATATTTTGGTTGATCCTTTCCACATATCTTTCATTGTTTCCTCCTCAAGATTGCCATGATCATTTCATATCATGGTGTCTTTTGACTGAGGCAACTTAGGAGGTTGGTTTTGATCACAGTCTTCTATTGCTTAAGAGTCAGTCTGATATTATCCTTGCATATTTCAAGCATGTTTTCATCTTTTAATAAAACATGATGCACTTGGGTAATCTCGTTTGTTTGTGGATCACCCAACATCATTCCAACACTAATCTCTCTGAGACCCATGTGTGATGTTGGGGCAATCCTTACATGCCTTTTGGAGTCAGTCCTATGGAATTTTGGGGAAAAGGCCTTGATGTTCTTAATAACCTTGGTAGATCCCTAACAATCCTATATCAAATAAAGTGCTCACACTACATAGTGGTACTTCCTCACAAAGTACCCCATGCTCAAGCTTCCCCTATGCCTCACATTTATTTTTCGACACCCTGGTATCCTTCTCCTTTTGATCACCTCTCTCCCTTAAACTCTCACTTTTTTCACCCTTAGAATCATTTGATTCAAATCACTGACCATCAATGCATGTTCATCCTCATCCATGATGTGATCCCTATCATAAATCACTATCCTAGCCCTAATCATCACTATCATCTTGACTATGAGTTTGTTGGTCATTCATTTTCTAACATTATTCTCCTTAGTGTCAACATCTCTTTAAATCACTTTTTACATATCATAAGCTCCCTATCAATAAGTCTAAGTATTAGTTATCCTATTTTTACCATCATAGTTTATCTTGTATCCCCTAGGCTCCAGTATGTTATACTATCTTATTTCTTATCCTATTATCATCTCATCAAGTATCATAGCATTTGCTTATTCTAGCTTGTGGCTATTTTTAGCATATCATACATCTACCAACCTCTCTTTTTGTTTGTCTAAATTTTAAGAACATCCTCAATTCATCATTAGATTAATGTTCATCATTGTTATTGTCATTTCATCCTTAGTCCATCCTATCATTAGCATTTTGCATTCACCATTTAAATTAAATTTCATTATCAAGGCATCCTTTCATTAGCATTTCATGTACCACATTTAAAATTGGTTTTCATCCTAAGGACACCCTTTCATTACATTTGACATTCATCATTTTTAAATAGGATTCATTTTATACATTATAGCGTACCATTAGATTTTCATTAATTAGCATGTTCGTTCATCATTTCATTAAAAAGCTTCACATTTTAGGTTCATTTTTCATTTTCAAAAATCATAACTCTTTTTGTTTCCAACATTTATTGGTAAGTCCTTTATCTTTTCTTGTTTTGTTTGTTTTTATCATCATAAAACAACACATCACATCATATCTCATAAAGTAAAACACATCAAACATATATCATAAAGTACATCATTCAGGATCACATCATTATTAAAATAAAAATTAAAAAAATAAAAAAAATCTCACATCACATCTAAACCAACATAAATCAAATCCTATCCCCATATATAGCATGACACATCTACCAACTCCTAGCTAGAATCAATCACATCATATCCTCATAATCCTAACAAATTCACATCAAAAACATCTCACATCACATATCCAAATCATAGCACATATCACATCCTACATCACAAACTGTCAACACAATCATAAAATATCAACACATAATCCATCCTACATCACCAATCGTCAGCAATATCATCAAAACATCATTGCCTATCCAATGCATATCAAACAGTATACATAACATCACTAGTCCATAATACATATCTCACCAGAATCATCAAATCTATATATCAATGAAAGAATAAAATAATAATAGTCCATCAGTGTACAATGTCCATATCATACAAATGGGTCTGAGCAAGCACAAAATCTCCATGTATTTCAAAAAAGTTGATATATACAGAATACTCAATATCCCAAAAATAACCTGCTCATTGATGGTCAACCCATTGTCCCTGCATCATCTGTCTCCTCCTCTGCCCCTCTCTCGACCCCTAGTGCTGGTAGTGGTGGAGGTGGTGGCCTCATTAGTCCTCCCCCTATCCCAGAGCTCTTTGCCTGCTCCCTCCTCCCCTGCTACTAGCTCGACCCTGCCCTCTGACTATGCCCTATGCACTGGGACCCACCTATACTCTCCCCCTCAGTGCTCCATCCACTCTCCCCTCCTCCCTCCATCCTTGTGTGGGTACCTATTGTCCCTAACCGAGTCAATCACCTGTAGTGCTCAATCTACGATGCTAGCACTGCAGCATGGTACCTCCCCCGATAGAATCTAGCCCTCTCCCTCAAATCCTCCATCATTACTCGAAGTCTCCACAGCTCATCCAAACTCCCCCACTGCCACCTGCGCCTGTAAGGTCACCACCTCCACCACTAGCCTATCTTGCTCCTACTGAAGGGCATCTAGTCTTGCTTGCACCACCTGCCACTCCAAATTCACGGCATCCAACCTCCCCTCCACTTGGCCCACCTCCATTTGTAGCCTCCCCACCTCCACCCCTACCCTATCTGCCTGCCCCTGGGTTATATGTTGCTCCTGTCTAAACTGGTCCCACTCTACCAAGAGCTGATCTCTCTCTTGATGTGTATCACAGAGTAGTTGGCTCATCATTGTGTGTGCTTTCTCTAGCAAGGTCTACCAGGCTACCAATCTGTCATCTCCTCCCTCGGCAGACGATCCCCCTGCATCTCCCCCTGCTACCCTTTGTCACCCTTGTGCCTCCTCTCCTCCTCTCTCTGGCTAGGCTCCCCTCTCCTCTTCTCTCCTCTCTAGCTGAGCTCTCCTCTCCTCCCCCCCCCCACCCACCTCCTCTGTCGGGTTGGCTCCTCCTCCTATGCAACCGCTGCTGCCCACTCCATAACCCTCTTGCCACATATCTCCCCTATTGGGTTGCTCAAGCTAGCTCACCTGCCACCACCACTAACCTTGTGCCCTGTGCTCTCCCCACTGGTCTCAGCAACATAAAAGTATCTCGGTACTCCTGTGTAGAGCCCACATCTACCACCCCATCGAACTAATCCCACTACTATGGCTCTAGCTCCAGTCTTGCCCTCAATCAACCATCCCTCTGAAGAGCTGGCTCGTACATTGATACTGGCTCATGTGTCACCTGTTGATACCAATTTGGCTCCCCTAGCATCGTCTATTGCCATCCAAACTATCATAGCACCTTATCTGGCCTGTACTGCTCTACCACATACTCCCACCTCCTAAACATAAAGCATAGAGAAATCATGTATGGGAGTTGCTCTCCCTCCTCTACCCAAGGTCCTAGGCCCATGTATGAGCTCCACACTACTGTCACTATATCATTGATGCACACTCTCCATTAGTCCATTAAATCTGTGTGGTGGTATGTCAATGGTTCGGCCCAGCTGTATGCCACTAGCTCCTTTGCCTATCTCTCTTTGTGCTCCAGTGGCCTGAGCACTGCAATATGCTCCCACGCTCATACCGATAAAAGTGTCAGAAACCCAATACTCCTCCCTTGTCGACCACCACCCTGGTACACTACTTAATGTAGGTCTCGGTATAGCTCGGCCAACATCAGAGAACCCGATGCCACTGTGCATCTTGCATCCACAATTTGCATCACCACTAGAATCAATGCTAGCATAACCCTTGTACCACCTGTATCTAGGGCAATGTACCCCAAAACTAGCCCTAGCACATAGAAATAGATCTGCTACTCCACCGCCACACAATCCATATGCTCGTCTAGCACAACCTATCCCTGCTAGATCCTATACTTGACTCCTAGCCCCACCAGTCTCTATATGCCTACCTCTGCTCTCATCTCTCTAGTCGCCATAACTGGTGTCACCTATACTAGCAGTCTGAATATTCGATGCACATCCTCTAGCATCATCGTCATCTCCCCCATTAGTAAGTGGAACGTCACTGTCTCATTGTGCCATCTCTCGCAAAGCATTGTGACCATCGCCATGTACATCTTAGTATGGGGAAACCTCACTAGGTAGCCTAGTTTGATCACCTCAATTTGTGCCCAGTCGATAGGTGTCAGCATCTCTCTAGCGTGCAACACTGCTGCTTGTTGCTCCCATGACACTAGCACATCTAAGGACCACTACACACCACCAAAACAAATCCAAACATTAGTTTTCTATCTTATTTTTTATCCTCCCACCCTCCCTTTCCTTAAACCCAAAATTTTTTTTCCTTTCTTCCGCACAACATCGTTCCCACAAAATTGCATTTTTGAGATGCCTACCCACTCACATTCCCGCGAAACTATATTCCAACAGGATTGCAGTGTTGAATTTGGTATTCTCCTTGACCTTTTTCCCCTGATCTCGCTAGTGCATTCCCATGGTAGATACACCTAGTGATCTCGTTGATCCTTAGTGTCCCGTGGGATCATGTTCCCACACTATGCCCATATTCCCACTTTTTTGCTCTACAAGCCCTTCAACCGTGGGCTCACGTTCTTACGACATGACTCACGTTCCTCTTATTAGAGACGTGATCCCACCTATCTAGCCTTGTTCCCACATAAAGTACCTCTTTGAAAATGCTTTCCCGCAAAACATTGTTTAGATCCCCGCAAACCTCCCATGTGACACCGATTTCACGAGATTGCGATCCCATTGATCCCGCTCACATTCCTGCCGACCCCATGCCAATGGGATCATGTTTTTGCTTACATGAGAATGCAGTAAAAAAACCATACACAAAAATCACAAAGAGGTTTTAGACCCTACCGATCAATCAAGCATCCCTCATGCTCGCACTCGTCGCACTATGTCCACTCAGTGATCTAGTCACCCAATACCCACCATCGTAATCTCCACTGCAAAGCTCCTAACCAATAATATATCCTCCTCAATCTGACTACAACTAACCCCTTCTGGCCCCCTCTTAGCCACTTATAGCCCACCCAGGTGCCCTAGCTACCCCTCTCGGTCATCCAGCACTCCATTTTTCCCTGCCCCTTTGCTTTTTTTACTTTATTTTCTCTTCTTTTCTCTATTTTTCTCTCTTCAACACCTTTCGAACCCTTGCCAGCTTCCTACTTTTTTGTCAAGACGTCATTTTGTCACTTTTCCTTTCCCCACTACCTTCTTAAGGGGGCATCATGCAGTCCATTCTCTCCTCTTCTACTCAAAACTCGAGCAACTATGTTGCTTTAAAAAGTCCTCTTCGTGTCGGTTATGTTTGAACTTCTTTGAAATAGTTTTGTTTCAACACTATGTCAAAGAGGGGCAAAATGTAGACACCTAAATTTGATTACATCACTAGGTAATCATATTTTATCATCTCCTAAGACATTATTGATTAAATATTTACTATTTAATTAATTAATCATCATACCCTAGTTTATTTATTTATTTAATTAACTATAGTCCAATTGATAAAATCAAATGATAACTCAAAATCAATTTATCAATTAAATCCCTATTGCCTCTATTAAATTGGATAATTCATCAAATCTATTTAATTTAATTCCATACTCCCCATTTTATTAAATAAATCATTTAATAAAATATCTAAAATCCTAAGAGCCTTCCTAAACCCTATCCTAACCCCTAATCCAACCCATTCACACATACTAACCTCACTTAGCCACCTAACTAACCCATCCCATCAAATCTAAGCCACTTAACCCCTAACCCCCCTTCTAAGTTAATCCTAATCTCCCTCCTAAACATGTGACAACTTTAAGTAAGGGTTAAGACTTGCTAATCCAAGCCAAAGTCAACAATCTCATCCTCACTCTCACCCTCCAACATTTATGACTCTTACACCTCTTACACCTCCCTTAATGACTCTTACAAGGCATTTATGGAGCCCTTATCTCTTGTGCCTCCTTTTTTGACCATCCACCTTTCCTTCCCTTTATCCAATCACCCTTTGACCTTGCACCCCCTCATAGCTACCACTTCTTGCAACCATCTCCCACCGTCATTGCTCAACCACGGCCCACTGTCACTACATCCCCCATCTATAGCCTCTACTTCCATAGCTCTGCAACCACCACTCCCTTGCTAAACCTTCCACTACCTCTCCTCCCCTTCCTGCAACCCTTGGTCATCCAAACCCTCCACTGCATCTGCTAAATCCTACACCACTGCCTCAACCACCTACTGAAAACCCACACTGCCATCTCTTCTACTCCCCTGTGCACCACTCGGTCGAGGCTTCCTAACCATATTCTCCCACCCACCGTTTCCTCCCACTGCCTCCACCAAACCCTACACTCTCGCGGCCATGACCCCTAGCTCCTCTACTAACACCCCTTCACACCCGTTCACCCTCCTCCTATGGCCTGCAACTCCCTCTGCCCTTCCTCCGCCACAGCCCACATTTTTTTTAATTTTTGATATTTAGCTCAAACGTATAGATATTGATTTTCCTTTCAATTTTATTTTTCAAAATAAAACTTCTCTTATTAATAAATTATCTCATCTGACCTTTTTTTTAGTAAAAATTACCAAAAAAAACCCTAACATGCATCTAACCATCAAATTTAAGCCCACAGGTCATTGACATTATCATTGCACCAACATTTCACATGCCCCTCTAGACCATAAGGAGTAGCCTTCAATTTTTTGTTCATAACTTGGGCATACGGACTCCGTTTTCAAAAAATGAAATATTTCTAGAAAGATGATTCTGAGCCTATCATGATGGTGTTAGTTTCATTAGATTTTGATGTTGTTTACATCCCTATTTTTTTATCAAAGACCAAACTTTGTGTTAAAATTTTCATTGTAGGGTTGTTTCACATTTGTCATACATTTTCAATGCCCTAACTTGTGGTTTTGTAGGGATATTTTCTCACTTGTGCATTAAAGGTTGGAGAATTCTAGAAATCACTAACCATATTGCTTGCAAGTTTTGCCTTAAATTTGTTTTGGAATGAACTTGTATGCTTAAATACTTGTCTTTGAATGTATGGTTAAAGTTAAAACATCGAATTCAATCTTGAATGCCATAAGAAAATTGAACATTTTAGTGGAATGGATGATAACACAATCTTGAATATCTAAGTATCAAAGAACATTGCAATGCACATTTCAATTTGGTTCTTAAAATGAACAATCACTCAATCTTGAATGCATAAAAGGAATTGATTCTTTTCTTATCGAATTTTCTTATGTTGATGACACTCAATTTATTTGCATTGGTGAAATTTTGATTTTTATGTTGACGACAAAGTCAAGTTGGAAAGAACATTGTATGCTATAAACACATGTGTCTTCAAAGTAGATTACAAAACCTAAAGTTTCATTGGGAAAGAATGCATGTCTTTTAAACCTCGAGGCCACTTATGTATTCTCTCCCCTCACGCCTTCAGGTGATCTTGGGTGCACAAGAAATAAGTGGTCTTATTTTTATTTTTTTTATGAGGCTTGCTTGGGGATTTCATCACCCCTTAGGACAACCTCAACTCCAGTGTTCTAGCAGAGTATAAAAATCAGGAGGTGAATCGAAAGACACCTCTCTTGGAAGTAAAATCTTGTCACTCTTGGCTAAGCCCCAAAGAACTTTATACCTTTAGGAAGTGAAGGAGGAGATTTGGGTTACCATCTCCCCCTAGCTGTGTGGCATTATTTTTTTTCATCTATAAATTTGGGCTTCATGTACCTTGCATATATTGAGGACACCCGCTAGTTGATCCTTGTACATCCTAGTTGCAACCTTATAGGATTGTTGGTGTGTTTGATGTTTTTGAGTGTTTGAAACCCTCCCCAGTTGAAGGGGACACACTGTTTACACTTGCCTTGTCTATATTTTCTTGTTTCATTTTGCATCTCAAATTTGAAAAAAAACCCTAAAACATCATAAAACATAAAAATCCAAAACAAAATCATAAAAGTTCAAAAATTAAAAAAAATCATAAAAAATTCAAAAACAACAAAAACAAGTCTTGATTTCAGTCCTCTTATTCAAGTTGTCCACATCAATTCCACCTCACTTCTTCTTTCATAAATCTCTTGTCTTCATCATCCAAACCATTCATTGACATCTTAATCATCTCTATTCATCCAAATCGTTTCCTCGTCATTCAATCTAATCCATAATCTTCATCCTAGTCATGATGCATAATCCAAATCAAGATCTAATTTCCTTAGCCAATATCATAGTTAATCCTTAATTCAATCCTTCAAATCATCATTCTTCTAATCCAATTCATTGTCAAATTCAGTCATTTCTAATCAATTCTTAATTCAATCCATTTACATCTTCATCCATAATCAATCTTTCTAATTTCATCCATTCAAGTCTTCTTCTAATTCAATTTTTTACCAAATCTTCTACTTTGAACATAGGAGCATTTTCATAAACATTGGACTTTAATTCAAATCCCGCATTCACTTGTTTGCAATATCATAGAGTTTTTATCAAATCACATCAAACCCTCATCAAATCCTATCAATATCAATATCAAATCATATCAAATTCAATCAAATCAATATCAAGTCCAATCCAATTCAAATCAAATTGACACAAAGTCCAAAATTACTGATGGCCCCAAGTTCATATTCATCCATCATCGAATCTTTCATCACTCTTCGTCTAACATCCATGAATCTGAATTTTCTTAATCAAATGGTTGATGATCTTCAAAGATAATATCCTCAACACTTCATATCCAACTCTAACCCATCTACATATCAAATTCATCCTCAAAACTTCCTATCCAATTCTAATCCATCTCATGTTCATTGTTCTTCTACCGTTGACAAGGGAAATCCACCTCATTTTCCTTCAACCACATATGATTCCATTCATAGCCCACACAATGCCTCAAGTAGAAATGCCATGACCAAAGAAATTGAGGAACTAAAGAATTATATCTTGAGCCTAGAAAATCAACAGACAAATTCCACCTTCCATGGCATATGTCCTCCTCCCCCATGTTTCAAAGACCATAGTCCTCATGTCCCATCCAACCCCAATCCTCCATGTGATTCCCCCTACTTTGAGCTTAATGTCAAAAACCATCATTATAATCCCCTACCCATACCTCCACCTTCACACAATCCTAATCCTCCAAAAACATCATCCCCACCTCATAATAGGTTTTTCTCACCTAATTTTTTGTCTAAGTACAAAGTTCAAAATAAAGTAATCCAGTCACCCAAAGTCATACCCCCAATTCCATCTCAAGATCTTCCTCCAAAGCATGACATTATAGATTCCTCTTCTCCTCTAGAGCCTAGCATTTCTCCATACCATCATTCCCTTATCCCTCAAGATCCATTTATCCCTCCTAGTCCATCTCATGATCCTCTTCCTCATCAAGATCAAGACATTCCATGTACCGCATATATTATCAATTCCACTCCATCTCTAGACTTAGCATCTGTCGATCCTCCTCTTCATGTAGAAGTTCCTTCCACTCCATCCACTAATACTCCTCCATGTCAAGATCAAATCACTCCCTCATGATCCACTCATTCCACCACATGATCCTCTTTTAAGTCAAGATCAAAGTAACCCTTTATTTGCCTTTCATGATCCCACTTCATCCCAAGATCCTATTATCCCTCATAATCCCTCTTGCAATCATAATCCTCCACATGATCCTATCACACCTATCCAATCCACTCATGAACCCCATACACATGGACTCACATCTTATGTTGAAAATAATAAGTATCCCATTGAAGAAATAATGTCTCAAGATGTTGGTACACCTTCTAGTCCTTCTACATCCAAAATTCCTCCATCCAAAACCACATCTTCCCCTCATTCATATTCCAAGTCCATTTTGGGCCCTTATATCCATATTTCCATTCCTTCCTCACTTCCATCCATTTTAGGTCCCTATGTTCCACAGCCAAACCCATCATCCCTTCCATCCATTTTGGGTCCTTACATACATCCACCTACCATATCCATGTTTTCCACTTCATCCCCTCATGCTCCTAAGAAAGATCAACAAAGGCACACATCCTTTAATTCCTTACAATGTTCACCATCCATACACTCTCCACCCCATTTATCCTCATACACCCCTACCATGACCAATGGAAGAAAATTGGATGCCAAAGATAAAGTGAATCAAGCCACAAATCTGAAAAAATCCAAGGGTCAACATGTCCCCTCTAAAAGACATGTTCAAGAAAAGAAAAATATTATCAAAAGAAAAATTAGAAGGCCACAAAGGCTGAAAATCAAAAATGCAAAAAATTTGCGGAACCCAAAGCTACTTAATGTAGCAATGAATCTCAATGAAAGATTCAAAATGACATCCAATTTTGCTAATCCAAAGGCTTCCCTCATTCATAAATCATCCAAGCTTCCATTTTCCAAATCCATTTTGGTTCCTTATATACCCAAATCTACCATCCTAAATCCATCATCTCCTTCACCCATTTTGGGTCCCTATATCCCAAAATCCAAACTTTCTCCCACATATTCTCCACAATTTCCTCCTTTCCATCACCCTTCAAGTATGTGCCCATGATGATCTTGCTGCCTCCTTCATCCACTCATTAACGAGTCTTCCAACCTAGCATCCATCAACCATGTCTTCCTCCCAAACACTCCACCCCCTTAATCTAAACTTTTTCATAGGTCATTGTCCTCCATTCACTATCCTACCAACATCTATGGGAAACTATTCCTTGAAAATAGCAAAGAAAGAGAAATAGATATCAAGGGATCCCCTCCATATATCTTGATGCTTGACTCCTCCCTTCATTTTCCTATCATGTATCCATTATCTTCCAATTCCACTTATCCATCCATTCACTTTTCCTTCTTCCACTTGTACTCTACACTAGGAACAAGCTCCATCCATACCAAACTTACATACATATATTCCATACTTCCATCTACTGTTCATCACTCTTTTCCATCTTTGATCTTGACTATCATTTATCTTCCATCCATCCATATACTCACTTGACATATCCTCTGTGCATTATCCATACATTATCCTATATAATCCCATAATCCTTTCATATATTTGATCCTAACATTCTACCCATATCTTGCCTCCCATAGTCCTTTTCATGTTCATCCTCTATCCATACACCTACATACTTCCATCCCCCTTTCATATGTCCTTGATCTTGGTTATCCCATCGATCCCCTCCACTTCACATCGCACATTTCATCCATACACTTCATATCATTATCCCTTTTCCATCCCCTTCACTTCATATTGCACATTTCATCCATACCCTTCATATCATTACCCCTTTTTCATACCCTCCCTCCCATATCCCTTCTTCATTCCACTTTCATACCCATGCTCATAATCACTATTAGAGGCACAATATCAAAATGTTCATACATGCTTTGGAAGAGCACATGCCTTCTCTTCCTCCATACGCTAGCCTTCATACCATTTTTCCATTTTCATGCATCCTTTCCCACCATATTTTCTTCCATTTTCCTATCCTTGGTATGGGGCATATGGACTCCTTCGAAACATGGTCCTTGGCTCCACATTTTTCAGTACCATATCATTTGGCCCCTCATATCCTTTCACCATTCCTTTCATCCACTGACTCATGTTGCTTTTCCTCCATTTACCATGCCTTGGGTCTTCGTTGTCATTGGTCCCAATCCATTCTATCCCACATTCATTCATATCACATTCAATCTACTTCTTCCACCACTTCAATAAAATTCATTTATTCTCTAGTTCAATCAATTTTCACTTCTTCTAATCCTTTTACATCAAATCAATTCTACTCTCATAATTCCTTATCCTATCAACATCATTCTTCCAATCTCATCCAAGTTCATTCTTCTAATTGCATTTCAATTCCATCTATTCATCCAAATCTCCATAAAATCAAAAACAAAACAAAAAATCTCAATCATTGTGCAATCAATACTAATCCAATCAATCTAATCTTGCAATCTTGTACATCAATCCTTAATCAATTCATCAATTTGACCCAATCAGTCGTTAATCCATTAACCATATTCAAACATCATCATGGGATGTTTCCTTCCCAATCCTTGGATGTGCATTGTACTTATTGTTAACTTTGTCATCCTCAATCAATCATCATCAATCCATCCATTAATTGGTTTTCAGCTTGACTAGGGGCAAAATTTTGGTTTTCTTTTGGTTTATTGTGCATGATTTCTTGTTACTTGTATGTATTAGTATTTTTTTCATTTATCATGGTCTTTGCATCCTATTGTCCCAAGGAATCATGGTATTTCATATCATGGTTTCATAAGGCATACGGTTGTATTGGACCCCTTTTTATCATGTACTTGACACATTGTCATCTTGGTTCCTCATACCTTGGTGCATAGTGTTGAATACAATATCAAACTTAGGTTTTTCACATCATTACAGCATAACTTTATCAATCTTATCATTTTCCACTCCCTTCCATCCTCCCATCCATTTTGAGAGAACATCTGTGTTCTCCTAACTCGCATGTCCTCTGGAGGGAGCATACCTTTCCACCCCCATCATCCTTCCTCATCCTTCCATGACTAGGGCATCATGCTACTAGTCTTATCCTTCCATCCACTATATTTTATTCTTCTTTGATTTAACATTACTAATGCTATATCAAAGAGGGGCAAAATGTAGACACCTAAAATTGTCCAAATACCTGTTTCATGACCAATTAAATAGATATTTATTATTTATGTAATTACCTTACCTCTAATTAAATAAATTTACATTTATTTAATTATATTCATCTTTCCTTGATTTAAATAAACTTAGGTTTATTTAAATCCTAGCTTTTCCCGACATCCCACTTGCATTCTAACCCATTCACTTTAATTAAGTAAAGTACTTTGTTTACTTAATTAACTCCTTCCAACCCCACTAGGAATTAAATATTAAATTTAATCCTATTTGAGTGCATGGCTCCTAACTTTAACCCTCACCCAACCTCACTTTCCTAACCTAAATCATCCTTCTAAGCCTACCCACTACCTAATCCCACTTACTTTTCCTAATCATCTTGCTAATCCCCTTTTAAGCCTAAGTGTGTACTCACACATGTGTGAAGAACACTCACACTTCCCACACCCCTCATGCCTTCCACACCTCTTGCATATGTATCCCCCTTCACATGAGAATCAAGGTGTCTCACACATGTGTGAGAGACCATGCTTCTCATAGCTCTTACCCTTGTCATTGACTTATCACATCAAAGGTTGCTCACACATGTGTGAGAATATTTCCCCTTTTCAATGGTCAAAAACCCTAATCCACATGGAGTCTACTTGGCCTTCACCTCATGGACACCTCTAAGAGATCCTAGCCCTTCATCTTGCATTGAATCTCAACCGTCCATTTCATCTCATTTTCCATAAAAGGAGAGCTCTCTCCTCATTTCCACAAGCACTATCTAGCCCATTGTTATGCTGCAAGATTTGTGAGCAAACACATCCCAAAACAATAAAATCATCAACCACTTAGTGAATTTATGAGGTTTGCATTAGTGTTATTTTGAATGGTTTAAGCTCTTTTGATTTCATGTCATCACTATTTACATGTTGTCTTTCATATTTGAGTTTTGTATGAATATGTAGGAATAGGCTTTAGTTGCTTATTGTTTATTCCATTATTACATTTTTATGCAATACATGATGAACTTAGGTCTACTTTCCTTGATTCACATTTCCACCCATACAAGGTGTTAAGGGAAAATCTTGTATCACCCAAAAATATTTATGTTTTTGTCTTTTCAATAAGGGCTATTTTAATGTAGAGTTAGTATATGTGGAAACTTACCATTTCTAATAAGTTGATCATACTAGCCTGGAATGCTCTGATTTCATAGGTGGAGGTTCATCTTGGTTATATCATCCTGCTAGTGGAGTTTCATTATTATACCTATGTATTGCAAAATTTATTGAGGTTTTTGGGTATAATTTTTTTTAGGTCAATTTTGAAGGCCTAATTGACTCCATAATAAGGTGAACTTTAGTTGACTAGAGATTGTGCTAGTCAAGAACTAGAGATCGGGAGCTATCATTTTTTTAAAGTACTTATAGTGGTCAATTGGATTTTATATACAAAATTTATTGCCTTTAGAAGTTAGGGCACCAAAAATTATAATTTGTAATTGTTTTGAACCAACTTTATGTAACAAATATGAAAATAATAATTATTTGGGGGTTGTTTAGCCTCAAGGGTTAGGTTTAAATGTCTAGAACATTCTTGGGTGGTGGAAAATTATTTATATAGAGAAGGCCCATAATGTTGTCTAAGGAAATTCTAGGTGGTGGTTTACAACTCTATCTTATAGAATATTTTAAGGAAGGCACCCATGTGGGTTCTCGTATTGTATTTATGAAATCTATAATTTTATACTTTTTTATATAATAAGAAGCCCATATTTTTTTGTCACAAATTCAATTTGTTTCTATATTTCTATTAAATTTTTGTGGTATTAAGGGGAGCACCCTTCATCAAGTGGTATTAGAGAAGGAGTTCTTAAGTGTGTAGACAAACCACTGACTGTGAAGCATTTTGCACCCTATATTTTGAGCTAATTATATAGACGTATTGTCAATTATGAGATAGTTTGCATTGGGTTTCAGTGATAAGTGCAAAAATGCCTTCATGAAGGGAATGTGGCTAGAGGGCTAGAGCTATGGCACCTAAGAATAGAATCCTCCATAAACAAATGTGAGCATTTGAAGAAAAGAATTGTAGACAAATGAATCTTGAATATTTTCATAAGAGATGAGATTGAGGATGAAAGGGGAGAAGGAAATTTTGGTTAGGAAGGAGAAGATGAAGCTATGAACCTAGAGGAAGAAAAGCATTTCAAGGTCATTTCTAAGATTGGAAAAATACCTAAGATTGAGGTTCTCAATTTTTTGTGAAATCTTAACTAAGAGGAGTTGATTAATTGGATTAATAAATTTGAGGAATATTTTGAGTAGAAAGATATTAAGGATCCTATTAGGGTCAAATTTTCAAAGTCTAGAATGAAGGGGTATACAAAGATCTAGTGGTAGGGGACTCAATTAGAGAGGGTTAGAAGAGGAAAGGATAAAATCACAAGATGGGATCAAATGATAGCTAAATTGAAGTGAAAATTCATTCTTTTTTATTATGAGCTTGATCTACTGAAGAAAATGCAAAGGTTGAAGAAAGCAAGAAGATCTATTAAGAAATATAGAGAAGAGTTCTACCAAGTCCTCATTAGAACATGTCATGCAGAAGCTAACAAGGAGAAAGTTTCCTATTACCTTAATGGGTTGAGGCCAAGCATTCAAGAGGAATTTGATCTAGTTTGAAAGAAAAGCATTGAAGACGAATACTAGTTTTCCCTAAGAGTAGAGAAAAAGTTGAATAAGAATTTTGAGAGTAGTAAAAGTGGAAGAGGTCATAGTTTAAGATCTATTGGAAGGTCTTATGGAGGCTGAAATGAAGATCAAAAGAAGAAGGATGAGGCTAACAATAGAAATAAAAACTAGAGGGGAAAAAATTTCAATCATTTCCCTAATCAGAATAGTACATATTGGAGAGGAATCGAAAGAGGACAAGGATCAGGAAGAGGAGGCTTATGTGGAATATGTTTTCATTGTACATAAGAAAGTCATAGAACATTTTAATTTCCTCAATTCCCAAGTAAGGAAATGTAAGGAAACTTGCAACAAAGAAAATGATTGTTTCCACATAACCCATAATAGATCTGAAAAAAAAATGTAATTAAAATCCACATGCAAGAGAATAGACAACATACCCACAAAAATGTGACACGAGTTATATCCAAGGGAACCCTCATTGTGGGAAAAAACCAAGCCTCCAAAAGCATCCATCACCATGTATTATTTAGCAAAAAATACCATTGCAATACAACCATGGAAGCCTTCAAAACCATAGCCACAATCAAGAAATCCATGTGAATAAGCATGAATCCACACATTCCATGTCATGCTTCCAACCTTCACAAATGCTCCCTTGGCTAACCTGTCAAGCCTTGACCCACTCGACTCTTGCCTTTTATCTTCTCACACCAAAAACTACCCTTGTAGTTTCTTATTAGTAGCAAGTCTCATAAAACCACCAAGTGGTGTTACATAAACCATGTGCTAAATCCATGTGCTACCTAACCATCATTGACCACACATTTAATATTGAAATTTTTATTCTTTTTCCCAAATATTAAATAATTACATGAAATATTATCACAATGTTATAATATAACTCATCAAGTATATCCCATGGAATATTTACATATTGCATGTCCATCTAGGTGAAACATTACATAATAAAATAAAATATAACAATATAACAATATTATGCAATGTGTGCAACACCCATTATCTCAACAATCTCCCACTTGTTGTATACATTGCATAGGGTCAAATTGTAGCCACATAAATGAACAAGGGAAATTTTCCTCCCAAAACATCCACCATCATGGATCGATGTACACAAAGTGCTCCATCCTAATACTAGCAAAAAAATCAAACTATCGAACATCTCAAACATGAATGATCTTACCTCTTGTTATGCCACTACCACTGAACATACATAGAATCCATCCAAAGAGAAAGCCACCCAACTTGTTTCATTATAAGATCATAAAATCCTATACCAACTGAAATGTCAAGCACAAAAAAAAACCTGATCCAAAGTTAATCACATATGTCTGTAGTTGTCAAAATATCCATAGCTGAAATAGCACCCATAGCAAGTGCCAAACCCATCCAACTATCCATACCTCCAAAGGTATAACAAGTGAATCTCACATCACTGACATATCCAATATGTAACCTAAAATCACAAGCCTCAAGAGTAGTACCTACCACATATATACCAAGAAGTTCCCACTGCAAAAGATAATTTCAAATCTATAACCAATCCACTCACAACATCTCAAAGAAGTGAATTCATCTCAAGGACATCCACAATAAATAAACTAATAACCTACAAGAAAAACTCTCATAACAAGTCTCCAACACTCTCTCAAGTTCTCCACAACCAATAGAGTAAAGAGATAAAGGAATAACCATGTCATCTCTCACATGACATATATGAGCACAAACCAATGATCAAAATCTCTAAGAAATCTCAAATCCAATGTAAGCAAAATTGAACATCTAGGAAGATAGCGAAGACTAAAGAGAAACCATGCAAATCATAACTTGTATCATGTCCTTCTACACACCTCTAGATATAAACTATGCAAGTATGATCTCCTCAATAAACCCCCAACAAGAAGCCATAAAAACACCTAAATCATACCATATAACTAATCATAGGTGTAAGCCTCTCACAAGAAGATCAAACTCATAGACCATTCCTAATCCAAGGAATATGCCCAATATAAAACCATCTCCCAAAATCAACCAACATAACAACATATGCAAATGGAGATGACCAATGCTAAACCATCTCTCAAATGTGTTAGAAATGGATAATACTAAGAGGGGGGTGAATTAATATTATCGATCTTTTTTCCCACAACTAGATATTATTAATTACTTTGCCACATGCATAAGAAAGTAAACCAATAATACTAAACAATATAAGCAATATTTCATAAAAAGAACTCATAACCCCATTTTTTTTTACTAGGGAAACCCTAGCCAAGGGAAAACCCCGGTGGGGATGAAACCTACAAGGTGATTCACTATATAAAGAATTTTGTTAAGGATATTGACCCTATTAGGAGTCTATGAAGAATGTATAGTGTCTCAAGTCCCTATTAGGAGACTAGGCCTTGTTAGAAGCCTCAACCCTATTAGGAGTTGCTTCGACCCTGTTAGGAGTTGGTGGATCATATATAAATGTGTGCAAGAAGAGCCCACTACCCTAACATGCAACTATACAATTAAGTTCTTCAAGAGAATAGATATACATACAATACTAGATCACTTTTTGTACTTCGCAATTCTTTTTATTGTTAGTTCTTCATACAAGCCTTTGATAGACTCTAGACAATCTTCCCTTCTATTCACTCAATGTCATAAACAAGAAGCAACTGTGCATATCTCAACTTGCATCATATCTTGCATTATCATCACATAGCATAACTTCACATTCACATTGTTACCTAACTTCAAATGAAGTTCTTTACTTATATCAATCATATTGATAAATCCTTCCTTAGTCAGCTTACATATCATCCTTAGAGTTAGCTCATTAAGAATTAATAATCAAGATAATTCTTCAAGTCATACAACTCAATTTTTTGACTTGATCTATTCTATTTACTGAAGTATCTGCATCGATATTTCCTTCATAACTTGAAATTAATTGACTGTATGGATATGCAAACTAGTAGACATCATCAGGATGACATCATGCATCTGTAGTCAATTGCACAAGAGAATATTCTTAAGGAATATTCCACTATAAATAAATCTCATCATGTTGCTATAACATTGTCCAATACTTAGACAATTTTCCATCACAAAAAATCATAGCTATAATGTAAAACATATATGGTCATAAATGAAAACCACATGTCTCATCTTATTTGACTGATTGGTCATATTTCCAACAATCTACCCCTTTGGCATTGATGGCAACATTTTGGGAAAATTGGCTAAGTCCCAATAAATTTTATCATACCAATCAAGGTAAATAAACACACATAACACAATAAAAAAAATTATATTCATGTTTTGAGAAAAAGATTACATCCCTTATAACTCTGATTACAAAGCTTGCTTGAAGCAAAGCTTGCTACTATACTTCAAAATATAACTATATAACTTACAATTACAATTTTCCTTATTTCTCTTCCCAAAAAATATTGTCATACCAATCAAAGCAAATAAACATACATAAAATAGTAAAAAACATTATATTCATGTTTTGAGAAAAAGATTACATCCCTTATAACTCTTATTACAAAGATTTCTTGAAGCAAAGCTCACCCTATACTTCAAAATACAACTATATAATGTACAATTAGAATTTTCCTTATTTCTCCCCCTTTGACATCAATGAAAAGGCGTTAACAACAACAAAAATCCTGTCAAAATCTAAAAGCTACACCAAAATTTGGAGAAAAAAATCACTAAAGTCAGTCTTCAACTATGTAAGGTCTTTCTTCCAACTATCTTTCAGTGTATCTATTAGCACACATAGGGCATATGTGGCTAACTCTACTGCATTCAAGTCTATAACCACAAACTTGTCATATGAAGTTTTAGTTGCCAAGCATTCCTCCAACTAATTCTATAATAATGTTATGTGTGGGGTTAAATGATCTCTCAAAAGAGTAAATATTTTTAGGGCATTCTCTTTTTCTGCTTGAATATCCTAGATGCTATCATGAATTGCTTCTATTGAATGTTCAAAGTTTTCTAACTTTTGATCTTGTTTTAGAAAGTTATTAGCAAGCGTCTATAGCTCAGTTATCTTTTCTTTGATCTATTCATCAAAACTATGAAGGTGAAGGTATGCCAAGTTGCACTTAGCATATATCTACTTCCCTTCCTCCATACTCTGCCTCAATATTTTAATGCATATATTTAATTTTTCTATATTATTCCTTACATTTATACACATAGTATTAAGAAGATCAGCATCATGCTTAGTTTGTGCTTACATTGTAGCAACATTGGTAAGTGTTATTTACTCATTGTTAAAAGTTTTACACACAATTGCTACTCTCTGTTGAATGTCTGCAGATGTATCAATAGAACTTATTGTCTTCTCTAATCTGTCAAAAACTATTGTTAAAGTCTTCTCAATTGACTTAAATAATTTCTTCTTTTCAAGGAACTTATTCAAAGAAGATATAAGGTTTTGTGCTTCATCTTCATCATCTGATTATTCTATCGTGGTGACCACTTCCACTTATGTAGGTGGTGTAGAGGGTTTTACTATTACTGTGGCTATGGATGCACTTGTAGTAGTTTCCTTAGTGCTAATTGACATACTTTCAAATTTCTTCTCAGAAGATACATCTTCTTTCTTTTTTTCCTACTCTTCTTCTTCATCAGAAGAGCTACTGTAATCAACAATAGTACCAACAATGACAGAACCAAAATATTTGAATGGATTTTCAATTCTATCCACTATTACATTAGTGTTATCTACTTGCATGGATTCACTATCAATGGTAAAGTGTGTTGAATCACTTGGAATTGAAGCTTTAGCCAGTTTCTCAGAACTATGAGGTGGACTAACTTCTACCACATTAGTTCTTGTCTCCTCTAATTGTGCACTCTTCTTAGTCTCCTTAGGTATAGTAGACATGTATGTGACTATTGCCTTTTGAGTTTCCATATTTATATCTTCATAATTTCCTTCCATAAGAAGAATAGATCTCTTCTTATTCCTTAGCAAGGGTGCTATACCTTTCAAATTTTCCTTTAACTCTTCCTTATTGTTTACCATACATAGCTTTTTCACCATATTCATCCTTTTTTGTTCATCTTCCTTAATTACTCTACTCTTTTTGTTTCTCAGTCTATTATACAAATCTTTAGGGATTTGACCTTTTATGCTATCAACCCTTTTATCTTTTAGAATCATGTTTCTAACTATAGCATTCTCTAGCTGTATCCTATCCATATTATTGTACAAGTCATAATACTTATTCAATTGCACCAAATTATTATCATTAATGATTTGCATATTAAAATTTTCTACCTTTGGCTTCTATGGTTTCCATCCTACTAAAGTCTTTACTTCCTAGTCTACAGGCTCTACTGGTCTATTACTAGTCTCTTCTTCAAATTCCAAGGAAGTGATCTGCAAGGTTTTCCTCCTCTTACTTGGTCCACTTTTTGTTTGCTTAATTCTCTTTTCATGAGAGGGATCTACACAGGTTTTTTTTTCTCAAACCTTGTAGACTTTCTTGGCATTGATGCTTCCTTTGTTTTCTTTTGGTTCCTCAAGGGTTGTTACTATGCAATTGTTGCATATGGCACTGCAAGTGCTTGCACACTTGATTGTGCAACTATGACCTCTATAGTAGGTCCAGCCATTGTAATAGGTATAGGAGTTAATAGTTTAGTTTGACCACTAGCCTTCATCTCCAAGGCTATCCCTTTCACCTCTTCAAATTCTTTTCTTGACGTCCCTAATTCTTTTAAGATTGAATCAATTACTTTGTCTACTTTCTTCTTGATGTCCTTGTCCATTAGATTCATTTAGACCTCTTTCATCTTTTCAATATATGTAACCCATCTAATGCATCTAAAATCTACTTCAGAGTGTAGAATTATTTGCACATATCCTTCAATTAGTTCAGTGCTCATTTCATAACCCACAGGTTCAATGAACTTTACTCAAGGAACTACTGCCTCCATGCATGTGAAATCTATGTCTACCATGAAACATAGTTCATCGTTGTATTTCTCTATTAGTGCAGGTGGTATCTTATACCTCTGCTTCATTTTGGCTTGAAATGATTTCATCATTCTATCAATATCATTGTCCCTGACTTATTTTGATTTAGATCTATAAACTCAAGTGATAGTTTGCATTGTGCACTCACTTCCATCCCAATTTGAAATACTAGGAAACTTCTTTGCTACATAGAAGAATATATGAGTTAATAGGGATTAAAACCTAAAGATTTCACTCTTAGACTTCTTGATCCTTGATATGTTATCCAACAACTAAGTTTGGATAATATCACATAGATTAATCTTTTCACCCTTTACTACCATCACATAAGTTGCGTGAAGAAATCTGGCTAGGACTAAATCTATCCTAGATCCATGGTTGAACTTATAACCCAAAATTTTACTTAGGAGTCTTACTCCATTATCTTGAATGGTGCTAATCTTCATGTTTCTTCCATAAAAACTTGCATTGAGATTTATTTCAACTATTCTATGCACAATATTTATGTTCATAGGATTGCATCCTTCATTGCTCAAACCAATCACTTGTGAATTAGGTCATTGTCAATACATATAAGTGAATCTTCCAACCATAGAAGGTCATCATGAACTCTTCTTAAAATGATTCTTGTCCATTCTTGGTTTTTAAAGTCCATATAGAACATATACTTCACTAGGTTAAGTTGTCCTAGGTATGCATACTCTAGTTTCAATGATAAATCATTATTCCACATTCTTTCCAATTCTTTATTTCTCAGCATCTCCTATGCTTTCTAGCTTATAGTGAATATAACTTCTTATGTCCTTGACATGAAGAACATTTTTTGATACTTGCAAAATGGTCCAATGGGGTCATCAAGAAGAGATATAAATGGGTGTTTTTTAAGTTATATCTAGGTTTATCAGTGATATCAAACACTTATTGTGTTTCCATTACTAAAAATATGCTCAATAAATTTTAAAAATACATCAATTTCACATTTTAGGGCTTTCAAATATTACATGTATTTACAAGCTTCTTCAGTACTTCAAATATCTATCAAATCACTCTTCAATATTGCTCTTAAGATTTCACATAAGTAAATGATGCTCATAAATCAATTTGTGTCCTTTAAATCTTTTACAATATTTACTTTGCATTAAATGTGTATCTATCACAAAAATAGTGTCTGTATGTAACAGAGAGATTTTTTTTTGCATAACCTTATACTAATCATATCATGCAATGCACACCTTACTATATACTTCTCTCACTGTCTAATATATACTGCTAATTGTGCAACTTCTAGTATTCTTTCTAACATCAGCTTTCACTTGATTGACATGATGTCCCATTGAGAATGGTCAATTTAGGTAGGATGAGTCACTAACAATAAGTGATTTTATTGTCTTATCAAGTGCATTAAGATGTACTTCTTTTGGAACTGTATGAGAACTTCTAGGTTCTTTTTCTTTTACAAATATTTCCTTGAATTCATCTGTCAGCTCCTTTATTTCTTCCTTCAGACTGTCATTTTTTACCTACATGGTTAGTGTTCCTAAACATTTAACTATTTGCATTATCATTATCATATTTAGGTTTCTTACAATCTATTACATAATGTCCATATCCATGACAATTATGATAATAAAAATTTGAGATAGGTTTAAAAGACTTACCTTTGCAATCATCTCCAGTATGTTTAGGTTCATCATATCTAACATGAGATTTCTTTCTTCTATTTCCCTCATCTTGATTAGATTCCTTAGATTTCTCAAAGTAAATAACATTCTCTTTGACTTTGGATGTATTTTAAGATTTGCTCATGTTTAGATCTTTCTTGACTTCAGGAGTATCAAGTTCTTTTCTCTTAATAGATTTCTTGGTGGATTATCCAAGAAAGAATCCAAGTCTAGTCTTATCATAACTAGGTCTTTGTACAGATATTTGTTCTTCAATCTTTTCACTACTAGTATACAATTTATCAAGTTGTTGTTTAGTTTTCACTAATTCACCTTTCACAATAGTATTGTATTTCTCTAATTCTGCATGTTCCAACTTGATAGATTCTATTTCAGATGTTATTTTTCTTAACAAGGATCTTAGATCTGCATTTTTAGAATCATTCTTTCCTCCATTTTTCTGAAGACTTAGCTTGAGTTCTACTATTTTTAACTCATGTTTCAAGATCTCATTTTCTTTCTTTAGATCTTTAATATCATCATCACTAGCTTGCTCACTAGGTCCTTTTTGCTTCAAGTTATCTATCTTGTGTTGTAGTTTACCAATATAAACTTTTACATCTTCATATCTATCCTTTAGGCCATCTCATTCATCAGTAAGGTGATCAATTTTCTCTAGAGCTTCTTCAAGATCCTTCTTCAACAGTTCCATATCCATAGGGATTTTATTCAATCTATTAAGCCTCTTCTGAATAACTAGGCTCTGATACCAATTATTAAAAATAGATAATACTAAGAGGGGGTTGAATCAGTATTATCAATCTTTTTTCCCACAACTAGATATTATTAATTACTTTGCCACATGCATAAGAAAGTAAACCAATAATGTTGAATAGTGTAAACAACCATATGTAAGAGAACTCATAACACCATATTTTGTTAATTAGAGAAACCCTAGCTAAGGGAAAACCTTGGTGGGGATGAAACCCACAAGGTGAATCACTATATAAAGACTCTAGTTAAGGATATTAACCCTATTAGGAGTCTATGGAGAATGTATAGTGTCTCAAGTCCCTGTTAGGAGACTAGGCTTCAACCCTATTAGGAGTTGGTGGATATTATACAAATGTGTGCAAGAAGAGCCCACTGCCCTAACATGAAACTATAAAATTAATTTCTTCAAAAAAATAGATATAGATAGAATACTAGATCACTTGTTGTACTTTTCAATTCTTCTGATTATCAGTTCTTCATACAAGCCTTTGATAAACTGTAGACAATCTTCCCTTCTATTCCCTCAATTTCATAAACGAGGAGTAACTTTTCATATGTCAACTTGCATCATATCTCGCATTATCATATCACATAGCATAACTTCTCATTCACATTATAACCTAACTTCAAATGAAGTTCTTTACTTATATCAATCATATTAATAAATCCTTCCTTAGTGAATTCATATATCATCCTTAGAGTTGTCTCATCAAGAATTAATAATCAAGATAATTCTTCAAGTCATACAACTCAATTTGTTGACTTGCTCTATTCTATTCAGTGAAGTATCTACATCAATATTTCCTTCATAACTTGAGCTTGGTTGAATGTATAGATATGCGCACTTGTATACATCATGAGGATGACATCATGCATCTATAGTCAACTATGCAAGAGAATATGCTTAAGGAATATTCCACTATCAATAAATCTCATCATGTTGCTATAACATTGTCCAATACTTAGACAATTTTCCATTAAAAACAATCATAGCTATACTATAAACCATATGTTGCCATAAGTGACAACCACATATCTCATCTTATTTGACTAATTGGTCATATTTCCAACAAAATTAACCCTCCATAACTAATTCATCTACCATAGCGCAAGATCCATATCCATGAAAAAGAAGCATAAACATAATGCACCTAAGAGAAACAATAGGCTATACCTCTCAAGTAACAAACCACCAAGTGGGGAATTAGAATGCTCATCAAGATATCCAAGTCTCCAATCAAAAATCATCTAAGAAAAATCTCCTCTCAAGTGATATCAGGTGAATGCCACTCAAACTTCTTATTTAAACCATTAATTGTCCCGACAAATAATTCTCTAATTCAAGAGAAATCAGCATCACCACTGTCTCTAAGTATCCATGAGCACCTATGACCAATAAATCCATGCCAACTTCAAATGCAACATAGCAATAACATGAAGTATCTAGGTTATGACCAATGTACTCAATACCAGGAAACTAAACCAAGATCATTGTCAAAGTTCCAACCATGGCCTCAAGAACATAAATATGACAACATGATCTAGACTATCTCAACCAAAGAGATAACATGCTCCATATGAACATACTATAACATGTCAAAAATCTAAATGTGTATCAAGATTATACCATGAAATAAAAATGAAATCATCCTAACACCAAGGGTAACATGTCAAATAAAAGCATAAACCACACCTTTACCAAGAACCCTATTAGTCCTCAACATGCAACCATCTCTAGACACCATAAAGAAAACCATCTCCACATACCATGAAGAACCATCTCCACACACCATGAAGATAACCAAGAACCACATGAGTCCTCAAGATCTAGCCATCTTCACAAACCATGAAGATAACCAAGTGCACCATGCAAATGTCAAAGATGCTTCTATAGCAATAGGATCTAAGAAAAACCTCCAACATCTAAAAACACTCAATAAATATATTAATGCCAAAAAATTCCCACTCAACCATGGTTCCAAGGTATCATAAAACCCATCTCCTACATGAAGATCCTCTAGGTCTACACTCACACAACCAAAGTGTCAATACCAAGTGAAACCAAGATCTCCAAACCAAGAAGATATAAACCGAACCAGGAACTAATCCTGCACTATCACCTCATCACCATCACAAGCTCCCACTAAACCATGTATCCAAGCTATCCATGACAAAATGATGAAAAAAACCATCCGCTAACCATGAGAATCAACCAAGGCATCAAACCATCAAAGAACTCAAAGTGCACATCATAAGCTCCTCAAAAGAAACCAAATAACCATGATCCTCAACCAAAAAGATATACCACCATAACCAAATCAATAATCCAAACCAATGAACATCAAGGATGTACCTATATATCCAATCATGTCATGCTGAAATCCATGGCACCGTGATCACATCCATGAACTAAACAAATAACTCTCAAAGTGTCCAACTTGTCAACATAAAATAGTCAACCATAATCCTCCGCCATGACTGTACTTGGTTACAACATCTCATCCCTTCTTCATGAAGAAAAATCAACAAATCATGTGACTTAGGGCATAGACAACCCAAATCCAAGCCACCAATCTGAATATGCATCAATAATGAAAGATCGATGGGCAAAGATAACCCATATCCAAGCCATAAATGCAACCTGTAAGTATAGACTGCTTACAACACTGTACAACTTGTAGACCCAACAAGTCATCATACATATCCAAAACAAACATTGATAACCATATCATCATGAGAATGATCTTAAATATGAACTAAGTATACAATGACATTAAATCTTAAGTCTCCAAACATGTACCATAAACTATTTAGACTAATGTATCACTAAATAAACCATGCCAAACCTATATCAAATCTAAACCAATGTGTAGAGCTCTCCAAGAGCTTTCATTTGACTACTTGAAGTCCAAAATCTAACTCAGTATGCCCAAGTTATGCCCTAATTTATGCTTGAAATAAATAACATCTAACTTTTGGGCTCTTAAAACCTAACAAAATTTTAAAAGTACAGAATCAAACCTACACCAAGTAGTGCTATAAATTAGCTTTTCAACACCTATAAGAAGTCTAAAATCTGATATCCTGAGAGAAAGTTATGGTTGTTTTACTAAGATAGTCTTTTTACCATATTCACTATGAGTATTTTTGCAATGAAAAATTCTTATGGGATTATATTTGACGGCCATCACGACTTGAAACTAAAAAACTCTTTCACTTCCTCTGAACATGGCCAAACTAGAGCATATTATATATCAAAATTTATGGAAACATCAACCCAGATCCAATGGTGAGGTTTATTTTGACTCAAGAGGTCATTTCTACAAGCTACCTCCTAAAACCCTCATTTAAATGAAACATCCAACAAAAAAAATTGTCCAAACATTTCACATGCCCAAAATATTCCAACATCCCATCATAATAGCAAACCAAAAACCACCAAATTTGTAATAATAAAACTATATATCTTTTCCTTTCTTTTATCCTCTTGAATGAATTCCCATGGATTCAATCTAGGGTTACAATAATAAAACAATAGCTTTGATACCACTTGTAAGGAAACTTGCAACAAAGAAAATAATCATTTCCACATAACCCATAATAGATCTAAAATAAATATGCAATTAAAATCCACATGCAAGAGAATAACAACATACCCACAAAAATGTGACACAAGATATGCCCTAGGAAACCTTCACTGAGGGAAAAACCTAGCCTCCAAAAGCATCCATCATCGTGTATAATTAAGGAAAAAATATCATTGCAATAAAACCATGGAAGCCTTCAAAACCATAGCTAGGACCAATTAATCCATCTGAATAAGCATGAATCCACACATCCCATGTCATGCTTCCAACCTTCACAAATGCTCCCTTGGCTAACCTGTCAAGCCTTGTCTAGCTCGACTCTTATCTTTTTGTCTTCTATCTTCTCACACCAACAACTACCCTTGTCGCTACTTATATAGTAGCAAGTCCCACAAAACCACTAAGTGGTATTACATAAATTATGTACTAAAACCATGTGCTACCTAACCCATTGACCCCACATTTAATATTGAAAATTTAATTCTTTTCCTCAATATTAAATAATTACATGAAATATTATCACAATGTTACAATACAAATCATCAAGTATACCCCATGTGAATCTTTGCATGTTGCATGTCCATCTAGGTGCAACATTACATAATAAAATAAAATAATACAATATAACAATATTATGCAATGTGTACAACACCCATTATCTTAACAAGAAAAATAGAAGAACTAAACACTAAGATAGAGTTGTACATATGGGTGAAGATGTCAAATCATTGTATTCTAAAGATGATTAAAGAGGAGAGGTCCTAGTTAACATAAGAGTCTTGCTAAGTGGTGAGAATGAACTAGATCAAAGGAGGAGCTTATTTCACACTAAGTGCAAGCATGAAGATAAATGTTGTGATGTGATTATTGATGGAGGAAGCATTGACAATTTAGTGTTAGAAGAGGTTATCATGAAGTTAAAGCTCAAGAGGTAGAAACACCCACATCCATACTGCATTTCTTAAAACAAGATGACTAGAAGGTCATGGTCAATGAACAATGCCTAGTAAAATTCAAGATTAGGGATTACCATGATGAGTTGTTATGTGATATCATACATATGTATGCATGTCGCATGTTGTTGGGCAGATTGTGGTAGTTTGATAGGCGTGTTGTGTATGATGGCCATGAAAATACCTATTCCTTGATAAAGGGTGGAGTGTGACATAAGATTAAGCCATTAGATGACCTAGAAGACAAGGAATGTACTACCAGAATTAGTTTTGTTGATGGAAGAAAGTTCCTAGAGACATGAGCATATGTATTTTTCTATAATTCCTAAAGAGGGTAAAGAAGAAGTAGAAGATGTACTTGCATAAGTTACAAATTTTTTGAATGAATATTAGGATATTGTATCTGATAATGTTTCATATGGATTACCATTAGTAATGAAGAACAATCATCAAATGTGTTGATCTCTAAGCCTTGTTGCCTATTAGTGTCCAAAACTTAGTCATTTCCTAGGTAGGATTGGTTGGTCATCACCATGATCGAGTCATCCACAGAATGTTGAGCTACATGGATTTGTATATATTCCACTATATGTTGAGCAATCAAAGGTTGTCGAGTACCCCAGTAGAGACTGAGCTACTATACATGGCGAGTGAAACCCGAGTAATGTAAATTTAACTTATGTCAAATGAGTCAGTATATGTCAAGCCTATAGAAGCTGAGAGACAACATGAATGTTAGTTATGACTAAGCATCAAAACAATCAATTCCTGAGTAAACCAATTTTGGCATATGTGTTTCTAATGGCACAAGAACTTATGTAAATCATTTTGGCTCACTTCTATGTGACATTTATAGATTGCAGAGATGGCTAAGGAAAAAATTATGCATTTTTTAGAAGGCATTAATCCCAAAAAGGTAGATTAACCAATCAAAAAATTAGAAGGGTTAAATGATAAAAAAAAATATTATGGATCATTTATTATGATCTAGAACCTTCCACGATTATCTATTTAAGAAGGGATCAAACCCTAAATCATGAAGAATTTGAGCAATACAAAACCACAAAGCCTGAAGATTAACTACAAGAACCTATCATAAAGAAGAAAAAAACAAGAAGAGGCAAGGGTTTTGCTCTGAAAATATGCAAATTATATTCTTAGAAATGAAAAGAATGAAAGATAATTACAAAAGATCAATCTGTATAGAAGGAGATCAAAAACCTAAAAAGGGAAACCCTAAAAGGTAAATGACATTTAATAATTACTAATTAATTATTAAATGAAATGCAAAGTACATAAAGTGAAATCTTAATAAGGGAGTATAGGTAATTTAATAAATTAAATTAAACTAACACTTTACTCTAATACCCCCACTTAAGATAAGCAACAATGTAGCTACAAACAATGTAAAAAGAGAAAGGAAACTACAATGAAATGCTAAAAGAAAAATTGGGTCCTAGAAACAAGGCCTGATGAGGTACCCAATCACAACCAAATCTCTATGAAATGGAGAAATAGAGAAAACCTAGTGGGAAAAACTCTACTCAAAAAAGAGATAGCAAGAAAAGAAGGAAGGAAGGACTCATCACTAAGACTACACAAGGACAACTTCTTTCACCCCAAGCATAGAACACAACTAAAGATACTGTGGGGATGAAAAAGGTTTATTCAAGATGTCTACAACCTACTTAGTAGTAGGAATTTACTTCAAGCTCAAAGTGTCATCTTGAATCAGATGCTTGATGGAGTGCATGTAAGCTCTATGTGCTTGGTTCATTGATGCTCAACCAAATTATAGGAAATGTGTATAACAATTTGATTGTCACACCATGGAAAGCTGGGACTATTAGGAGGAATCCAAGCTCTTTCATCAACTGTCAAAGCCATAAAATCTCCTAACTAGCTAGCATAGCTGCCCTATACTCTACCTCTATAGATGATAATGTGTGAGCATGCTTCTTGCAAGACCATGTGATAGGACCAGAACCAAGATAGAAGATAAATCCAAAAGTAGACTTGTGATCATCAATATCACTAACCCAATCCAAGTCTGTGTAACCATCAATGTGAGGATCCCCTAATGTATACTGAATGCCATTACATGTTGTATCCCGAATATACCTCAAGATATGTTTGGAAGCTTGCCAATAACTCATGTGGATCATAGGAGAATCAAGAGATAAGACCAACCGCAAAGGAAATATCAGGAAATATGTGTCAGGTACAAAAAACTACCCACAAGTTGTCTATATAAAGTGGAATCCATTATAGGAGTAGTGCATGTTGTAGATAAAACAACATCTAATTAAAAAGGTGTGGGAGTGGACTTGCAATCAAGCATGTTGAATCATTGAAGCATATCAAGAGCATACTTCTATTGGAGTACAGCTATCCCATCTAAATACTAAACAACCTGTAGGCCCAAAAAATAGTGTAGAAGTCCAAGGTTTGTCATCTCAAAATACTCTCTCAATGCTCGTTGAACACTTTGTATCATGGAGGATGAGCTACCTATAATGATGAGATCATTATCAATAAGTTAGACCCATGATGTTGAATGTAAATTATAGGATCATAATGACACTGAGTGAACTATGAAGCAAGCAAGAAGGAATACATCTTCTTGTACCAAGCTTGAGGGGCTCACTTAAGACCATATAAAGATCTCCAAAGCTTGTGTACTAATGAAGAGTCCTTCACAAAACTATGAGGTTGCTCCATATAGATCTCCTCATGAAGGTCTCCATGCAAAAAGGAACTCTTCTCGTCCATCTAAAAAATTGTCCATCCCTATGAAGCTGCAAGAGAGAGTACAAGGCAAACAGAATTCATCTTGGTAATAGGTGAAAAGGTCTTAGAGTAATCAATACCCTCAACATATAAAAACCCTTTGTAACAATATGTTCCATGTACCTATCAATAGAACCATTTGTAGCATATTTGGTACAGTACACCCATCGACACCAAACCAACTTTCTTCCTTTTAGAAGAGGACAAAGATCCCATGTGTGGTTCTTCATCAAAGAAGAGTACTCCTCATCCATAGCCCTATCCCACTCTAAGTGTCTTTTCACATGTGAAAAAATGTGTGGATCATCTAAAATGGCACAACTTAAGAGGCTAATGCTTAAAGTCTAAGCACAAGTGTGATGAGCATCAATAAGATCACCTAATAAAGGTTTGGCTACATCAAAAGTATCACAAACCTACATGGGCACTTGTTGAAAAATTGGTGGAGGTGGTGAAGGGGAATCAAAATCAAACTCTTCCTCAGAGGATGCATAATCATGTGGAGGGTAGAGGAAGTATTGGGTAGTGAGGAAGAAGCTAGTGATGGTGGGTCCATTTGAGGATAACTCTCATCAAATTGAACATCTTCATGAAATAAGACATCTCTAGAATTAGGATCAAACAACCTATTCACCTTCACATCCTCATAGTAGCCAACAAGGTGAGTGGTCAACTCTTCTTCTCCATGGCTTTCTATTGAGCATCTGGAATAAATGCCCAAGCCTCACTACCAAAAATGTGGAAAGTATAAACATCAGGCTTTGCATAAGTCCAAGCATCCTTAGGAGTCAAGTGTTACAATGCCTTGTAAGGCATCTGATTCTGAATATATTTGGTATAATTGATAGCTTTAGCCCAAAATGAAGAATTTATAGCTTGATACTAAAATTATACAATTTTCCATCTCCCGTAATGTCTTGATATTTCTCTCTATAACCCCATTCTACTAAAGGTGTGGGGAACTATGAACTAATGTTGTAAACCATGCTCATTGCAAAAATCTTAGAAAGATGGATTCACATATCCCCCCCATTATCAATGTGTATACACTTGACAAAAAGACCTGACTACTTCTCCATAAATGTCTTAAAGATTGAAATGAATCAAAGACATCAGACTTGTACTTCAAAAAGTATACCCATGTGCATCAAGAGAAGTCATCTATGAAGGTAAGCACATATCAAGCACCTAAAAAAAATGGAGTGGGAAATGACATAAGATCATTTTGTACCAACTCCAATGTTTCCTTAGCACATGTGGATCTACCTACCAAAAATGGATCTCTATGATGTTTGCCAAGTGCACAACCTTGACACACATCATCAGTACAAGAGATCTAAGGTAGCCAAAACACTAGCTCCTATGTACTCATTTTTTGTAGATATTTGTAATTGACATGGCCAAAAATATTCATGGCAAAGTTTGCTCACTGTCTTTGCATGAGAAATGAGAGAAACACAAGTAGAATTAGAGCTCTCAAAGCCATCAAACTAATATAAGTGAGACTGAAGATCAACACTCCCTATAGCAATAACCAAGTCAATATTATAGAGGTCTCAAATAACCACATCATGTGGTGAGAACTCAACTACTTTTTTAGAACTAGAATGAAAAATCTAAAAGATAGAAAGGAGGTTCATAGAAATGGTAGGAACCAAGAGAACATCTTGTAATGAACCACCTTCTAAAGAGATAGTTCCTGAACCTATGACTAAAAGCTATGTAGAATCATTAAATACAATTTGTGAAGTAACACTATGAGCAAGTGAGGTAACCAAATTAGGTGAGTGTGTCATATGGTGTAAAGCTTTGAAATAAAGGATCTAAGTAATTTTAGAAGAAAATGCTCATGCAGAAAGACCATGTCCTTTCCTTGAAGGAGGATGTGGTGGCTTCAGAGAATACTATGTTATTGCATGGCCTCCTCTAAAGTCTCAAGACATTTCCAACACTTGGAATTTAGATGTCCTTCCTTGCTACAAAAACTACAAGGATCATATATGTACTTCTTAGTATTGGAGGAAGACTCACTAGACTTAGAAGATTTACTTTTGAGAGGGTTTTTGAGCATCTAATTTAGGAGTAGGTTTGGAGGAACTCTCACTACCTATTGAATCTATCTTGGTCTTTGGCTTGTACTCCTACTTCCTTATAGATGTCTAAGAAACCAATGCCTATGTCTTTGAATCAGTTATAGTATCCAACTATGTAAGATTGGACTACTCTCTAGTCAATCGATAACAAAAAATCTCAAAAGTGGGCATGGTAAATATGGGACCCACAGCATCCATAGTGAAATGGAAGTTTGAAGAGAAAATGTGAAAGTTTCTTCGAAGCTTAGAGAGAATCAGGTAGATGCACTCCTTATTTGTCTTCTCTTTTCCACATCCTATAACAAATTCCTCTATTATTTGAACCTTATAAGAAAGTCCTAAATAGAGGGAAAAGCATTGGGTATAAGAGAAGTAAGCTCTACCTCAATCTGAAGTGCTCTGAACTCATTGATGGTGCCAAATAAGTCATTAAACTTGTCCCACATTTCTTGAGGAGTGGAACACTCATCAAGATGAAACAATAAGTTTTCTAAAACACTCAAAGAAATTAGAACCATGGCTTCATCCATCTTATTCCTAGGCTACAAAGTCTAGTATTGACTCTAAAAAACTAGTTGCACTATATCTAGACAAGACCACAAACCCTTTGAATGGAGAAGTTGTTGCATATGGGATTTCCATGTATAATAGTTGTGTGGGATTAGAAGAACTAGACAAAAAGAGGTCCCATCCATTATTCTAGAAGGGGTTTTGAAGTGTTCTAATATGTTGATATTATATCAAAAATTAATATAAACCCCCCCCCCCCCCACCCCCCCGACAATGCAAAAAAATTGAACCCTAGCTTACAAAAGGAAAGTGTATACAAGAAAAGAGAAAAAATGCTTCATATTTTAGTCAAAAATACCTAGTACAAAATACTAGTGAAATGGTAGAGAATCTGAAAAGTTCTTAAGAAGAGCTTTCTAGCACTTTTTCTAGATCAAAAAAAAAAGCTATAAAAAACAAGTTACACCCCCAAAAGATGGAAGACATTAACAAACTTCAAGTTCAAAAATAGGTACCAAACTAGAAAAAAAATCCAAAAAATACCTACACCATTGTCTCCATCTCTAAACTAGCTTTTTGGTGATTCTTTTGGATTGAAAAAAGACCTTCGTATGCTCAAGATATCGCCAAAAACTCAAAAAGGCCTGTAGAATGACAACAAGAAAAAAAATTAACAAAAAAATTCACCATGTGGTGGTGTGATGGTGGCGCCCTGGCAGCACACTGGTTGCCAAAGGGTGGCACCTATGGAGGTTCGTGATAATGGTAGAAGACAAGCAGTGGTGATGATGTAACGCCCCGCCAAGGGATCCAAAAGAATTAACCTAAAGTTTCTCTAAGTTTGCTAAACATTTTTTTTTTTTTTAAAGTAAGAAAGTATGACATACACATCAAACACATAGTAGCGGAAGCAATAACATGTAATCATCGACAAACATACATTGCAAGTTACATTTCTTAAAGATCCCAAGACGTTGAGTCATGTTTAAATTTAATTAATTCTAAGTCTAACAAATACCACATAAATATGAAAGAATAATCAGAGGTCCCATGTCCATATTATACATTTATTTCGAATGCCTCTCGGCAAATTAATTCGGAATGCTCAATCATCCACTGTACAAGTCACAGGGTATGAAAGGCTTAAAAGAATATACATATGTAAAGATCAAGGTACAACATCCTTAAATCCATGATACAAAGTATAGTAAAAATATATGAAACTATTCACCATACATGATACATCCATACATCCATAATGATAAAACATCTATCATAAAATCTAACCATCCATCATAATAATCCAAGAACATAGTGAAGGTAAATGCCAATCACGAAAACTCTAGCCACAGTGACCACGGAACGGATCTCAATGGTAAGAGTAAAAGCACTACCACCCGACCGCGTGGAACCTAAATGGTCCACTCCCACCACGCTGAGGAGATAGTCTCAAGTCCCAAATAGGATAACAAAACCTATAATCATAAATACTCTCTAAGTCCAGGAAATCCTATAAGTATGCTAACTCAAGGGTTCCTAAAAAGATCGACATCTAAATCCCAGAGGTACCACAAGACACGTAGGAAACCTAATATGCAAGCGGGAAAGTGTCATCGCAAAAGTCACGTAGAAGTTACTCGAGCAATCCCTTAGGAATCCCAGGTCCCTACTGATCCTGAAGCCACTAGTATCCTCTCATACTGACGAGGCATACTATGGAATGCAAGGTCGTAACCAAGCGTTCTCTCTACCCCATCCTAGTTTGTACTAGCACTCATGGCATGGGAGAGAACATACAATTATCTTGTTAGGTTCATTTTCTCTCATTTAGTGTAAATGTTTTCACTTATTAAAAATGACTTACAATGGGTTTCTCAAGGCAGCCTCTTAGGGCTCCGACCCCCATTGCAAGCCACTTCCCGACCCCACACATAGATAACCTACCCTAACTCATGAACTCGTAAATCAAAGAATCATAATAAAACCATCTCAGTCCTATACAAGCAACTGAAAAACATCATAAAAAAGATAATCCACAAAATTATATCAGTTCTTCATGAGCAACAGATAACATCAAATAGTAATCATGTAATCACGACAGTTCTCTATTAGCAACTGAAGGCATCAATGACAAGTCACAAAATCCAATGGTTCTCTAATGAGCAACCAGAAAGTAATACAATTATAACTGATCGAGACTCAGAAATGGTTAAGTTAGGTATTCTCAAATACATACACCTCAGCTTCACACAAGGAAACTGGAAAGCAACAACAAACAGTAACACAAACATGTCATAGAGCACTTCATCACATTACCATGGTCAGGTTAAGAAAGATCGAGACCAAATCATCATGACATCACATTCACCACCCCGAGCCTCTGGTAACAACCTGAACTGGTCAATGCTAAACCAACCCCAAAACATTCAAAGTACAAAGACAACATCAAAGTCTCAGAGATTGGATCTGAAAGTATATTATTTGAGTTAAGGTAAGGTTTTTGTTTCGGTTTAATGTCGAATTCAAGTAACAAAGTTTTCATATTTACCCCCTTTACGATTAACTCTTTTCTATAATAACTTCCATTAAGTCAATATCCAAATTTATAATTTAGTCAAATAAAATTCATTAGTAATTAACTTAATTAAACTAATTTTTAATTAAATTAATCAATAATCATTTGATCTAATTACTTATTTTAATCTAACCATTAATTGTTAATTTATTAATATTTAAGCAAAATTATTAATAAATTAAAATTTACAAACTATGTCTATGTATTTAATATTTATTTATTAAATATTAATAAAGTTTAAACTATTATAAAATTAAATATTAATAAAGTTTAAACTATTATAAAATTACATATATTATAATTTTATTATTTTAAAAATTTTAAATAAATAAAATTTGTTTTAATAAATTAAAAATTATATAAATAAAAAATGAAATCGAAATCGAAAGCGAAATTTTATATTTTTTTTTTATATATTCAAAAACGTTTATAGCCCATCGGCTTGGCCGTAGGCCTGCGGTCGCAGGGCCTGCGGCGGCAGGTACTCTGTACCTGTCGTCGCAGTACCTACGACGTAGGTACTGTCGGCCTCCGACAGTGGGGGGCGGGTACGGGGTGATTCCCTCCCCCCCCACTATATATATTATTATATTTTTTTTATATATTTTGTTTTATTTTATTTTAATATAAATAAAATAAGTTTTATTTTAAAAATTAATTTTGTTTAATTTTTAATAAATAAAACAATTTCTTCCAAAGGATAAATATGTAATATATAAATATATATATATTTATATATATATATATATATATATATATATATATATATATATTTATATATATATATATATATATATATATATATATTTTTTATTAATCTATCTAGAACTTTTCAATTTTAAAAAAAAATCAAAACCCCTACTAAATTAAATGTTAATTCTAAATCAAGAAAACAAGGGTTCTAAAAATTCATCCAGTCTCCATGGATACAGAAATTATTGAAGAGCAATTAATAAATTCACAATATTGAACTCTTAAAACTTTCATCACAAAGAATTTAGATCTACAAACCCCAGACACGAAGAAGACAGGAAGGGATAATTGCATATTTAATGGATAGTCAAAACACAAGACCCTACCTGATCCTGATGCTATTGTGCAATCTCCAGGAACTATGTGCGAATTCGCTCCTCTCAATAACCTTCCCCTCGAAGACTTTCTTCGTATCAGCCTTCTGAAATTTGCTTCCAAAAATTGTCTCCCAAAAATTCCCGTCCAAATTCGTCTCCCTCAAAAATGAACCCCCAAAGTTGTGATAAGCAATTTCTCCTCAATTCGGGGCACTAATTGTGCGTTTACCCGAGAAGACCCTTTGCATAACTTAGTTAACTCCAATTTAACTTTTATTATCTTTTCTTATTCTTTTGCATTCAACTTTCATGCACATTAAGTTGAATTATTAAATAACTTTATTTAAAATTTCACTTGACTTCAATTCTTAATTAGTTTATTACTTTAAATCTTATGTGCACTTTTAAGAAATTAAAATAACATTATTAATTTTTATAATTTAATCTTTTAATTTAATTCTTATATTTAACTCATGTTTAGATCATGCGATCTAGAATTCTTAATAAATTAATATCTTTCAACTTTTTAATTTATTTTAGAACTTAATTGATAACATATTTAATTAATTTAAATAACAATAATTTTAGCATTTATTTAAAAATGAACTCCAAATATATTATTATTAAATTAAATTAATATTATCCTGTTCTAAATATATCTTTGAACTTTAATCTCCAACTTTAATTCTTTTATTAAATTAATTAATTAATTAACTATAAAGATATCATAATAATTCTTTATTAAATTAAATCATTAATTAATCTTTTTAATTAGACTTAATTAATAGAAAAATACACCAAGGACTCATAAAGCAATATACGAAAATCCATCATAGAAAAATACATACCAAATCAAACAAAAGGGTTATAATCACGAAATTACATCATTTGATGCATTCGAAGGGTACTTAACTCAGATACTTGTCCTAATTATCAATTAGGACAATTGGCTAAAGGGTTTAGGATTTGGACTTAAGAGTTTATCTCCCCTCCCTTACAATTGAGACAGTGCGATAGGGTACGCTCATCCTGACAATTCAGGGAAGTCGATACCCGGTACCTGCAACCTGCATAAAATCCACACATGTACAAACACAATATTCTAAGCTAAACAGACAATGGCAGGAAGTGGTGCATCGTGTAGATCCCGACTAGCAGGTGACTACGACTCCCTTCCTTAACCATATCAGAAACACCATACATAAATAAAATAGCACGCACACCATACACATGCAGTATGGGGTAAGTATCCATAAGAAGCACATGGAATATTAAGCCATCTAACTAATCATCATCGATAACTGAAACCATTGAATAATCATCATACATGCATGAAATATAGAGTACCAAGTAATCTCATCATATAATAAACTGAGTGTAAACATCATCTGATAATCTCTAAAATAATAATACTACTCATCAAACATAAATTGGCCTAAAAGAGTTTGGCAATCATATCATAAATGTAGCTCGAAAATGTAAACTAGGGGCAGGCACTACAGATGATTGAGCGATCGCGTGGAGGAGGGTTGGTGGCCACCAATGGAGAGTTGTTATAGTCGAGGTAACTACAGGTGGTGACCGTTGGTGGTTGCCGAAACTGCTTAGTGAATCGCTACATTAAAAACCTAAACTACCAACATTAAAAAACACTATTTTTAAATATATTTTTTGTGATTTTTTTTTTCATCTTTTTTTGCTTGCTAGAGGTCGTACGACCCTAGTATGAAAAAAATTGTCTCCCAGGCCAACGTTGTCCAAAAGCAATAAACATTGTATGAAAATGGGGGTTTTGACACCTTTTGAATCCAACTGAGACGTCTGTTTGGCCTCAAAGTGCTCCAAAAATCAAAGACACCCTATTTTCACAAAAAATACCCAAAAAAACACCATATTTATTCTGTAAAACCCTCATTTTTCTTTTTCGTCAAATACTAAACAAGCTATAGCAGATTTGGCTCTGATACCATGAAGGATTTGAGAAATACAAATCCATAAAGCTCAAAGAATACCTGCATACAAGAAACTATCACAAAGAAAAAAAAGACAAGAAGAGGCAAGGGTTTTGCTCTAAAAATATGCAAATTGTATTCTCAGAAATGAAAAGAATGAGAGATAATTACAAAAGATCAATCTTTATAGAAGGAGATCAAAAACCTAAAAGGGAAACCCTAAGAGGTAAATAACATTTAATAATTACTAATTAATTATTAAATGGAAATACAAAGTGCATAAACTAAAATATTAAGAAGGGAGTAAAAGTAATTTAATACATTAAATTAAATTAACACTTTACTCTAACAAATCATTGATGTGAGAAAGAGTGTGAAGGTATATGAAGGAAGTTTTTGAATGTGTGGATTAGACTAAGGATCAGATTGATGAAGGCTAAGTTTGATAGAGAAATCAGACAGAGCAACCTAGTAGTGAAGGGAAAAACATAGAAAATTAGATAAGGAGATCAGATTTGGACATTAATAAGAGGATATCTATAATAAGCTTCATAAAGAAAATTGAAGGATTTGATACTAAGACATTCTAACCAATGTATCAAGGCAAATCTCTTAATAGGGTGGTTTTAATAGACCTTGTTAAATCTCCTAGTTGAGTGCTTACTTCATTGTAAGTTTAAATCCTTTAATCAAGGAAGACTTAATAGTCTTTTATTGCTTTTAACCAAGAAAACCCCTCATAGGGTAGATCATCAGAAGTGATCAAATTGTAGCCCTAAGAGGTGAACCTTTTTGTTGCAACAGTAAATATTTTTGGGTGTCATCCTCGCCCTAGTTTTAACTTCACCTTGGAGGGTTTCTAGGTTACCAAAATCTTTGTGTTATGAGTTTATATTTTCATGTTGATGAAGGTTATGCATAGTTAGTTTTTATTTTAGTTTTACAGTTTATGAGTATATGATATATGATCTAAGATATGAGATGGACTAGGATTGAATGCAATTAATATATTATTTTGTTTAAGGAGCTATAGTTTTAAAGATCTTGATTCACCCTTCCCTCTTAGTATCTTGTTTCCCAATAAGACTTTCAAAAATTGGTATCAAAGCCTAGTTCTCTTGAAAGAAGTCTAACAACTTGAGAGTTTAGATCTTGGAGATGGAGGCTTACAAATTGGGAAAGATTATTGAGAACCAAATGATTGATATCTAGATCATACTGTAACAATTTGAAGTAGCGAAAGAAGAGTTAAAGAAATCCTTAAAGAAAAGTAAAGATATGGCCATTCAATAGAATGATACTCTATATAAGGAAGTAGATACCAAAGGATTACTTAACAGTGGAAACTCTAGTGAAAATGATGCAGCAATAGTAGACCTATTGGA
Organism: Cupressus sempervirens; assembly: GCA_028749045.1. NCBI lineage: Eukaryota > Viridiplantae > Streptophyta > Pinopsida > Cupressales > Cupressaceae > Cupressus > Cupressus sempervirens. The sequence continues at coordinate 842,668,625 of CM053787.1, read as the reverse complement.
AAACAATAGAATTCAGAGTGAAGAAGTTAGAGGATTGAAGAGAGAACATGAAATATAATTAGTAAGACTATGTGAAGTGACTAAACAAAAGAAGAAAGTTGAAGAAAACAATATCATGTTTGATAAAGAAAAAAGATAAATGGCTACTAAACTTGAAGAAAGTTCATATGATTTGCAAAAGCTCACAAACACTCAGCTAGACATGATGAATCAGTTGTTACTTACAAATCTGGTTTTTAATAGAAAGGACATGGAGACTACAAATATGAGATCTCAAAGGGACCTACTCAAGAATGAGTTAAGATCTAAGAAATAACTTCTAGGAAGAATGAATAAACCAAGTGAAGCTATAAGATATTTTGAAGAACTAATGATATCACCAAGGTCATCGAGTGATACTTCTGGTCTAGGACATATCAAGCACTCTTTATCTATTGAGGAAGGAGAATCATCCAAGAGTGGAGAGCAAAGAAATGAAAAACCTAAAGGTAAACCTACATGTCATCATTGTGGTGAAGTAGGACACACATCAAATATTTACAAAACTAAGAATGGTAAGCAACATCCTAAACCTAAGTTCACTAGGAATTGTTCTAATTGCAAGAAACAAGGATACAAAAAACATGAATGCGGGTCAAAGAAAAGTGATACACCTAGATTTGAAGGAAATTACTACATCTATCAAAAATAAGGACACAGAGATCAAAAATTCAAAACCAAATAAAAATCCAACTGGACATCTAAAAGGAAAGTACATGCACCTAAGCAAGGTAACTCTTACAATTGGGATTACAAAACATGGTATAATTGTCATTATTGTGGAGAATATGATCACATTCTAGAAAATTATATTAGAACACATTTTAGAGGAAATTATAAAAAAATGGTTAAATGGAAGCTTAGTTTTTTTTAGTTGCCTCAAGGTGTGACATGTCAATAAGAACTATAAGACTCAAGCACCAGCACCAAACAATGAATGCAACAAAGGAAATGGCAAGGTAGACTTGGAAAAAGAAAGTAGAAGGTGAAAGTAGTAAATCTAGTGAAGCTAAGATCACCCAATCCAATGGATTGAGTGATTGAAATGTATATTACACACCCAATTCCTAACAAGAGATGTGATTAAAAATCCATATCATCATGAACCAAGATGTACTAGTATAGATGTAGGAGAAGAATTGGTAATGAAATCAATTACACTATCAAAGGTCAAGCATCAATAATATTTTAAGTATTGACCAAGTAATATGGACCAAGATTTTAAAATGACTAAGTCAATGTGTTGGCCAAACTAAATGGTATTTCCCAAGCTAATCAATAGAAACTAAGTATTTGAAGGGAAATAAATGAGAACACATTTGTTAGGAGAAGGCTGAAGATAGTTGTTATACACCTACTTTAGTGCACTACATTTATTATAGACCTAAATTGACAGATTGAAGGTATATATCAAATTTTGATGTTCATTTTTATTTACCAAGTGATTTCAGTGAACCCAGGTGATTCAAAGCCAATCAAAGCAAATTTTAATGAAAGATAAGTGAATCACAATGTGCCATCGATAAAATTTGGAGAATTAAGTAAGGTTTATAGTGTCAAGTTTAGTTGATTGTTGAAGTGAAGATGATTAAACCCTAGATTCAAAAATGGCATCCAATGCATTTGTATCTAGGAAGGAAATATTGAAAGAGACCAATACACAAATTGTGAGGAATGATCAGTGTCCACCCAAATTCATAGCATACCCTAATATTGAAATAACTAGAGATTCATCTAGCACTCTATCATAAATTCCACCTAGAATACTGATGGTTCACGATATTTGATCGTGTTATATGTGAATGATTGCGGATATCAAAAATTATGAATTGTGAGAAGCTTATGACAAGTTGTATGATAATGGAGTTATGAAAGATGAGTATAAGATTGTTACTAAGAAAGAGATTACTTGTGCCCTAGCATTTCTAAAGGTATTTTTTGTCAAAAAAAGCTTGTACCCTTGCCTAAATTTTTTACCTAAAGGAAATCTTGTCAAACATGGAAACAATCTCCAAGCTATGGGACTTGAACTAAGAGATTGAGTCTCCGAAGAAGATCGGCTTCCTTACTATCAAGGTGCACCTAACTACTCTTTGAGAGGAAAAGGGAGAAGGAATGCATGAAAGCAAAACTACCTAATCTAATCTAAAGGGGGTGATAAACCAAAATAGTTTATTCAGTCATTTCTCTACCTAACAATGCATTATTCATTAATATAACCTCAAAATACATTGATTCAACCTTTGTCTTAATCTAATAGTTACATATAGATCAGAAACCAAATGATATGCCACAAGGAAGGAACTTCAGTCTATAAAATTCAAAGGTAAGAGTAGATATTGTTATGCAGATTAAAGAATGAAAACAAAACATCAACAGATGAAAGAAGATTTTGCACTAATATTGATGGGAGAATAAGGTAAAGAAGAGGGTTACATTCACTCATAGACAAAAGGAAATTATTGTAATAGAGTATGGAATACTGCCACTATAGAATCAAGGAAAAAATGAATGACCCTAAAAAGGGTAACAAACTTTGCTTTTTATAGTACAAACATAACTCAAATAGCTTCTACCCTAAGGAAAAACTCAACAACTACATTTAAGGTTGAAGAGAACAATCACTACAGATCTAGGAAAGATTTGATCATGGTGCACATCTAGATATAGGAAAATCATATTATTCACCAAACAAAACCTTGAGAAGATAGAAATAGTGGCCATTATCATTCTGACTGGGTAGATGGATCACCAGGTGGTGATGGAGTGTCCCTTTTCATTTATCAAGTATGGGGAATGTCAAAGAGTGGTTGTGAAAAATCAAGGAGATCAAATTTTTCATTTAAGAGTTGTTTCTTTATGTTATCAACATGTTGAATTAGATAAATCAGCAAGTCAACTAGATTTGACCACCTAATCCTACCATGTGGCCTAATGTCATTTGAATATTCTGCCACCCTATCTGGCTTTCTAACTTTATGTTAACCTATTTACTATTTACATGGCATGATTTTTCCACCTTTTTCTTTAAGCTCACCTATTATTCTTTGCTAACTTTTCAACTTGGGCCTGTGAGGACATATGTCAACCTATTGCTATGTCATTATGAATAATGACCTTGCATCTTTGGTTAGCAACATAATGATGACACTTGATTTAATTTGACGGTCCTAAAGATTCATTGATCCTTGTTGATACCTTGACCAATCAAAACACTACCCTATGTCAACTCATTTTGACACCTCCTTGCTTGCGGCCCACAGCAAAAATCGGTCCCACATGTCCACATGTCACATCATCACTATCTCGCTATGGAAAATGAATGTACAATTTTCCATAGAAAAATAGAGACAATCTTTGATCATCTCCAAATCAATGATGGACAAGAGGATGCCAAGAAACTAGCCCACTTTTGCAAAGCATGAGTAAAACTTTGCCAATTGTAACTTGTCTCACAACTCCACCAGCCATAAGGAAGAAAGTCCCACATGATATGTGGCATGTTGTCACTATGTCGCTATGATGTTTGATCATACATTTTTCTATAGCAATATAATGATAGTCATAGATCCATATATGATCAACAGTCCACCATTGTTTAATTGATTATTGCACATGACCCAAAGCAAGAGGCCCCACTCAGACATGTGTCACATTGTCTCTATGTTGTTATAGAAAATAGTCATGCAAATTTTGATAACGACAACATGATGGCCATAGATCTTGGAAGATTGGATGGATGAGAAGATGCAAGCTCACTGAGATCTTTATAATACATGGCCATTTGAAGAATTAGGGTATAAAACATAACCCAAGGTTTTAAATATATCTTTATAACATTGGACCATTTGAATATTTGAAAAGATGACCGTTGGACATGTTTGACAGACAAAACTCAAATTTTAGCAAGAGGGCAAATATGGCTAACAATTCTAGCTACTCAAAGGGGATACTAGCCTACTAAGTATATGACCACTAACCTTAAATATCCATTGGGCTACGGAGTCACAAAAAATGAGATCTTCTCTATAGAGAAAACCAAAATACTAAAGAACTGCAACTGCAAGAATTCTAAAACTCTGCATCTTTTGTAACCTCAAATTTCAAAACTTGGCTATCTTATAGAGAGATAACCTATGCTTAGCACTTCTCAAAAAACTAGAAATTATTCTAGTATTTACAAAAAAACCTAACCCTCTCTAGAAGAAAGGTTTGAGGTATATTCCATTGACTGGAATTGGTTGGACATCACCATTGGGATTGGATAGTTGGAAAGCATTGGCCTATTTGCAACTAGTGATCACATAAGGTCCACTCCAGATGGCATCAAATTTGGTGTGCCTACCTAGTTTGGATCTCTCTACATCCCACTTGAGCACAAGGTCTCCCTCTCTAAAAACCCTAGATTTGGCCCTCTTGTCAAAGCTCTTTTTGACCTGTAGCTAATCTCAGATCTACAACTTGGTTTTTTGAATGAGATTCCTTTAATTACTAATCACCTTGTTGTGATAGATATCTCTTTGTTTCTCGTTATACTATTGTAGCCTTTTTAATTTTCTCTTTCTACTCTTCTCTAATTATATTCGATTACATTGCATACACATTCACATACTTCCACACACTTGCACACTTGGATATGATATAATTCACTACATATATCAATCCAATTACACAAATTAAAAAGTTGGCCACAATACAAGTTTACACAAATATTACAAAGTTGGTTCAACTGTAGACACTTGGGCTCTGAAGACTAACTCAGTGAAGTTCTAATACTCGACGTCCATTGTTAATGCTTGGCATCATCATGCACTTGGTAGACGTAGAACCTGAATCCATACTGATCACTTCCAAGTAGTCTTCAACTTGGTCTACACTGGTGACTCGGTAGATATTGTGAAACTCATCATATAAACTGAGTCTCTTGGTTTACATTGTATGACTTGGTAAAAACTATCTCCTCAAGCTTTGTATAAATTGAGTCACTTGGTTAACACTGAGTAGCTTGATTAGCACTGGACTCGCATCACATAAATTGCAAACTCGATAAGCACTGAATAGCTCAGTTTGCACTGGTAAAAATAGCATACACTAAGATGCACAGTTTACACTATTGATCTTCATTGTAACTATAACTATTTGATAAATACTAGAATTTTTCCAAAGGACTTGGTAGCAACTATAGAACTTGGTGGTAACTGAAATACTTGGAAAACACTATTAAGTGTACAATAAGCTTGGTAGCAATTTACAATCTAAATAAGTGTATGTCACCAATAAAAAACTTGACTGATATGTCAACACAACCCTCATGACCTTTAGAGTTATTGTTCTAGCTAAGAAATGACCATCATTAGGACCATCATGAAACTCCTTTACCATCCTATCTATCTAATCAATGTTGATACATATTAGTAAGACTCCATTGAAAAAAAAATTGAAAAGAATCTCATCCACTAGGACAAAAGGGATAGACTGCAATCTAAATTGCCTTGTCTTAGCTCTATCTAGTCCTTGTGGATATCCTCCTCCTAACAAGAAGGTTGTCATGTTAGGTATCCAATTGTTTAAGTTTTCATCCCCTATTGATTTTGTATTTTCTATAACTAGGGAAACCTCCTCAGTTAGCTCGTGGGATAAAATCATCTATTCACATAGTCCTTTACCTCTTACAAGCTTGGTAATCTTGATGTCTATGTCATATTCCATGACCTTAGTGATCCATCCAACCCTCTTCTCATTGACATCCTTATTTTAAAAAAAGTCCTTCACACTTGCATGAGGAACTAGGATTTGGACCTTGTTATGTGACAAAAGATGTGTGAACTTCTTTAAGGCTCTTATGACAGAGAGGACTTGTTTTTCAACATAATTGTATTTATCTTCATAGTCCTTTAGCCCTTCACTGAAAAAGGTTATAGGTTATTCTTTATTTGCATCATTCAGATTTGTCAAGATAGCTAAGATGATTGACTCACCCCCTAGGGTATAGAGAATGAAATCCTTATCAAAATTGGGATCGATAAGGGTAGGAGTTGATGCTATTGTTTCCTTAATCTCTTCAAAACTGGCTCTCCCTTCCTTTTTCCAAGTGAAGACCATATTCTTTCTTAACATAGCTATAAGAGGCTTGACCATGGTGGCAAGATTAGGAATAAATCTTCTTACAAGGGTAATTCTACCAAGGAAGCTTTGTAGCCCCTTCTTATGAGTAGGAAGTGGGAGAGCAAGAATTACCTCTACCATTTTAGGATCAATAGTCAAGCCCTCTTTAGACACAATATGTCCAAGTAACTTCCCTTGATTAGTGGAAAACACACACTTGATTAGATTCAGTGACACACCATATTCCCTACATTTGATGAACACCTACCTCAGATGACCAAATGATCTACAACATTCTTGGAGTAGATTGTGATATCATCAAGGTAAACCAAAAAAATTTCTCAATCATAGTCTTGAAAGTCATCTCCATTTCCTTTTGAAAATTAGCACCTACATTATCTAGTCCAAAAGGCATCTTGCTATAGGCATAAGTGCCCCACTTGGTAGTGAAAGCAGTCTTGTATCTATTAGATTCTTGGACTAATACTTGATCGTATCCTAAAAAACCATCTAAGAAAGAAAATCTCTCTGAACCACTAACCTTGGATAGAATTTTTTCCATGGAAGGGAGAGGATGGTGATCTTTAAGAGAAGCCCTATTAAGGTCCCTAAAGTATACACATGATATAATTTCCCCATTCTTCTTCCAAACAGGAACAAGGTTGGCTATGCAAGAAGAATGCTTAATAGGAAAGATAATATTAGCCTCTATTAGCTTCGATAACTCCTTTCTCATCGTAGGTTTAATCTTAGGGTTGACTAGTATTTTCTTTTTTCTAACAGGTTGGGCATTATTACTCAAATCTATGGTATGGTAAAATAAGCTTAGGTCAAAACCCTTTAAATTATCATATGTCCATGCAAATACATCATTGAATTCTTAACATAAATGAACAAAATTTTCTTGTTCAACTTTAGAGCATACCTTTCGCAAGCTAAGAGTCTTTCCATCAGCAATTATCATTGGTATGTGATCATCTTTGTTTACAGCCAAGTTTGAGCCTTTACTCCTTGCTTGATCATCAAGATTGAAGATATTCTCCAAAGTGATTAGGCCTTTGGGTAACTTGTTTGAATCAAGGTTCATAATTTTATCACCATACTAGTCTTGCAATTTGGACTGGTTCCTCTCTGAGAATTCTACCTCATTTTGCAAAAAATTGACAATTTGTACGTCACAATCAAACACCTACAAATTGGTATTTTTGTCTAGGATTATAGGCCTTACAACCACTCTGATGTGTTGCTCCTTATTATCCTTAACATGCTCTAGTACATCATAGTGAGGGCCAATGGCTACAAGTCTATCAGCATGTTTGTTTCTCTCCTAGAAACACTTTGGATGTTGAGTGCTTGGAAACCTTCAAGTAGATCCCATACCCTGTGTTTTTATGGTTTGAAAAGATTATTCTTTCTAGTATTTAGGTTCCTTACTTGATTAACAACCCAACTCATTGTCCCCAAAGACCCTTAGACCCTAGATCCCTCTCTTTTTGTGCAAGTTGGAGACCTTGGATATTCTGCTACATTATTAGTGCAGCTAAGTTGGATCCTATAAGAGAAATAGTACTTCTCCAATTCTAAAGAAATGAGCATGACACCAACCCCTAAGCCATTCTTATTCCTTGATCCATCAAAGAACATGCTCCACAATCCATCAATATCTTATTTCCTCTTTATGAGGTTAGGAATAGGAGCATTCTTTTCTGATATATAATATGTGCCAAGGCCTATCTCTAGGACTTCTTGTACTAGATCAAACTGATAAGTTGTCATGTCCCCTTTTCAAATAATTAAAAAATAATAATCTTTGCTAAGGCAGGCAGGCCCAAGAAAGTGAAGTTTCGGAAAAAGGGGGTTAATCTTTGGAAACCGTTGGACTAATAAATGAAAATTATTATTAAAATATGTTTCATTAACCTCTCTTGGATGTGAGTTATAGTTATGCCCTCTTTTAAGGGGTTTGGAGGCATTTTGGGCGGAGGGGAGAACTGGATTTTTGCTCATTCTTTGTTATTCTTCAGAGGTTGCCAAACCTGTGGAGAAGGAGACCCAAGAACGGGAGTTTGCAGGTTTCCAGGGAGACCCAAGAATGGGAGTTTGCAGGTTTCTAGGAAGGCTAAGGACGGGAGTTTGAAGCCATTCCATGTGCATGCTCATACAGAGTTTGCCTTTGTGCTGAACATTGTAGATTTGTGAGTTTTTGGGTGTGTTTTTTGCATGAGTTTGGTGTTTTCAGTTGAGCATTTCCTATCAATTTTGGTTGCTGCTGTATTTCAGACTTTAAGATGTTAAAATAGAGTTAAATATATGTATTGTGACATGATTAAACTTTTTATATAGTTTATTAGTGTTGTGTGGTGTTTCTGGGCATTTTTGTGTTAATTTCGGGAGCCCGATGAGCATAGTTTTTGTCCTACATTTGAGAACTATTGTGTAAAGGTTATACAGATCTAGAAATTTCATTTTGTAGCTTTTTATGCTGCTGAAATTTCTGTAAAAATGTCCACTTTCAGATTTATTAATAATTGATGAAGCTGTGAAGCTTTTGGCACAATTTCTGGCATACCCGATTTGGGGTTTCTTGAGAAATTTGGAGGATCTTTGTGATATTAGTTGTTTGATCTTAAAGATCTGATTAAAGGTTGAAAATATCATGTAAAATCAGAAAAGGGACATTTCAGTGGTATCAGAGCCATGATCTTGCCAGCCTGAGGGTTTGTAGAAGTTTGCAGGTCAGTTTTGACAACTACCCAGATCTTGCATTTCAGTTTTGAGAACTACCCAAATCTTGCATGTCATAATTTATGATTGCATGTTGCTTCTAATCAGCTGCATGTCAAAATTTATGGTTGCATGCTACTTCTAATAATTTTCATGTTAGTTCTTGGTGAATTTGGTGGTTGTAGAAGTTTGCATTTCAGTTTTGATAAGTACCCAGATCTTGCATGTCAGTTTTGACAACTACCCAGATCTTGCATGTCATAATTTGGTGGTTGCATGTTGCTTCTAATCAGTTGCATGTCCAAATATATGGTTTTATGCTACTTCTAATCATTTTCATGTTAGTTCTTGGTGAATTTGGTGGTTGTAGAAGTTTGCATGTCAGCTTTGACAACTACCCAGATCTTCCATGTCAGTTTTGACAACTACCCAGATCTTGCATGTCATAATTTGGTGGTTGCATGTTGCTTCTAATCAGTTGCATGTCCAAATCTATGGTTGCATGCTACTTCTAATCATTTGCATGTTAGTTCTTGGTGTTTGAAGAAATTATATCCTATTGGGGTTACACTCTACTTTATCCAGAATGGACAGGTATAGTACAGAGTCTCAAAGGGAACGATCTTGGACAATTGATAGCCAGAGTCAAAATAGTAGAAAGGATGATTATTTAGACATTCGAGATAAACTTATGAAAATAAGCCATGACATGTCTAAACAGTTGGTTGAGCACCACCGTATAATGAATGACATGTTATCTGACCCAGCTAAGGTGGATAAGTTGACTGGATTTCTATTTGGTAGATTTTCTCACAGGACAGATGACACAATTCCCAAGAACTTGCATGAGGAGTTTGAGAAACTAGCTAATAGCCAGGTAGAGGTCTCAGATTCTACTCTGCCACAGGAGGTGGTGGGAAAGGATATTACACAGATTGATAGTAACGGTCAACTTGATACTCAAATTGAGACAATTGTTTACAGGTTGTCAAAGGATGATGCCACAGGTATTCAGGATGGTATAGTTACAACAGGCAGTGACTACAGTGTAGTGGGTTCAGATGATGATTATGAGGATGTTGTTGTGCAGGATGGTGAGATACCTAGTAGAGATGAGCAAACATTGAGCATTCATGACTTTGCTGAGAAAGAGTACCAGGCACAGTTAGATGCTTCATCACATGAGGTTGAGGCAGGTAGTACTTCACATGATTTATCCTGCCAGCTGAAGGTGAGTGAAGATAGTATTTTTACTTCATTATCTCATCATGATAGGTATGTGGAGTTAGTTGGTATTGGTCATATTGCTCAAGTGAGGATTTTGCTTGAGTTACCAGCTGATTCTAGTTTACAGATATGGACTCAAGATTGTTATATTGGCATTTGGGATTCAGTTGACAGGAGATCTTTAACACTTTTTGGTAGCAGTGTTTGTTTGGGTGCTATCATGGATTTGATTAGCAAATTGCATGGTGTTGTCTTTTCTTGTGCTAGCAGCTTGTCCAATGTTGGTATTAGTTTTTATACACCGATGTTAGGCTTTGTTTATATATCCAGTAGACCATACTTGCTAGAATGTGTTGATGATATTTCATATTTGGCAGTGTGTATAGATGAGTCCCAGGATCATATTGGCATTGATGATATCCAGGAGGATGCAATGGGTAATTTTGAAGACTTAGTTTCCTTGGGTATAGAGGAGTTGGACAACAATGCTAATGTTTTTGATACTCCGTATGTTGATATGAGTTTTAGATTTGATTCACAGGATATGGATGGTAATACTCTAGAGACTAGTAACTTTGAGGATACTCCTTTAGACAGTGCATCAGAGGAGGTTTGTAGGAGACATTCAAGCCAGTGCCATCATGTGTCTAATCAGTTGAGAGTTAGTCACCAAGACATTGCTATCACTTGCCAGCATTTTGATGTTGCTCGTCAGTTGTTAGCAGTTTATGGATGGGGTTCTCCTACTAGTGATGAGCAGGGAGGCAGTTATCTTTCCTTGACAGAGTTCCACTCTTTATGGGAGGCTATCCAGATTCTGAGATAGGATTATATGCAGTTGGTAGCCGATAGAGATTATCTTATGAAGTGAGGCAGTACAGCATATGATGCATTGTTGGCCAAGGAAGATGAGGTGAGTGAGCTTACTGAGCAGCTTGTGGTGACTTCTGAGATTCATGAGAGTACACAGTTGGCTTTCAAGGAGTCACCATTTCATTTGGCTAAGGTGACCATGGAGTTAGAGTGACTACAGTCTTCACCTGATTCTATACAGTCACAAGCAGTGGTGTTTGGTGATCCGAGGATGTCCATGGCCGAGATTGTCAGAGACAGTGGAGATGGGGATGCATCCATTCTTGATACTAACATTGGAATATCAGGTTCATTCCCACTAGAGTTAGGTTCAGTTGAGTTGGGTGTTGTAGCAGATTGTTGTATGCCTGACATGGTGGTGGCCTCTAGTATTGATGGCATAGAGACTAGAGATTTATCAAAGATCATGTGTGATGTTGGTGAGTCGGCATTTGGCATGGTTCCTACTAGTAACACTACTCCCTTGGTGATATCTTCAGAGGTAGTAGTTAGTTCCAACATGGTTAATGATCAATTGTAGTTAGTTTCATCTGGATTACAGTCTGAGCCACTGACTAAGATTGGTGCATTCTATCGGCATTACACTGTGAGGTATGCTCATCAATTTACCTTTGATGACCATGTTGATGAGATAATGATACAGAGATGTACTTTGGTTCCTAGTGCTTATCATCAGTTATGGGACAATTTGATGCCTCAAGATGAGAGTTTTGATGGGCATGACATGGCGATAGGTTCTACAGTTGACAACTTGATAATACATGACTTAGAGTAGGAGTTTCAGAGTGATGCTTCAGCGGGTGTTGTTATTGATTCTACTCCTTTGGCTATGACATCTCCTGACTTAGCTGGTGTTCAGTCACAGTGGGTTGTATCACTTTTTCATGGTGAGTTGTTGACTAAGGTTGGTTTTTTTTATCAACATTATATTGCAAGGTATGTACATCAGTTAGCATTTGATCCTTGTGTTGAGGAGTTGATGGCAGGAAGATTTGGTTTGGGTTCCAATTCTTGCTATTTATCTTGTGATGGCTTTTCACCATCAGGGGTGCATGGTAGTTATGGTTATGAGATAGTGGCCGGTGATTTGCAAAGTTGTGTTGACTGCAGGAATTGTACAGTGTGTGGATTCTCCATACTTGGTACAGTTTCATTCGAGAGCATTCACCATTGTTGCAGAGTTGGATTGTGCATTCCGTATAGGCCAGTGGGATGCGTTGATGGTATTTACTGTGTTGGTAGTTTAATTTGTCCACTTTGCTTGGGTTTTGATGTTCTAAGAGTTTGTGCCTCATGGTTTTTTGATTGGTAGTGGTGATTTCGGAGTTTGGTTGAGCTATAATTGTTAGTTTGATTATGGATTCCTCTTGGTCATATTGCAAAGGATATTGCAGGAGCTTGTGTTAATTGGTAGTAGTATAGTTCATGACTACATTTGGGATCCAGGTGGATTGATTGGTTTATTGTTCAACCATTGCTTGAGGACAAGCAATGTTTGGGCGGGGAGGACTTGTCATGTCCCCTTTTCAAATAATTAAAAAATAATAATCTTTGCTAAGGCAAGCAGGCCCAAGAAAGTGAAGTTTCGGAAAAAGGGGGTTAATCTTTGGAAACCGTTGCACTAATAAATGAAAATTATTATTAAAATATGTTTCATTAACCTCTTTTGGATGTGAGTTACAGTTATGCCCTCTTTTAAGGGGTTTGGAGGCATTTTGGGCGGAGGGGAGAACTGAATTTTTGCTCATTCTTTGTTATTCTTCAGAGGTTGCCAAACCTGTGGAGAAGGAGACCCAAGAACGGGAGTTTGCAGGTTTCCAGGGAGACCCAAGAATGGGAGTTTGTAGGTTTCCAGGAAGGCTAAGGATGGGAGTTTGAAGCCATTCCATGTGCATGCTCATACAGAGTTTTCCTTTGTGCTGAACAGTGTAGATTTATGGGTTTTTGGGTGTGTTTTTTGCATGAGTTTGGTGTTTTCAATTGAGCATTTCCTATCAATTTTGGTTGCTGCTGTATTTCAGACTTTAAGCTGTTAAAATAGAGTTGAATATATTTATTTTGATGTGAGTAAACTTCTGAGATAGTTTATTAGTGTTGTGTGGTGTTTTCGGGCATTTTTGTGTTAATTTCGGGAGCCCGATGAGCATAGTTTTTGTCCTACATTTGAGAACTGTTGTGTAAAGGTTATACGGATCTAGAAATGTCATTTTGTAGCTTGTTATGCTGCTGAAATTTCTTTAAAAATGTTCACTTTCAGATTTATTAATAATTGGTGAAGCTGTGAAGCTTTTGGCACAATTTCTGGCATACCCGATTTGGGGTTTCTTGAGAAATTTGGAGGATCTTTGTGATATTAGTTGTTTGATCTTAAAGATCTGATTAAAGGTTGAAAATATCATGTAAAATCAGAAAAGGGACATTTCATAAGCAATGGCCCACTCATCCAAAAGATAATTAGGCACTTCTGCTAAGGAAGTAGTAGGCCCATGTGTTATGTCTTCATCATCTTCTTCAAAAATAGTGCAATTCATGTTTATGAGACTTGGAGTATAGGTCTCTATATGATTGAGGGCTAGAGGCTCTTCTCTTATGGAAGCTTTTGTTCCATACCTTGTTCTAAAAAACATGTAAGACCAATCAGATGAAATATAGCCACCTACTTATGTAGAAAAATATTTGGAAAGACATATTCCAAAATGAGGCTTGACTTTGGCTACAAATATATCTTGTGTAACAGTACAACCAGGTCAAGCATGCAATGTCATTTCTACATTTTTTAAGACTCCTATAGTCTTGATAGAGCTACGATCTAATTGGAGCACATCCCTAACTACGAGCTCATATTTGATGCCAAGGATATAACTACACTTCTAGGCATTACTGAACTACTAGCCCTTGAATCTATCATATAATTATGGACTACTTTATCTCCTATGATCAAGGAAACATAAAAGGGAGGAGGCCTAGCTTTCTTACTTTTTCCCCCCCTTTTATTGGTTGCACCAAGCTTGTTGCATCTTCTTCTCTAAGTGGTTCATCTTTCACCTCTATACTCCCTAACTCTTGTTGCAATAGCCTCTTCTATGTGGTATAGTAGCAACAACATCCCATATAGAGATATTGACATTATTATTTTTCATTTGATCTAGTACATTGAAAGGAGTATTATCTACCTTGACTAAGGCCTTGGGAACTATATGGATATGTGGCTAAATTTAAGAAGTCTGGGATTTAGTAGACTTCTTATTTATCACATCTTGTTTCTACTAAGGAGCAATATTGGATTGTGCATTCATCACTAGCACATGAGGAGCAGCATCTAAATTTGAAGCTTGATTAGATGAGGGATATGTGGTATCTTCAATATCTCTTCTTTTACTTCTAGTACTGTGAGCTATGGCATTATGATTAGCATGAAAATATTCCTCTAAATGATGGTTCACAAAAGAACAATCACCTTGTTGTTGTATATGAGAACCGTCAGTAGGTTGGCTAATATTATATTGTTGTCTCATTGCTTGCTCTTGTGTAGTCAATTCTAAGTATGATTCTACCTTCTCACACATACATTATCCATAGGAATAGTTACAAGAAGGGCAAAAGTCCTGATCTTAAGAAAGATTATTTTGAGGGACTAAGGCCCTATTTAGGTTTGTATTTTTAGCAAGGGTATTGCTAATAGGTCTATTCTAATTATATGGAATATGACTCTAATTTTGATTTGGAGGCCTATTATGAATGGGACCTTGATACTAAAGTGGGGGAGGCTTATTATTTTGAGCTTGTTGCCTTTCTAGGGTCACCACCTTGTTACTCATATTTTGTATCACTGAGAAACTATCCTCTAGCTTCTTCTCCTAACCCTACAATTTCTTGTCTATATATTGCATCATGGACTACATCATCTCTTTAATTTCATCTATTCCATTTGAAGATGTGGAGGCTGAAGGGGTAATAGCAAGGGGTTGACTTATAGATGTAGTAGGGATAGGGGCTATAGTAGGCCGATGATTAGACATATCAAGAAGGAAAGGCATTGGAGTCCTTGGAGCTAGCTTCCCTCCTTGTATCAAGATATTTTCTACTCTAATATAAATTTCATAAGCATCAGGTAAGTTATCCCCTCCCATAGTTTTCTTTATGGTAGCTATGTCACTATTTAAGGCCTTGAGGTAATGTAAAAAAGAATTACCAATGGAAAGCTTTACTACAGTAGGTATTCTATCCCATGTCTTTTGAAACCTATAATTAAAATCAATAATATATTCATGGGGTGCTCTCTTGATAGTTTTCAGCTGCTCCAAAAGTGATAGGTGATCACTTTTGTCTTTGAAATGCTTGCAAAGTCCTACTCCTAACCCATCCAATTAGTAATAGAGTTATGATGAAAACCTCTATACCATTGTAATACTTTACATTTTAAGGATGAAGCTAGAAACCTAACATCAACATCATCTTCTATAATACCATGTATGTTGCAAATATTTGAAATTTCTTGAATATGTTCTATAGGGGATATGGAAGTCTCGCTAGTAAAATCAGATATACTTTTGAGAGCTGATATTGGAATATCATGTCTTTGAACCAATAGGAGAGGACTTCCACAATTAAAGGTGGAAGATGCATGTGCTCTAGGTTGTGCCATATGGAATAATGATCTATTTAGATAAAAAGATTACAACCTATGTTTTGATCTATCAATGGGAGGAGTGGAAAGAGATCTTGATGTTGTATGTGTTACTACTACACTCCTAACTGGTGATAGAAATAACCTATTTCTCTTTCTTCTTGGGTATGAAAATGAGAGCTTAGTGTATTGAAAATTACCTCTAGAAGATGCTCTTGTATGAGTCTTGGGTATGAATCATAGCAACTTGGTCTAGAAACTAGATGCATTGTAGAATAGAGTCACCAAGTCCTTGAAAATGAGCCTCTTGAAGGCCTAGAATACTGAGAACAATACTATCTTCTTAGCATGTATTTGAAGTTTTTTTTGACACCAGTGAACTTATAATACTTCAAATGTTAGTCCCACTAGGCATGCCAAAAATTACTATCACAAAAGCTTGTACCCTTGCCTAACATTTTTACTTAAAGGCAACCTTGTGAAACATGGAAATAATGTCCAAGCTATGGGATTTGAACTGTGAGATTGGGTCTCTAGAGAAGGTCAGCTTCCTTACTATTAGGGTGCACCTAACTACTCTTTGAGAGGAAAAGGGAGAATGAATGCATGAAAGAAAAACTAACTAATCTAATCTCTAAAGGGGGTGATACACCAAAATAGCTTGTTTGGTCATTTCTCTGCCTAACAATGCACTATTCATTAATATAACTTCAAAATACATTTATTCAACCTTTGTCTTAATCCAAGAGTTACATATAGATCAAAAACCAAATGAGATGTTGCAAGGAAGGAACTTCACTCTATAACATTGAAAGGTAAGAGTAAATACTATTATGCAAATGGAAGAATTAAAACAAAATATCAACTAAAGTAAGAAGATTTTGCGATAATATTGATGGGAGAATAAGGTAAAGCAGAGGGTTACATTCACTCATAGACAAAAGGAAATTATAGTAACAAAGTATGGAATATTGCTACTATAGAATCATGACTGACCCTAAGAAGGGTTACAAACTTTTCTTTTTAAAGTTCAAACATAACTCAAATAGCTTCTACCCTAAGGAAAAACTCAACAATTGCATTTAAGGTTGCAGAGAATAATCACTACAAATCTAGCAAAGATCTGATCATGGTACACGTCCAAATGTAGGAAAATCATATTATTCACTAAATAGAACCTTGAGAATATAGAAATGGTGGCAATTATTGTTTTGACTAGGTAGATGGATAACCAGGTGGTGATGGAGTGTCCATTTACATTTATTAGGCATGGGGAATATCAAAGAGTGGTTGTGAATGAACAAGGAGATCAAATTTTCCATTTAAGATTTTTTTATTTATGTTATTGACATGCCAAACTAGATAAATTAGCAAGTCAACTAGATTTGACCACCTAATTCTGCCATGTGGCCCAAAGTTGTCTGAATATTCTACTACCATGTCTACCTTTCTAACTTTATGTTGACCTATTGACTATTTAGACAACATGAGTTTGCCATCTTTTTCTTCTAGCTTACCTATTATTCTTTGCTAACTTTTCAACCTAGGCCCATGAGGACACATGTCAACCTATCTCTATGTCATTATGAATAATGACCTTGCATCTTTGGTTAGCGACATAATGATGACACTCAATTTACTTTTAATCTAATGGTCCTAAAGATGCATTGATCCCTGTTAGTACCTTGACAAATCAAAACATTACCCTATGCCAACTCATTCTGACACCTCCTCACTTGCAACCCATAGCAGAAATAGGTCCCATACATCCATGTGTCACATTGTCACTATCTCACTATGAAAATAAATGTACAATTTTCCATAGCAACAATCATTGATCATCTCCAAATTAATAGTAGACAAGAAAACACCAAGAAACTAGCCCACTTCTACAAAGCACAAATAAAACTTTTCCAATTGTAACTTGTCTAACAACTCCACCAACTGTAAGTAAGAAAGGCCCACCTAGGATACATGACACGTTGTCACTATGTCGTTGTGACTTTTGATCATACATTTTTCTATAGTGATATAATGATATCCATAGATCCAAATTTGATCAACGATTCACTATTGTTTAACTAGTTACCGCACATGACCCAAAGCAAGAAGCCCCTAAATAGTGTTCCTTGCATTACTATTGACCTAGGTTATAATATTATAAAGAAATATATGACCTAGTTGAGTTGTAGCTACAACAACTATCAGAAAATCTTGGAGCAATTTAGAAGGCAAAGAATACATCATGTAATTTTGGATCATTATTAGTTTGTATATTTTTCTTTGTATAGAATTCATTCCCTACTATCAGCACAAATGTATGCGATAGAACAGGACTTGTTACTAAAAAAATCAATGTTCTCATTGAACAATTGGCAGAAAAAATCGAGGCTAGTATGGATAACTATTTCAATGAGTTTAAGAACAAGATGAAGAACATGATGAGGATTCCAAAATCGGTGGTAGATCGCTATTTTGGTGATATATATTTCATGGTAGACATGGATTTTACCTATGCCTAGGTAGTATTACCAAGGGTTGCATGGTTAGGTCCAATACAAGTGAAGTCAATGTAGATGAAGTCATTGCAATGTTATCTAAAAAAATTAACAAGAATGTTGAGCCCTTCAACAATTATGAGTTAGCCAAGATTAGAATGCTAATGCAAACCAAAGTGCCCAAAATGGATACAAAATAAAGAAGATGATATCAAATTTTGAGGGAAAGCTTGGCATGGGATAACTCTAGATAACTGAGGCAAAAGGAAAGGATTTAGAATATGATGAAGAAAAAGAAGAAAAAGAATCAAAATGTAAAGAGTTAGTTGTTGCCAAGCCCAAGGAAACTAAACAAAAAAAAATTGTGATTGTTGATCCTAAGGGGGAGGAGGATCTAAAGAGAAATTTGGAGAAGGTGGTAACTCCTCTTGAACCTGAGCCAAAGAGAAGGATAATAACTAGATCCGAGGTAGCTCAGTCCCCAACTGCAAAGACAAAAAGAAGCCCAGTAAAGAGGAAACAGACTAAAGGAACCAACCACAACCTTGTTAATTCCTTGTAACTTTGACAAGATAAGTGTTTTGATTTTCAAATTAGTCTGATCTAGATGCTTGAGTTCCCTTAAGTATTGGTCACTAGAACATATTGTCCACTCCAGATAGATTGGAATCTTCCTTGTGGCTTTTATAAGCCTTCTTATTTACTAATGTGGTTAGTTAGTTACTAACCATTAGTAACTCTTGGAATGGGCACCAATCTTGAGGAAACAATTATGTTGCTAAATAGGCCAACCTAGAGAGGGACATGTCCATTCAATGGGCATGTCCATTCAATGAACATGCCCCTTGAGTTAGGTATAAGGGAGGGCTAAATTGCAGATTATAAGATACACTGAAATCTATAAGTCTGCTCTTCTAGCAATCTTCCCAAATAGAATTATATATAGGAATGTAAACATTTTCAAAGATCCATGACCTTAACAAGCCTATCAAAGAGGACAAGAAGAAAATTGGTTGTTACACCTGATGAGGAGGAGGAAAATTAAGAGGAAACTAAATCTAATGATTTTAGAAAGCTTCAAATTGTACCTAAACTATGTCCCGTGACAATTAATCAAGTATATTGAAATATTAGAAATTTAGCTCACATAGGAAGCCTTAAGCAGATTAAGTATGATTCTTTAAATAAATATGATCAACAAAAGATTGAAAAAACAATAATGGATATGATGAAAAAATTAGATATACACCTGTAGAATTAGGTGAAGGTATTCCTGAGGATTTGTATAACAAATTAGATGTAAAATGGAAGTGGGCATCATCCACTGGAAAACAAGTAAGGGAGACAACATTAGCCCAAACAATGCCTCATTTAGGGAAGACACATACTTATATTGCCCTAAAATATTTTGCAAAGAAATTCATGCCAAAAGAAAGGGCATATAAAATATTGAAGAGTAAAGCTAATGAAATTGAGAAGGAAAGCATTGTGATATGGAAGAAAGCAGTTGGATTTCTAGTTCCATCAACAGAAGAAGAAAAAGAGGATGAGGGTAGAGATGTTGTAGAATTGAAAAGTCAAGATGAAGATGAACTTGAGAGAATTTACGAAGAAGTGAGGAAGTTAGAAGAGAGTGAACAAAATGACGTTGTCACTATAGAGGATATTCTTAATTCATGACCACTGAATCAAAATATATTAACTGAGGAAGACTTGAAAAATATTGAATCAGATACAAGACTATCCTTGGTTTGATAGTGCAACAACTGATGGTTTTCAAGTTACATCAATTAAATGTATTCCTAACATGAGTGTCGAGTAATAGGGTAAGGCCATTATTGTGTTCCCACAATCTAAATATGTTATTGGTGAGCAAATGGATGAGAAAGGTGAAGCTGATAAATTTGTACAAGACACCATAGAGGGAGAAAAGAAGATAGAGCCAACAAAGACTGAGAAGCCAAAAGAGCAAGAGGTTATCCAAGCTCTTATTCAGTTATTGAGTTTCATTTCTACTAATGCACTAACTATTACACCTATTCAATGGGTTATATCAACTCAATAGGAGCATACTAAACAATAGACACCTAGACCAAATACAAAGCTAGGGAAACAATTGTAGATATCACTACTTAGTGATAGCATCCCTTGGTCACAGTTATTGGCACACAAAGTTGATACACCATAGACAATAATTAGTCTAGATGAGGTCATCACATTACCAAAATATGACCTTGACAACATGACCTTGGAGCAAATAAAATATTTATAAGCTTTATTGAGTCACAAGATAAACAAAGGTAGGAGTTCAAGCAAAAGTAGGTACTCCGTGACAATAAGGTCATTTGTGGAGATACTTTTGATATTCATGATGTAAATGAGCAGCATCCAATTTTGGATCAATTAGTGTATATAGTTGAAAAATTTACATAATGAAGATATAGATGTTAGAATATATAGTCCACAAATATAACTGAGAGGTGGGGGGTGAATCTATTATCAAACTCTTATTACAATTATCAATCTTAATCAAACTTGACCATGTGAGAAATATAATAAAAAAGCACAACAAGATACTCATGCACAATAACATCATATATGTTAACTAGGGGAACCCTTGATCAGAGGGAAAACCCCAGTAGGGATGGTACCCACAAGATCATGTACTAATATAAATATTCCTTTTTAGAGGATGGACCCTATTAGGAGTCTATAACAACATTCAATACATATCAATCCCTATTAGGAGACTTTGAATTGTTGTTAGGAGTTGTAAAAGATAGATGAACCCACTCTCCAAATAGCTTCAGGGGTAAGACCAATGAACCCATTGTCCAAATGATCTCTATATTATTCATTGCAGAATACTAGAAATGAATATTACTTCTCCTTCCTTTCTCTCTATCCTATCAACCAGACTTTTTCTCCTTCTAATCTTGTAACTAGATCACAAATCTCACATCCAATAATCCGTTGGATCACTTATTTGCATTCACCTAACAATCTGCTCCTTTTTTCACTTTGTATTCAATACAATGATTACTTCTACATTATAAACAAGGAAAACATCTTTCCTTTATATCGTATCTTCAAAATAATTTCTTGAGTTGACCTTGAGGCTTTCCCAATTGATTAGAATAAGATAATCAATTAATTTATAATTATAATAGCATTGTTGGCTCACAATTTATACAACTTCTCACATGTGCAACACTAGGTCTTGCACATTCATTGAATCCTTATCAAACAATCTTATGTCACTAGCTAACCGCGCATCTCCAAAATATATCTTTATTATAAGTTATAATACAAACATCAGAAATTGCTTCTTAGGTACTCTATATCTATAATACTCTCTATAATTTAGGCATATCTTTTGTACATCTTTGACTCAGATATTGCACATTAAGCCTTAACATCAGGATACCATATAGAACATGTCCATGAATGTGCATCACCAAACAATCAAACTTTCTTCATACAACTAAGATCTATGTTTGGTACTATGTCAATCTTCATATACTTACTACTTTGTTGACATAAATGACAAACACAGTCATGAATGCAAGATGTCAATCATGCTAACAATCTCCCCAAATGTTCCAGCAATGCTTAGGATACTCCCCAAAAGAAATACCATCAGTATTCATGCTAACAATAGAGACCTTTGATAAGATGATGAGATGGTTTGAGAAGAGGTTTGAGCACAAAGTTTTGGAGAAAGTCTCAATAGAACTTGCAATAAAGTAGGTTGAGTTTTCTACCCTTACCACTAGTTTGGAAGGAATTTTGATAATTATTCATTGTTTGTATATGAAACTTTGTGATGTTGATTTCTTCACTATGGAGAATCAACACTCCATTGATCAAATACAAGTAGATTTGAAGGCATGTACTATTTCATTGAGAAAGAATGCAAGTTCAAGCTCACGTTCATATAATAAATTGATATTTGATCAAGGAAGATTAGTTAAGTTAATGGCTAAAGATAGTAGCATTAGAAATAAATTGATTTTAGTCCAACTCATGATGCTACCCCATTTGGAAATAATTCAAAAAGACCTATCAGTTGCACAAAATCTAGTTAAGAGAGATCTGCATCTCTCAATAGCGGATAGTTTAATTGCTTTAGCTACCCAGCTAGAAATCCAGATTTAGGTCCTAGAATCAAGGATTAGAGGTGATTTTATCAATCACAAAACATTTTTGGAAAGTATAAGTTGACCCCTGCAAACCCCATGCCATAGAGTGACAAAAACAAGGGGGAAATCATTCATGACATCAATCGTTCATAGGGGAAATTAGATCAGAATGGTCATAATCATAGAAAGGAAATCAAATGAGTCAACATCAAAGTTCATAGACATGCATATATTATGTATATTAAAGTCAAATTTTTGAAGACCAATCTAAAGTCTTAGGAGGAGTGTTATTTTTTGATATTTTGAAATTATATTGAATTGCTAAGTCATGACAAAGTGTTTTTGCCACTAATGTCAAAGGGAGAGACTGTTGATCTCTAAGCCTTGTTGTCTATTAGTGTCCAACACTTAGTCATTTCCTAGGTAGTGTTGGTCATTCATCATTGTGATCAAGCCACCCAAAGAAGGCTGAGCTACATGGATTTGTATATATTCCACTATATATCAAGCAACTCAAAGGTTGTCGAGTACCCCAATAGAGACTGAGCTAATATACATGCCAAGTGAAACATATGGAAGTGACGTAAAGTTAACTTATGTTGAGTGAGTCATTATATGTCAAGCCTATAGAAGCTAAGAGACAACATGAATGTTAGTTATGACCAAGCATCGAAATATTCAAGTACTAAGTAAACTTGCTTTGGTATATGTATTTGTAATGGCATAAACACCTATGTAAATCCTTTTGTCTGACTTCTAATGGACATTTATGGATTGTAGAGACATCTAAGGAGAAAATTGCACATTTTTTCAAAAGGAATTAATCCCAAGAAAGGCATATTTGTTGGCATTATATTGTATTTTTCATTAGTGACAACACTTATTCAATTCTGAATGATTATCGACTTCATCACTCAGTCTACAGTGTATACCGAGCATTCAATGGTTACCTTGTAGATTTATCACTTAAGCAGTTCATACTGAGCATTCCTAAAGCTACTGAGTGAGTGTGCAGCCCAATAGTATCTACTGAGCATATAATGTTCACCGAGCTTCACAATGTTTACCGAGTCATCAATTAGTGTGATGGAAGCCAGTGTTTACCGAGTGATGGAAGTAGAGTGTTTACCAAGTGAAAGCAAGGTAAATGAAGGATTCAATTTTTACCGATTGATACTATATCTACCGAGTCTCCAGTTGTTACCTAGTTCCAAGCTACATTGTGTGATTAGTATGGACCGAGCTTCTACTTCTATCGAGTGCATGACGATGTCGAGTAATGCAGTGGATGCCAAGTATCAGAAGGTTACCAAGTCAGCTTGAAGAACCCGAGTTTTCTACTATTTGGTTGACTTGATAATATTTTGTTCACTTGTGTTTTGGCCAACCTTGTAATTGTAATTATTGGAATGGTATATATGTAATGTATTATATCATTTGCAAAATATGAAGATGTTTTAAGGAATGGACATGTAATAAAAGTGAATCAGTAGCAGAGTAGAGTATTTAACAAGGTCTACAAGGAGCAGTAAAGATTCATCAATCACAAGAGGTGATCTGTACTTCAAGGATCTAATCAGCAATCAAGTTGTAAGTAGATCCATTGTTTCATCCTAATAGGTGAATTAGTTTTGTAAATCCTTTAACAAGGTAGACATAACAATCTTTGTATAAATCTCCTAATAGAGTGTATACTTCATTGTGTGTTTGTAAATCCTCTAACAAGGTGGATCTAGCAGTCCAAATGGCTCTTAACAAGGCAGGTCATTAGAAGTGATCAATGTAAGCCCTAACAAGCTAACTTCATACTGCAATAATGAATTTTTGTGGGTATCATCCCCACCCCAATTTTTCTTTCTATTTGGAAGGTTTTTGGGTCACCAAAATTCTATGTTCATGTGTTGTAAATGTTTATCTTTCTCATGCATACAGTAGATTAGATGAATGAATGATGTATGGATCAAGTATTGAATTGATATAAAGTTTTTGAGGTTACTGATTCACCCCTCCCCTCTCAGTAACCTAGCTAGTCTTGATTATTTCCAACAATTGGTATCAGAGAATTGTGGTTCTTAGGAAAAAGTTTGACAGCTTGAGCAAAGATCTAAAGGACAAATGGAGATATTCAGACTTGACATAGCAATTGAAAATGAAAAGCTAGATCTGGAAATGGCCATGGCTCAACTCTGAGAAGCAAAGGAGCATCTTTCTCAATCCCTAAAGAGAAGGAAGGAACTTGCAAGATAAATGAATGACCATCAGTATGTTGAAGAAAATATTAAAGACCTTTTACCATCA
This sequence comes from Cupressus sempervirens, assembly GCA_028749045.1. Classification (NCBI taxonomy): domain Eukaryota; kingdom Viridiplantae; phylum Streptophyta; class Pinopsida; order Cupressales; family Cupressaceae; genus Cupressus; species Cupressus sempervirens. Next base: position 842,644,092 of record CM053787.1, on the reverse strand, counting down.
GGTAGCTCAAATGAAGCAAATGAGGCAATCAAGGAACTCCTAGCAAACAATGGCTCTCTATAGGAAGAAGTAAGAAAACTTAAAAGAGAACAAGAAATCCAATCAATCAGGATATGTGAAATCTTGGAACAAAGAAACAAATCTAAAAATGAGACAAATGAAAGGATCAATGCAAATCAAAGTCTTATCAATCAACTATCCAATGCAAGTGAAGAAATCATGAATCTAAGATCTGAAAATGAAAGCCTAAGGATTGATTTGATCACTGAAAGATAAATCAGTGAAAGATTGGAAAATGACCTAAATACTGAAAAGCAAATCATTGAGAGAATAATGAAGTCTCAAGAAGATATGAATCAATTAAACCAACAAAATGAGCAGAATCTTTATAGACAAAAGGGTAAAGCAAGACTTGGATATAATGAAGAAGGTGAATCTTCCAAACAAGGTGCTCAAAGGAATCAAATACCTACATGCAATCACTATGGTAAGTTAGGTCATATATCAAAAAAATGTTGGAGTAATGGAAAAGAAAAATTCAATGGAAAATGCTACAACTGCAATCAATATGGTCACAAAGCTAATGAATGCAAGGAAAAACCAAAATTTGAAGGCAAATGTCACAAATGCAAGAAGCATGGTCACAAGGCATTCCAATGCAGATCAAAATCATTCAATCTAGCTGAACAACTTGTTAAGGCAATCTTTGGAATGGATTACAATACCTGGTGCAGATGTCATTATTGTGGAGAATATGGACACATTGGCAAAGACTGCTCAAGGCATCACTTGATAAAAAGAGATACAATAGTAAGATGTTATACATGCACTGAACTCAGTCATATAGCCAAGAATTGCATGAATATAGGAAGAATTGAAGATGAAAAGAAAGCTAAAGTTGATAACATTCGAAAATAGATGAGACAACAGTGGATTCCTAAATCTATCAAGCAGAATAGTTCAAATGATGGCCACGTCACTCAAGAAATGGGTGACTCCACCATTTCCAATTAGATTCATAAAGGAGGATCTGGAAAAAAATCATCAAGCTATATCTGGAGCAATTCCAAATGAAAGAAAGAAAAAGATCCAATCAGTATTTCAGATACAAAGGGTCACAAGAAATCAGGTAATATCGAGCAAGGTCAGTCACAGACTCAACCGACCTAGGTCGGGAGTAACAAAAGTTTTGTTTGATCATTGAGTTTTAAGCTTCTACTGAGAAAGTGAATGAATGATAGCCTGTCAAGCACTATGTCATCTCAGCTACTTTCATACAGAGCATTAATGACAAAAATTTTGTCAAAAAGGCAAAATTTGATTTCATTCTTCACTACGATTTCAGAGCTAAGAGATTTTCAAGTGCACTCAAGCAAATTCCAAGCAATTTTAGGCAATTTTCTAGCAAAGGATTTGTTCAAAAAAAATTCTATCTTTTACTAAGCATGAATGGCATCTGGGAGTAGCAACAGCACCAAGGCAAAAAGAGGTTCATAAATGCTAGTTAAAGGTGTGGAGTGGAAGGCGCCAAATTTCAAGCTAGTTCTAGCAATTGCAGAATCACTCGACCCCAATGGAGCTCAATCACAAACTCCACCAAAGGTAATTCTTATCAACAATATTCATAGTCATTTTAGATGTTCTGTTCAAGAGATTGGAAACCTAGAAATGGACAATGCCCTAGGAGAAATGAGTGTTGATGGCTCTTTGAAACTTGAGCATAAGCATCTAGAGACCAAAGGATTAACCCATATCTCGCATATGCCAAGAAGTTTCTAGATTAAGTGGATTAGGTACATCCTTAGTCATATGCACAATGGTCAACTATGGTTAGAGCAGCGGGTATTAATCACCAAGAAGATGATTCATAGGATTACTGGTCTCCCCATGCTAAGTAAAGCAAAAACTACCAAAACCCTAGGTCGAGACAAACTTTAGAAGAAAACCCTAGTTTAATGGGATGGTAGAGGTTTGAAGGTTAGAACTATTTCTAATGTTGAATTAAGGTTTGTCATTCACATCATTGCTCACATGATTTAGAGCTCAAGTCATTTGAACAGTGTGCCCTATGAGGCCATAGATTTGGCATTCAAGGTTGTCAAGAAAAATCTAGAATTTGATCTTTCAGAATTATTGTTAATACAACTAAACAAGAATATGGACAGCATTAGGACTTCAAAGAACAACCCTTGCAAATTTGGTTCTTTGTTGACATGTATTTTCTTCTATGTGCAAAAATTCTTTCCATCCAATGGAACTGTTGTGTGGAGAAAAGATATCCCCATTCTATATCAAATAAATGAGGTTGTATCAAAAATGGGTGTAAACTTTGATAGCATCATGGATAATTATTTTGAAGATTTCAAGGAAAGGATGAATAATAGGTTTCAAATTCCACCAAAATTGGTTGAAGACTACAAAGATGATGTATGCTTTATGCTTGATTGTGATAAAGTATACATTTAGGCAGTCAGGCCCCAAGTTGCATGGGTGAAACCTCTTCCTTATGAGGTGAATATTGATGAAACCAAGGATATTATTGAAGCAATGGTGAATGAGCCAATAGATCCAAAGCAACCAATTTTTGGAACATATGATGAGGCAAAAGCCAAAATTGAGCTTGAAATCAAACTTCCTCAAGCAATTAATAAAGGCAAGAGAAAGGTTGCCAAGTTAAACACTGCTACTGAGCCCCTAATGATTACTAAAGGAAAAGGTGAGGATGAAGAAGAGGAGCAGGAACTAGAAGATATAGAGGAAGAATCAGAGAAGGAGGCAGAGCCAGTCAAAAAGAAGGGAAAGATAATCATTACCAAGCCACCTAAAGCCTCCACAGTTGTTTTCACAAGGCGAGAAAAAGGTAAGAAAAAAGGTGAAGTAGTATTCAGTAAGCCCCAACTGACCTTCCAAGAAAGATTGAAACAAATGGAAGAGGGAGCCAGCATCACAAATTTCAAGGCATTGAAATTTGAAACAAGGACTAATGCAACGTAAATGCAGATTGAGGAACTGGTACTTAACAAAATGGGAAAATGGAAATAGTCCCAAGACATATATGAGCAATCCCTGAAGAATCTTCTACCAAGTCTTACTGAAGCAGAAATAAAGGCAGCAATGAAGGACAACAAAGGTAAAATGATGATTAGATTTCACACATGTTTGATTTTAATTAAGGACATTGAGCATGTTGTAAGAGATGCAAAAAACATGTGGAAGAACATCTATCATCTGCAAAATCCCAATAATGATCTTGTAGAAATCAAAGATGATAATGATGACAGTGACAGTGATGAAGGAGATAATGCTCCATGTGCCACTTTTGATGTTGAGGGCTATCAAGCACTAAAGGATGATGATGAAGCTGAAGAGGAAGACAAGGATGAAGAAGATCTAGTAAAAATTGTAGTAGAAGTTATTGCATCCCTTCCTCACTCTCCACCAAAGACTGTTACATCTACTATGGAGATAGCTTCTGCAAGTGAGACTGTGAGAACAATTGCCACATCAATAGCTCAATCATCACCTATCATCTCCCAGCTGCAAGTATCTTCAATGGAAGTATCAAGCACTTCATCTATCAAGCTGTAGCCCTCTTTATCAGCTCCTAAGTCATCTATTGTACCTTGTACAGTAAGTTTTCCAGTTTGTTCTACAGTTTTTTCATCCATAGCTTCAACTGCATCAATTTTTGTTCTAGTGAGTAATTTAGTTGTAAATATTCTAGTTGGTGCATTACCTATTGATACTTCATTTTTGAGAAGCACATCAATTTTGGATACAGTTAGCACCTCTCTTAGTTTTCCTCCAGTTAGCTCAATTCAAGTTTTTTTCTGCTAGTCCAACTTCATCAACTATTGTAAGCACTGAAGTAAAACCAAAGACTCCACTTAAACTTCTACTTACTGGTAAGGCAATTGATGAGGATATAGAATTGGACAAGGAAATTATTATACCTAAGATAGATCTGGATATTGCCATAGTTGATGAAATGAGACTGGTCAGTCAACGTTTAGAGCAAAGAGCAAGGTAGAAACAACTTAGAGATTAGAGAGATAAAGAATTCACTATAATTGTAAGTGCTAAAAATATAATTACTGAGGCAATAGGTGTTGATGTGGATTCATCTCAACACATTTTGTTACAATTAGAAGAGGTCATACAAAAGTTCAATGAGGACACTTCTGGTCAAGAGAAGCTTATAGAAAACACAAAGAAGAAATTTGATAATAAAGTGCTTGAGCACATTGCTTAGCACATTGCAATAAAGCAGGTTGAACTATCTTCAATTTTGAGCAATCTTAAAAATTCTTTTACAAATGTAACATCTCTTTTTGCCAAGTTATGTGATGTTACTGAGTACACAAAAGAAATAAAGGTAAAATTGAGTAAAATTGATGAAGATCTGAAGGTGAGTGCTCAAAAGTTGTAGCTTGACCCCAGTTCAAGCTCCGCACATCACATAAAGATCAAATTCCTGTCAAATATGCAGGCAAAACTATTGAGATAGGAAGCAAGGATCCGGTCTACACTATTAGACATCCAAAACATGATCCTTCCTATCATGTACACAATGCAGAAGCACATTGCTTATTCAAAAACATTGATCCATGATAACAATTTTTCTATAGCAGATCATATGATTGAACTTTCTGCAGAAGTTCAAGTGGATCTCTCCACTTGCAAAATTTTGCAAGAGAAATAGGATAAGACATTAGCTCTCATTCTTAAGGTACATTCTAAATTTTTCTCACATTTTGGTGTCTCTGTATAAGTATGATTACCTTTGGCATTATTGTCAAAAAGGGGGAGATTATTGTGAGTAAGAGATAGTAAAAGTCAAAGAGGGAGTAAGAGACAATGGAGAAAATAAGAGAGAATATATTGATATATGTACAGTGATAAGCTATGTATATACCATGCCATATGTATGGGGGAGATATGTAAAGACATGTAAGAAATGTATATACAACAAGTTTACAAAGATCAATTTTGAAAAATCAAATCCAGTATGTCAGTGTACACAATGTTTGGCTCATAAGTTTTTTTTGTCACTAATGCCAAAAGGGGAGATTGTTGGCATTACATTGTATTTTTCATTAGTGACAACACTTATTCGATTATGAATGATTATCGAGTTCATCACTCAGTCTACAGTGTATACCGAGCATTCAGTGGTTACCTTGTAGATTTATCACTTAAGCAATTCATACCGAGCATTCCTAAAGCTACTGAGTGAGTGTGCAGCCCCACAATATCTACCAAGCATACAGTGTTCACTGAGCTTCACAGTGTCTACTGAGTCATCAATTAGTGTGATGGAAGCCAATGTTTACTGAGTGATGGAAGTGTAGTGTTTACCGAGTGAAAGCAAGGTAAATGAAGGATTCATTTTTTACCGAGTGATACTATATCTACCGAGTCTCCAATGGTTACCGAGTTCCAAGCTACGTTGTGTGATTATTATGGACTAATCTTCTACTTCTACTGAGTGCATGACAATGCTGAGTAATGCAGTGGATGCCAAGTATAAGAAGGTTACCAAGTCAACTTGCAGAACCCAAGTTTTCTACTATTTGGCCGACTCAGTAATATTTTGTTCACTTGTGTTTTGGCCGACCTTGTAATTGTAATTATTGGAATGGTATATATGTAATGTATTATATCATTTGCAAGATATGAAGATGTTTTAAGGAATGGACATGTAATAAAAGTGAATCAGCAGTAGAGCAGAGTATTCAGCAAGGTCTACAAGGAGTAGTAAAGATTCATCAGCCACAAGAGGTGATCTGTACTTCAAGGATCTAATCAACAATCCAGTTGTAAGTAGATCCACTATTTCATCCTAACATGTGAATCAATTTTGTAAATCTTTTAACAAGGTAGACTCAACAGTCTTTACGTATAAATCTCCTAACAAAGTGCATACTTCATTGTATGTTTGTAAATCCTCTAACAAGGTGGATCTAGCAGTCCAAATTGCTCTTAACAAGGCAGATCATCAAAAGTGATCAATGTAAGCCCTAACAGGCTAACTTTATACTATAGTAATGAAGTTTTGTGGGTATCATCCCCACCCCAGTTTTACTTTCTATTTGGAAGGTTTCTGGGTCACCAAAATTCCATGTTCATGTGTTGTAAACGTTTATCTTTCTCATGCATGTAGTAGATTAGATGAATGAATGATGTATGGATCAAGTATTGAATTGATTTAAATTTTTTGAGGTTACTGATTCACCCCTCCCCTCTCAGTAACCTAGCTAGTCTTGATTATTTCCAACAAGATTAACCAAGTAAAAAATTAGAAGGGTTAAATGACAAAAGAATGTATTTTGTATCATTGATTATGATCTAGAACCTTCTATTATTGTCTATTTAAGAAGGAATCAAACCCTAAATCATTGATGCAAGAAAGAGTGTGAATGGATATGAAGGAAGTTAATGAATGTGCAAAAGAGACTAAGGATTAGAGTGAGGAAGGCTAAGTTTGATAGAGAGATCTTACAGAGCAACCTAGTAAAGAAGGGTAGAATAGAGAAAACTAGATAAGGAGATCAGATTTAGACTTTGAAGAGAGGGGATCTATAATAAGCTTCATAGAGAAAATTGAAGGATCAAGTACTGAGACATTCTAACCAGTTTATCAGGGCAAATCTCTTAACAATGTGGTTTTGATAGACCTTGTTAAATCTCCTAATAAAGTGCTTACTTCATTGTAAGTTTAAATCCTCTAATCAAGGTATACTTAATAGTCTTGTAGTTATTTTAACAAAGAAGACCCCTCATAGGATAGATCATCAAAAGTGATCAAATTGTAGCTCTAACATGTGAACTTTATTGGTGTAGCAGTACAGATTTGTGGGTGTCATCCCCACCCTAGTTTTATCTTCACCTCGGAAGGTTTCTGGGTTACCAAAATATTTGTGTTTTGAGTTTACATTTTCATGTTGATGAATGTTATGTATAATAGTTTTTATTTTAGTTTTATAGTTTATGAGTATATGATATCTAATCTAAGATGTTAGATGGACTAGGAGTGAATGTAGTTAATTTGTTTTTTTTTTTTAAGGAGCTAAAGTTTTAAAGATCTTGATTCACCCCCCACTGCCCCTCACATCCTCTCATTATCTTATTTCCTAATAATACTTCCAACACAAATGAACTTGATTATAGGGGTTAGTTTACCAAATAAGATGATACACAAAACAACACTAGTAGAAACTAAAGAGTTGAACAAACAAGTATATGAACTATTATAGAAGAGGTTGATTCAAGAGAGCCTATGTTTATGCATTGTATTAGTAGTATTAGAACCAAAGAAGAATGGACGATTGAGGAAGTGTATAAATTATTGAGCTATCAAAAAGATCACAATCAAATACAAGTTTCTACTACTGAGGATGGATGATATTATGGCATGTTTAAGCAGAGTTGAGTATTTCACATAGATAGATCCAAAGAGTGGATCTCATCATATTCGAATCAAAGGAGGAGATGAATGGAAAATTTCCTTCAAGAAAAATAAAGGATTATATGAGTGGTTAGTTATGCCTTTTGGGTTAACCAATACATCGAACACTTTTGTGCGGCTCATGAATGATGTACTGAAAGAATTTGTGGGTAAGGTTGTCATTATTTACCTAGATGATATTTTGATCTTTAGTAAGACATGGAGGATCATATAATGTATATAAATAGGGCATTTGAGAAGTTGAGGGAAGAAATATTATTGATTAATTTGAAGAAGAGTATTTTTGTAAAGGAATTAGTATATCTGGGATTTGTAATTTCAACAGAAGGTCTAAAAATGGACCCTAAGAAAGTGAAGGTTATCTTTGAATGACCTAATCCAAGGAATGCTATTGAGGTAAGATATTTTTATGAATTGGCTAGCTTTTACAGAAAATTTATTAGAAGTTTTAGCAGTATTTGTGGACCCTTGATTGAAATAATGAGGGGATGGGAAAGAGTTTTAAGTGGACTATAAGAGAAGATAAGAGTTTTAATTTGTTAAAATAGAAAGTTACATAACAGTCTATGTTAGCACTTCCAAATTTTAATAAGGTGTTTCAAGTAGACTGTGATGACAGTGATACTGCAATAGGAGTTGTTTTGAGCCAAGAAGGTAGAACTATTTTTTTAGTGAGAAGTTGAATGATACCAGAAGAAAGTATTATGTTTATGATCATAAGTTTTATGCTATAGTTCAAGCATTGAAGAAGTAAAGATATTATCATCTTCCTAAGGACTCTATTTTGCATATTGATCATTAACCTTTGCAATATTTGAATAGTCAAGGAAAGTTGAATCTGAGGCATTTGAATTGGGTTGAATTTATATAGAGTTAAATTTATTTTTTGAAACACAATAGAGAGAAGCCTAATAAGGTTACAAATCTCTTAACAAGAGACAACTTTTACTGACAGAGATGTAGATTGAGGTGGTTGGGTTTAAGGAACTCAATAGTCGGTAACTAGAGGACCCTAATTTTGGTTAAGCTTAGAAATCTGGTACATAATCTATTACATTTGAAAAGATAGAGTGGTTGGATTTCATCATCTAGGATGGAATTTTATTTAGACAAAGTCAATTATATATTGCAAGGAGTTCTATGAGAGAAAAACTCATCAAGTAGAAGCATAGTGGAGGGTTGGCTAGATATTTTAGTAGAGATAAAATAATTGCCTTGGTTATCGAGAAGTATTATTGGCCACAATTACAACAACATATCAAAAAAATTGTAGAGAGTTATAGAGTATGTTAGATGGAAAAAGGAGCAAAGAAAAATATAGGGTCATATCAACCATTACCTATACAAGAGAAGTCATGGGAGGATGTCAACATGTATTTTGTTATTGGTTTACCAAGGAATTAGTGAGGACATGATTTAAATTTTATGGTGGTAGACAAGTTTTCAAAAATGGTACATTTCATTCCCTACAAGAAAACTATTGATGTTATTCATGTGGCAGAGTTGTTATTCAAAGAAGTGGTGAGACTACATGGTCTACCAAAGAGCACAGTTTCAATTTGAGATACCAAGTTTGTTGGATATTTTTGGCACACATTGTCAAAAAAGTAGACAGATTTGAAGTTAAACACATCACATCTTCCATAGACTAATGGAAAAGCATATGTGTTGAGTAGGAGTTTGTGGAATTTGTTGAGGGAGATAAGCCAATAAGATGGGATGTGATTTTACTGCAAAGAGAATTTACATACAATAATTCTATCAATAGGAGTACTAATAAATCACCATTCCATATTGTATATGGAAATAGTCCTAGAAATAGTTCTAAATTGAGGAAGTTGGATAAAAGAGAGATAAGTAGTGTCGAAGTTGAGAATTTTACATGAGAACATTTGAAGAACATTCATGAGGAGGTGAGGAAGCACATTACAAAGATGAATATACAATATAAGGCAAAGACAAATAAGAAAAGGAGGTATAAGGAAATTTAAGTTGGGGATGAAGTCATGGTTTATTTGAGGAAGGAATGATTTCTATTAGGTACATATAATAAGTTAAAAATGAAGAAGTTTGGACCATGCAAGATACTAAAGAAACATGATTCAGGGAATGCCTATAAAGTTGATTTACCCACTAAACTAAATATATCACCAATATTTAACATTTCAGATTTGACAGAGTATCATGAAGGAGGTGTTGAAGATGAGATCACAAAAGCATAGTGGAGTATTCTGATAATTACTTCAACTATAAAAGAGATTGAGGAAATACTAGATGGTTATATTGGCAGAAGCATAATAAAAAACATATAAATAATAACTAGTCAAATGGAAAGGGTGACCAGTAGAATATTCATCATGGATAACAAGGGAGGAGGTTAATCATCTTGGTTTTCCTCTACACACTTGAGACGTGACATGGTCACTTCTCAAATTAACCCGAGTGTTTTAAGGCAGGAGCACTTGGGTGTAAGGGCAATCTTGCATCACCCAAAAATAGTTTTATTTTTGTCTTTTCAATAAGGGTTATTTCAGTGTAGTACTATTGGTGGAAACTTTCTATTTTTATTAAGTTAGTCATATGAGCTTGGAATATTCTAATTTCCTAGATGGAGGTTCATCTTAGTTAGATCAGCCTGCCAATGTAGCTTCACTATCATACCATATGTATTACAAAAGTTATTGAGGTTTTTTGGTACAAAATACTTGAACTCAATTTTAAAGGCCTAAATAGCTCCAAAACAAGGTCAAACCTTGGCTTATCAGATATTGCACTAGTCAAGCATTATAGATCAGGAGTCATCAATTCTGAAAAGTACTTGTAGTTGCCAATCAAAGTTGATTGGAAAAAGTTATGGCCTTTGGAAGTTGGCATAACTAAAATTATAATTTGTAATTGCTTTGAGTTGACTTTATGTAATAAATATGAAAATAATAATTATTTAGGGGTTGTTTGACCTCAAGGGTTAGGATTACATGTCTAGAACCTTCCTGGGTGGTGAAATTTTCCTATATAAGGAAGGCTTATAGTGTTGTCTAGGGCAATTATGGGTAGTGGTTTGTAGATCTATCTTACAAAATATTGTAAGGAAAGTTCCCACGTAATTTCTAAAATTTGTAACTCCATATATTTGGAGTTAATAAGAAATCCTTATTTTGTTCTCACAAATTCCTATTGCTTTTGCATTTTTGTTAATTTTTTGTGCTATTAAGGGGATCAACCTTCATCAAATAGTCTAAAGTTTTGTCAGTACCCATATGGACCTAGTATTTAAAATTTTCAATTTATGTTCTTAAACTCCTTTGAACAATGGTTCAAATAAGTTTGAAGTGGTTTGATTTGATTGGAATAGGTTTAGTGTTTCTTTGTTTTGAAATGATTCATCTAGCAAGTTCATTAGTTGTCAATATTGAAATTTAGCTTCTAGTTTCTAATCTAAGTTCAAGTTCCATGGTTCAAGGTTTATATTCAAGGTCGAAGTTTGAGTTCAAGATTTATGGTTCAAATTGCTACGATGGAAGTTTAGTTCAAAGATTTAGGTTTACTTCTAGAGTTTTAGATCATGATGTTTTGAAGATATGAAGTTCGTCACTTTACAATACCTGAGAAGATGCGAGTAATGGTAACTTCTTAATCTCAGTTTGAAGAGGAAATGTTGAACATGGAAATATATAAACACATCTTAAGGTGTGAGAGTTATGAAGGAGCATGTTAATGGTCTAACAAGATGATTCAAGGCATACATTGTCTCCATTTTGAACAATTCACACCTGACCCCCTTTAGGTAAATGATTGACCATTGGTATTTGTTAATACATGGAAAGAGGCATATGTGCAGTCCAACATAGAGGGAAGGACCTGAGAAAGGCATACATTGACTGTTGCATATTAACATGAAGAAAGGAACCTTATCAACATTTATGTTCATCATGGAGCCACAAAGGACATCTCCCAAATGCTCAAATAGAGTGTTGACGATAAGATCATTCCCTTATCAAACTCATAGAACTAAAAAGATTTGTGTCAGAGTTGAATCACTTGAACATGCTAAGTCATTGGAACATAGCGATGAATGGAGCCACACGACCAATCAAATACATGTTATGTAATACTCAATAGAGATAGATGGTGAGCCCCATTTCTAGTGAGAGCATGCATCACAAATAAGGGAGAGATGTGTCATGATTGTTGGTCAAATTATCACAAGGAGGTGACTACGGCACACCCAACAAGAGGTTGGTTTGACTTATTTGACAATATGCTCATGTCACCATTGAAATCCTACTCTTCATTAGTGGTAAATAAATCAATCATAGAGCATATTCAAAATCATCCCCTCAAGTCTATAATGAGAATAATGGATGGAGCTAGTTCAAAGACAATCATTCTTGGAAATTTCAGCTTGTGAGAGATATTCAGACAGTCAATCAAAATAGTGAAATTTGTGAACCAACACGTGGTAGTACTATCATATCCAACTTAAAGTCTCAAGAATGGAAAGGCTTCACATTTTGATGCCATGTATTCCTAACACATGTAGTCCAAAGTCCAAAGATATCTTGGTGACATCAATTATGTTTTTGAAAATGCCAATAGTAGTGGGTCTATGAATTTCACCAAATATTTTGATTGTGAAATTATGAGATTCTATGATAACATAATGAGAATCTACGTGGCAAAATGATGGTCATCATGCATCAAATTAAGATAGCATCCACCAAGTGTTTGACAATATGCTCACCACCTTTGTGAAGACTAAAAGATGTGGCAAGCTCGTCATTACACCATCAAGTTGTGCAATCTAGTTATTCAAGTAGTCATTTGTGCACAATAAAGGGGAATGGACAATTACATTTAGAGAATGGACTCCCTAAAAACTAGTTCTAATAATGTCAGCATGTCACCACATCAGTATTCTCCTAGGCATAATGACAAATGATTCCATGTCAAAATGACCATCTTTTACACAAATTATTTACTAATGACTTGGATGTCTAGAAGGGATGTTTGTTTGATAGAATATTTATCCCACTCAAATAGTAAGAAGAGTCTTTGTGTATCTAATTTCAAAAGCTTGTGTGATTGGTCTCAAAGGAAATACAACATAGACTATAGCTCCCTTGTGTTAAAAGAAATAGAGACATATGCAACTTAATGTTCATATTTAGAATTAGCATTGAGAATAAACCAAATGAAGTTTGAAGGTTAAGTGATTTGACATGTGTCAACGAAAACAACTTAACAACATGCCAATTTATTCAATTCACCATGTGTCCCAAAATATACATATGAAGCTCAATGAAGAGGATGGAAGTTATAGAATTTTTTATATTGAAAACTTGAAAGAACCATCAAGTGGAAAGTTAAAAAACAAGATATTCCAAGTTTTTCCAAAGGCTTTCCAATAGCTCATCAAGCTTAATAATGACTTAGAATTATGATAACTTAAAATGAAGATGCTTGAATACACAAGGAAAGAGGAAAATGGATCAGTTATGATAACTAAAAAGCTACGGGAAAATAAAGAGATAAATAAGCCAGCAAAAGCAAGTAGAAGGGTTGGAGTTCTTCGGAGGGGGGAAAGAAAGCAGACTATGCATTGTGGAAGAGTAGATCTTTTGTTCTTTTTCTGGACTTTGTGCTAAGGGAAAGGGGGAAGTCTTGATTTTAAGTGTAATGTAAGGGAGGGAATTTATGTTTCTTCTAGGTAGTGACTCTGATGCAAATATGTAATAAGATCTGTGTAATATTTTGCATTTTAGAGAAGGGAAATTTTAGAGATAATTCCACATCATAACTTGGAGTACAGGCAATTATATTTCCACTGATTATGATCTTTGTATAATTTTTAGTTTTCTCTAGATGCATCTTAGTATCATTATTTTTTGAATACGTTTGATTTCAAGATTTTTGAAGCTTTGATTCTTCACTTTCTCAAGAGGATGGAAAGTTCATTCCTTTTTTTCATTATCTTTGTTATATAAAATTTGGATAAGTGGACTTTTTGTCATTTATTTCCTTATAGTTACTTAGTTTTTTATGCATCTATATCGTGTTTATGGATAGATGTTTGTAAACCTTTCTTGCTTTCAAGTTAAAAGCATTATCAATCATAGTACAGTAGATCTGTTGTAAGTCATATATGGGAAGCTATACCCAAATAAATTCAAAGGGCTCTTATTCATTTCAATAGTGAAGTGACCCAACTATTAGTGCATATTCAGTCTTCCTATCTAGGCTTTTTCGGGTTAATCTGTATGTATTTCTTTGGAGGACAATCTATTTACTAACAAGTTTGATGGAACAAACTTGTCATGATTATTTTATTTGATATCCTCATGAGTACACCTTGAATGTCCCACTCCATAGTTTTATATGGATACACCTTGATCACACATGTTGGATGAGAAGAATTCCATAGCCAACAAATTCATGGACCTAGTATTAGCACATAGTTTAGATGATACCAAAGGAATCATATCTTGTTCAACAAGAGCTCAAGGAAAATAAAATTAATTATTACATGAGGAGTTGATTCTACATGAAGAAGCTACAATCCCACACAAAATTTAATTTGTTTTGTGTACCTTAGTCAAAGTGCCAAAATTACACATAAATATTGCACATGATTTTTTTTTTAATAAAAAATATGTAACACCCTACTAGGGAACCCAAGAGAAATTAACCTAAATATACTACTAAATTTACCCAATAATTATTTTTCTTAAAATTTAATGCAACATCAACATAACAATATGGGAGCAATAAAATATTTCACATCACATTTACATAAAATAAAATAAATATATTGTTTCCATTTCTCAAGGGTTCCTTAATGTTCAATCACATTTATGAAAGTTTTATTAATTAGATTTAATTTTAAAAATAATGTCAACATCTATAATGATATGTTTGCTACATGATCCCATAAAATAATACATAAAGTACACATGATACCACAAAATACATCCAAACACATGACATCTAATGCACATGTCACAAGGTATATAAGGATAAACCAAATACAATACATCATCCCATAAGAACCTCAAAATACCATATCCACATCCATAATGATATGTTTGCCACATGATCCCATAAAAGAATACATAAAGTACCATCATACCACAAAATACATCCAAATACATGACATCCAATGCACATGTCACAGGATATGTAAGGATAAACATAATACAATACATCATCCCATAAGAACCTCAAAATACCAATACATAATACATGAATACATGGATACACCCATTGAATGTAAAGAATGTCTCCAAGAGATAAGAATAAGAATGGTACAACTACAACAATGAAACATCCAACATTAGTGCAAATTTGTGGGACCCCAATGGTAAAAGAGTCAATACTTCCCAATCTCATGGTAACCTAATTAGACCCACTCCTTTCATTCTAGGGAGATAATGTTTGGTCCACACATAGATAATCAAAACCACAAAATCAACAACACAAATCCTAGGCAAGAGATCTTGAAAGATCTCTATCTCAAGTGGTGCTAAACATATAGTAAATATGATTCCAGAGTCAAGAAATACAAGTACAAAAATATAATTATATAGGAATCTTGAGATGCATATGGAGAATTTTTGTTACACGAATCAACTCTAAGGATAACACAGTAGGCTCTCTAGACCCTAACCCCCCTATGACTCTATGTGGAAATAGTAACCTTTCATACAGACAAGGCTTACTAACTATGAAAGACAATGATCAAGCATCTTCTCCCACTCCCATCCTAGCATGTACTAGTACTCAAGACATGGGTGAGGAATACAATTATCTTATTAATTTATTTTTAAATCCCCCATTTAATGTGTAGTATTATCACTTAATTAAGTTACTTATAATGAGTTACCTTGGTAGTCACTTAGGCCCCCAACCCCCATTGTAAAACACTTCCCCCATATATAGCTAGATAACCTACCCCAATGCTCCAATTAAAGAAAATTGGAACAGAAGGATAAAACAATTCTACAAAAGATTCTCATAAAATCAATAATCATGAAATTTACCAAAGTAAATTAATGGAGCATAGGAAGAATATTACACCATACAAGAATCCACTGTCCATCTCAATATAAGATATTCAAAGGTCATCCATCCCATAATGGATATCTCACAATCATAATAACAATCCACATAATCTCATAATATGATAACAATAATAAACCAACACCAATATCATCCATCTTTATCATGAAGTACATCACTCATAAAGAAAACCATCAAAATCATAGTTAGAACATAATGTAACATAATCCATTAATACAATAATCTAAAATATAGAGAACAACATAAATGATAACACAAGGTGACCAAATAAATCAAACTTGTAATGCCTCGCCTAAAGATCCTTGGCAAACAAGGATAAACAAAGAATAAGAATTTTTTTAAAGATAAAGCATAGATACATGCAATAAAAAACATAAAAGAGATTACAACAAAAGGCTTAACTCACCAACCAACCAAAGATCCCCAAACTTTTATCACTTATCAACACATTCATTCCATCTACATGAGTTAATCATACAATGTTCATCTCAAGATGTAATCAAACATTATAATCGGGGTTTATTTTAAATCCCAAATCCAAATTTCCTAAGTAATTAATCCATAAAAGTTCATTTACCAAGCTAAAATACCTTAATGAAGAGATGTCATCATATTAACATCCTAAATGTCCAATAAGAAAAATTGGCAAGGTCTAGGGAGCAAGAAATCCCAAAAGGGTAGCTAAAAGTAAAAATTGTATCCTCTCAAAGTATGTTAAAATACTAACAAAATATTTTCCATAAGAAAAACTAGCCTAAAAGCTTGCACAAGTCAGGACTAGCTCCCATGTGAGCATTCCCCACGAGTCAAACGAAATACCTTTCCAAGATCTCATGAGACAACAAAGGTTCATGCTAGACTTTTTTTTCCAAGCAATAGATTGCTTCTGTTGTATAAGATATAAAAAATCTGCACAAGACATTAGTCTCCCAAGCAACATCTAAAGGACAACCACCCTAAAATATATAAAATAAAACATGGAAATATAAAACCTCCACACTAGTGAGTACTAGAAACACCAAACTCAAGGAGAAAACACTCAAGATCATCAATAAACATAGGGAGGATCAAGATACCTCACATTACAACATTCTACTCTAAACCATGATTAATAACATTGTAATAAAGTGAATCAACATCCTCACAACATACATGTACATAAGCAACATCTCAAGAAGGAAAGTGCAAGCATATGATGCAACCAAATCCAATCAACCTTGCTCATTTCCTCCCTACCATAATGGCATAATAAGACCTCAAGAGCCCTAACCATACCCCCAAGCATGAAATCTCAAGTTTCCAACACGATTAGTGGTGTTATCTTATGAGATCTTCTTATCCATAGTTCATCAATTAATATCACAAGAAGCAAGTATATCTAAAATGCTAATCTACCAAATGCATCATTAATCTATAGTAGTGGTAAGAAACATAAAATCAGCAATAAGATACAACATCATGATAAAGGAATGCATCAAGTAACATACTATGCATCATGTAAAATATGATATCGATGCATCCAAGATAAAACATAAATCACAAGGAAACATACTCTGAATACAGTGAAGTACCAAGTGAACATCAAGCACCAGCCTCAAACAAGAAGTAGATTGTCTCTATACACTAGTCCTCGACAATGGTATAGGTAGCTACGTCTCCCAACCATGTGGTACTTGTAGGTCTACTCCTATCATACTAATGGAGATAATGCCAGAACCACAAACACATAAGACAATCACCAATAGCTAACACACATGCCAATCAAGTATGATACTAACATCTATATGCTCATGAAGATAATGGAGTATGTCAAGTCACTGGTAGGACCCACTATAGGATAACTATGTAGGGATTCAAGTGCAGTATAAGTTGCTTGACATCGATAAGCTTAAGCTAAGGTAGTATGGTAAATGAACTCCCTCGAGAGGCCACATACTCAACGTAGTAGCATCAACTCCAATAGGAAGCCACACACCCTTGTGCAGTAAATCAACTCCTTTGAGAGGCCACACACCCTTTCCCTTTTATAGTATGATAAGTCAACTCCCTCGAGAGGCCACATACAATGCAAGTATTCTCTTATCTTATCATTAAGTGTTATTTCCCATTTATTGATTTGGTTATCACTTGTTTAAATCCTCTTCACATTACCTTGTCACCCACTTTTGGGTTGAGGTACATGAGAGAAGCCACTCCACCACCTACTCTACAAACTCATGGTCATCACATGATGAGTGCCTGTAGGCAATGAAGGTTCCCAACCTAACCCTCAAATGAACAATCCCTCAACTAGCCTATATCTGAGAGTTCAGGCCTCACAAGATCTTCTCAAATGTGTGTGCATGTGATCATGTGTGGGAACAACCATCCACACTAAATCAATGATAAACAAGGGTTGGATGAGAAAACGACAAACACCAAGTGCAAAAACACCCTCAATGGAGTATATTTTCTAGAGTACAAATTTGACATGAATATCAATGAAAATAAAGTAAAACCATGGTTAGATTGGAAAATTAAAATTCATTCTAAATCCATGACAAAAACCAATGCCAAGAAATACCCAAGAAAGCTAGGTGATATGCAAAATGAGGCGATGTAAAAATCGCTCAAAAATTGACATTGTAAAAAATTAACAAAATTAAAACCCATTATCCAAATGGT
The DNA here is from genome assembly GCA_028749045.1 of Cupressus sempervirens. NCBI lineage: Eukaryota > Viridiplantae > Streptophyta > Pinopsida > Cupressales > Cupressaceae > Cupressus > Cupressus sempervirens. The sequence goes on along the minus strand of CM053787.1, from coordinate 842,625,884 downwards.
TGGAAAAATCCCAAAAATAAAATAAAAATCAATTTCTAAGATTGTATGCAAAAATGAACAACATAATGGTTCAAAACTTCTAAATTCCAAAGTTGAAAACCCCAATCAGCTTACACACACCAAACTAGGCCAAATAAACATATGAATATGAAGGGGAACACTAATTCTCAACCTCTAACTATAAAGTAATTGAAAAAATAAAATAAAATGAGCCACAACTATTAAAATGAGAGGCCCTACTTCTTAGCCAAATGGGCTAAAATGAAAAAAATAACAGAGACACTAATAGTGATAAAAGGATTGGCAAAGGAGAATTTTGCTCCAAATCGAACAAGCCTACTCTCACACTGATCCCGCAAGCATAGCTAACCCAACAAACAAATCTCTAAGATGCTCAGAAAGGGTTTTGGAGGATTTGCTCCAAAATCCTAAATTAAAAATGTTAGAAGTGAGAAATTAATTCACTTTTAGCCAATATATGCGCTTTTACAAAGTGTCATATAAATTATATTAGTTAAATTTAACAATCTAATTAGATGATTAACCCGAATATATTTGACAATTCCAATTGCTAGGATTCATCTATGATAAATTAGCCAGTAAATTAAAATAAATTAAATCAAATATAAAAATTCTCATTACACTATTAAATCACAATAAATAATAACTTTTGTGACCACTGCAGACTCCTAAATGCACAAACACTTCACTGGTCTAGTCACAAATGCATAACGAATCTGAATTCACCAATTAACTAGAGGGTTTATTATTCTAATTAACACAAATATGTCACCCATACAGGGACGATATTGCTTTAGTATGAATAGTTGAATCACTAACTCCACATTCCACTATCAAGGATATAAGTCTTGCATAATAAACAACTCGACTAAGTGTAGATGCAAGATAATAATATAGTCAAAGAAATAGTATATGAAATTGTGTATTTAATGATTAAATTAATTTTATTAAAATAATTTATTTAAATCATTCATTGGCAACATAATAAAAGTTTATTGCAAGAACAATATAAATATCCATAACACAAATACATCAACCATAATCCAAAAGAAAAGTTTATATTTGAATACAGAACCACCATATATCATCATAATCTCATAAATTAGGCATAAGCATAATCAACCAGCTAATGGAACAATAATCAAATCATCCCAAAGGTGTAGACCACTCGTGGGTCCCAATCATGATCACTAACGAAGCAAGGTCATCAAGGTTCCATCCATAAGGATGACTTATAGAAATTAAATGGGAGAGGCAAATATAACACATTGATGTTGAGTTATATAGAAGGAACAAAGTACAATTAAGGCTGAGCAACAATAGAAAGAAAAATTATGACCGAGCATCAAAAACATTGAGTGCCAAGTAAGATAGAGAGAGCATAAAAGTCTGGAATGGTACAAACTTTGAGGTAAACCATTTCAAGTTGACATGGACATGGCATCTAATGATTGTAGAGTTTGTTATAGAGGTTGTTATGCATTCTAACATGGATCATTGATCCCTATGAGGAAAGGACAACCAATTAGATGAAGAGGCAAAAAGGGAAGCATCTAGAAGACTCTTCAGATGCCTTTAAATAGGTAGATCCAAACCTTATTTTCAATAAGTGGAGTAAGCTATCATAGAAGAGATTGCAAAGTGTGTGAAAGAAGTGAAGTATTGTGTGGAAGAGTTAAGTTTTGGATGCTGCATGTGAAAGTTATGAAGAACAAATTTTACTGACCTAATGAAGTAGTGAAGGATTGAGCAAAGCTATATCAAATTGGAGATCAAATTAGAGATTGGAAGGAGGAGATATGTAATCAACAATTATAAGTATAGACTAAAGGATCAGGTTTTTGAGTTAGTTTTAATATATTGAATTAGGGAAAATCTCTTAACAGAGTGGTTTTAATAGACCTTTATAAATCTTCGAACAGAGTTCTTACCTCATTATAAGTGTAAAATCCTTTAATCAAGGTAAGACGAAATAGTCTTAAATGTTTTTAGCAGAGTAGGCATAGGTTAGATCATTAGAAGTGATCAAAATTATAACCCTAACAGATTAAATTTGTTACTGTACTAGTGAATATTTGTGGGTATCAGCCCCACCCCAATTTTACCTTCACCTTACAAGGTTTTTGGGCAACCAAATATTTTGTTATATGTTTACATTTCATGGATATGATGCATAGTTAGATTTATTCTAGTATTTGATTTATGTTATGCATAAATAAATATGAGATGGTCAATATGGTGAATGCAGTAAAGTTATTTTTAAGATCCTAATTCACCCACCCCACCCACCCCCCCACCCCCCTCTCAGTATCTTAGTTTTCCAATTAAATTTCCAAAAATTGGTATCAAATCATTGGTTCTCTTGAAGAAGTCTAAAAACTTGTGAGTTCACATCTTGGAGATAGAGGCTTACAAATTAAGAAAGGTAATTGACAATCAAGTGACTAACATCAAGCTCATATTGAGTAACTTGAAGTAGCAAGAGAGGAACTAAGGAAATCCTTTAGAAAGAGAAAGAATATGGCCATTAATTAAAATGATACACTTTATAAAGAAGTTGATACACAAGGATTATTTGACACTAGAAATTATAATGAGAGTGATGCAGCCATTGCAGATCTACTATAGAAGATCAATATCCTAAATGAAGAAGTCAAAGAATTTAAGAGAGAACATGAAATCCAATCAGTAAGGTTATGTGAAGTAACCAAACAAAAGAAGGAAGCTAAAGAAGACAAAGTTGTAGCTATGGAAGACAAAATACAAATGTCTATCAGACTTGAAGAAAGGTCATATGATGTGCAAAAGCTTACAAACACTCAACTAAACATGATGAATCAATCGATGCTTGTAAATCAGGAATTGAACAGGAAATAAATGGTGATAGAAAATTTGAGATCACATAGTGACCTACCAAGGAATGAGTTAAGATATGAGAAAGAACTTGTGGAAAGGGCGAACAAGCATAGTGAAGCATTAAGATACTTTGAAGAATTGATGAAATCACCTAGGTCATCTAGTAGAACTTTTGGGCTAGGACATACAAAGCAACATTCATCTACTTAAGAAGGAGAGTCATCAGAGAGTGGAGAGCGAAGGAATGCAAAATCAAAAGGAAAACCTACATGCTATCACTTTGGTAAACTTGGACACAATGCAAACATTTGCAAAAGAAAGAATGGTATGCAAAACCCTAAACCTAAGTGTATTGGTTATTATTTTTACTACAAGAAGCAAGGTCATCAAATACATGAGTGTAAATCAAGATTGAACTATATATCTATTGCACCTAGATTTGAGGGTTAGTGTTAAAATTGTCAAAAGTTTGAGTGTAATGCCTACCCCTACTTGACTTTTCTATTGTAGTATCGAATTCTTTTAGGTTAGTTTTTTAATTTTGTTTTATGATTATCGGTGCTTTTGGTTACCAGATTTGATTAAATGTTATTTCATACTCAGATGAATTATGTGATGAGCTACTTGAGTTGTCTAGTTATTTCATATGTTCATGACTATTTCGATGATGATATATATGTTCATGTAGTGACTTTTAGTTAATTAATGATGTTAGTTAGATGAATGATTTTTATGCTAGATACTTACCCCATACTTGCATGTGTATAGTGTACGTGTATGTTTTCTTTATGTTTGACATTTCTAATGTGGTTGAGGAAGGGAGTCATAGTTGCTTGCTAGTTGGGATCTACATGATCCACCACTTCCCACCATTGCTTGTTTAGGTTAGAATATATGTGTTTGTACATGCGTGGATTTTATGTAGATTGCTGGTACAAGGTATCAACTTCCCTAAATTGCCAAGATAAGCATACCCTATTGTAGCATTTCAATGGTATAAGTAGGGAGATAACTCTTGAGTCCAAATCCTAACTTAAGCCAATTGTCCTAGAAAATAAGACAAGTATCTTAGTTAGTTTCACCCTTTCAAATTCATCAAGTGACATGAATTTGTGATTATAACACTTGAGTTTGATTTAGTTTTATGTTCTATATGATGGATTGTCATATTTGGTTTTGTGGGTCAGTGATGATTTTTTGTTATAATTAAATCAAATTAAAAGATAATTTAATGATTTAATTTAATAGAAAATTTATAAAGAAATTTGATATTTATTATATTTAATTAATTGACAATTAATTAAATAAAAGAATTATATTTAAAAGATTTTATTAAGGTTTTATTTTGGACATATTTATATTTATTTAATTTAATGATAATTATTTAGTAGTTTTATTTTAATAATAAACTCTAAATAATGTTTTTGATTAAGAAAAATAGGTTTTACAGGGATCTTGAAACCCAAAAGTTCTTACATAACAAAGGATTGCAAATTAACAAAATAAGGTCAGCAATAGAACAACAACCAACAGAAAGGCCAGAACAAAAAGCAGGTGAAAAGCCAAAATGAAAAAGACCTACAAAAACTATAGAAACCAAAGACAGAACTTGAAAATTCTTCACTCACTCCCTCGCCTTCCTTTAGAGGTCCTTGATAGTCTCTACTGCTTCATAGGCTCTCTGGTTCTCTACCATGAGCTCCTGGCTTTTTTTACAAGTCCAATCCAAGTGGCTTTGGGTTATGTCTATTATGGTGTCCTCTTCCATCATGTCTTCAATGTTGTCCTTCTCATCCTTCTCCACAACGAAACCCCTGGCTTTCAACTTACCACCAAGACTAAGAATATTTTTATTGAGAGAATTTAGAATAGTAAGCATCTAATTAGTCATGTTATGGTTGTATTTCTCTAGATTTTGCATCCTTTTTTCAACCAACCTTATTCAGTCCCCCTAGTCTATCAGGATCCCTTGCTGATTCCTTTTCCCCTAGCTTTCCATTTGTCCCATTCTTTCTTTTACCTCCTCCAACTCATGAAAAAGCCATTTAATAGATCGAAAGTTATCGATCATGTTATTTTTTGCATTATTAAGCAAATCCATGCCCACTTCCCTCACATTGTCTATGATGGCCACTAGTGCCAGTTCTATTAGTTCCTCAAATTGGATCTTTCCCTCTTTTTCTTCAAGGATTTGAGGATTCATAATTTCTCTCACAATCCCAATTTTTGAGGTTCTGCTATTGAAATTTCTCCAAGCCATATGCCTATATTATATCACAACCTCACCACTTTCCTCCTCCATATTCTCCTTTTCCTATTCCTATGGAGGAGTGGGAAGGGGAGGGGGTACAGAGATCTCTGGAGCCATATCATTTTTCCCCACCAGAGGCATGTCCTCCTCTCTATTTCTCTTTTTCTTCTTTGGGGTTAGCAACTAGCTCCTCTGTAATCTCTACATCCTCCCTCTATTTCTCATCCTATGTGTCCATATCTTCTCCTTCCTCATTGTACTCTTCTTCCCCTTGACCAACTATTTTGGACAGATGACCCCTAGGGCTTTTCACGTAGGTAACTTTACTTATAGTAGAAGTATCCTTATCTCTTCCCCTAGTTTTCTTCCCTAAAAAATGATATTCTTCCTCCTCCTCTAAGCTTAAGCTCTAGATTTCCTCTATATTTGAGGAGAAATTGGAGCTTCCTGTCTCCTCCAAAGCAACCACAGCTTGAACCAAAGATTTGCTACTAGTTTGAGCTTTGAAATATTCATAGAGCAAAAGAAGTAAACCCTCATGTAAGGCAGGGTTAGCACTAGGTTTTTTCTTATACCACAAAATATTCTTGTTCATGGAAGAATATAGGTAAAAAGGAAAAGAAATATTTGCCCCATAATGGAAATGATTGAGCAAAACAAAATTATGGGTTCTAACCCTATCAAACCTCGTGTCCAAAGAAATAAACTCGATAATAGCCCTTAGCACGTACCTCCAGAGCTTCTTGATTGAGTCCATCTCATACTAAGTCTCACTATTCACCAGCTCCTTCTTCTCATCCATGTTCTTGGCAAAATCCTTCACCACATTCGCAGAATTTTTTTTGTCTTTGTAAAACTTTAAACCCTCATCAGGTATTTCTATGACATGGGCAATGACCTCCACATTTACATGATGCAACACCCCATCAATCTTAACCCTACCATCCTTCCAAGATTCTACCATTGGATTGGTAATTGCTAACTCAATGAAGCTTGGCAATGTAGTTTGCAATGCCACCCTTTCTAAGTTTCTCCTAGAACTTGTTTCTTTGTTTCCATTTGTCCACCTCTCCCATTGGTTCTCTTCTACTCTATTCTCCCACCCTCTCGATAAACTAATTGATACCCTTTTTCAAAAACATAGTCCTCTCCTCTCCTTCCTCTATCCTTTGTTTATTCAATCAAAACCCACTTTTTCTTTCAATTCCAGTGAAATGGTAAAGAAAATAAGAAACCCATAAAGTGTGGTGATTTGACATGAAATGTGACATCCACCAACTCCTCCAGTATTTTCCATAAATGCTTTGGCTTTTGCACATATTTACATTAGTTCCCATAATTAACTAGGGATTTCACCCATACCTCCCTAGATCCTCTCTTGATCAATTAGGCCTTTTGCAACTGATAGAATATTCCTTCGAGTGTTCGATATCATCACCATTTCTTTCTTGACTGCCTCATTGGCAAACCAATTAGCCAACAAGTTAGACTCCCTATACTTGTGGCTGACATGGACACTGTCAAATTTTCCAAGTGTTATACAGATTTCTTCCACTATGCTTACAATGGTCCAGGTAGGTTGGAGAACTCCTTTAATGCATTTGATGATATTGTATGAGCCCCCCTCCAGCCATAGTTTTTTGACTCCCACCTCTAGAGCTAGTTTAACAGTGTGGAAAGTAGCACTAGCTTCCACATAGTGGTTTTTCTGAATTCCCAAGGGATAGGATAGAGTAGCAACACCCACACCATGGCTATTTCTAATGATGCCCCCACATCTTACCTTTAGCCACTCCATCAAAAGTGGCTTTATGCCATCCTTCAAGGGGGATTTTCCACTTCACCTCTTGTCTTTTCAATCTCCTATCCTTTTCCATTTTCTTACTCTTACCTCCTTCATCAATATCTCCACCCTTCCTTAAAACAAAATTTTCTCTCATAATGTTGTTGATTTAATCCACAAGCACATAAGCAGGAGCCTCCCTATCTTTAAAATTTTGATTATTTCTCTCCTTCCAAACTCCCTAGTAGAAGTGAGGCAAAGTCCATAAGCTAATACTGTGTGATTTTGTGCCTTTGTACATGCTATCCTACTGACAAAAGAAGTCCAAAACATTATTTGGCTTGCACCAGCTTACCCCATAGTTCTTGGTGAGATATTCCTAGACCTTCATTGAATAAGGGCAATGGATGAAAATGTGATTAACCATCTCCAAGTGGTGCTTGCAAAGAATACATCTATTAGGGATATTCTAGTCTCTTTTTTCCAAATTATCTAGAGTGAGAATTTTATCTTGAAGCTTCAGCTAGAAGAAAATGTTAATTTTAGGGGTAAGGCTAGGCAACCAGGCCTTAGACCAAAGAGGTTTAGCCTTCAAGCTCCAAAGGGAGTTGTACCTCAAGGCCACCAAGTATGATCCACTAGGATTACCCTCCCATATCAATTCATCCTTATTATTATTCAAAAATAAAGAATTCAGCATCACCATTATCAGCTTAAGATCATTCAAAATCAAAGACAAGTCTCTCCATCCTTGGTCCATTCTATAGTCTCTTACTTTCATTCTGAACAACCTTATACAAGTATTGGCCCAATTATCATATGTAGGGTTATTAATGAGAGGACCCTAAATTAGCCAATTATCATGCCAGAAGAGCATGTTTTCTCCATTTCCCACTTTCCATTTGGCCTTAAAGTTAGTTAAAGATCTTGCCTTTAAGATCCCATTCCAAATAACCAAACCATTTGGGATGTCAAGGTTATTAAGCAAAAACCTTAGAGATGGCCTCCTAATATTACTTCTCCACCAAAAAGTCCCTCCATTCTCTAGTACTGTTAAATATTCACCATTCTTGCTTAGCTAGAAGTGCATTATTGAGATGCCTAAGTTTTCTAATTCCCAGCCCTCCATAGCACCTGGGGAGACATACATTGTCCTAGGCCACTAGATGGTATCTTTTATGTTCCTCCAGGCTAGACCACAGAAAATCTCCTTAGATGTTTTCCATTTTGTCAGCATGTTTTATCAGAATCACAAAGAGACTCAAGGCATACATTGGAAGATTCTGAAGAGTAGACTTCACCAGAAGACATTTTCCAACTTGGTTGGAAGTGGTACCCTTCCAAACTGCCAACTTCTTACTAAACCTATCAATAATCTCATTCCAAAAAGAGCTTGGTGGCTTTGTCCCCAATGGAAGTCCAAGATAGCTCGAAGGCAAGTTTCCCACCCCACACCCAAGAATACCAGTAATCTTCCTTTATCTATCAACAGGGGTGTTGATAAAGAAAACCAAGATTTTTGCCTAATTAATTAGCTAGCTAGATCCCCTGGTATACAAATCCAGTAATCTCTTCATTGATTTGGCCTCCTAAATCGAAGCTTCTCCTCCCATAATAATATCATCCACAAACTATTGGTGAGTGAAAGAAACTTGCCTTGAAGAGGGCTTTATTCCTTTCAAGATCCCTTCCTATCTTTTTCTCTAAATCAATCTCCCTATACACTCAACCATGATAATGAAAAGGATGGGAGACAGGGGATCTACCTGCCTTAAGCCTCTTAATGGTTTGAAGAAATCTGATGGAGACCCATTAATCATGATAGCAAGTAAGGAGGTAGAAACAAGTTGGGAGATGAGTTTACATACCTGATGATCAAAGCCAAAAGCTTAGAGAACTGAACCAAGGAATATCCAATCTACCCAGTCATAAGCTTTGGAGAGATCTAGTTTGAGAAGAAGGCCCTCCCTCTTCCTAGCCTCCAACAAATGAATGACTTCATGAACAATCCTAATAGAATCTAGGATCAGTCTACTAGGGACAAAGCTAGTTTTCTGCGGGGAAATGACCAAAGGAAGAACTTTAAGGATTTTGGTTGTCAGAACTTTTGAAATGATCTTGTAAAAAGAATTGCAGAGACTAATGGGCCTAAATTGGTCCATAGTATCCACCCCAGGGATTTTAGGAATAAAGACTAGAAGGGTAGAGTTGAGCTCTTTCAGAAGATTCCTGGCTCCAAAAAATTCCTACACTACCTTGACAACATCCACCTTAACCACCTCCCAATAAACCTGGAATAAGAAAGTAGGAAAACCATCTGACCCTGGGGCTTTATCAACTAGGAAAGAAAACAGAGTTTTTTTTACTTCCTAATAATTTGGTATCACCCTCAACATAGAATTATGGTGAGGTTGAATCAATAAGGGAAGAGATGAAACAATTTCCTTATGGTCCTCCATAGATAACATAGGATCCCAGGAAAGAAGCGAAGATAAAAAATTAACAGCCTTAGCAAAAATATCACTATTATTAGACAAAAGAGACTAGCCCTTCTTGACACCTGTAATCCTATTGTTTTCTCTATGCTTAAGAGTGGAAAGGTGGAAAAACCTAGTATGCTGATCCCCCTCTTTAAGCCAGTTAATTTTGGATCTTTGTTTCCAAAAGTTCTCTTCTCTACTAATAATGTTATGGAGATTAGAGACAATAGATATTTCTATGTTCCTATTATGATCATTATATCCTTCCTATTGTATTAAATACTAAATAGTACGAAGCTGATCAGACTTCTCCTCAACTTCGAAAATATGATCAAAGTCTTTCTTGTTCCAAACTTTGATATTACATTTTACATTTCTTAGTTTCTTGGCAACCCTGAACATTATAGTCCCTTCCACCTTAATGTTCCACCAAGAGGAGATCCTAGATAATAAGTCTGGGTGGGATATCCACATCTTTTCAAAATGAAAAGGAAAATTTCGCCTAGTCGCAAGAGGGGCTATCAAAAGGGAAATAGGGGAATGATCAGACCCAACTCTGGGAAGAAGGGAGAGCTTGCAAGAGAAAGAGTTCAACCAATCTAGTGATATGAGAGCTCTATCAAGGTGGACCTAGATGCAATCACTCCCTATTTGCCTGTTGGACCAAGTGAAAACCCCACAAGAAAGATCAACATCTAGGAGAGCCAAATTGTTTATAAAATTTGAGAGATCCAACTTGCTATCCAAGTCCAAGGCCAAACCCCCAGATTTTTCCTCATCAAAAAGGGGAGTATTAAAATCTCCCATTATTATTCCTTTGTTAAGGTTGCAATTCTGAATTATAGTACAAAGCTTGGTCCAATAATCCTTCCTCTCTTGCTTTGAATTAGGAGCATACACATTTAAAAGAAACCAAGAGTCTTTGCTATTAATATGAAGAACTTTACATAACAAAGAATTACCTTCATTATAAATGGTAGTTACTAGGAAATGCTTATCATTGCAGAGTGTGAGCAATCCTCCAGATGCTCCCTCATAATTTATGGCCTCTCCATCCATGCTATTACTAAAGGAAATCTTATCCACCAGATCCTTCTTCATTTTAGTTCCTGGATCAACATAAAATTAGGTCTATGATCCCTATTCATGTTACTTACTACCTCTTGTTTATGGGCTCCATTTAGCCCCCTTATATTCCAAGATATTATGTTCGTTTCTTTTTAACAGAGCACTTCTTGATGGTTCTTTGGCTCCCATTAGCCAAATTCCTTCTAGCCTCCTCTTGAATAGTTTGGCTTAAACTCTTTCTACCTGGTGTCTTTGGTTTGACCCCCACATCAGCTTTACCTTGACTCTTGGTCACTACTAGTGACACCAACGAAGGATCTCTACTTTTCTTCTTAACCTTGATCCAAATCCCCTTTTTTTTATATGAGCAAATCTCAAGCCATTCCTCTATTCTTGAAATCTATCCATGGGGAAAAAATTTGATCAAATCCAGAATCCTAGTTCCCAAATTAATGGATGTTGAATGATCCCCTAGAGGTGATGAGAGAAACTCCTTGGTACCCTGAGGCACTTGAGTTTTTGGCACCGTCTCCTCTTTATCTCTTGATAATTGCTCCTCCCCTATCCCTCCTAGGGAAGAAGTTAGGAAAATTACTTGGAGGGAAGATTCATAATGACCCCTCTCCCCTTCAGAGGTTGGTTTGATTTTCTCCTTATTAAGCCCTTTATTTCCACTAGTCGGTCCTCCCTCCTTTACTTTGATTCAGGTATATCTGGATTAGAGACCTTCACATCTTTTACAGGGGCCTCCACTACTTTGGTCTAAGAATCAACTAGATCTAAAGCCTTCACATCTTTTTCCACCTCTTTGATCTAGGAACTATCCTGATCAACGACCTTCACTTCTTTTATAGAGATTTCCACAATCACCTTCTAATTCTCAAGGCAACTGGTCTCATGACCCTTGATGATCTTCTGCTTCCAAACCTTTTTCCTTTCTTTTCTAGATTTGGAAGAAGATTTTTTCCTATTATTTTCCTCTTTAGCCTTAGGGCATTGATTGGCCTTATGGCCTATTTTCAAACAATAAAAGTAGGAAAAAGGTACACTCTCATAGTGCAGCTTCTGAACATGTATTCCTAGTTTAGAATGGAAGCTCACTACTTCTGACATATTTACCCCCTCCCCAACTTCAATATAGATACAGGCATAGGTTAGCCTTTTTCTAGATGTTGTTATTAGGTCTATAAAGAGAAGCTCACCAAAAGAACTAGCCACTCCCATGAACACATCCTCATTCTAGAACTCCAACGGAAGCTCTGGAAGTCTAACCCAAACTAGGGCTTGCACAAAAAAAGAATCATTCAAGTCCAGCTTCGATGTCCACTTCTGGAAGATGAAAGTTGAGCATCCTATTACCCAAAGACCTTCACACAAAATGTTTGAAAGGTCCTCATTGTAAGAAAATTTGAAAGATAGAAAACCTTTGGTCATTGCAGTGATTGTGACTTGACCTTAAAGGTTCCATTTCTTCTGCATGAAAGATCTAACAATGTCTATATTTGGCCTTTGCCCAATGAACTTACCCACTAGGGTAGAAGCCATAGAAGCAGTGTTGTGGTCAACAAGCTTATCCATAATGGCAATTGGACAAGTGTCTTTTTTCGCTCCAAGGAGCACTTTAACAGCTGGAAAACAAGACTTACCAGTTGGTTTAACTCCAAATAGTGAAGACCATTTTGTGGTATGTGCCCCAGGAAAGCCTAACTTGGGTCGTTCGGAGCCTTTCTAGGGGCACGTGGGTCCCCATCTCTATTCTCTATTGATTCTCTGACCTCTAAATTTCCCTGACAATCTCCATCCCCTCCCTACGATCTATGACCTGGACCATGATTTCGATCTCGGCCAACCAAAGGAATCTCGCTCAAAACATGTTTCAAATTTTGAAAATCTGCACTTCCCCCTCTACTTCCACTCAGCATCTCAAAATACATAAACTCTAAATAATGTTATTAATTAAGTTAATTAATATATTATTTAAAACATCCTATGAATTAATTAAATAAAAAAATCAATTTTAAAGATTTTATTAAAGTTCTAATTTTGGCATAGTTATATTTATTTTATTTAATAATAATTTATTTAGGAGTTTTATTTTAAATAATAAACTCTAAATAATATTATTAGTTGAATTAATAAATATATTATAAAAACGTCTCACAAATTAATAAGAGAGAGTAAGCAATTATTTAATAAGGTTTATTTTAATTAAATTGCATAAAGCATATGCATGAAATTAAAATATAGTAAATTAATTGAAGAGAGAAAGCTAATTACTTAAATAAAGATATTTTGTAATTAAATATCTAAAAGAGTTGTGCATGAAAAGGTAAAAGGTAATAAAGTAATAAACAGTAATTGATCAGCGAGTTCCCTCTCATGATTGCACAATGAAAGTCCCAAATTAGGGGAGAACTCTTTATCAGAGATCTAGAGCTCATTTTGTAATTACACAAGTTTTGGATGAGTAATTTCAGAGAGAACGATTCTCAGAAATAGGGAATTGTTGTGTGTTTTGTGTGTCCGTCGTTTTAGCATCAGATCTAAGTAGGATCTCGTGGTTTAATTGTACAATGGATTTCGTTCTTCGAATTTCTATCTTCTTCGTGTCTGGATAAATCTATTTTAAAATTTTTTAATGTGGTTGAAAATCTTCTCTACCTTGTTCTTAATACGTCTTTGAGCGAAGTAATTTGATTGAAACCCTTGTTTGAGAAAATTGAATTTTCGTTATAGAATTGGTTGTGATTTAATCTAAAACCTTGTAATGGATTTATTGATCTTTGTTTCGAAAACATTTGTGAATGATTATAGCTATGAAATCTTTGTCTGGCTGATTAGAAAATGGGATGAGGGTTTGGAAAGTTTTCAATTTTAGTAAGTTCCATTTTTGAAAAGTTTCTATTTTGAGTAAGTTTTTGTTTTTGGAAAGTTTACATTTTTATTAAGTTTCCATTTTTGAAAAGTTTCTATTTTTGCAGGTTTCTATTTTTGAAAGTTTTGACTTTTAGTAAGTTTCCATTTTTGGAAAGTTTCTATTTTTAATAGGTTTCTATTTTTGGAAAGTTTGTATTTTTAATAGGTTTCCATTTTTGGAAAGTTTCTATTTTAGCAAGTTTCTTTTTTTGGAAGTTTCTATTTTTAGTAAGTTTTCATTTTTGAAAGATTCTATTTTTGGAAAGTTTCTATTTTTAGTAAGTTTTCATTTTTAGAAAGTTTATATTTTTGGAAAGTTTATATTTTTAGTAAGTTTCCATTTTTGAAAAGTTTTTATTTTTAACAGGTTTCTATTTTTGGAAAGTTTATGTTTTTAGTATGTTTCCATTTTTGAAAGTTTCTATTTTTAGTAGGTTTCTATTTTTGGAAAGTTTATGTTTTATGTAGGATTCCATTTTTGGAAAGTTTCTATTTTTAGCAAGTTTCTATTTTTGGAAATTTTCTATTTTTAGCAAGTTTCTATTTTTGAAAAATTTCCATTTTTAGTAGGTTTTCTTTTCAAGAAAGTTTTTCCAATGTTTAATAAATTTAAAATTATTATGGTAATAATTGATAATTATTATTATTAATAATTTGAATAAATATTGTTAAAATTTGAAATTTAATTATTTCAAAATTTGATTTAGTACTTTATTATTTAAATATAATTCTAAAGTAAATTAAAAATCAAAGAAATTAATGTTTTCTTTTATAAACTTGGATGTGTTTATATGGTTCAGATATATGAAAATGATTTGTAATACTAGGGAAATTTTATTATTCGAAAATCTTAGTAATTATAATACTTTGAGAAAATGAAAACTAAAACCCTGATTGAGATCGAAAACATTATCAAATTTAATATCTGGAAATAAAAAATTGGAAACATATAAGTGAGAATTAAATATGCTTGTTTTCCAAAACCTAATGTATTATGATAAGTTACTATTATATGTTTTGTATGAGACATGTAATTTTATTGATGTTGGGTTTTAGGTTTGACTTAGCTTTGACCAGTCATAATATTTACCAAAGGCTTGGGGGTTTTGTTCTATGATGTCATGATGATGTTTTGATTATGATCTTTTATACCTCACCATGGTGATGTGTCATGTGTACTCTATGCTGAGTTGATCAAATGGTTGTTATTGCTTTCCAATTTCTCTTGTGTAGAACAGAAGTGAATGGTGTGCCTTTTTTGGTATAACTTTTGAGTCTTTGATCAGTTGTCTTTGGATTGCTTTCCAATCGCTTGTACAGGACTAAGATGATTGTATGAATTTATTCTTGGTGATGTCATGTTATGACGTGGATTGGTTTATGTGTACTTATTTTTTGATCAGTCCTATTAGGATGATTATATTGGTGAAAACTATGATTTTGATCAATGATATTTCAATGCTTTCCAATTGCTTGTTTAAGAACTAATGTGTCGTTTATGGTCATTTGAGATCTTTTGATTTTACTAAGTTTAGGGTAGGTTATATGTATGTCGTGTTGGGAAGTGGCTTGCAATGGAGGTCGAGGCCCTAAAGAGGCTAACGGGTAACGCATTGTAGGTTATTTAATAAGTGATAGCATTTTATTAAATAGGTTTAAAATGAATTAACAAGATAGTGGTACCATAGAAAGTCACTAGGGGGTCAGAGGATTAAAAGACTTGTCGGGTAAGCTTAGAGCTGACTTGTTAGTATGTCTTGTTAGTACAAAAGGATACTAGTACCGTATAGAGTCACTAGGGGGCTGGAGAATTAAAAGACTAGTTGGGCAACCTTAGAGTTGGCTCATGTAATGACACTTGCCCACATGCATAGTAGATTCCCTACGTGTTTGTGTTGCCGTTGGGATTAGTTGATACTTGTGTCTTGGTACCCTTGAGATAGTTTGCTTTCTAGTGATTCCTTGAACCTAGATGTTGGTTTTGACTTTTGAGTTTGTTATCCTATTTTGGACTTGATTTTAACTCCTTAGGGTGATGGGAATGGACCTTTTTGGGTTCCATAGGGTTGAGTGGTAGTGTTCTTTCTTATACCATTGAGATTCGACCATCGAATGCCACTATTATATGTGATTATGTAGATGTTCATTTCTATCTATTCATGTATTTCTATGATGGATGGTTATACCTATTATATTGTATTTGATTTCATAAATCTTACGAGATGATGTAATCTATTTCATGATGTATATTATTTCAGCCTTTCATACCCTATGTCTTGTACAATGGATGATTGTGCATTTTGTTTATTGCCAAGTGGCATTATATATAATTGTATATTGTTTAAATGGAATTTGTACTTGTAGTTATTCTTTAATATGGATGTTTTATATATTGGAGTTAGCATTAATTAAATTAAATGTGATTCATCATCATGGGACCCTTAAGAGTTGTAACCTATTTTTTGTGATTGTTGATGTATGAGTGTATGTTAATTGCTTCTATTACTGTATCTGATGTTGTTAAGTTATTAACTCTAACTTTAAAAAAAATGTTTGTCAAACTTAGTAAAACTTTAGGTTAACTTCTTTTGGGTCACATGACGGGGTGTTACATTGGACATAGGGCATATGAATGCAAACCACATGCTAAATATGACTGTTGGAATTCTTTAGAATAACTAAGGGGGGGTAAATTAGTTATCCAAGGTCCAAATGTACAAATAAAACTTTTCACAACTTAGTGAACCCATATCCATAAAACATTTTCATCATGCATGCATCCATTAGATTATGCAATCACTTAAACTTGTAGGTTACTATCAAACAAATTTGCATAAATGTAAACATGAAACATAACAGTAACTCATTTGACACAATGATTTAACATGGAAATCCAATTTGGGAAAACCCACCAGTAACATGCTACTCATTATCACTCTTCTGAAGTGATGCCCTGTGAAAGGCCAACCTCGTTAAAGGTTACAATGCACACTGTTAAATATTGCCTAGTTAAAAGGTTTTAATCACCCTATTAGGAGTGAGCCTTGTTAGAGGACTTTAGATTATTCACTTGGAATGTCACTTGGTTAAAGGATTTACAAATAATTGTTAGGTTGACCTTAATCCAAAGGATTTACCCTAGACTGATACAATGATTAAAGAGTAATAGTAAGGCTTGATCTGATAACTACTTACAACTCCATTTGCAGATTACAGATCTCCATTTTAGTCCTCCATTATTCTTTGCTTTCACACTCTTCAGCTCTAATAGCTGGTTCACCCTTCAAGCATTCATACCCTTAAGCCATCTTGCTTTGTTTGTCAATGTAGTCTCTTCTCTTAGGTCACTGAATGAAGAAAATACCCTAGAATCCTTGTCTTCCTTAGGTTCTCACAGATGACAACCCTTGCTTATGACCAGTCATCTCTATAAATAGAGAATTAGGATATTTTTCCATTCAACTTCTATCATCCATTTTAGGGTTAGGTCAAATTAGGTAGCATTCAATGAATCTACCCCTCATTCCATTTTATTCCCTTCTAGAAACTTCTCATTTAATCCTTTTTGAATTTGCCTCAAAATGGTTTACCATGAATTGTGTGCCACCAACTCATCAACCTTATCTTCCACACAGTTCACACAATCCAAGAAATCAAACTTGTCAACTCAGATTCATTGAATTCGTGAACTTTCTCATAATGCTGACACTCAACATTAACTGGCTTCTGATGTTTGGCACATACTACATTGCTCGACATCCTCTATCAAAACACTTGGCATGAATTAAATTTTGTCGGTGCTTGACATCAACTAAACTTTACTCAGCTTATACTGAAATCAACTTTGCTCAGCTCCAACTGATTTTTTGCTCAGCTTATACTGACTTTGCTCAACACCTATTGTGCAGAATATTAAGCTTGGCAGAAAAACTTCATTTAACTTATTCTTCTAAACGTAATCAGTGTAACCAACCTTTGCAACCTTAAGTAGATTATCAATACATTATAATATCATTGTCTTAACTGATCCTTGTACTCCTTTTCATATCATAACTCAATCTTTCCTCTAGGTGTTATTGTTACCACATTTGATCAAATCCTCTTCATTAATCAAATAAATGATAGTACTTAAATCATATAAGAAATTGTCTTGCTAGAAAGTAGCAGGTTTGACATCAGTGACAAAATAATGATTGAAACACATTTATCATACTTGTATCAATCTATTTTCAACACTAACTGGACAAACAGAAGGAAGAACAATGCACCTAAGAAAGTCTATTATAATTGTCACAAGACTAGACATGTGGGCAAGAATTGCAGGATTTGAGCACCAACACCTAATAATGAACACATAAAGGGTAACGGCAAAATAGATGTTAAACAAACAAAGGAAGAGATGAATCAAACTTGTAAGAAAAAGGTGGAAACTGGAGGTTGTGAAACAAATAAAGTCAAGGTCACCCAATCCAATGGAGAAGGTAATAACACCACCTCAAACTGATCAAGAAAGCTATGTAAGGAACTGCATACTCAATGATTTATCTTGCATTAGTTCTTAACATAAAATGTGCAAAAATTTATTTCTGCATGAGAAAAGATGCATTAGAATATATCCTTGGAAAAAATAGTGTAAAAGAATCATTTATATGATGGGTGTTGAACATCAATAAAATTATCTATATTGACCAAGCATTGTAATATGGATCGAGTTCCCCAAATGTTAGATTGATGTATAGGTCAAGTTAGATGGAATTAATCGAGCTATATAATGAAGACCGAGTTGAAAAATGTCTATATCGATCAAGGTAGTTGGATTCCACCTAACAAAAGATTACAACATCAATGGAGATCCCAACTTGAATGAATGGAGGTATGTATCAAGAATTTAAAGGTATTTTACATACCTTGCATTCAGATTTCAAGAGCATAAAGTGATTTGAGCAATTAGTGAAGCAATTTCAAAGACGATTGGAAATGAACTAGTAGTGAAAGAGTAATCAAGTATTGATTTTTAGTTGTGTCGAACAATTCAAAAAGAAAAGAGTTTCAAAACTCGAACATGATAAAATGACATCTTCATCATCTACAACAAAGAATCAAGGAGAAGAGGTATGAAATGTTCAATTGGTGAAGAGTGAAAATTGTCCTCCACCTAAGTTTCATGCTATACTTGAGATTGCTATGAAAGGAGATTCAATGGGTGTGTTATCATCGATACCACCTAAAGTCATTATGATTTATGATGTAAGAATTTGTTACATGTGCAAAATTGGTGAAGTTGGTGATTATGAGATTCGTGAGGCATATGAGAAATTGTGTGATAAAGGAATACTAAAGGATGAGTTTAAAATTGTTGAGAGGAAAAGGTTAACTTGTGCCCTAGATTTTTAGAGGAATTTCAAAATTGAATGGATTAAGGTGTTTCTAGGCAGAATTCATGACATGGAATTGTGGTTAGAGATTGGACTAGTTAAGATTACAAAGAAGGTAATTCATGCTGTTACTGGTTACCCTACATTTGACAAAAAGAAGACAATGCAGTGCCAAACCAAGGAAGTGATCGAGGCAAATACAAAAGCTAAGTGGAATGGATAGGAATTGTCAATTTCAATCACCACTAATTCATTAATTGAATTTGTTGTGAGAGTAATCTCTCGTAATTTTTTATCAATTTAAGCGACTGAATAGTGTGTCGGGTATGGAAATTGATCAAGCATGGAAGATCGTGATGAAGGATCATGAATATGATCTTGCCAAGTTTCAATAGTTACAATTAGCAGAGAACTTAAAATCAATTAGGAAAGAAAATAATTCAATGTGTAAGTTTAGATCATTGATTATGTGTATTTTCTTTTACACTTAGAATTATTTTTCTATTATTGGAAATATCATATAGGAACAAGACAAACCTGTTATAAGGTAGATTAGTAAGTATATAACACAGCTGGGAGAAAATGTTGAAGATATTCTAGATGGATATTTTTAAGAGTTCAAACTGAAGATGAGAAAGAGAATGAGGATCCCGACATCATTAGTGATGAAGCATTATATTGATATATATTTTCTAGTCGATACAAATAACACATTTGTATAGGCAATTAAGCCAAGGAAAACATGGCTTAAGTCCTTTGGTTATGAAATTGGAGTTAATGATGTGAGTGCAAGCATTGTTGCACTACAAAAGGAATAAATTGAGGCAGAGATTGAGCCCTTTGGAAAGTATGAAGAAGCAAAGGATAGAATCATAGTTAATGTCAAGATTGTTTTTACAGATAAGAAGAGAAAGAAGATGATTAGAGACCTAGAAGGAAACCTAGACAAACTAACAAAAGGCAAAGAACCTTTGATGCTCACTCAAGGTCTTAGAGAAGATGAAGAAATTGACAGTGGTAATGAGGAAGAGGAAGAAAGAGCAGAGAAATAGGGTAAAGCCCTAGCACTGGTCACCCCACTAGCAAAGAAGCCTAAAACTGTGGATATTAAAAAGCCTAAGAAGAGAAAGGTTACAAAGAATACAACATCTAAGCCCCTCTCTCCTTCTACACTACAAAGACTGAGGATCGAGATAGTAGCAACAATAAGTGTCGAGCCACCAGTCAAGAAATGAGTGGTTAATGATGTAGGAGCATCTAGTGGTATAAGGGCAATCTTGTATCACCCAAAAATATTCTTAGTGTTAGTTTTTTTTTTTTTTTAAGTGTTTTCATTTTTGGATACCCATTTGGGTCAAATAAATATTCCAACTCTCATAGCTCCACTATTGGTTTTTTGGGTTAGAGTTTTTGAGCACCTTGGGATATGTGCTAATGTAAAAAAAGGTTATTTTATAATTAAGCCATAATTATAATGAGTTAGAGCATGTAAGTTGGATGGATGCTTATACTTGTAATTTAAAGCACTCCGAAAAAAGAATCAGGTCAAAAGGCTTTACGGTTTGAAAGTTATTGTAGTTTTTTAAGTTGCCTAGAGACCTCCTAAGAGCACTTCAAAGGCAAATTTGAGGCACTAAACAGCCTCATATGGGCCCAAAAAATGGGGGATAAGAAAATCCAATCCATAGGGTTATAGAGCACTTGGAGAGCTTTCTAGAAATATAAGCGGTTTGTCAATAAGTGTCTCAGAGCAAAAGTTATGCCTCCTGAAAGTTGGACTACCATTTCTGGATTCTTCTAATTTTACATTGACTTCTTATGTGTTTTCTAGAACCTTTTTTTTTGGCGATGGATGCCAAATGGCATATTCTAAAATTTATTCCTAACCCTAAACCTAATTTGGTTTACTTAAGGATACTTTTGGCATTGTAAAGGCAGTTTTTGGTGGAGTTTGGAAGAAGGTACTGTGAGAAGGGTTTTTTCTAGAATTTGATAGCATTGTAAGCCCTTAGGGCATGTCATGGAGTCTATTTTCATTATACTAAATTTAGTAGTAGATCACTTATAATAATAATATTTCCCTTTTTCTATTGCATTCATTTTTGTCTTGGGTTGTGTCCCCATCAAGTGGTATCAAAGAAGATTTTCCTTAGTGTGTAGATAGAGCACCAATTGTGAGGGAGTTTGCACCAGGACCTTGTGGTCATGGGTTTTGATACAAGAATGTGCCTCCATGAAGGGAGTGTGTTGGAAGGGCTAGAGTTATTACCTCTGAGGTTAGAGCCCTCCAGAGACAACTCCAGGCATTACAGGAGGAGATCGGTAGAAAGGATGAATGTTGTTGTAGGTGACGAAAGTGAGGAAGAAAATGAAGAAGGAAATATTGGGTAGGAAGGGGAAGGAGACAGAGAAATCCTAAACTAGGTAGGGAGGGGGGCTTTTTAGGGCCATTTCCAAGCTTGAAAAAAGACCTAAAATTGACGTTGACATGTTTTCAGGAAATCTAAACTTGGATGAGTTGATCGACTAGATCAATGAGCTGGAGGAATATTTTGAGTATGATAATATTGGGGACCTTGATAGGGTTAAGTTTGAAAAGTCCATGCCAAAATTTGGTGGCAAGAGATTTAGTTGGAAATAAATAGAAGAGGAAAGGAGAAAATCACAAGATGGGATCGCATGGTGAACAAACTAAAGAAGCAGTTCATTCCTGTTGATTATGAGCTTGATTTGTTCAAAAAGATGCAAGGGTTCAAACAAGCGGGAAAATTTGTCCAAGAATACACAGATGAATTTTACCAAAGTCCTTATTAGGGTAGGACATGTAAAAGTAAACAAGGACAAGGTTTCCCATTACCTTAGTGGGTTAAGACCTAGCATTCAGGAGGAGTTAAGTCTGGTTAGAATGAATACCATGGAAAAGGTATACCAATTTGCCTTGTGAGTTGAGGGGCACAATCAAGGAGGAAGGGATGGTGTCAAGTCATTTGGAGGCTAAAATGAGAACTAGAAGAAAAAATGAAGATGTGGGTACTAGTTGAAATCATAGGAATGAGGGTTTTAACTGCTCCCGTGATCAAAACTTTGGAGATCAGAGAGGAAGAGGTAGAGGATGTGGACAAGGTTTAGGAAGATGAGGCTTTCATAATACCTATTTTCATTGTAATGAAGAAGGTCATGAAGCCTTTGAATGCCCTCAACACCAAGGAAGGAGAGATAGGAGAATTGATGGTCAAGCAAGGGTTGCTCATGTGAATGATGATGCATAGTCATCACATTCAAAGGATGTAGAAAGTGTAGAGGTTACAATTAATGAAAGGGTCTTACTGAGCGGTGAGACTAAACTTGGACAAAGGAGGAATTTGTTTTGTATCAGGTGCAAGTGCAAGGGTAAATGTTGTGATGTGATTGTTGATGGTGGAAGCATTAACAACTTGGTATCAAAGGAGATGGTCTCAAAGCTAAAGCTCAAGAGGGAGAAACACCCCAACCTTATTGAATTTCTTGGGTGTAGGATGATCATAAGGTCTTGGTTAGTGAGAAATGTTTGGTAAAGTTCAAGATTGGCAGTTACCATGACAAGGCTCTTTGTGACATCATTCCAATGGATGTCTGTCATTTAGTGTTGGGAAGGTTGTAGTAGTTTGATAGGCATGCTATACATGATGGTCATGCAAATACATACTCTTTGAAAAAGGATGGAGTTCGCCACAAATTGAAGCCCTTGATACAGGAGGGTGAAAAGGCATGCAGTAGTGTTAGGGTATGTCTTGTTGATGGAAGAAAATTTCTAGATGGCATGAAACATCAGCATATGTGTTATGCTTTAATTCCTATGAAAGATAAGGAAGGTAGTAGTGAAATTCCACTTGAAGTTTTAGGTCTATTAAGTCAATATGGAGATTTCATATCTGATAGTGTTCCAAAAGGGTTACCGCCAATAAGGAAAATTAGTCATCAAATAGATTTAGTCCCTAGAGCTAGTTTGCCTAACAAGGCTGCTCATAGGATGATTCCTACTAAGACTGAGGAGCTAAACAAACAAGTTCAAGAGCTATTGAGGAAAGTTTTGATTTGAGAGAGCCTGAGTCCATGTTCAGTATCTGCAGTGCTGGCACTAAAGAAGGATGAAGAGTGGAGAATTTGTACAGACTCTCGAGCTATAAATAGAATAACCATCAATTATTAGTTTCCTTTGCCAAGAATGGATGATCTCATGGACTATTTGAGTGGAGCTTAGTACTTTACAAAGATAGATCTCAAGAGTGGTTATCACCATATATAGATTCGTGAGGGAGATAAGTGGAAGACTACATTCAAGACCAAGGAGGGTCTATATCAGTGGTTAGTCATGCCCTTTGGACTGACCAAGGTGCCAACACCTTCATGCAGCTTATGAATGAGGTACTAAAGAATTTTTTGGGAAAATTTGTTATTGTCTATCTGGGTGATATTTTGATTTTCAATAAGTCTTTGGATGAACATTTATTGCACATTTGTAGTGTCCTTGAAAGGTTGAGGGAAGAGAAATTGTTGATTAATTTGAAGAAGTGTAGCTTTGTCAAAAGGGAGTTAGTCTATTTGGGGTTTGTGGTATCAACTGAAGGTCTCAAAATGAACCCAGAGAAGGTGAAGGTCATCTTGGAATGGCCCACTCCAAGGTCTGCCACTAAGGTGAGGTCATTCCATGGTTTGGCTAGGAATTTCAGTAGTATATGTGTACCCCTAACTGAAACAATGAGGGGAGATAGAAAAGAGTTCAAGTGGACTACAGGAGCTACCAGGAGTTTTGAATTACTAAAGAAGAAGGTGGTAGAGCAACACTTCCCAATTTCAACAAAGTATTCTAGGTGGATTCCGATGCTAGTGGTAGTGTTATTGGGGTTGTATTGAGCCAAGAAGGTAAACCTATTGCCTATTTTAGTGAAAATTTGTATGATGCAAAGAAGAAGTATTCTATTTATGATTAGGAGTTCTATGCAATAGTTTAGACCTTAAAGAAATGGAGGCATTAGTTATTGCAAAAATATTGATCACTAGGAATTGCAGTATCTAAATAGCCAAGGTAAATTGAATCAGAGACATTTGAAATGGTTAGAGTTCATGCAAAGCTCTACATTTTTATTGGAACATAGAAAAAAAAGGTCTAATAGGGTTGCTGATGCATTAAGTAGGAGATAGTTGCTATTGACAGTAATGAAGCTTAAAGTGGTTGGGTTTGATGAACTCAAGAATCTATACCCTAAGGATCCTAACTTTGTAGAGGCTTGGAAGGCTTGTAAAGAACCTATTACTCTAGATAGGACTAGGTGGCTAGATTACATGATTTAAGATGGTACGTTGTTCAAGGGAAGTCAATTGTGTATTCCAAGAAGTTCCATGAGGGAAAATTTGATCAAGGAGAAGCACAATGGAGGGATGGAAAGACACTTTGATCGAGATAAGACCACTGCCATTATTAGAGACATTATTTTTGGCCTCAATTATCACAAGATGTGAAGAAGTTTGTGTAGAGTTGTCAAGTATGTCAAACAACCAAAGGATTTGGTCAAAATACTAGACTCTATCAACCATTTCCTATTCCATCAAAGCCTTGGGAGGACATAAGTATGGATTCTATTCTTGGATTTCCAAGGACACAAAGGGATAATGACTCAGTATTTTTGGTGGTTGATAGGTTCTCCAAGATGGCACATTTCATTCCATGCCATAAGACTCATGATGTAGTGCATATTGTAGATTTATTTTTCAAAGAGGTGGTAAGGCTACATGATATCCTAAAAAGTATTGTTTCTGACATAGATACTAAATTTGTTGGGTATTTTTGGAGGACTTTGTAGAAGAAGTTGAAGATAGAATTGAAGTTCAGCTTTGCACATCATCCACAAACCAATGGACAAACAAAAGTAGTGAATAGAAGTATGGGCAAATTTTTGAGGTGTTTAATAGGAGATAGACCCAAGGGATGGGATTTGATTCTACCACAAGTGGAGTTTTCTTACAATAATTCTATAAATAGGAGTACTAGTAGATCACCATTCCAAATTGTGTATGGGAGTTGTCCAAGGACTGCACCAAAACTGAGGAAGATGGAGCAAGGGAGAGGACAAGTGCTGAGGCAGAAGACTTTCTTGAACATGTCAAGAACCTACATGAGGGGGTGTGAGCACATATTAATAAGATGAACCTACATTATAAGGCTAGAGTAGATCAAAAGAGGATACATAAGGAGTTCCAAGTTGGAGATTAGGTTATGGTATATTTGAGAAAGGAACAATTTCCAGTAGGTACCTACAACAAG
Organism: Cupressus sempervirens; assembly: GCA_028749045.1. Taxonomy (NCBI): domain Eukaryota; kingdom Viridiplantae; phylum Streptophyta; class Pinopsida; order Cupressales; family Cupressaceae; genus Cupressus; species Cupressus sempervirens. The sequence continues at coordinate 842,600,833 of CM053787.1, read as the reverse complement.
ATAAAGATGAAGAAATTTGGCCCCTGCAAAATTTTGAAAAAAACAAGATTTAGGGAATGCATATGAGGTGAAGTTGCCATAGGGGATTCACATTTCTCCTATTTTTTATATTTCAGACTTAACAGAATATCATGATGATGGTGCAAATGAGGAGTTGATGCTGGAGCCATGTCCAATTCCTACTTCTGTGAAGGAAGAGATTGAAGAAATTCTAGATAGTCATGTGGGTTAGAGTACCAAAAATAGGTAGTATGAAGAATACTTGGTGAACTGGAAAGGATGACCAATAGAAGACTCAACTTGGATATCCACAATGGAGGTTGCCCATTTTGGTTTTCCTCTATCAGCTATAAAGTGATAGGGTCACTTTTCAATCTACCCTAGGTGTCTAATGCAAGAGCATCTAGTGGTGTAAGGGCAATACTGTATCTCCTAAAAATATGCTTAGTGTTAGTTTCTATTTAAAGTTTTTTCATTTCTATATACCCATTTAGGTCAAATAAAGATTCCAACTCTCATTGCTCACTATTAGTTTTTTGGGTTAGAGATTGTGAACACCTTGGGATACATGCCAATGTAGAAGATAGGTTATTTTGTAATTGAGCCATAATTATAATGAGTTAGAGGGTTTAATTTGGAGGGATGATTATATTTGTAATTTAAAGCACTCCAAAAAAAGAATCAGGTCAAAAGGCTTTACAGTTTGAAAGTTATTGTAGTTTTAAGTTGCTTGGAGACCTCCTAAGAGCACTTCAAATTCAAATTTGAGGCACTAAATGGACGCATACATGATTCAAGAAAATCTAGTCCATAAGGCTATAGATCACTTGGAGAGCTTTTTGGAAATGTAAACGATTCGCTAATCAGAGTCCCAGATCAAAAGCTATGGCTCCCAGAAGTTGGACTACCATTTCTGAATTCTTCTAATTTTACACCGACTTCTGACATATTTTCTAGAACCTTCTATTTTGGTAGTAGATACCAAATGAAATATTCTAAAATGTATTCCTTACCCTGAACCTAATTTGGTTTACTTAAGGATATTTCTAGCATTGTAAAGGCAGTTTTTGGTGGAGTATAGGAGAAGGTACTATGAGAAGGGTTTTCTCCAAAATTTGATAGCATTGTAAGCCCATAGGGAATGTTGTGGAGTCCATTTTTATTTTACTGAATGTAGTAGTAGATCACTTCTAATAATAATATTCCCCTTTTCCTGTTGCGTTCATTTTTGTCTTGGGTTGTGTCCCTGTCAGTTGAGTTCACCAAACCTAGTGGCACTAGTGCAAAAAAGAGGAAAATGCCAACCACTATGAGCCAAACAAAGAGAAGAAGGCTAGTAAAGATGAAAGACATTGAAGAGGATGATGTAGAGATGAGCAATTTTGATGAACATGGACATCACCAAGTCATTATACCTACAAAGCCAAGAACTATAAATGAGGAATGTGCCAACATTAGAAGCTCTGCAGATCTATCAAGTTTTAGATATGTGACATATGATACGTTGAGTAATGATGAAAAATCTAAGGTAGAAGAGGCCATGATAGATATGATGGCTTAAAAAAACCTTTCTCCTACTAAATTAGAATATAATATTCCAATTGATTTGTATAATAGACTAGATAGAAAATGGAAACATGTAATCAAAGTAGAGAAACAAATTATAGAAGGCACATTGGCCAAGATTACGTCTAAATTGTCAAATAAGCAGAAGATGCCATTTTTGGAGAAGCATAGGAACTGATTCATTCCTAAGTTCAACATTTATGATTCTATAGAATAAAATTGAGGTTATTGTGCAATAAAATGAGTTGTTATGGAAGAGTATTTTTGGATTAACCACTAAAAGAGTTGAACATGAGAAAACAATGGCTATAATAACCATTGAAGATGATCAAAGTGATGAAGAAAGTTCAAGTGTGCTAAGCCCACAAGGCAACATATCTCCTATTCATGTCACCACACCTAACACTCTTATTGATTAACAAAAGAATATCTCAGAAGACAAGGAACAAGAAAGGGCTAAAGCAAGAGCAAGAGGAACCAATCAAGGAAACAAATGCAGAAGTTTCTACTGCATGTCAAGAAGGACCACATGTCTCAGGATCTCAGGATGAGGGAGGTAAAGAGACTGGACAAGAAGAAGAGGAAATTTATAATGTAGTGTCGAGTGCTACCATTTTTGTTTCAAGCACTAAAGTTCAAGCAAGACTAAGTGGTGACACCCCATTACCTACTCTTACTCTAGTAGTGTCGAGCAGCAACACTCCCAAGCAAAGTAACAGAAAGAAGATAAAGGAAAATTCTCCAGATAATACTATTAGTCTAGATGAAGTAATTGATATGCCAAAATTGGATCTAGCCAATCTCACTTTTGAGAAAATTTTCATCTTACAGGACACATTAGCAAGGAAGAAAAAACAAGTGGAAATGAGACGAGAATAGCAACAGAAACAAGTGTTGCATGATATAAAGGACATATTTGTTGATGCTTTTGATATTCAGACCATTGATGACCAAGACCCCATTATCTCTCAATTGGTGAAAATTGTTGAAAAGGTCAATACTGAAGATATTGAGGAAAATGAAAAACTAATGGCCTGGTTTGAGAAGAAATTTGGGAAGAGATTATTGGAGAAAGTTTCTACTATCATTGTAGTTAGAAAAGTTGAGTTGCAGACACTTGTACATAACATAGAAGAACTTTTAAAGAAAGTATAAAATTTGTACAACATACTTTATGATGTGCCAAGGTTCACACATGATTTTTAGGCAAACATTCAAAGGATTCAAGTTGACATGAAGCAATGAGGAGGATCTATCACTCAGTCAACTGAATCAAGCTCAATGCACTATAAAAGAATTTTGTTTGCACAAGGGAGGTTGGTCGAGCTATGAATAATATATAAAAGAATGAGGGCCAAACTAATCTCTATTTAGTCAATGTTGATACTTGTTTTGGAGGTTACAAAATGAGAGCTCATTTCAACAAAGGATATAGTGCAAAGTGATCATAATCTTTCTCTGACAGCTTAATTGACTTAGTAGAGAATTTGGAATTGAAGATTCATGTTTTGGAATCAACAAGAACCACATGGGATCATGCACTTTCTATAATCAATCAAATTCATAAACTATTCATTGATAAATATGGTTTGATTCCACCTTCACAACCCTAGCAACAAACACCCTAGCAACAAAAGCAATAAGTGTAAGTGTCAAAAACAAGAGGAAAGATGAAAGAATAAAGGGGAAAAATAAAGTGAAATGATCAAGGGGAGAATGATTGATATATACAAAGGGGAATGAAGATTCAAAGTTCAGAGATACATAAGGTATGCCAAAGTTACAATCAAACTAACTTGAGTCATGTACAGTATCGTATACTGTAAAGAAAAAGTTTTGAAGTTCTATAAGAACTAAGTCATAGCCTTAGGGGGAGTACTCTTATTCTTTTATTATAAATATGTAATCATGACAAAAAAAAAATCCACTAATGTCAAAGGGGGAGATTGTTGGTATCTCTAAGTCTTGTTGTCTATTAGTGTCAAACACTTAGTCATATATAAGGCAAAGTGTGTTGGTCATCATTGTGATGAAGCTACTCTATATAGGTCAAATCATGTAAAGACTTGTAAATAATTGTGTATATGTTGAGCTCTATAAGAGTCAAACAAGTCTTTGGTCATCAAGTATTTTCAATAAAAGTTGAGCCTAGTGAATTCTGAGTAGACAAAGTACATTGATGTCAAGTTATACAAAAGGAGTCGAGTACAGTTAAGGCTAAGAAACAACATAAAGAAAAGTTATGATTGAGCATAAAAAATAGTGAGTATCGAGTAACATAGAGAGAACATAAAAGTTTGGAATGGTACAAACTTTGAGGTAAACTATTTCAAGCTGACATGGACATGATATTTAATGATTATAGAGTTTGTTACAAAGGTTGTTACGTGTTCTAACATGGATCATTGATCCCCATGAGGAAAGGACAACCAATCAGATGAAGAGGAAAAAGGGAAGCATCTAAAAGACTCTATAGATGTATTTAAATAGGAAAATCCAAACCTCATTTTTAATAAGTAGAGTAAGCTATCACATAAGAGATTATGAAGTGTGTGAAGGAAGCAAAGTATTGTGTGGAAGAGTTAAGTTTTGGATGTTGCATGTGAAATTTGTGAAGAACATATTTTAGCAACCTAATGAAGTAGTGAAGGACTAAACAAATCTATATAAGAGTGGAGATCGGATCAGAGATTGGAAGGAGGATATTTGTAATTAGCAATTATAAGTGCAAATTAGGTACTGAGTTAGTTTTAGCAGATTGAATCAAGACAAATCTCTTAACAAAGTGGTTTTAACAGACCTTTGTAAATCTCCTAACAAGGTCCTTACTTCATTGTAAGTGTAAAATCCTTTAATAAGGTAAGACCTAACAATCTTAAATGGTTTTAGCAAATCAAACCCCTCATAGGGGTAGATCATCATAAGTGATCAAAATTGTAACCCTATCAAGTTAACTTTTTTACCGTAGTAATGAAGATTTGTCGGTGTCATCCCCACCCCAGTTTTACCTTCACCTTAGAGGGTTTCTAGGTAACCAAATCTTTTATGTTATGTGTTTACATTTCATGGATGCGATGCATAGTTAGATTTATTTCAGCATTTGATTTATTTTATGCATAAACTAGATATGAGATGGTCAATATGGTGAATGCAGTAAAGTTGTTTTGAAGATTAAAAGTTTTATAGATCATGATTCAACCCCCCCCCCCCGAACCCTCATTGTCTTAGTTTTCCAATTCAAATTCCAAAAAACAATACACAAAACCATCATCTAGCCACTAATGCAACACTATAAGGCAAGACAAAATACACAAAATCCTAGTTGGCAAAGAATGCAACACCAAAATTTTCAGAACCACACAAGAGGAGGAATGCTAACACATGTCATACATCTAGATAAGCAAGTAAAAGTACATTCTTAAGCCATATATTCTCATTTAACACAACCAAAATTAATTCACCCATCTTACAAGCAGTTGAGAACATTAGAGCTAAAAGGTTTTCAAAGCAAGCAATAAGAATAATTAACCATTTTTTAAATGTGTACTTTTATTAACTTTATTTTTCTTTCATAACAACATTACATTTATCAACATTAAACCCAACAGCATTTTTTTTTACAACTTTATATCTATAATAAACACACTAATATGTTCTTCAAAATGTTGCCCCTTGTACAAACTATCAATAGTTTGAAATGAGCATGATAGAGTCAAAACACACAACTAGGTAGTAGTAAAAGACATTCAGAATAGTCATCATGAAACAAAAGAAAATCCAAAATAGGGGAATTTCCAATTCCAATAGTAAATATAAAAATATATATGTATTTCAAAAATTAATCAAATGTGACAACTGTCATGAAGCTAGCAATAGAGAAATTTTGATGACTAGTCCAAGCATGGAAAATATCAAAAACCAATGCTAGCCCAAACAACATGTGGAAAGTTCCACAAGCCAAATAAAAAATGGCATCAACTGAGTCACATTACATGGGATGATTGAGAAATTCATCCAGGAGTGATTAATCCCCACACGGTGCTAAGGAATACATCTTCCTAGCATTGTTAGAGAACACATTCACACACATCAGGCAATATCCAATTAATGACCTCGTGCATAAGCATAACTACAATAATTTATTTTCTTTTCCATGCAATACAACATTAAGATATGCGACAAAATCACTACAACTTTCATAAGCTTAAGAAACAAGTGATTTGGGGACATAAGTCATTAACCCAAATGATCTAAAGCAACATATTACCTCTTTTACAATGATTTCACAATATAGACTCTTTTCTTAGTGAAAGGAAACATTTAATTTCTATAATGAAATAACAATAAATTAAAATTAAATTCCATGTCTTTTATTTTCAACAGGAGGACACAAGGAATATAGTGCACTATACTCCACAAGGAGTAACACAAGAGGCACTCAAGACCACAACATAGACCACACAAGGGTCACCGTCCACTCAAATGCACAAGAAACAACCCACAAAATGGTCTAGTATGCTTGGATGAGGTTCTCACCAAGGGGTAACATCCATCCATGAAACCTACACAAAACCAAAGGATTCACTTCCTTCTCCTCATGTTACTCGAGTCACATCTCCCGAATAAGAAAGTTCATTCCAATCAAATACCCAAGTAATAAGATAACATGGGCTCACAAAGAAACACTTGCACTCACACAATAACAACATCAATCCTATGGACAACATATACACAGAGACCCCAATGTGAAACATGGGCTCTAATACCATATGTAATTGCCTGCTCAAAGATCCTTGGATAACAAGGACAAACAAAGACAAACATATTTTATTTTTTAAGATAAAGCATCTAGATAGATGCAACAACAAACGTAAAAGAGTTTTCAATAGAAGACATAACTAACCAGCCAACCAAAGATCCCCAAGCATTCATCACTTACTAATACATTCATTCCATCTACATGAATTAATTATACAAGGTTCATCTTAAGATATAATCTAACATTATAACTAGGGTTCATTTTAAAGCTCAAATCCAAAGTTCCCAAGTGGTCAATCCATACAAATTCATTTAACAAGCTAAAACACCATAACAAAGAGATGTCATCATATTAACATCATTAATGCCCAATAAGAAAACTTTCAAGGTCTAGGGAGCAATAAGTCCCAAAAGGGAATCCAAAAGTACAAATTATATCCTCTCAAAGTGCATGAACACACTCACTATTTTCCATGCGATGAAACAACCTGAAAGCTTGGGCAAGTCAGGACTAGTTCCCATGCAAGCATTCCCCACAAGCTAGATGAGATACCTTTCCATGCTTAAATGAGACAAACAAAGGTTTGTGCAAGACTTTGCTTTCCCAAATGATAGATTAATTCTGCCACGTAAGATATGACACTATCATGCGATACATTAGTCTCCCAAATGACATTTGAAGGATAAACACCCTAAAATGCATAAAAGAAAATATGGAAAGATAAAACCTCCACACTGGAGAGTACATAAACCACCGAAATCGGGGAGCAAACACTCAAGAGCATCAATAAGCATAGTGAGGATCAATATATGTCACATAACAACATGCTACTCTAAACCATGATGAATAATGTTGCAATGAAGTAAATCAACATTCTCATAAGATACATGTACATAAGAAACATCTCAAGAAGGAAAGTGCAAGCATATGAGCAACCAAATCTAATCAATTGTACCCATTTCCTCCCTACCACAATGACATAATGAGACCTTATGGGCCCTAGCCATACTCCTGAGCATGAAATCTCAACTTGCCGACAAGATCATTGGTGTTGTCCTATGAGATCTTTCTTACCCATAGATTATCAATTAATGTCACAAGAAGCAAGTATATCTAACATGCTAATCTACCAAAAGTATCGCTAATCCATAGCAGTGGTAAGAAACATCAACTAAGAAATAATATACAACATTACGGTAAAGGAATGCATCAAGTAACATAATATGCATCATCTAAAACATAATATCAATGCATCCAAGATAAAACATAAATCACAAAGAAACATACTCTGGATACACCAAAGTACCAAGTGAATGTCAAGTACCAATCTCGAACAAGAAGTAGATTGTCTTTGTACACCAATCCCCAGCAGTGGTATAGATAACTATGCCTCCCAACCATATGGTACCTGTAGGTCCACTCTTGTCATACTGATGGAGATAATGACCTGACTACAAACACATAAGACAATCACCAATGGTTAACACACATGCCAATCAAGTATGATACTAACATCTATATGCTCATGAAGAAAATGCAGTATGCCATGTCACTGGTCAAACCCACTATAAGATAACTATGTAGGAACTCAAGTGGAGTGTAAGTCACTTGGCATCAAAAAGCCCAAGCTAAACTAGTATGGTAAATCAACTCCTTTGAGAGTGAACATACCCAATGCGGTAACATCAACTCCAACAGGAGGCCATGGACCCTTATGTAGTAAATCAAGTCCTTCTAGAGGCCACATACCCTTGCCCTTGTATAGTATGGTAAATCAACTCCCTTAGGAGGCCACATACAATACAAGTATTCTCTTATCTTATCATTAATTTTTATTTCCCATTTATTAATTTGGTTATCACTTTTTTAAAACCTGTTCACATTACCTTGTTGATCACTTCCAAGTCAAGGTACACTAGAGAAGCCACTCCACTGCCTACCCTACATACCCACAGTCATCACATAATGAGTGCCTATAAGCAATGCAAGTTCCCAACCCAACCCCCAAGTGAACTATCCCTCAACTAGCCTATATCCAGGAGTTGAGGTCTCACAAGATCCCATCAAATGTACACCCACATGCTCATGTGTGTGCATTATCATCCACACTAAATCAATGATAAACAAAGGTTGGATGAGAAAACAAGAAACACCAAGTACAAAAACACCCTCAACTGAGCATATTGTTAAGAGTACAAATTTGGCATGAATCCCAATGTAAACAAAGTAAAACATAGTTAGATTGGAAACCTATCATTCATTTTGAATCCATGATCAAAATCAGTGCCAAGAAATACTCAAGAAAGTTGGGCCACACACAAAATGAGGCAATGTAAAAATTACTCAAAACTTGATATTGTCTAAAATTGACGAAATTAAAACCCATTATTCAAATGGTTTCCAAACTCCCAAATTTTTTTTTAAAAAATCAAGTTCCAAGATCATATGCAAAAAAGGCCAACATAACAACTCAAAACTTCTAAATTCTAAAGTTGAAAACTCCAATTGTTAAATAAACATACAAATATGGAGTGAAACACTAGTTCTCAACCTCCAACTATAAAGCAATAAAAAATGGAAACTAAATTGAGCCAAAAATATTAAAAAAAGAAGGGCCTATCTCATAACCAAAGGGCTAAAATGGGAACAAGTGCCACAAAATAATAGAAGCGTTAATAATGATGAAATGCTTGACGAAGGAGGAGTTTCCCACTTTCGAATCCAACGAGCCTACCCTCACACTAATCCAATAAGAGTAGCTCCCTCAACGAATAAATATATAAATTACTCATAAAAGGTTTTGGAGGATTTGCTCCAAACTCTTGAATTAAAAATGTGAGATGTTAGAAGTTAATTCACTTTTAGCCAATCTATGCACTTTTATAAAGTGATATATAAATTAGATTATTTAAATTAAATAATCTAATTAGCTCCATTAACCCAAATAAATTTGGCAATTCCAATTGCTTGGAATTCATCTATGACAAATTAGTCGGTAAATTATAATAAATTAAATCAAATATAAAATTCTCATTATACTATTAAATCACAATAATTATAACTTTAGTGGACAACTATACGTGGTGGGGGGCCCCCAACACCGATTCATTGGGAAAGGGTGTACGTCATGTAGTGGTCTCCCACCCAAAAAAGTGAGTTAAGTTGAGGCCTATAAATAATAAGGGCCCTTACCTTCTCGTTAGAATAGCAGGGCATTTACGTAAGTTTAGAGGAAGGGGGTGCAATGCTCACTTTTTTTTAGTATAGTGATGGAGGGAAGGTTATGTAGTCAGGGCAACCCATCACCCCTTACCTTCCCTTAAAATATAGGGGCCCCTTCTATATTATTGTAGGGGCCCCACAATAATCTATTTAGGGGCCCTTCCCTTAAAATATAGGGTAGGGGAGATTGTTTGAGTGTTGGCAACAATAGAATAAAGGGAAATCATTGTGTAGAGATAGTAGCTCCCACTGCGGACTCCTAAATGTACAAACACTTCACTAGTCTAGTCACAAGTAAATTATGAATCTGGATTTACCAATTAACCAAATAGTTTATTATTTTAATTAACACAAATAAATTGCCCATATAGGGATGACATTGGCTCAGTATAAATAGTTGAATCACTAACTCCATGTGCCACTATTAGGGATATAAGTCCTACACAATAAACAATATGATCAAGTGTAGATGCATGCTAATAATATAGGCAAAGCTACAATGTGTGAAATCAAGTAAATAATCATTTTATTAATTTTATTAAAATAATCTATTTAAATCATTCATTTGCACAATAATAAAAAATTACTACAAGAACAATATAAATATCCATAGCACAAATACATCAACCTTAATCCAATAAAGTCCATCATATATCCACAAACAAAGTTATATTTGAACAAAAAACCACTAGATATCATCACGATCTCATAAATTGGGCATAAGCATAATCAATTAGCTAATGAAACAATAATCAAATCACCCCAAAGGTTTAGTCCACTCACAGGTCCTAATCATGATCACTTACGAAGTAAGATCATCAAGGTTGCATCCATCAAGATGACTTATAGAAATCAAATGGGAGAGGCAGTACAAGACTTAAAAGAATTAATGTTGTCACCCCTTTTGGTTAAAATGCATAATGACTAGAACAAGTAACATTACTCATAATTACATTCAAAATTAACACATGGATTGATCGTGACATAAAAATAGTTATAACTTTTCTCATAGAAAATAAATCCCAAACCCTCTCGATCTAAATACTAAGGGTCATTTAACCCTTGAATAACTATCATAAACATAAGATAGCTCATCTTTAACATATCCTAGAAAGTGCTCTACAACTTGTTCTACTTGTTTCTCACTCTTTTGGCATTTTGAATTAGATGTGTGGGAATGTTCCCCAAGGGTTGGGCCTAGTCTAAGAATCTTGCCCAGACCTACAACTTGTTCTAACCACGTCTGGGATAACCAAGGGAAGTGTTGGCATTGGTCATCCTAATGGTGGGGTGCCAGTGGAGTCAATGGTGGCCTCAAATGTGGGTTAAGAGGATAAGGCGAGTCATATTGTGGCTCTTGGATGGAAGGATGTGGTCCTTGGAGGGAAGATGACTCATGTCCTGTTGGAAGCCCCCAAGGTGATCAATGGAGATGAGGGAGTGGAAATCGTCATTTCAAATAGCCTAGTTGACAGTGTGTCTCCCAACCTAAAACTTTTCCTGATTGGCAAGTTCGTAGCCTTTCACCCATCAATAGAGATGGTCAGGAAGTGGGTTAGCAAGAGATGGAAGTTGAAGGGGAGTGTGACGGTCTCAAAAATGTCAGGGGGTCTATTATACTTTAAATTCATGGTTGTTGAAGACATGACAATGGTAATGGTCGAGCCTTGGTCATATGGAAAGCATAGTTTCGTGGTGACCAAGTGGCACCCAGCATTAGATCTAGCAAAAGAACTAAATAGGATGGCACCAGTTTGGGTAAAGCTTCCAAGACTTCCCTTGGAGTTTTGGGACGAGAGGATCCTAAAATCTATTGGGAACTCCTTTGGACTTTTTGTTGTTGCAAACACAATTACCCTACAGAGGTCTAGGTTGGTGTTTGCAAGATTTAGTGTGAATGTTGTTGTGGGTACATCCTTACCTGAGTCCATTACTCTTAGCTCAAAGTGGGGGGAAAAGTGCAACCCATAATTTATGAAAATATGGGGCTATTTTGCTAGAAATGCTTGTCATTTGGGCATTTTATTGTTGATTGCAAGAAGACTAACAAGTTGGATGCAGAGAAGGCAACAAGGGACAAGGAAGTTGTGGTTGCTCAGTTGGACATGGGGGAAGAGAAAGTTGTGTCACAAGATAAAGGGGAAGGAGAGTTGGAGGAGATGGTGAAGACCTCTTCATATAGGAAGGAGTGAGAAGATAAGAAAGTTACCCACCAAGGAGAGGTGTAGAGTATTGGGATAGAAGAGAAGGCATCCCACCAAGGTGTGGGGGAGTAAAGTATGGCCAAGGCCTCTAAGGTGACCTTTGAGCTAGATGGGAAGGTGGGAGAGTTAGAGGAAGGTGAAATTTTTTATGAAGAAGAGACATTACCCTTTTTGCAAGGAATTGAAGAGCTCCTCAATACCCCTTCGAGAAACATGGTGATTGAGGAGGTTTTCAGGGGAGGCATTGGCAATGCATTGGAAAGGGGGAAAATGAAAGAATTAGAGGAGGGGAGGTAACTAGGGTTCTTTGTTGGAGTGAAAAGGTGCCCCCAATTCTTAAGAAGGTGGAGCCACTGACCTTGGTGGAAGATGTGGAAGGGAAATGACAACCCCAAAGAAGGAAGACAAGAGTGTCAAAGAAATCTAAGGTGGTATTAGAGTTAAAGATGGACATAGGGAAGTTTGGGAAACTGAGTAGAAGAATGAAGCAGATGGCAAGGGAGGTGGCTAGTGGAAGGCAACCTACCTTGGAATCCCTGACAAAGGGTAGAAAATGATTTTTGTATCATGGAATATGAGGGTGTTGAATAGCCCTCAAAAGTAGTTTTCTCTCAAACAAGAGCTGTCTAACTTGAAAGTTGATATTCTTTTGATCCCAGAAGTTAAAATGACTATGTCTAATTTAAAAAGTATTGCTAGTAATGTTTGGCTAGGGGCTAATTTTTGTTATAGTGAAGCAGAGAGTGCGTCAGGAGGTGTGGCTACTTTGTGGAACCCAAACCTTGGAAAAGGAATCTTTATTCATTATTCTAGAAACTATCTAATTACTGAACTTAAGAAGGGTGATAAGATATGGAATATTGTCAATGTGTATGCTCCTAATACTAGGCAAGGAAGAAGTGGGCTTTGGGAGGAGTTGTTCATCTTTCTTTCTTGTAATAAGAATACCTTCTATATGGGAAATTTCAACTCACTTTTGTACCCCTTAGAGAAGATGGGAGGAATAGTAGATTTCAATGATGGTATGAAGGATTTGGCTAAATTCATTAATAAAAATGACTTAATGGATATGGAGATGCATGGAGTGAAGCTCACCTGGTCAAACAATAGGAAGGGAGTTTATCTTATCCAAGTCAAACTAGATAGACTTTTGGTTCTAGTAGGCTGGGAGGGTCTAACCTCCTCCTCTCTCATAGGCTTCCTTAGGATGGTCTCGGATCACGCTCCCATCTCTTTTAATTGGAGGGATGACTCTTAGGGGAGCCCAATACCTTTTAGATATTAAATTATATGGAAATCCCATCCTGATTTCAGTTATAGGGTGGTGGAGTGGTGGGGGATATATGTGGAAGGAATGGCTATGTATAGACCTAGAAGAAAAAATATTTTGGTGATATCTTTAAGACTAAGGTAAAGGTGGAAAAGAAGTTAGAGGAGCTTCAAAAAGCTATGGGGGAAGGTCTTACCTTAGATGAAATGATTCAAGAGGAGGATAAATGTAGAAAGGTCTGGAAGAAAATGATGATTACAGAGGAGACCTTCTAGAAGCAGAGATCCAAGGTGTTATGGCTCAAGGTGGGTAATAGGAATACATCACTTTTCATTGATCGGAATCAATTCATAAAAGGAGAAACATGCTTGATAATGTAAAAGATGATAACAATGTGAAGCTCACTAAAATTGAAGATATAAGAAACTGGGTGACTACTTACTTCAAGAACTCCTATTTAGAAGAGCAGAGAAATGTCGGGAAAGAGGATAGACGATGGCTAATTAATTCCATGCCCATTGTAATCTTGGCTGAAGAGAATGAGGAACTTGCATAGGTGGTCATAGAGGAGGAAGTCTGCAGGGCTATCCTCTCTATGAAAGCCTACAAATCCCCAAGGCCTGATGGTTTCCCACCAACTTTCTTCCAACACTTTTGGGATGTTGTCAAATTGGATCTTCTCAAGGTTGCTCGTGACTTTTTCAAAATAGGGAAGCTTCTCAAGCAACTTAATAAAATGTTTATTGTCTTGATTCCAAATATTAAAGAAGAGCCCTCTCTGATTTCAGGTCGTTAGCCCATGTAACACTACCTATAAGATTTTTGCTAAAATCGTGGTGAACAAGTTAAAATTGCACCTACATAAATTCACTGGGAAAACCCAAAATGAGTTTGTTCTAGGTCACCAAATCCTTGATTCTACCATAACAACTCATGAGGTGTTGCACTCTATGGAGAAGAGTGATAGTCTAGGTATCACTTTGAAACTCAATATCTCTAAAGCTTATGATAGGATCAATTGGAAGTTCTTGTATGAAGTTATGGGTAAAATTGGTTTTAGTAATAAGATTTTAGGGATGGTCAAGTCAATGGCTGAAAATGTTAATGACTCGGTGATGGTGAATGGTTCACCCTAAGGGAACTTTGGTGGAGAGAGGGGAATAAGACAGGGTGACCCTATCTCCCCCCCACTTGTTTATCATGGTTGCTGAAGTTTTGGGGAGGGTGTTCTTGAGAAAGATGGAAGAGGGGGTGATTAAAGGGATTAAACCTGCTTCTATGCTTTTGTTGAAGGTGATCCAGTAGTTTTTGGATGATGCCTTCCTTAGTGGAGAATCCTCGATGGGCGAAGCTAGAGCTTGGAAGTTTGTTCTGGAGGTATATGCAATCAATGCGGGGCAAAAAATTAATTTGGATAAAAATAAGGTGTTCTTCTTCAACACCCCCCGAATATCTAGCAAAGGATCATTAATATTTTGGGTTGTAATACTATTGTGTTACTTGACACATACCTGGGCCTCCCCTTGATGGTGAAAGATGTAAGTAACAGCTTTTGGAATACCATATTGGAGAGGATGGAGAAGAAGTTGATTGGGTGAAAAGGTAAAACTTTGAGTAGTGTGGGTAAGCTCCAACGTTTGATTTCTTCCCTTTAGGGTTTTCCTATATATTTTCTATCACTTTTCAAAATTACTTTGTGTATGGCAGAAAAATGGAGAAAATACAATGTAACTTTCTTTGGTTGGGAGGAAATGAGAAGAATAGGTTAAGTTTGGTAAATTGGGATACAATTTGTAAACCTAAGAGTAGAGGGGGCTTGGGAGTACGAAAGATATCTAATTTGAATAATGTGCCACTTTCCAAGATGGGGTGGAACCTGATGAAGGAGGAAGCTAATTGGTGCAATATTCTGAAAGCCAAGTACCTAGGGAATCTAAAATTCTCTTACTGCACCTAGAGAAATGACCTCCCTATAGGATCTAAGATTTGGGGAAATATTGTGAAAAATAGAACCCTATTGAAAGATGGTGTAAGGTGGCTAGTAGGTAATGGTAATTAGATTAACTTCTGGGAGGATTCATGGCTTACTGATAGACTGTTAACTAGAATGAAGTATGGGTCCCTTTGGAATCACCTCCAAGAGCAAGGGGGGAGTAAGTTTTCTAATTTTATTGGCCCAAGGAGGAAGTGGAAAATGGTTGAGTTGCAATAGAACACACCAGATGGAGGGGTGTTGTTACAAGAGCTAAATGATCTGCTTGAAGTATATAGAATCCCAAGTATGGATCAGAATGATGAATTCATTTGGAAGGCCACTTTGACAGGGGAGTTCTCTATTAAGTCTGCCTACAAATTAATGTTTGATAAACCCTTGTAACCTAATTACTCCAGGGGAATATATGGTTCAATCATTTAATCCCTAAGATTAATATATTCTTATGGACCATTATTCATGGGAAAATAATCACTATTGATAACCTTATGAAAAGGGGGTTTTAATTATCTAATAGATTTTATTTGTGTAAGACTAAGGAGGAGAATATTACCCATTTGTTCCTTCATTGTAGTTATGCTTCTAATGTTTGGGGGAGGTTTTTACAAATGTTGGAGATGAAGTGGGTGTTTAACAATGGTTTGGAGAAATTTGTGGTGGGTAGGCAAGGCCCCTTTGTTCACCCCCTCCTTGTTAGTATGTGGAAGGTTATCCCCCCCCCCCATATTTGTTGGGGTATTTAGAAGGAGAGAAATAATAGGGTTTTCAGGGATGAAGAAAGAAGTGAGGAGGTTTTTGTGGACAAGATCTACAAACTTTTGGACAAAAATATGACTTGCAACAAGTGGAAAAAATTAGCGTTCCCCCCTAGTCAGCTGGATGTTAGAGTGGCCAAGGGCTAGAAGTTGGAGGAAGGGATACTGGAGATTGACAATTCCAATCTATTGGCTAGGAAAAGGACACAATGGAAACCCCCACCAAATAATTAGGTTAAGCTAAATTTTGATGGTGCTGCCAAAAAGGAGGGTTCGACAAGAGGAGGTATAGTTAGGGATAGCAAGGGTAGGATTCTATTGGCATACTCTGGAGAGCTGGGGAAAGTGCCTAATAACACTGCAGAAGTGATGGCTCTTTATTAGGGTTTAAAATTGGTGATAAGTGTGGGATGGATAAATGTGGAGATTGAAGGTGATTCAAAAATCATTATAGAAACTGTTAATGGTAACATGAAGGAAGGATGGGCTATTAAACATGTGATAGAAGACATCAGAGACTTATTAGCCATTTTAAATAGGTTTGATTTGAGTTATATTTTTCGAAAGGGAAATAGGGTGGCAGATGGAATGGCGGCCTCAGGCTTAAATGTGAAAGGATTAAGATGTTGGAGGGAATTAATGCCTTGCCAAATTCGGTAAGGGATTTAGTGAACCAAGAAATCAAGCAAGATGAATCCTAGCTAGAGATTTATTTTAAATTTTTGTGACATATGGCTAAATTGGCGAAAAGGACAAAGTTATGATTGATAGATAGCAAGGAGTAATGGAAATAGTACTTGTGATAATAAATTTGCATGGCCCAAAAAAGAAAGAGCTTTGAAGTTTGAGATGAAAGGTTTTTTAATGATTTTCCTATGCATGTTCTTGTATGCTGGGAAGAGTAAAAGTTCAAATTTTAAATTGTTTGATAGTATTGGGAATGATGGAAAAGATTGGGGGTGAGATAGAGGCAGTCAACATGTGATTTTAACTTCTATAAGGGACGCGACTATTATTATTAACAATAATGGCATTAATTCTTGCTTAAGGGCTATTATTTTTCTGCCTATATGCGAATTCGTTCTTAGTAAGTGTTTTTGGGTTTGGAAAGAGAAGGGAGTGTTACGAAAAATTGCAGAGATGGGTGGCGGCCTTTTACAAATTGAGCCTTCCATGATAGAGGAGAATGCTAGGAAGTTGTTAGTTTGGTACATGCTGAAGGAAGGTGGTTTTATTCCATTCATGGAGGCATTAAATGAGTACAATGAAAATTGTTCCCTATAGT
This sequence comes from Cupressus sempervirens, assembly GCA_028749045.1. Lineage (NCBI taxonomy): Eukaryota > Viridiplantae > Streptophyta > Pinopsida > Cupressales > Cupressaceae > Cupressus > Cupressus sempervirens. The sequence goes on along the minus strand of CM053787.1, from coordinate 842,583,779 downwards.
TTGTCAATTCTTGGAAGGATTAAAGAGTGACAATTAATGGAATCCTATTTAATATCTCTGAGGAAGTCATCTCTCTGGTGACAGTATTGGCTATGAAGGGTAGGAAATAGTAAAAGGTGACAAGGGTGGTAGATGAAGCAAGTTTACAGTGCTTTTTCTTGGATGGGGTGGAACCTGTTTGACATAAAGGTGGTTTTATGTAGGAGAAGCTCTCTGAGCCATGGAATGAGGTGTGTTTGATGTTGATGAAGCACCTAACTTTGGAAGGGAGGTATGGTGTCTATTATTACTACCACTTTCCCCTTCTAAACCATTTTCACCACTGTGACTTTATTTCAATTCTTTCTATTGCATGATTTAGTGGATACAATTACTGATGTAAAGGAAAAAAATGAAGAAGGGTGTTAATTTTACCATTTTGCATCAAGGGTTGATGTTCTGGCTATATCAATTTCACCTTGATGTGGTCCCCCCTAGGATTGTTGAGATTGATATTCCTACCCATCCCAACCTCCGACCCCATTTGGTCCCCCTTAGAATCACGAGTCCCAAAGCCCCTACCCCTTAGTCATTACCTAGCAAGTCCCCTATTGAGCTAAAGCCCACCCCCCCCGGGAGAAGAAAGGGAAGCGCTGGATAAAGGGAAAGAGAAGGAACCAAAGGACTCAGAGGATGAGGGGAGAGGGGGTAGAAGGAGGTTAGGGAGGATTACAAAATCCAATGCTAAAAGGAAATTGAGAGTTGGGGCCTCATAAGAGGAGTCAGATTTGGAGGACATGGGTCATCCTAAGCAAAGGATGAAAGAGAAGGTGTCAAATTTTGGGGAGGGGAAAAGGGAGGAGGAGGAAAAGGAGGTTTCAGATTCCTCATGATCTGGCTCAGGAGAAGGAGGAGATGACATATGTCTCAACCACCATTGGGGTGGGGTGTGTGGACTTAACTTGGGACCAATTCCCTAATACTGTAGATAGAGTGCCCTCCCCTATAACAATTTCCTCCTATGTTAGGGTTTCCTCCAAGGATATTGCTGACCCCACAATTGTGCAAGATGTTTCTATGGTGTAGGCAGACAACTTTCTCAGCAACAGGCAAGAGGTCAATGTGGAGATCAAGAAGACAACTGGCAATGATGTGTGGGAAAGAATTCATGCGCTACAAGAAAGAATATCCCTTTTGACAAAGTTCATTGTCAAAGTGACACATGTATTGGCTACCATGGTTCACCTGTTTAAAGATCAATAGGATGACCTGCAAAAGGAGGACTCTAAATTGTTATTTGACTTCCTTGTAGAAGATTGGGTTAATATTCTCTTGAGGAGGAAGGAATCCAAGAAGCCTTAAGGGCTCTCTTCTTCTAGTTTTTCATGTTGTTTTTTTGTTGGTTGTTAAACTTGGCTAGGTTTAAGGCTTTTATGCCTTTGTGTTTATATTTCCGTAACTTTTTCAGTTTTATTACAAGTTGTATGTATGTCATGCCTGTTGATACTCTTTTAGTTGAGTTTTTGAACTATGTTTTTGTATTGTAAGTGGTAGGGGGTACTTTTGGTTGTTGGTAATCTGCTGGTAGTTCACTAGTTTGACTGTTTAAGGGTTAGCCCCTAGTTTTGGCTGCTTTTAATTCAAAAACTATCATAAAGATATAACATATACACACACAAGGAATCACAATAATCATGGAAGTTTTAATTTTGTATCAAAATCAAGTTAAGATTTAAAGTCCAATTTGATTGTAAAGGGTATATAAGTATAGCTAAAGTCTTCGTACATAATAAATTTTTAAGTGATTAATAAGATTATTAGTTTTCCAAAAATAATTGCTCATAACAATATATGTATGTGTGTGTGTGTGTGTGTGTGTGTGTGTGTGTGTGTGTGTGTGTGTGTGTGTGTGTGTGTGTATCTATTTATGTATATATACATACATACATACATACATGTATATGTATATGTATATGTATATGTATATGTATATGTATATATGTATATGTATATGTATATGTATATATGTATATGTATATGTATACATATATATATACATATACATATACATATACATATATACATGTATATGTATATGTATATGTATATGTATATGTATATATGTATATGTATATGTATACATATACATATACATATACATATACATATACATATATACATGTATATGTATACATATACATATACATATACATATATACATATACATGTGTATATGTATATGTGTATGTATATGTGTGTGTGTGTGTGTGTGTGTGTGTGTGTGTGTGTGTGTGTGTGTGTGTGTGTATGTGTGTGTGTATATGTATATGTATATAATATATATATGTATGTATGTATGTATGTATGTATATGCATATGCACGCGCGCACGCGCACACACACACACACACACACAGATATATATATCTTTTCACTTGGTCAAATTTCTTAGTTCACTCACAAATAAACATCTAATCATTATTGTGATTTTAATTTTAAGATTGCAAGATGTTTTCTTATTCTGAATTCCCTATAATCTTAGTTAATTATAATTTAATATATAAATATGACTTTTAGTAGATCAATACATTAATTATTTAATAAATCTAAAATTGAATAATATTTAAACTAATGATATTTAATAATAAAGAAAAACTAATTTTAAACTTTATAACATAGATTTTTTATGTATTTTTCCTATGTAAATCCAACGGTAATTTAAAAGGTATAATCACATATTAAATTATATAGATCTTTACATTATATTGATTGAAAGATAATTTAATTTCACACAATTTTTTTTATTATCAACACTAAAGAAAGTGTCATTTGAATGGTCTAAAAGTAAATCTTCTTAGCAACCTTACTCAAAATTGGAGGCTACTAGTTTATAAAAATGAACACAACTTTTGTTTGAACCGTTGGATCATCACGAAAATCAAGAACAATATTTATTATAAACTTATTCAATATATCATCAAAGAGATTTTCCTAATAATGTATTTTGTAAAAGTTATGGGCAATTGAATCAGTCTCTAATTGTAAAATTAAGCTCAAACAGGCTTAGTTTTACTATAACATTCAATATTTGACCATGTCTATACAAAATAACCCTATCTAATTTTTTATTAATGTTGAATAAAATTCAAATGGGTGTCTAAAAATGTATTTATATTTTTAATAAAATATATTAAAAGAGAGTTATAGTAAAATCATATGTTCCAAACCCTCAACCTTACATGCAAGTAATTGTAAATAAGTTTGTTCATAATGAAGAACATAACTATATATTTTAACTAAATTGGGAAAAATAGTAAAACCACAATTATTAATACTAACACCATGATTTCTTTTAAATTTTCTCTCCTAAGATTTCCAAACAAACTTTCTCAACACAACTTACAAGAAATCCTTACTAATCTTTACAACTCATGGAAAATCAAAGAACTTCATTAAAACTCAAAGATAATTCAAAATTGAACAAGCATTGAGAAAATAATCTTTCCAACAAAAAATATAAAAAGATTTGAAAACTCTTACTTTCAATTGCCAAGTTGATTTGTTAAGAAGAAGAAGAAGAAAACCCAACTTCAAACTTCACTCCCAAGCTTTGAAAATTTCTTTTACTTCAACATCCAAATGCATAATCTATAACTAATCTCCTATTATCTTTGTTGTAAAATATTATTTTATTTTCAAAAGCCATGTCTTATTCTCAAAATAATTAGAACAATTTGTAACAAGCGGTGCAAGTGCCAAAGTTCCTACCTTTTATTGTGGTGGGTTATAATTGTTATTTTTTATGAAGGCATGTTGGATCCAAATTACTTATTAGCTTTAATGTTTGTTTTCTCTGAGTAGAGAAGTGTTATTGTTTTGTAGTCTAGTTGGATTGATGTCATTTTCTACTGACGAGATCAACCTAGCAAACTATTTAACCATTTTTTTCCCACCCACTTTATAGATAACTCAATCTCCTTCAATTAGACAAAGACTTTAATATATTTCTAGAATTGCAGTTGAAACTTTACTCATGTTTTGTCAAAGATTTGTAGATAAATACTTTCTCTCATTCTATATTTAATCAATCTCCTCTGGTCGTGGCATTAGATTTTGCAAGTTGGGAATTGGCTTTAGCCATGAGGAGGCCATTGAAGACAGAGCTTTATGAGCTTCATACATCTATGAGGAGGAAGAGGAGATTGAAGGCACAACATTGTTATTATCTATTGATTTTTAAAAAAGAAATAAATCCCAAATTGAGAGGTTTTTTATATGTGGTAACATTAGTAGGTATCATGCTTTCATTGCTTGCCAAAGGAACAAAATTCATATTGAAGAAGAGTGGGTATTTATTTCTTCACATAAATGAATATGTCAACATATTTTTCTTTTCAATTGGATCTATGGTGTTTATAGACTTTGTGAATATTTACTAACTAACATCAGTGACAGACATGGGTAACACAAGATTGGAAATGATAGAACTTGCTCTCCTAAAGGTGGTGCTAAAGTGGTTTGACCAACAATATAATAATGGTACAAAAACAAATTCCTTGTGGAAACCTGCAAATAATGTCAAATCTGATTCAAACCCTCCAAATATTGATGAGCAACAACTAAGGTTTGTAAAAATGATGTAAACTACTCAGACCCAAAAAAAATAATGATGTAAAAATTAGCTCATTAAAAATACTAAAAACCTCTCAAAATAATTTGTGTGAACAAAATTACAACATTTATTTGCAGTAAATCACCCTTTACTGGAAACTCATTAGAAAGTAATGGTTGTGAACCCTCTTAGCTATTCATGTACTTGTCCAAGTAAAGGCTCAAAATCAAGATGGGTACTTCATAAACCTATTATTTCGAGCAATTGAGTAGGCTCATTTAGTGCTATGTAAGTGTGATCAAATCAAAAGAATCAAATTCAGGGAGGTGAAAGGGTTCCTCCATAGAAGATTTTAAGTACCAATTGTAAATGTGTTGGTTCTTCAATGAATAAGGTGATAAGCATAAAATCATCTTCAACTTCTACAACCTCTAGATATTTTCTCAAGAAATGTCTGAGACCCTTAAACTAGATCTAAAGCTTGCGCTTTGTTCTTCGAGCCATAGGTGAAACTGTTTGTGAAGTCTATTTAAAATTTCATCTATGTTGGATCATAAAATATGATTCGAGATATTGATACAATTTTTTTCACTAGATACAACAGACTACCAACATAAATTGTGTAAATCTAGTTTCATAGTCTACATCTAGTGTCATTAATCTAACAATGATTCCTGAAGGAATACAATATATAAAGAAATGATGAATGTGTTTGTTGTCACTTACAATATTTGTTTAAAATAAATTTAGCCTAACACAAATCATTTGATTTGTTGCATAGAGAAACATTTTGGAGTGAGCAAAATTAGTAGATACATGCAATGATTACAAGTACATATTGTTGCAAGATATTGCATTGGCCAAAACAATATATGTAGTAGCAAAATTTATTAATAGTAAAGTATTTTTTTTCAAACAAAAACAAATTAGAAATACTTTTTTGAGTTTAGTGAACTACATGGATGGACAAAATTCTTTAAGGATGACTATTCCATTAAGCATAATTCAATTTCTAAAGAAATGTATACATTTGAGGGGCACAATTATTATTAATAAAGGTGTCAATTTAATTTATAACTAAAAAAAAGTTGATTTCCTCTTGTAACAATTGAACAACTACATGAAAAGTGCTAAGAAAGGAAGGTGCACAATATATGACTATTAAGAAGAACCAAAGAAGACATATATATATATATATATATATATATATATATATATATATATATATATATATATATATATATATATATATATATATATATATATATATATATATATATATATATATATATATATATATATATATATATATATATATATATATATAAAGTTTAATTCCATCATAATGGAACTGAGTTTTCAACCACTGAATAATAAAGGACTAAAATATTATTATTTACAATTCCAAACCAAGGCACCAAACAACAATAAAACCAAGATCTCCTATAACTCTGAATTCCCTGTAAGATTAATAACTTTCTTCACTAATATTTGAAAATTAAATTTGAGTAATTAACAAATGTAAGTTTTACACATTTATATTAAGCTAGTCAATGGAAAACTTTCAAAACAACCATACAGATAAACTTCACAATCATTTACTTCTACCTATATTATTCAATATGGACTACAAACTCTAAAAGCATGGTTTTTATATGAATCCAAGTGCACCCTCGCTCTGTTTTTAGTCCCCTGTCCATCATTTTTCTTGCCTTTGCTACACATGTCCACCTATTTGTTGTAGCACATACATTTGACAACAACACATAGTTTGAAGGTTCTTCTGGTTGACATGAAGAAGGTGTTTCTCTGCATGTTCTCCTCGGTCCACATTACCATGATTTCTTCAGGCATGAAGTAAATCTTTCCACAACAAAGCATCAAATTCAATATGGACATTATTGACAATGTTTTTAGCTTCACTTGTTTATCCAACACGATCCAGAAGGTCGATCATATCAGCATAGTGATTAGTTTTACTAAATCAATATATTGCTTTCTCATTACTCAAATAGAGGCTTCCCTCATTCACTAGTCCTGCATGGTTACATGCGGAGAGAACATATGAGAAAGTGATTTTTTTGGATCGATGTATGAATCTATCATCAATTTAAAGAGTTGGAGAGCTTGTTTGTCATTTGCATTAATGTCATAACCAACAAACATAGAATTCGATGAGATCAATTTTTAGAAGCTATTTGATCAAAGACAATAGTTGCATCATCTGTGTTGATGATACATATACTGATGAAAGAACTTTCCACACTTAAAATGATTCATATCCAACTCCAACGATATGGGCATGCAACTGCTTTCCTAGTTCTAGCATTGGTAAGTTGGAGCAAATGCTTACAGTACTTACAAAAGTGAATTTATTGGGTTGAACATTTGTCCAGAACAATATATGGAAATTTTTTAGAGCTTTCTCATAGTAACCATTCTAAATAAATCTTGCAATCATTGCAATCCATGACACCACACCCCTTTCAATTATTCTGTCAAACATTCAATGAGTATCTTTCATAGCTACACATTTGACAAACATAGCTACAATGAAAATCCTAAGAATGTAATTTGTATGAAATCTAGCCCTAATTGTAGTGCCTGCCCCTAGTTCGCATTTCTGTTATCATTGTCAATTTGCTTTAGGTTGATTTTATGCATTGATTAGTTTTAGAGATATTGGATTTACAATATTATGATATTATTTCATGTTTTGGATTACATATATACTTGTTGATTTCATTTCATTCATGTGTTGTTAATGATATCTTAATGATTCCTAATTAGTAAATGTGGTTTCTTTAATAAAAATGTTAACATGATGTTTTTAATGATGATTATGTTGTATTGATAGAGATGCATTATTATATGTACACATTTGATCTTAGATTTGTGATTTTATACTTACCCCATACTTGTATGTGTATGGTGCGTGTGTTTATTTTATCTTTTTGTCTGACGTGTTTGATGTGGTTAAGGGAGGGAGTCGTAGTCACCTGCTAGTCGGGATCTACATGATGAGCCACTCCCCGCCATTGTCTGTTTAGTTTAGATATATTATATACATGTACATGCTCATCTTTTATGTAGGATGCAGGTACCGGGCATCGACTTCCCTGAATTGCCAGGATGAGCGTGCCCTATTACAAATACTCAAATGGTGAGAATGGGAAGATAATGATCAGGTCCAATCCTAGCCATAAGCCTATAATACGTGTCCTGCAAGAAGGACTCGTAACAGACTGTCTACCCTTTTTAAACCCGTGAGTATTTTGTGCGTATGTTGTTTTGTGAGTGTTTGATGTATTTTCTATTAATTAAGTCTAATTAAAAGATTAAATTAATGATTTAATTTAATGGAAGATTATTATGATATTATGAATATTTAATTAATTGAGAAATTAATTAAATATAAAGAATTGAATTGAAGATAAAAGTTTTAAGATTAAATTTAGAATGTGATAATATTTATTTAATTTAATAATAATATATTTAGAGTTCATTTTTAAATAAATGCTAAAATATTATTGTTATTTAAGTTAATAAATATTTATCAAATTTAATGTTCAAAAATATATTAAAAGTGAAAAGATATTAATTTATGAATAAAAGATTTAAGTTCGCATGAATGAGTTTTAAATATAAGAAATTAATTGAAAAGATAAAATATGTGAAACATGATTTAAGATATTTTATTATAGCATGCATGAGATTTAAAAAGTTAATAAATTAATTTAGAGTGAAGTAAAGTGGAAAGTTAAATAAAGTAATTTAACAATTCACTTAAAGTGCATGAAGGTATAATAAAAAGAATATTTTAATTTAAAAAGGGAATTAATTGTGCATGAAAGAATTAATTAAATAAAGTAATTATTCTATTTTAGAGTTGTGGAGACAGAAACCCTAAAGGGTAATTAGATTCTTTATTAGAGGGTTTTCGGGTCATTATTGGGGACAAGTTTTTTTTCACACACAGGTTTCAGGGAACACACTTTTGGAAGGGGAACAAAGAAATCTTTGGAAGCTTTGAAGGGTTTGGATTAGCAAGGTTTCACCAGATTGTTAGCATCAGATCAAGGTAGGGTTTGTGAACCGTTGTAAAAATATTTTCGGATCTCTGTCTTCTTCGTGCTTGTTGAAAATTGTCTTCTCAAACTTCGTTGTATGAATCTTGCCATCCTTCGTTCTTGATCTTTTACTATTCATTTCCATCTGTATTTAAGGTTTGAAAGATCAATTAGAAAACCTCGCTGAATATATTATAAAGAATTATATTTTATTTCGAATAAGGTTGAATAAGAAATCAAATAAGTATGAGAAATTATTGGAGGTTGAAATCGAGTTTTGGGTTTGTTAAGAAAGAAAATTTTATTGTCTAAAAATTTAATTGATTAATCTAAATTTTATACCAGATATGTATTAGAGAATGTATTTTTTAAAAAAATTTATAAAATAATAATAATAACAATAATATGTTTTATTAAAAAAAAAAAAGAGGAGAATTTGATAAAAAGAATATATATGTCTAAAAGAAATTCGTTTTATGTAAATTGTATATTTATAAAATTTTATACATAAAACTAAATGAAAAAGAAATGATATTCTTTTAAAATCATTAATAATATTAATAAAATAAATTATACATATATGCATATAATGTTTTGTAACAACCAAATATTATTAAAAGTAAACTAAGAAGAAGAAAAAAAAACAACATTAAATTAAATATAGTTGGGAGGAGGTGGGTTCCACCCCCCAACTTACCTTATAACTGTCGCCACTTGCATGGATTTTTGCCCACGTACGTAGTGTACTTGCATTGGAGAATGGGCCGCCCAACTCTTTAAATTAGGTCGATTACTTTAAAAAGCCCAACAACGATTAAAAATCGCATGAGTTGATTTCTTTTCTTTTCAATATTTTAAATTTGTAAGGTTTTAATAATAGTTATTATTTAGTAATATATATTTATTAATTAGTATTAATATATATAAAATGCTATTTAATATGTAATATATATTAATCAGTTTTAATTTATAAAATGATTAATGAGTTGTTATTAATAATAATATAAATTATGTTTAAATAAACTATTAATATTAATTTAATTAATTGATTTAAATTTTGAGAATATTTAATTTAAGTCTTAATTAAATTATTATTAAAGTAATTTATAAACCATGTTCAATTAGAATTTGATATGAATCTTTTATATATTAATTAATTTAATTGAATATGATTTAATTAGAATTAATTAATAATGAAAGTTGTTTAAGTTATAAGTTTTACTTAATTATTGTAATATTATTTTTTAATAAAATCGTAGTATTATTAGCAATTTAATTATTACCCTTGGGTTGTTTTGGGGACTTCACTTGAAATCAATTACGGGTAATTGTGTGTTTCATTTGGATATAGGAACAAGATATTTTTGCAAGGGTAAACTATGTGATTTATCTGATTAGAACATACGTTCAACCAGAAATGGAACCTCAGATTAACTCAAAAGCATATTATCAATCAATTGAACTATGAGACTAGTTACGTAAACACAAACATTGAAAAACTAAAACTTTACTTGTAACCCGATTATGTATTTTTAAATCAAACCAAACTATGAAACTGTGGTGTTGCTTGTACTATTTATGCCTTTGAATTTTGGAGTCGATTAGGTGTTGACCAGTCTAGGATGTACACCAGAGCTTTTGTGAGATTTTTTGTATAAAATTTATGGGACTAGATGCTGTGATGTGTTTTGTGATTCATATTGGAAATTATATTTATGAGGTTTATCTTGTGGAGAAATTATACTTGGATGGGAGAAACATCTTATTATCAGGTTGCCTATTGAGGAACCGAGTTTGATCTTTATGGGTGTTGTGGTATGGGACACAACTATGTTTTTATGTGCTTAGGAGAGGTTGTCTAGGGACATGACTTGGGAGCGGCTTGCATAGGGGTCCGGGACCCAAAGTGGTCAGTACCAGGGTAACCTAATGCAAGTTATGTAATAAGTGATAATCTAGTAATTAAAATTTATGGGGGGAAAACACACTAAAAAGATAAGTTAGAGATTTTTGATCTACCCATGCCTTTAGTGCTAGTATAGACTAAGGATGGGAATGAGATGAGTGCCTCGTCTTCTTGAGAGGGCTTTCTAGTTTTCCATATGTGTGATGTTGAGGGTCCGGGGTTCAGAGTAACCAGTCCTGGGTAACTCAACGCTTGAGGGTTCAGAGTCTCTTAAGAGATCAATCCAGGGTAACTCAAGCAATTATGTGATGACACTCCCTAGTATGTAGCCTGAGTCTCCTCTGTAGTTTTTGTGTACCTCTGGTGGTGTATTTATTGTTGGATGTGTTTATTGTGGTTATTACTTTCATTGAGGATGATTGGTGATTCATGGATGATGTACTCTTGATATGTGATTTTTGACTTGAGGTGATTATCTTTCGTTGACTTTATCTTATGATCTTGGTATTTGGTTTATACTTGGTTCGTGTATGATGTTTGGTTATGTGGTGTCGGTATTGGATTGAGTGTTCTTACTTTTGGATTATTTTATCTTCTTGAGTAGCATGTGTTACCTTTGAGGTAGTTTTGGCTATTAGGGGTACCTTGCCTAGGAATGTTTTATGTTTGATAGTCGTATGTGGATCATTCATTATCTTCCCTGCACGGTGGGAGTGGAAGCCTGACTAGGTAACCACGCGGTCTGGAGGTAGTGCCTTCTTACCATTTGGGTTCCCCTTCACATTGCCAGTTGTTGGATGTTTGTTGCAGAAGATGTACCTTTATCATTCTTATTTCTTATCTCAGAGACTTCTTTTCAGATGATGTATATATGTTATCCTGTATTCTGATGTATTGTATCTTTTCTCACATACCCTGCGACATGTGCAGTGGATGTTATTGATTGGATGTACTTTCATTGTATTGTTTATACTTATGCATTTGCTTATGCGATTATGTATCTGTTATTTCTTTATGATCTTGAGACATTGTACTTGGAACTTAAACTAATTAATTTAAAATTATTAAATATGACTCAACGTAAAGGAATCCTTGAGGAATTGAAACTGTATCTGTAATTGCATATGTGTATTTGATATGTATGTTCTTATTGCTTCCGCATTAATGTTATTTGATGTTGTTTAAACTTTAAAAAAAAAAAAATAGTTCAGTAAACATTGTAACATCTTAGGTTTAATTCTCTTGGGTTCCCGAGCGGGGCGTTACACTAATATCTTGAGTGTGGACCATTTTACCCTGTATCAAAGTGGCCAAACTCCCACAAACTACTAAGAGTCTCCATAGGACAATGTTATCTTGCTTCATATCTAATATCTACATTTTACCATACCATTTTCTATGACTCCTCAACAAATTGATTTTTAGCATATATTCCAATCATGGTAGTTTGCAAGACTGCATCTCCATCAAACATTTTGTCAAACACTTGGTGCCTCCCAAAAAAAAGAAGCATATGCATATATCATTGTAAAAATCTAGGCTACCTTGGCCAAAACAAAATCAAAATATAGAAGTGCAACATGCCTCTATTGCCTTTAATAAGTATCCTTCATTCTTTTACAAACCCCCACAATGTGTATAAGCATAAGCATCTGCAAAATCCAATCTAATAGCATCTGCAAATGTACGATACAAAAATCTCTATAAAAACTCAAAATCTAGAAAAAAATTCGTCACAAGTACTTAATGCATAATATTTTAAATTTTTCATCGCAAGTACTTAATGCGTAATATTTTAATAGACGAAAAGCAATTTTTTTCTGGTTCAATATTCTTACAAGCTCAATTAGAAAACCCTTCATTAAGAGGTATATTTTAAAAAGTTCACTAATACAAAGCTTGAAAAAGACTTAGGAAAAAAAACATTTTCTTTTAGTTCAACATCATGGGAAGATTGTTGCTTCAGAGCCTTGTGAGCATCCCACATAGTTGAGCATCTCACATAGTTGACTGTAGGCATACGAACAATTTTTATTTTTATTTTTCACTTGTGAAAATAAAATAAAAATGTTCTAGAATGACCCTAGCGGTGGTAGGCAAGTAGCTTTGTGGCAGATTTCTTGGTCATGCCCTTGGTTGTGTTTCCAAACCCAAACTCTACCTCAAATCCACAAAACTATAATTTTTTTCCAACCCTTTGCCTTATCCAAAATACAAAAAGAAAATTAGGTTCTCCAAAATTTTGGAGACTTTAGCTACATATTTTCCTCAATTTTGATTCCAAAAAAAAAAAATTTCATTGCCATTTTTCATCACAACCAATATTTTTTTAGATAAATAACTTTTTTCATATTAAATAAATACATATAAAATTTACACTTTGTAAAACTTGAAGTGCTCAAAAAAATCTTTAAATTCTACTGATCAATCAAAAGTTTTTTAAAATTTTAGTGCATTGAAGGATTCCATAAGTTACTTGCAAAAGGCAGGAACTAATAAACAAAAAACTAATAAAACTAAAGTTTTTAAAACAAATAAACTTAAAAAATAAGATAACTCAACTTAAAATAAAAAGAATATTTTTTTGTTTGTTTTATCATTTTTAAAAATAAATAAAATCAAATTACTCCATTTTAAAAGAAAATAAGTACATTTTTTTAATATTTAACAAACATATATTATTTATTATTTATTTCCTTTTTACAAGAATAGATATCTTTTTATAATAAAGTAAATAATTTTTTAATTAAATAATTTATTCTCCACTTAATCTTTTAACAAAGATATTATTTCAATTTATTAATTAAAATGCAATTGAATTGCATATAACATATAATTATTTTATTGAGAAATAATACTTATAGCATAGTAATAATGTATTTATATAAATTATATTTTTTCATTTCAAATGATTATTTATCTAAATCCGTATTCTTGTCTTTAGACTTATTAAATTAATTCTTTGATCTAAATAATTGTATTTAATTAATTTCTCACTAATTAAATAATATTGTAATCTTAATATTTATTTACTTCAATAAATAATAATAATGTCACCTTTTAATTAATCTTGATTAACTCTCTTAGCTAATTAAATATCACATACTATAACAAAAGACACGTCATACAACCAACAAGAAAAATTGACAATATACAAAACATACTCTAGGGGCCAATTAACTAATTCATGTCAGCTTAACAAATTTAGATAGGTAGCCATTCAGATACTTAACCTCATTCTTAGGACAATAATATGCTTGGATTGGTATTTAGACCCAGGACATTATCTCCCCTCTTACCATTTAGATATTGTGATAGGGCACACTCATCTTGACCATTCAAGGAAGTTGTTGCTCAATACTTGCAAACCTACATAAAAGACAACTGTGTACTAATATATATCTAACCAAATAGACAATGGTAGGGAGTGGTACATCATGTAAATCTAGACTTGCAGGTGACTACAACTCCCTTCATCAACCACATCAAGCACGTCAAACAAAAATATAGAAATAGACATGCACACACACCATACACATGTAGTTATGACAAAAGTAAAACTAGAAACTATGACCTGGTGTTTTCCCAATAACACTATAGATCTCTTTGAACAATGGCACCTTGGGGCTTATGGGGTCGTGAATAAGGGCTTGTGGGAATGGACTCTACCTCATGTTCGTTGGGGAGTGTGGAAGGAGTAGAACAATAGATTTTTTAGGGAGAAAAAAACTAGTGCTAAAGTTGTCTTCCACAAAATCTTCAATGCTTTATTAGAAAACTACACTACCAATAAAGGTCATGACCCTCTTCTAAGCATAAAGGAAATTGACAGAAATAAGAGGGATGATTACAGATGGACTCTCTTGCCTAAGGCTTTGTGTAGAGCTAATTTTGATGGAGCTTCAAAAAGCAACCTTGACAAGGATGGGGGGGAGAAATCATAAAAAATACCCATGGAAAAGATATTGCTACTATCTCAGCTCCTCTAAGTATGCAAACTAACCATTATGTGAAGGTGTTTGCGGCTCATCAAACTCTCAAACCAGCTCAGGACATGGGAATCAAAAATCTATGGCTTGAAGGAGACTCCAAGAATATTATAGATTGTCTTAATGAGAAGAATGGGCCTATGTGGATGATTATGAATATTATTAAAGAGTGCATTCAGATCCTTAAGTCTTTTGATAATATATACGTGGCTCATGAGTATAGGGAAGCCAATCAAGTGGCTAACAAGTCAGCCAATTGGGCAGTCAAGAATGATGAATTGAAAATGTGGAAGAACAAGCATAATATACCACCAGAAATCTGTGAGTTGATAGAAAGGGAGAGGATCTCGAGTTGATTGGGAATCATTAAAGGTTAATTATGAAAGGTTACATGTTATGGGAATTGTGCTAAAATATGATGTGTAAGTATGATAGCCAAAGCACAAAACACATTATTATTTTCCATCATCACACTTTGAGGCTTGATTTTGGGTATCAAGTACACAAAGTGAAAAGGTATTTTGTGAAAACAAATCATATTAACAAGAAACAACCTTTGAAGCATATCACTACTAGAAGCAAAGATTACAGAGAGAACGAAATCATGGTGGGGGAAAGACATAGTAGGGAACTTGAGGAGGAAGCAAAGAAGTGGTGCTGATGTTCTTAGGTGTGGAGCATTTTGAAAAAAAGTGACATTACCACTTTCATTGAGCGACTTCATGGGTAGAAATCCTCTATTACACACAATATGGTCAAGAGTTGGAAGGGTTTGAGTGTTAAGATTGATGAAGTGGATTTCATAGTACCAAAGTAGTTTATATATATGGTGACTGGAATACCCATTATTGGGAATAAATTTTATAGAGATAGATAGATTTTTGGGCAGGGGATGATTGAATTTACCAAGGATGCAACAAAAAAAAAAGCTTTAGTGAAGAGAAGCACCTACTATCTACCAAGCTCTATCAAGCCACTATGAAGGTTTATGCTGAGGGTCATCATCAAGTACATTTCCCTCGACATGAGATTTAACCACCTCTGCACTCACCATTTCATGCTTCTTAACCACTTCAGGTATGGGGCGAAGATTTCTATTCCTTTTTGCCTATATTCTTCTATTAATGAGAATATCAACGACTATATGGTGAAGCACATAGGTAATCATGCCTCCATGAGGGGCTTTTGCTATTAATTTATGGATTTTTTAAGGCTAGGACTATAGGGAAAGAAATTAAGAATAAGCATATGAGGAAGGAGGGTAAAGCTAACTCGAATGAGTTAGGAGAGGATTATACCCCATCTGATACTGAGGATAGCCAAGACATGCATTCAGATACAGAGGAGGATGCCACCCCACAACACAAAAAGGGGAAAAAGAGAATCAAAGTGGAGAAAAAAGGGAAAAATGATAATAACAAACCTAAACAGGGCTTTGAGATTTCATCTGATAGAGACTATAATGAGAGGGTGGAGGGCATGGACTCAAAGGGAGACAATGCTAACCGGGAGGAAGATAATCTTAGAGAGGAGGAATGTAAGGAGAGGATAGGTGGAAAGAGAAACATCACTATTAAGATGCCTACTAACAAAGATGAGGATTTTGAGGGCAAGCCTAACAGGGGTTTGAAAAGACAGAGAGCGATATTGACTCTAAGGAGTTCAGGCAAGAGGAGGGGAAGGATAGTGATGAGGAAGATGAGAAGCAAGGGAGTGGGGAAAATAATGAGCAAAAATTTGAGGAATTTGGGTCCAACTAATACATATGCATGATTTCTAGGAAAGACAAGAAAGTGGTTTGAATAAATTTTGATAATATTTCAGCAAGGATGAGGCTTAAGAGAGAGATGAACAAAACTATGGTTAAGGAGAATAAGGAGGGAAAAATTCAAATGGAGGAGTTGATTGACCTTGCCCTTGTTATTTTGAGTGACATCATAAAGGAAACCCCTAAGATGGATGTGCTTAATAATGCTAAAAACAATGTTATTGCTAGTTATCAAACCACTGAATGGACTTTCCATGAAATCCAAGATCTCAAATATAGAGTGGATAGACTAGAAAGGGATAATTGTAGCATGCAGAATAGGAAAACTGAGGAGGAAAAGGAAATGGATAACAAAGTAAAGGAAGTTTAGAGTAGAGTTTAGACTACAGAGGGAACTTCGTAGAGAATTGCTGAGCAAAGCTTAACATTCTAAAAGAATCAAATGACAACATAAAGTTGCTCATAAACAAACTTGAAGAACACAAGGCTAGTAAGGAGGATGACCAATCCCCCAACAGTGGGAAGGATAAGACTCTGGAGGATGGTTTGAGAAAGAGAACCAAATCCAACTCAAAGAAAAATGACATCTAGGAACTTGAGAAAGATCTTTTAGACTTGAAAGAGGCAGTTGGAAGAATGACTGAACTAAAGATTCAGACTGCAGAAATCCTTAGAGAAATTGCTTGAGCCTTTCTCTTGACTATTTGGGCCTGTCTTGGTTTTTTTGCTCTGCTTCACTGTTTATTTATATTTTTCCTTGTTTTGTTATGGGAGGTTGTTGTTTCTGTCAGTGGCTTTTATGTTGATGATACTTTAAGTGCTTTATCTATGTCTTTCTTTTACTATTGTAGGATTTCTATGCCCCATTAAAACTTGTTTTCCTTAATAAAAAACATAATGTCCTAACATATAAATCCTATTATCATTAATATAACTATAATAATCAATTGAAAATACATAGTATGATATCATCAAGAAAATATTACAACATTCAACTGAGAATACACAATATATCATTATCATAAGCAAGTAATCATCACTATCCACTATCATGATAAAATAATATTCCATATATTAGGTACTACATCACCAAATATAATAGAACAACTAACATGGTCATAAGAAGGGCTTGAT
The DNA here is from genome assembly GCA_028749045.1 of Cupressus sempervirens. Taxonomy (NCBI): domain Eukaryota; kingdom Viridiplantae; phylum Streptophyta; class Pinopsida; order Cupressales; family Cupressaceae; genus Cupressus; species Cupressus sempervirens. Next base: position 842,566,322 of record CM053787.1, on the reverse strand, counting down.
AGGGTTTTAACAACATGATCTACATTGATGGCAAAGGGATGGGTATTACAAATTACACTTTACATATCTTGTATGCTATTTCATTCAGATGATAGTGTTGATTGACAAAATAATTTATCGATCATTGATAAAGTTTTGGACCATGTCTACCATTGCTCGCAAATCATTAGAGAGCTAAAGATCAATATTGAGAAGATAGACCAATAGGTAAATGCGACAAGACAACAAGTAAACATATAAGTCTTATTGGTGAACAAGAGCAAACATGTAAATTGGCAAATATTGGTAAGAAGAATAAATAGGTAAACACAATAGGTATGATGCTATTGACAAACTAGAAAACACATACTATTGGTACAAAGGATAACTAATAATATTTGTAGACAATAAATGTAATGAATATGTAAATAGAATAATAGTTTTGATAAATCAGATGTGCGATCATGAAGGAGTGAGATTCATTGAATCTAGACAAAAGATGAACCACATTACATAGATCAAAGAAAAAGAGAAAATGATTTATATAGATTGGTGAAGATAATTAACTAATGAATTCGATGAAGGTTTAGCAAATGAAAACAAGGTTACTTATCTCAAGAATGACATAACATATTAGATAATGTCGACAAAGTCAAAACATATTATGGAAAGTTCAAGATTGAGGAAGATTTGAGAGAAAGATAGAGGAAGTCCTAATTAGGTTAGGAAGGCATGCGAGGTGAATGGGAGAACATAATAAAAATAGATCAAACAAAGTTATTACAAGTTGTTGGAGAGTTGGAAAAGAAAAAGAACAGAGTATAGAATTGTAGAGCGATCATAAAGAAGATTATAAATGTTACAAGGAGTAGAGGGGGAGTGTAAAGGATCTGACAAGCTTTTGGAGGAAGCAATCATAAATCATATCCTTGTTTTATTTGTAATAGTTTAGCAACAAGTTTTTGAAATCTCTTAACTAGGTAGTTCTTAACATGACTGAAGGTCTTTTGTATAAGACTCTGTAAATCCTCTAACAAGTTGAACACTGTAATAGTGGGATAAAATCCTCTAACATGATAGACTGTAATACGATCACATATGCTTTTAATAGGGTATCAATCACTCCTAATAGGGCAAGTCAATTAGAAGGTGACAACATTTTAGCTCTTAAGAAGACATTCTTATTATTGTAGTAATGAGTTGTGGGTATCATCCCCACCACAATTTTTCCCTCTAACCAAGGGTTTTCCACGAGACCAAAATCTGTTGTTATTAGTTATGTGTGCTGATGTTACATGCTTATTACTTCACAACTTTATATTTCAACAAATAGGTTACTGATCATTTCATTACAACAAGTTAATATTTATGATTATTAGTTTAAGGGTTTGGAGACTAAAGGTCAAATTAGTAAAAGTTTGTAGTACAAATTCACCCCCCCACTCTCATGTATACTTGAATCTTTCTAATAGATGGATCATAGAGTATGATCCGAATGTTGAATCTAAAAACACACACAATAAAAAATCAGAAGTCTATTTATGCAATGCAATAATTTAATAGTTATAATAATGATAGTAATAGTAATTTAATAATAACTTAATGAAAAAATTTGGTACAATAATTTTAATAATAATGACTACAAATTTTTAAGACTTTAATAGATTTTTACTTTAGTGAATAGGGAAAGGACTTAGGATTGGGAGCTTATTTTACTTGGTGAAATCCTTTAGTGGTATTGTAGTAGAGGTCAGTAATACGAGAGCATGTATTATTATTATTATTTATTATAATTAATTAATATTTTTATTAGTTAAGTTTGAGTAGACTCGAACCCAAGACCTTCCAGCCAAGAGGTTCACAATTTACCATTGAATTGGAAACTCTTGCCTAATAATATGAATAAATTCATTTATTTGTACATAAAAAAGAATAAAAACTGAATGGAGTTGCAGGTATAACCAAGAGCTAAACCAAGGTTGAGAAGGTGGAAGGCATAAGCTAGAAGTTTGAGTAGCCTTGATTGACACAATCGAGTGGGTCCCAACAAATTCAATTAGACTGGGCCTATGTGTGAAAAATGGGAGCGGATTATACCATCGGAACAAATTTAAGCATATACCTTAATGCATACATTGCCATGCAAAGAGTCGGGAAATATTTTTAAAAGACACATTTTCTGTGTATTGTAGATGGGGCTGAGTAATATTAATGGAAATTACATAAATTTAGCTTTAGAAGATTGGGGGTTTCAGCTGCATGCTTATCTGCATTTTTTCATGATCTATTTATTTGTAATAAACATGCATTCTCTTCCTCTGTTTTATTCCTTGGTTCAAGCTATTGATGTTCTTGAGATGAAGAATTTTAGCTGCTGTTATGGAGAATTTGGCAGGGATTCACCCACTTTATGATCCATCGTGCTTCAGGTTCAACTTTATTCTCTTTTTAAGAACTCTGTTTTATTTCCTTTTTCCCTCTTTTTATCAAATACAGATCGGTTCCTTATGTCCAGGCAATTCTTCGTCTACGGGAGTTTTCCATGCTTCAATGTGCGATTACTTGTAAACTCAAAAGTTTTAGAGAAAACCCACTTGTAGATTGTTATGAAATAATTGTGGTTTGATCTTCTTCTATTAGAAAACTGATCCATCTTTTTGGTTTTTGATTCACTGATTAACCTGTTTCTCAGGAAATGGATTTTAATGTTTATCTGTTTTATGTTGATTGACAAACTAGAAAACCCACTTTGGGTTGTTTTTGAAAATGTATATTTTTTATTGGTACTTGACAATTTGGAAAACCCACTTTGGAATTTGATGGAATCTACTCGGTTGTTCTTTGATCTGGTTCATTGATTAAATCCACATTCCAGTATGAAAATATGGTTATCGGTGGTATTGCGGGGTCGGCAAGTATGATCCTGAAGTCCCATTTCAAAAAATTGTGCACTGCTGAAATCTTAAATCATTAAATAAAACTTTGTTTGGACGTGAATTCACTATCTATACCGATTTTGAACTGGTCAGGATGATAAGGGATTATATGCTAGCTAATGCTTATTTAGATCCTGACACTTCAGTCCAAATAAATCTCTAATTTGGGTTTATAATGCAGCTTTCCCTTGTTTCTTCTTTATCTTTTATCTTTTTTGGTAGAACTGTATTTGATGAAGGAGGAACCAACCCGTTGGATGATGTTGTTTTGTGGCGCATGAATCAAAACTAGGCAGCAATGGTAAAGTCACACCACTGCCATTTGACCCCATAGCAACGGCATATCTTGCTAAATCTTGTCTACAGCTATAAACAATCTTCTGCTTTCCCTTTGGCCCGTTGGTGAAAACCTTAAATCCATAGTACAAAAAGGTTACTGTCTTAATCTTAGATGCTGTCTATAATCTGAATGTCCTTTTTGGTTTGGTGGGCAAATTAATGTAGTTTAAAGTTGTTCATATTGTATTGTAAATGTGTTTGTTTCAATCCATCCATCATATAAAATTTATGAATGTATTTCTAATTTTTGTTATTCAAAGATGTTTAAATTTTTGAATTTCTAAATTTCAAAGTCATCTAGTATACAATCATTTATGGAATCAGAAAATTCTCCGTTACTTCTGTGATGTGTATGCTCTGCTGTTGTGTTGCTTTCATTTCAGCAAAATAGGGTAGCAATTTGTAGTAAGTTGAAATTATTGGTTGTTCATTAAGTGTGCAAGCCATATGAACCTTTTGTCTCTAAAAAAAGAAAAATGAGATTGTTTGTTGTTCGTGGTGTCTACAGGTTATGCAAAGCTTTTGTTTGTTTAAAGAATTGATCATTTTGTGAAGGCCATGGAGTTGGGATGCTATCATGCTACCATTCAGCCTTCTCCTCAGTTCATGTCATACCCCACTGCAGTAGACACCGCAGTGGAAGGATTGCCAGATAGATTAGTATTTACTGGATGATTGTCAGGGCATCGCAGCTCATAACAGCTGCGGTTAATGATGTCGATCAATTCATTGCTTCGAGAACTTCATACTTTTGGCTATTTTTGTTTCACTAGGGTGCAATTTTACAGTTATGTTTGGTACCTTGTAAAGGCTATAAGGAATTCTCTGCAGAGCTTTCATCATCGATTTTCAAGTAGCATTTAACCTGCTTGTTGAAATTGCGGGCAATTCAATCACAGCCATGGAACGGTCAGGGATTTTCCAAGCTATTCTTTGTGGTTTTATTCTGTATGTTGCTTTTTGGATTGGTTTAATTAGTGATGTGTTTTACTGTTTGGCAGCTATTTGGTGATAAAGGAGTTAGGCGATGGTACTTATGGGAATGTGTGGAAGGCTTTGAATCGGCAGACTAATGAAATAGTATGAATGATTTCCCTTCATTTAAAGAAATTAAATGTATCAAGTTTATATCAACTAATGTGTAGCCATTAATGCAAAGTCTCTGTCATGGCAAGTTCTGACTTGCATGTTTAGGTTCACCAATTTTCTATTATTATGATAATGTATGCATTGGCTTTCTTAAGGTATCTACAGGTTAATGTAGAGTAAAATCTGTTATGAGCATCTTGTTGATTCTATGTATACCATTTTCTTCCTAAACTACCACAGAGCTCCTTTTTACTTCCCATCCAATAATTCTAATTGCAAATCATAGCTTACGTCTGAAATTTGTAGTTATCCTTTTTCTAAACTTTGAAGTATCTGCTTTCCATCATTTGTGTGGTCATTGTTTCTTCTGCCTGTGCGTCTTTACAAGACTCCGATAAGGTTGCATGGATGATCAAAGATTTGATTAAACTAGGGCAGTGTGAATTGTGATTAAGATTGTCTCTTAGATGTTAGGTTGTGAAACTGGAACAGTGACAATATGTATTACCTGTTTAGCATGTAAGCTTCCTTTTTGATAACACTTTGGCTGATTATGATTATAAGTTGGAAGCAGGAGTAGCTAAGTTCCCTGGATTCTCTGTTTTTATTTGCATTTATTTTATGATTGTTATTTATTCTTCAAGAAATGAATTTGTTTTCCTTCTACTAAAACTACTCTGGTTAATTTTCTCCTTGTTTATCTGCTAAGTTGAAGAGCTGATCTGCATTGAGATTGTTTTTGTTTTGTACTTTTCGTTTACTCCATATATTACTCTCTACGCTTTAAGCTTTCTGCAGAAGGGAAACATTCATCAGAATATGCTGGTAATATTAATGTCTTAATTGATACTTTTTATTTTTCTAGATTGATTATCACATTTGGAAATTGTAACTAAACTTTTGGAAATTTGAGATATTGTTTAGAGACAGAATTTGTATTTTCAACTTAGCAGTCAACATGTGGACCTTTTGTGAAGTAGTTATTTTTTTCAAAATTCTTCTGAATCCGATTGCACATTTATTCACATTTCAATTATTTGGGTCTCGCCACTGGTTTTATCATTAAGGAAAGTCTTAAACCATAGTTAGACACAAAATTTCACAACTTAAATATAGACTTTAAGTCTGAGTACTGAATTTCTTTGTAAATTGAGACAATATGAACAAAGTGGTCTCAAGTCGGGTAAATATTGTCAATGGGTCATTTATAGGAATTGTACCTGTTCATGGTTGAATTACTTGTCTCAAGAATGTCAATTCACCTCATTTTAAGCATTTTATTTTTATCATCAGAGTGGATGGTCAATGGTTGCAATTTGGGTCCTTCAAAGTTTAAACAGCCGATTTTTTATTGTGGTTGATTACTTTTATCCTATGTAAGGTATTAAATTGGAGATTTTCACCACATGTTTTCTGCCAGGTTGCTATTAAGAAAATGAAGAGGAATTTTTTTTCCTGGGAAGAGTGTATAAGTCTCCGGGAGGTGAAGGTATGTGATGCAACTGTAGACACCTTAAAAATTTTCAATATTGTTATCCAATCAATGCTTGGTGGCTTTGTTTAAAAAGTTACAATAATAGTATTTATGATATGCATGTGGTTCTTTTGGCAGTGCCTTATGAAATTGTATCACCCAAAAATTATCAAGCTGAAGGAGGTTATTCGGGAAAATTTTGAACTCTATTTTGTATTTGAATACATGGTAATTTATATTTCTCCTTCTACACATTTTCTATTCATAGAATGATTGCCAATGTCTTAAAAATTACAAGATTTTTCTAGAGAGAAGTGACACATCCCATCAGTTGAGAAGTTTGTTTCATTATAATCTTAAAATATTAACTATTCCACACTTTTTAATGTTTGTCCTAACTCCTATGTGCCTATATGGGAATGTGATTTTGTGTCAAAGTTGGTTATATTTGCTTTACTCAGGATGGTCAAACATGCATTTCTTTTTACAAAGAAAATTGTTAATAGAAGTCATTGCTGACTGCTCTATTTGACAGGGTATGAAACTTCATATTATATAAGTTGAAGTCTGCTGCACGTACAGGAGAAATATGAGCACCTTGTACTTTTCTGATGAAATGTATATGTATTGCTTTCATATTCTGGACGGATTGAATGCTCTTTGTGGTGTTAGACTTGACAGGATTAGATGCATATATCCCGACATTATTAGGGAAACAAGGCATCCCAACACTATGACTGCCAGTGGCTCTCAAAAAATTTGCTCATTGTTTCACTCCTTATCAAGTTATCTAGTCTTGCGAGGCCTCTTTTTTACGCTTTCAGAACCTTTAAGCTACAAAAAGTTTTTTTCATATCTGTACCTTCTTTGCTCAGTCACTACATATTTCAATTTTTATCATAGATAGAAGAGTTGTTTTGAAAACTTATGAGTTGTGGTATACATCTTCAACTTGGGAATTAGTAGCTTATCAAACCTATTTTAACCTATGAGGTAGTAGTAGATTATAATTTATCCAGAATTTTTCAAAGTTGTCCTCGATGTCTATGTGCTGTTTCAGGAATGTAGGATTGAATTGGCTCTTTCCGTGCCTTACCTACTGTTTTTTTTGTAATTTTTGGGATATGTCCAGATTTGCCATGCATTTCCAATGACATTTTCCTTGTCTGACTGGATTCTGGGGACACCAGGGATCATTCCTATGATAAATCTGCAGATATTACTTGACAAATTTGCTCATTGTTTTAGCAGAAAAAAATGTTGCGACATTCAAGCAGATTTGCAGATGGATTTTCTATGATGGAATTGAAGAATTTTGAGAACACATTTTCCCAAGCGTTTAAACAGACTTTTAGTTGGATTTTGCAGGACGTATTTGCTCCAAACTTTGAGTTGACTTTCTTTGAAGGATTTTCAATAAGTTTTCTTACATAGTTCTTGAACACATCCAGAAAATGTATTATTATTCATTGTTGCCTTGTGAATCTTTCTTCTTGAGATGCATGATTCTCTGTTAAGGACTAGATTATGTCAGCCACCGCAAGAGCTCACAGTCCTGGTCCTGATAACAACTGTTCCTTTTTTATTGGGCTTTGATCAATGTCTGCATTGTCTAGCATGTTCTTCAGAAACACTGCTTACCCTTTTTCATGCTTTTTCCTTTTAAAGGGACATAAATGATAAAAAAATATCTATTAGAGTTGGAGGTAAGATAGAATATGCACTTAAAATCTCACTTGGATGGACTTATCAGTAGACCATTTACTATTAGAATATTTTTAGTATCCTAGTTTCTTGCCATATTTGGCTCATTAATGATCATTTAGGCTTATATTTTAGTTTTCTCAGTTTGGTCTATTCTTAGATGTTGTCTTTATTTAGACAACTTGCTTTATTAGTTAATTCTATTTTTAGCTTGTGATATTGCTATCAGGATATTAGTGGTTCACATGAACCCATCTCTCATGAAAATGAATCGAACACTTAGCTCTCAATGCCATCTAGATGATGCTCACTGATGTGAAGCACTGAGACTTCCCAGGAAGTCACCCATCCCAAAACTACTCCAGGTTGAGTGCCCTTAACTACAAAGTTTCCTCCATGGTTAAACCCACTCTTCTTGCAACCCCATTTGCATAACTTTCATTTGTAAACTCTGTTTAAGAGTGTATTGTTAATACAATTAATTCCGTTTGTATTTAAGTTTCATGGTATTAGAATGGGAGCCAGTCTGAGTGTACGATTCCCTTACGGGGAGGTTTTAATAATTCTTTTTCAAAACTTATTTAATGAGTTTCTAATTTATTTCCTGAAAATTTTTCTTGAGGGTTTATTAATTTTTTCCTCAAAAATTATTTGGTGGGGTTCAATAATTTTTTCCTCAAATAATCTGTTTCATATTCTTTGATCCAGGTTTGTTTGGTTTTGATTGAGTTTTCACCTCAAAATCTTGTTTGGTTTTGGTCATTTTTTCTCCTCAAAAATCATTTCTAGTTTTTGTAATACGTGAAGTTCGTGTGGGATTTTATGTCAGGGATTTTTGCTTTAGAGTTTTTCCTGTTTTTTCTGAAAAAAGATGATTTGTAAACTTCAAGTTATAGTCAGTTTCAATAGTTTGGAGGGTTTGTCGATTTTTCCTCAATCATGACAGTTGTTCTCAGGGTGCGTCTTTGTCTCCAGGGAAGGAAATTTCTGTTATCCAACACTAGGTTGGACATTTTGTGGATGCTTTTCAGTTAGAGGTTTTGTAAATTTTGGGAGGGTTAGTGGCAGACTTTATCTCAATAGCAGAGTCAGTGGTAGGCTCTTGTCTCTTTTTGAAAAACCATTCTAAAGAAAGGGACAACCTTTGCTATTTTTTTTCTGGGCTACTCTTGGTCATTGCCATTTTGCATATCTAGGGAGGGTCTTTAGTAGCAAAAAAATGTTTATCCTTCTTGTTTTTTTTTTCTAGGCTACTCTTGGTCATTGCCATTTTGCATATCCAGGTAGTAGCAACAAAATGTTTTGAAGACTTTATGACCACATGACATATACAGTCTTTTGTAGGGTAGCTGATAAAGTCCTTTGTAGGGTAGTTGACAGAATGACCATTAAGGAGGGTACTAGAATATTTTTAGTATCTTAGGTTCTTGCTATATATAGCTTGTTATTCTTTAATCTTAGTTAATGGTCTTTTAGGCTTGTTTTTTAGTTTCTTTAGTTTGGTCTATTTTTAGATGTCTTTATTTAGACAATTTACTTGATCAGTTAACATTATTTTTAATATCTGTAAACTTTATTTAAGAGTGTGTATTGTTAATACGATTAATTCCGTTTTTTAATTGTCATCTACTGGCCTTCTTACTTAGAAGGAAGCATCAACATTGTTGCAATTATGGGACAACATCCAACCATTTATAGACAAATAATATGACATTGGAAACTGGAATACTGTTGAAGAACCAAATACTATTGAAAAACCATTTATCTGCATGTTGTATTTGTAATAAATATCATCGAAGATAATGAATCCTCTTCCTTGATAATATTCTGGATTAGATTTTGTAGGAATCAATGTTTCAAATCTTTCTGTGATTCATTATCATGATGAAGAGTTCTGAAAATGTTAAAAATTCACATAAAATCTATTCCAGAAGATTATCAGGCAAATTCTCAAAATGGATTGTGGAAATCTGAGAGCACTAATAGATTTTCTGCCTGCCCTTTTAAATTTCTGTTGAAATGAGAAAATTTGCTCCATTTGATTGGTGCAAAGAAAAAGCTATACCAAATGATAATTATAGTAACGGACACAAGTGAGCGGTGTTAAGGGAAAATGATCTGATCTAGAGAGAATATTTTTTTATTCAAAGTATGTCTGAAGGACTATATTACAGTCCCTGTTGTTTCAGAATTCAATCTTACTATCACTGAAGGAAGATATCAGATAAATCTGAGAATCTGATTAAATCAGTAATACACCAACACACAGAGAGAGAGAGAGAGAGAGAGAGACAGATATATATGTATGTTAGAGTACGTGACTGTACTCAGTAAGTTATTTGTTGCAGCAGATTATAATATTGCTCGACTGCTTGTATACACTTATCGAATGCCTGCCTTGGATTTGATATTGCTGTAGTTATTGATCTCATTTCAAGAGAAGGCACCGACAACATATTAATCTCTTTTCAAAGGTTGCTTTCATGTAGGGGTATGACCCTTACGTGGCTCATGCCATGTAGGGTCATAACCCTACGTGGAAGTAATCACTTTCTTAGCTTTCGTTAACATGTTATTAGTGATAAGTTGATAACAATAATACTAAGGCACCGCAAGAGACAATATGGTAATCAGTCAATATGAATGTCCAACACCCGACTCATGGGAGAGTATGAGTGAGGTTTATTCCGCCGTGAACAGACAGGGATTTATAGAATATGTATATATAATTACATTGAATATATATATGTGTGTGTGTGTGTGTGTGTGTATGTAATCTCTCACAGGTTATACATACATTTTTCTCATAAATATTGAAAGCTTCAATCTGAATGAAGCTACTTCCTCAACACTCCCTCTTAGCAAGAGAAGATTGAATTATAACTAAGATGTATATTTTTGACATATGAAGTTATGTCAATAGTGTTTCCAAATGAATACATTTCATCTCAAAGGAAGTGAGTTATCTGATTTCCAACACTCCGGGACAACAATCAAATGAAGTCAATCAGATATCAATCTTGATCATAGGATTTCAACCTTAGAAATATCCATCTTGATAAATGACATTTGACACATTTCGGGACAACAGTTGTTGTAGTCAGTCATGGCACTATATCAAGAACTTAAAATAACTTATCTCAATATCAAGATATCCGACACAATCCGGGACACAACCTTTAAGGAGTCAATCATGATAAGTATGTTATCACAAACACCAACATAATTCGGAGACACACTAGGTGATAACAAATAAACACACTATATATAGTATCAAGATATCTGACACATTTTGGGACAACAACTTAATGTAGTCAATCTTGATACAATAGTTATCATGAGTTCTGGGACAGTTCAGGGCAGCAAGTTAATGTAGTCTATCATGATAATAGGTCACCTATTGTTGAGGTCGTCACCTTACAATAACAACCTTACACATTCATGCCATGAAAGATCGTCACCTTTCATGACATAACCCATAAATGCAATATTGCAACATTAAATATTCATGAATATATAAATTACATAACATTGAGATTCTATCTCAGAATTTTCAATTACAATTTAATCATACCAAGTTTACTTTTGAAGTACTCCGCTTACAACTTCCCAAGAGGCTTAGTAAATATGTCTGTATTTTGCCCTTCAGTATTGATGTAGACCGATTTAATGACATCTCTGTCTACCATATCTCTTATGTAATGGTACAAAATTTCTATATGCTTGGATCAATTATGAAAGACTGGATTTACGAAAAATTTGATACAACTTTGATTATCACAGTGAATCATAGTGGGATTCAGGGGCTTCCCAAATAGTCCAACTAGTAACTTCCTTAGCCACATTGCTACACGAGCTCCCATGGAAGCAACCATATGTTCAGATTCAGTAGAACTTAGAGCAAATGCTGATTGTTTTTTACTAAATCAGGATATCATGGCTGATCCAAGACTGGAACAACACCTAGTAGTACTTTTATGATCAATGAAATTGCCTTGCCTGGTCGAAATCTGAATCTGAATACCCTTGAAGTTGTATCTCAACATTCTCATTCTTTAGACCAAGTCCAATAGTACCACATAAATATCTCAGAATATGCTTGGCAGCCATTAGGTGAATCTTCTTAGGTTCACCCATGAATTGACTCAACACATTAGTAGCATAATAGATATTTGGGCGAGTGTTTACCAAGTACATAAGAGATCCAATAATTTGTCTATAGTAGGTAGGATCTTTAGGTTTTGAGTCAGCTGCTTCAATTTTAAGCTTATGAAGGCTTGTTTCCATCAAAGTAGATAACGGTTTACAATCCATCATACCAAATCTAGTTAATATATTAGAAGTGTATTTTCCTTGATTTTAGGAAAATGTAATTCTCCTTTTTCCATACTTCTAGACCCAAATAATTGTGTAGAATCCCTAGAGCCTTCATATCAAATTCAGCCACAAGTTCTTGTTTGCATTTGGCAATAAGACGATCTTCACATATTATTAACAAGTCATCAACATGAACAAGAATTAACATGTTACCATTAGATGTTCTGAAATATATGTAAGGATCAGCTTCTTTTTTGGAATATTCTAGTTTGGAGAGGTAGCTGTCTATCCTTTCATAGCAAGCCCTGGGAGCTTGCTTAAGACCATAGAGAGCTTTCTTCAGTGTCATGAGTGGCAAATCCTTCAGGTTGTTCTATATATACTTCTTCTTCAATGACACTATTCAAAAAAAATAGTCTTGACATCCATTTGGTGTATCTTCCACCCTTCGGATGCTGTAATGGCAATAATGGCTCTTACAGAAGTATATTGGGCTACTGGAGCAAAGGTCTCTTCATAATCAATTTCGGCCTTTTGAGAAAACCCCCTGGCAACAAATCTGGCTTTGTGTTTTTCAATGCTATTGTCTAATGCATATTGATTTTGAATAACCATTTTGAAGATGCAACTAATTTGTCTTTAGGTTTGGGTACAACAGACTAGACACCATTCTTTAGGATGGATTGGTATTCCTCGATCATAGCATCTTTCCAAGCTTGACATGTCAAAGCCTCTTCAACATTTGATGGTTTAATTTTAGTAAGCTCGGTCATAAGTGCAACATAGCATGTTTGATTTCTTGTTCTCTTACTTTCTCTAAATACTTCATTAGGTTCCACATTATTTTCTTCAATCATCTTTCTTGCCCATAATGGTCTTTACTTGTTGAAAATTTCAGCATTTTCAAAGATTAGATGATGAAGAAGGTTCATAATTTTCTATAATATTCTCCCTCTGATTCTCAATTGTTTCTAATTCAGTGATTGGATCATCTTCAGTGTTTAGAGAAAATTTATAGGTTACATCTTCTTCAAATTTAAAATCTCTACTGATTTCAACTAATCTTTGTTTTGGAACATAGAGTCTGTATCCTTTGGTGGTTTCACTATAATCAACAAATATTCCTTTCTTCCCAGAGGGTTCTAGCTTAGTCCTCTTTTCTTTGGGAACATGAATGTATATGGGGCAACCAAAGATTCTTAGATGGCTTAAGTCTAGCTTAATCCCTATAAAGACTTCTTTAGGTGTTATCTGTTTTGGATGTACACAGCGGTTTTTGAGGCTTCAACCCAAAATGAAAAATGAATGTTTTGATTATGCATCATGGCTTTTGCAGCTGCAATGATGGTATGTTTTTCCTTTTCGTGACTCCATTTTGTTGAGGATTATAAGGTACTGCACTCTCCCTCTTAATCCCAACAGAAATGTAGAACCATTTAAAGTTTTCACATATATATTCACACCCATTATTTGATCTTAGATTTTTTATTTTCTTCCTTGATTGATTTTACACTAAGGCTTTAAATTCTTTGAATTCAACAATACTTCATTTGAATTTTTTTTCTTATAATAATCATCGACAAAGATTATGTAATACAAAAATCCCCCTAATGATGTTGTTGACATTGGACCACATATATCAACGTGGACAAGTTCTAGTACATTTTTAGACTTATGTTCACTTGGAGGAAAAGACCTTTTAGTGTTCTTCCCCAGAGTACAACTTTTACAAATTCCAATATGTTCAAATTTTAGGTGAGGTAATCCATTAGTAATCTTTCCTATAGTAGGTAGGGCACTGTACCAAAGATGTCCTTATCTTCTAAACCAAATTTCATTATGATTTGATATTTCATGGCTTAGTGCATGTTTTTGATTATTACATAGTTTGTATATGCTACCATCTCTAGATCCTATAGGAATAGCATTCTTAATGTTAGAAATTTTAGGCCAAAGTAATACTTTATCTTCATGGAAGGTGATGCGATAGCCTTTATCAGCTAGACCTGAAATGGAAACCAAATTTCTCTTTATGCCTGGTACAAAGAGAACATCTTTTAATTGTAAGTAACTCTGGTTCTTATTTGAATTGAACTAGTCCCTATTCCCTTCACTGGATAGGTGGAATTGTCTCCAATGGTGACTTCTTCAGTTGAATGTCTTTCAAAAGTGTCAAATTGGTCACTAAATCCGGTTATGTGACTTGAAGCTCCGCTATCGATTATCCAAGTGTTTCTATTCGAGTTTAATTCACTTGATAAAGCTAGGTAGAATATAGGATTCTCAATTTCTTTAACTTCAGCTATGGTTGTTTTAGCTTTCTTTCTTTTTGGGCAGAACCTGTGTGTATGCCCGAACTTACCAAACTTGTAGCATTGGACCTTAGAGAGATCTCTGTTTTTGTGATTTTGGTAGTTATTTCCTCTCTTTTGTTTGAATTTCTTTTTCTTCCCTTTGTTGCTTGAGTTTGTATTTAGTGCTTGAATTTCTCCCCCTTTATTCTGACCGATTCCTCTTGAGATTAGTCAAGACTCTTCTTGAGTACAGTCGTTCTTGAGTTGATTGAATTTAGGTAGAAAAGGTTGACTAATGTATTGAATAAAATATTCCCATGAGATTGGTAATCCTCTAAGAGCTATTAGAGATATAGCTCCAAATCATCAACATTATTTCTGATAGTTGAAATTTGATTGCTTAATTCAGTGATTCTCAAGAAGTAAGATGAAATTGTCTCCCCTTTAATCATTTTGATATTTAAGAGCTGCTGCCTTAATGTAAGTAATCTGCTTGCATTGTTGATTTCAAATGTATTCTGAATGGTTTTAAACACTTCATAAGCAGATGTCAGTTTTGCTATCAATGGAAGAATGTGTGATCTTTGACAGCATCAATGATTATTTTCTTAGCCTTGTTGTTTCGTCTTGTCGAGGATGTTTTATCAGGTTCATTTTCAGGCATCTTGATGTCTTCTTCTATATATGAATCTAATTCAAGTTCTTGAAGTATTGCTATAATCCTGATTTTCCATAAAACAAAATTTGAGGCGCCTTTGAGTCTATCCTCTACTCTGATGCCATTCACCATTTTGCTCCCTTGTAAGTCTGTTTATAAATCTGATAATTTTGTCTAAAATTTTACTATATTTATTCTCCTTTAGTAAAGCTCTAATACCATGTTAAGGGAAAAGGATCTGATCTAGAGAGAATAATTTTATTATTCAAAGTATGTCTGAAGGACTATATTAAAGTCCCTGCTGTTCAGAATTCAATCTTATTATCACTGAAGGAAGATATTAGATAAATCTGAGAATCTGATTAAATCAGTAATATATATGACTGTACTCAGTAAGTTATTTGCAGCAGCAGATTATAATATTGCTTGACTGGTTGTATACACTTATCGAATGCCTGCCTTGGATTTGATATTGCCATAGTTATTGATCTCATTTCAAGAGAAGGCACCAATAGCATATTAATATCTTTTCAAAGGTTGCTTTCACGTAGGGGTATGACCCTTACATGGCTCATGCTACGTAGGGTCATAACCCTACGTGGAATTAATCACTTTCTTAGCTTTCATTAACATGTTATTAGTGATAACAATAATACTAAGGCACTGCAAGAGACAATATGGTAATCCGTCAATATGAATGTTCAACACCCGACTCATGGGAGAGTATGAGGAGGTTTATTCTTGCGTGAGCAGACAGGGATTTATAAAATATAAATATATAAACATTTATATTTAATCTCTCACAGGTTATACATACATACATTTTTCTCATAAATATTCAAAGCTTCAATCTGAACGAAGCTACTTCCTCAACAAGGGGCAAGATCAAGACTAGATGTAACTTCAAACTAATTGAGGGCCGAAGGTTATTGTATTTGAGCCTTCAAAATTAAGGGGACAGTTAAGCTCTCTCTCTCTCTCTCTCTCTCTATGCATATTAATTCAAGAAACAGTCTATAAATTTGTCTTCTAGAAATATAGGTTCATTGAATTGGTGAGAAAAATGCTTGCCAAGATTCATTAGTTTGAGAAGATTCACCTAAATACAAAGCAACATTATTCGTATTTGGGACAGTAGGACAGGTTTCTGGAACAGATTCTTTTTCCTCAGATTTAGTAAACAGAAACAAAGTGTCTGTGTGTATAGGTGCGTACACACACACACACTTCTATAGCTGTTTGATAAACATATTCTAGCCTATTGAGTTTAGAGCAGAGGAGCACAAGCATTTTACATTGAGGCTTTTTGAAAATTGAACTCATAATTGAATTAAATTATAAATGAACTTTGAACATCCAAATGAAAGCTGAAATCATATAGTGTAGAAAATAGTCTGGGTTTTTCAAAATCTTTTGGAAATGGTTAGGGGTTTCTGAAAATTGTAGGAAATGGTAAGGGTTTCCAAAACTGCAGAAAACTTTGGGACATTTCTTGGTTGTCCTGCTGAGTGTTTTACCCATTGGTTATGGCAACCTTTGTTTATTTTTTAAGTAGGGGAGACTAGTAAACTAATTGAAAGTTAGTTATGGGAGATGGGGAGATCAGGGGCGGGAAACATGTTCCCTGCAGACATGGAGTTGCCAAGTTACTATTTATATATAAGGTTGAGCACCACTTCATTTATTTTTAGAGCAGTTTGAAGGTTTGGTTTTTCCCTATGTTCTTTGTGAAAGAGTATCTGGATTTTGTTCTCATGTTTTGATTTGATACCATTCTTGCTATCCTTGTTCAGAAAGGGTAACAGTAAAACCTTTTTGAACTATGGGATTTATAGTTTTCACATTTGGTTCTGGAGCACTTGTGTAATTAAGGCTGTTAATTAGTTGTTTATCTATACACCTCATGTTCTGTTTGGCAATTGACACTTCTCAAATTAATCACATTGCTTAAATTGATTTTCACAATGAGATTAAATAGACGCTTCCCATATGGTAGCTCATGATCAATCTCTAGTTTTCTTTTGTGAGCTGTTGCCAAGAAGTCAAGAATTTAATTTAATTTTCTAATTATTACATATTCCATAGGTGGTAAACTTGGACTCCTTTCAAATTTGCTAGACTCAAAAGACTCGTCTTGGCAAAAACTTCATAACTTAAATAATTGCCTAAACTTAAAGAGCATAGTGCTTTAAAAAATTCAAAGAGAAAATATATCCAATGAGTCCATAAATGAATATAAAATTGTTTTCTATTAAATTCGATTCATTTGAATACAAATTGACATCTTCCTTGGTGCAGGAGCACACCTAAGCTAACCTCTCCACGTATAGTTTTGGCTTGTTTTCGACTTTAGCCAAGTCAAGAAGTTTAGTTTAGGTTGGTTTAAGACCTTAGAAGGTCATTTGTTATGTGGGCTAAGTGAGTTAGTCATTAGGACTAAGGTCACACAAATAGTCATTGTTTGTAGCATTTCAATTTCTTAGGCTTAGAAGCTTAGTGTTGGATTAGAGTCTTAAACGTGTTCTAAACACATAAAAGTGGTGAGAAAGATGCTTAATGGTCATAAATGATGTTGTTTCCTCAGAATATAGAGGTATGGAGGCATGATGGCAAAGATGCCAAATGTTGTGAAGAAGTTGTCATGACAACATTTGCAATTATTGCAATTATTGCAAATGTTGCACGCAACTTGGTTACCTTGGATTCCCTTAAGGATAGGAAGTGGGAAATCGACCAACAGGCCTAGAATGGTGGAGATGGCATCTAGAAAGGAAAAAAGATTCAAAGCTAGAGTGAAGAGTATGTATTTTAATAGTTTGATGTGTGCAATATAGCTCTGCAACAGCATTTCCAGCAATTTCTTGAGTTTTAGTGTTGACAGTGTATTAAGATGGATTGAAGAATTTGTTTTGTTGACTGCATAGTATTCTGAGATTAGTTTGAAGAGTTTTTCATTTGATTAGGGAGTTGATTAGAGTAGGTTTGGAGGGTTGAATAAATTGTTTAAGTTCTGAACATCTCACTGGTTTTGTGCTGACCAGTCTGTATAGTTATGGCTTCCCCATGAAATCTAGCCATGGGAAATACCTAAGGGTAGATGGAAAGGCTAGGGGAGTCAGTACTGTACATATGTTTAGGATCAGGATTCATGGAAGTATGGAGAGCTATTTTACTACTAAGCCCTAGGTGAGCAGACAATGTCTGGTTAGAGGCTTAGGATAGGAGAAAGTGAAGATTTCTTGTAGGGTAAAGAAGTATAGTACGGAAGCAGTACAGTTCCAGGTGGGATGTGAACATATCTCGCTATGTTATAAGGATCCAACGATTATCAAACCATTTGTGACTGTTTTGAACAAGGAACCAGTGACTTACTAAGAAATAGGCCTTTTTTAGCCTATTTGACCTAGATAATAGGAACCCCCTGTACGGACAGTTGAGGAGTCTAAGACCCACAGAATCCTTTAAGAAATCCAAAAGGGTACTCGAGTCTGGGATTTGTTTTCCTGGTTGTTTGGAAAGTTTAGTCAAAAAAGTGGAATTAGTCACTTTCAAGGGCTAATTGGAATTAGGCCTAATTAGGTTTCGTAGAGACCAAATCCTGAAATCAACAGGAAAATGACTTGAAGAATTTACCAAATGGATTCAAATGGAAGCAAATGGGAGGTTCTCATGCTAATGGATACCCCTGCAATGAAGAATGGAGTTTGTGAGCAAGTTGCACTTAGAGCTTTCTAAGTGAAGTTGAAGGATTGTACAATCTAAAGGTGTGAGTCTTTCAAGGTTAAGCACAAGGTTTGAGAACTCTTTGAGAGAAGTTTAGAACCTAGGGGAGACTAGTCCTAGAAGAGACAAGCTAGGTCTCTTAGTAACATTGCAAGCAAGCCTTGGAACACATACACCATTCCTCTTGTCTAGTCTACTGAAAAGTGAAAACTTAGGGAGCTTAATCTTTGTACTTTGGTGTAGCTCCTAACTCAACTTTAATTAATTTATTTGTGGATCCGATTTGACAAAATCAATGAACACTTCTAATCTGTTGTTTACCTTTCTAGTGCAAGTCTGAAGGTTGCATTATATTCTATGATAAAAATAATGGAGTTTGAATTTCTGATACTAGTATGATTCTTCATCATTGGTTTAGTATCATTCTTCATCATTGATCAGTGATATTATGATAGTAAGCTAATCATCTAAGCTGTCAAATCTGATCTCCACTTTTAATTCTCCTCATTGTAATCAAATTTCTTATATGAGAATAAATCCCAATAATTAGTGGGGGTCTAGGAGTGAACATCCCAATGGGGTTGACGGACAATACCCCTTGCGGGCTTTTGGGGGCAACACCTGCATTAGGGTTGAGGGGCAGCATCCTTTGTAGGGGTCTAGGGGCAATGTACCAATAAAAGGTCAAGGGGCAGCACTCCTTGTGGGGTCCGGGGGTGCCACTGAAAACTATTGTCGCATGTTGTTTCACAAATTTATTACTTGGAAATTAGATACTTAGCACGTATTCATGAAAAATATTCGCTTCTTAGAATCTCAAGTGTTATGCAAAGAGGCATGAGAGGCATTCATGCATTTATAGGGCAAATTCATGACTTTTATGACTTACTTTTTCCAAATCTATTTGTGGTTTTTTTTCCCATATTTTTTCATGTTTCACATTTTAATGTGTCTTGCCAGTTTTTTTGTCAAACTTGTCGAGTTTTTAATGATTGTTCACCAAAAATTTTGGTGTGTACTTGTTAAAAACTTGGCTAGTTTTCTGAAGAGTAAATATGGGAAAGTTCGTTTTGTATTTTACTCAGCGAGTATGCCATCTATCAATTATTCTACTGAATGTTTGGATAAAGACACATTTCTGCAAAAAACTATCAATTAATGTTTGTTACTTTATTGAAGTACCAGATATTTTATTAGAAGGAAACTAGCACAATTTTCTTCTTGTGCTAGTCAAGTCTGTGAATATTGCTAATATGCACAGTTTAAAAAAACCATTTGAGAGCCAAAATATATGAATCTGGATAGAAACTTGTTAGTGATCAATTAGTTCAGTACTCTTGAGATGAAAATTTCCAGTGTTTTTGGGAATATGAAATGTAAATATGCCTAAACAAACTTTTATGGTTTTGTGTGATATCCTTTCTATTAGCCACCTATTAAAGATTACAAATATTTTTCATGGCTGCAATTGCCTTTTGTCTTTGCAGGAGTATAATCTATACCAAATAATGAAAGACAGGAAGACTCCTTTCTCTGAAACCGAAATAATCAACTTCTGCTATCAAATGCTTCAAGGGTTAGCTTACATGCACAGGAATGGCTATTTTCACCGGGATTTGAAACCAGGTATGGAGTTGGTATTTGTGCTTGCTCCAGTTTTTGATTGCAATAGAGGCAGTTTCTCTTTGTTATCTCAAATAGTGTGTAATGTTACTTTTCCTCTGTCATAAAAAAATGTAAAAATGGCTGAATGACTTCTATTTTTTTATCAGAGAACTTGCTGGTAACAAATGACATTATAAAAATTGCGGATTTTGGGCTGGCAAGGGAAGTTCTTTCTCATCCACCTTACACAGATTATGTTTCTACCAGATGGTAAATTTATTTTATATTTTTCTTTTCAGTTAAACATAACTTCAAGTAATTATAAAATGCATTGCGTAGAAGTCTTAGAGACACTTTATGTCTTTTTCTATGATAGGTATCGAGCCCCAGAAGTCTTGCTACAATCTCCAGCGTACACTACTGCAATTGGCATGTGCAAGAACCCAACTTGTTTTGTTTATTTTTCTAGCACTATTTTTAGTTCTTTATTTCTCGGAATTTTGTCCTTGGAATTAATTTCAATGTTGTTTGAAATACAGAACACTAAATAAAAGGTTGCATGTATACAGATTTAGTCTGCAATATATTTTATATTTTGAGCAAGACCTTTTTCTGATATTTCTAATGAAAGTGTAATCTAGATGTTGGGATTTTTGGAGCCAACATAGGGTAATTGTTTGCTTGCTAACTTAAGGATACGGTGACTTTATGTGATGTTATTTTCATCTTGCTAAGGACATATCCTTGAATTTAATTTCTGTTTATGAAATTATGGCTATTATTATGCTTCTGTAGATATGTGGGCAATCGGGGCGATAATGGCAGAACTTTTCACGTTACAGCCACTCTTTCCAGGAGAAAGGTGGATATTGAGAAAATTTTCGACTTCTGCATAGATCCACGTTCTCCTCAATTACTGGTCTTTTAGTTTGTTAGCTTTAAATGCTCTAACCTTTGTGGTGAATTGATTTGCAGTGAACTGGATGAAATCTACAAAATATGTCGCGTGCTTGGCACTCCAGACCATGATACTTGGCCTGAAGGCATACAGCTTGCAGCTAGAAGGAATTTCAACTTCCCACAGGTAGTCTCATTTGGTTAAACATATGTGACATGTCTTGTATCTTTGAATTCCACATCTGCTTCTAAAACTTGTATAATTCATATTGTTCTCCAGTTGATTCTAATTATAGTGTGGGATGCAGTTTCAACCAACCAGCCTTAGTACCCTTATTCCTCGTGCTAGCCCAGAGGCAATTGATTTGATCTCAGTGAGTAATTTACCACTAAAATATAGAAAATATTGCTGCTTTTTTCTTTTTGTCCTTGGGCAATGGGATACTTGATAAATAAAAATTTCAAAGTCATACTGACATGGCATTTGCCTTAATGTTTATCCTGCTAATTATTATTATCATTCAAATTGAAGATATTTGGTTTGTAAAGTATTACAGTAAGAATGAGTTTTGAATGTGAAAATCTTTCAACAGCGACTATGTTCTTGGGACCCTCAGAAGAGACCAACGGCAGAGCAGACACTGAATCATCCTTTCTTCCTTGTAACTATTCCTGTTGCTTGCAGCTGTTTAATGTTTGATGTCCTCATCTAATTTTGTTTTTGTTGAATTTAAATGCAAATTGTTCAGGTTGGTGGAACTAACATAACTATCTGTCATATGCAGATTGGTATATCTATTCCACTTTCTCTTGGAGAGCCTTTCAAGGGAAATAACTATGCAACCGGTAATTCTTGATTATAAGTTATAATTTGTTTAATGCATGGTATATTAGGTTACAATTCATCCTCTATCGTATATGCAATACTTTTTAAAGTCATTTATAATCATCTTAAAAAATATCAATATGCAAGATGAGCATCCTACTCACTCTTTATGATAATGCAAAACAAGATATAATTGTTTTGCATAAGTTCTTGTTAGATGCACTGGCTGAATCTTTACTGTGCTCAGGAAAAAATGCTTTCAATAAAATGTTTTGATTTTTGACTGCTACTTACGAAATTTTGGTTCTGGCATCTGCATGTTCTCTACACTGGTTAAAACTTTCTGCCGTATGACAGAGAACCATGTGTCTAAAATTTTACAAGATGTGAGGATGTTTATAGCTTTGTAACAATCTACTAATGCTCTGTTGTAAATGCCCAGAGGCAGATTCAGAAATTCATTCGAAAAGACCACGGAAGGCATGGTATGGTGAAGGAGATTCAGGGGTGGAATGCTTCCTTGGGTTGACATTGGGGATCAAGCCAAGTGTTGGACATTTTGGCGGTGAGTTCAATTTAGGGTTGATTTTGTTCTTGTAAATTTTCTAATAGACATGACTTTTTGGTACCTCATGCTAGCCTATATTAGACCATTTATCTTGCTTGAGTGATTGCTTTTTGCAGGTAAGGGCTCCAAATATTCAGGCACAATAAAGCAGGTAAAGTTTCTTACGATCATGGCTACTACAGTTTAAATATTGAAGTGTATTGGTTTTACAATGCCTTGAATTATTTCCCCAATTTTGTAAATGTGTTAATTGCAGGATGTGGACTCTTCTTCCAAACCTCGAGGTAGGCATAAGGATATTCAAAGGTCTTCTTCAATGTGAATGTCTGATGTATAGTGTGCTCAACTTGATATGTTTTATCCTTGGCAGCTATTTTGCCACTTTTTCCTACAAGCCCCAGCAGGACTGCGGTTCCAGTAAAGTCCTCTTTACCTTCGGCATGCACAGTGAACAGGTAAGCTTTTATAAAATATGGGAACAAAAAATTTAAAACCTAACAATGATTAAATTTTATGTTTTTACTATCTCTTTATTTCTTCAACCCTTTGGTGCGTGCAGTCATGTTGCACGACCAACCATAGCAGCTCCATCTGCAGCAATTACCATTTCTACTCTACAACCAAGCATACTTGAAAATTACAAGTTCTTTGGATCATCAATGGGATTGGCTTCACAGTTTGGCCGAAGCAGCTTTCCCTTTCAACTAGACAATCATGTTTAGTACATGCTTGCTGAACTGGTCCTAAGTAATCAAATCTTGCCACATTCTCAAGCTGACAGCTTTAATTTTGTATGTGTGCTATGTATAATAACAGAATTGTCCATAGAGAGAACTAGAATTTATATTAAGCCATCTAGATTCCGGAGTATATTGCTGCCCTGGATTCTGAATTCATATGTAAATATTTCCATCCAAGAGAGCGGGATTTTGAGGTACTGGCAGTCAATTTGGTGCTGCTTGGATTCACAGTTCTGCTAATTTGACAACAATTTATTTCTCACAAGCAGTTGATCTCTGGCATCAACCTTGTTTTACCACTTTTGGGTTGATGAATTTTGTGAAACTTAAATGTAATTCAGTAATCAAGTGGGTTACATTTTGCATGTGAGATGAAAATCATCTCAAAATTAATTTTTGAATAAATTGTGTTTCACTTTATTTTACCTCAATGGGATATTACATTGCAGATGCTCTTACTTGAAAAACTCCTGTTCTATGAAATGCTGTGGTGCATGCTGTTGACTGTTGCTGTTTAGGCAATACCATTTAGCATTATTTAAGTGATCTAGATGCTGATTGAACATATAAGTGTTATACACCATATTTGCAGAGCTTTGGCCAAATCTTGCACAAAATTTGTTAAGCTAGGTGCTTTGTGCTGTATGAAATGGTTGGCGGTCAAAATCATTGCACATTATTGTAAGAAAAAAATTTGTAAGAAAAAAAGTTTCACAAATGGACGAACAAAATTAATTGAGCATGGAGGTAGTGTTCAAATTAAAGTAACGAAACTCGGACCCAGCTCGGACTCGGCAAGGGTAACTCGAATTCGTGACCTGGCTTAGACTCACTAGTGACTCGGCAAATTGACAAAACCCTTGAAATTTAGAAATTTTTTAAGGATTTAAGGAACATTCCATGCACCCATTATTGAATAAAGCTTAAAGACACAACAATGTCATGAAATAGAAGGTAATTTGATCACATACATAAACATGCATCGATTACATAAGTACAAAGGTAAATTACTAAATAGTAGTTGAAGGGAATAGAAAACATAGATATATAAAATCCTTGAAACCCATCAAAATGTATATCAAATCCATGAAATCCATCACATCGATAGGCACCATCAAATGTTCCAATCCTATGATAAGTTGAAACAAAAAGTTAAAACAAGACCATAGTTATGGTTCCTCATCCTCGTCCTTAGTGTTAGCCTTAGAATACTCTAAAATATGCCTCCTAATAAGGCATCTAAGGTAGATCTTGGATGAGTGATTAGCCATAGCGTTTGCCTATGAGGTGCCTCTACGATCAATTGAGTCTTTGCTAGTGCCTATGAGGTGCCACTAGGATCAACTATAACTCTTTGCTCTTCTGTTGCCATAGCCACGACCTCAACCTCTTTGTCTGCCTCATCAACCCACTCTAGGTTCTCATCATCAAAGACAGGATCAATAGCCTCAATGGTCAACTTAGACTCTAGAACAACCTCCTCTAGAGTAATCAGAGAGGTGTCACTATCCAAAATCGTCTTGGTTTTAATGCACAGGTTGTAATGCAGAAAGACTAGTTTTTTTCATTTTTTCCACAAACAACTTGTTATCCCTCTTTGAGTGGATATGCTTGAAGATGCTCCAACTGTGCTCACATTCCAAAGCGTTGCATGGTTGGCTCAATATGTGGAGGGTGATTTGTTGAAGATTTTTGGTTGAAGGGCCAAACATTTGCCACCATCTATCTAAAAAAAGAAAAAGAAAAAAAGATTAGTCTCATTTCAACCTTTGAAGTTAGAAAGTTAGAGACTAGATAATAAATTATAAAATTAATATGCAATGTGCATCACTTCATAAGGCTTAAGCTGCAATTTTGTATGACCTTTGCAGATTTGGCTTATAAAAATGGGCCTTGTTGCATTATTATAGGCATCAATCTCAAGCAATATATCTATGGAATTAGTGGCCATCTTCAATATCACAGTGTATAGGCTACTAAGAACCTCATCTGTCATGAAATCATCACGAAAGCGGTATGCCAGATTGAGCTAATAGGTTACTGCATGGATGGGTCTATGAAGCTGATTTTGCTATCTCTTATTAATTATGTCTCAAATGGGGCCATACATGTCCTCAACTCCTACATATTTGGCTCTAATGATCCTTAGCCCTATCCATGCTCTTATATATGTAGCCCATAGCAGACTTCTCCTCGTCAACAATTGGTAGGAGGGCTACAAGGAGCTTAGTGATCTACAAAATAATTAAACAAAAAAATAATTTAGTGAATGATGATGATTATGCAAAATTGAAATATGAAACTTTGCAAAATTGCACATTGAAAATAAAATAAAAATATGCATTAGATAAATTAATATATAAATTTTAAGACTTAAGTTTTTAAAATTTAAATTACCTCCACAATCTTGTTACAAGGGTCCCAAAAACTTTAATCATAAATGCATTTTGTTGCATCTATCTCTGCATGAGTGGTAGCAAAGGACGAGGAAGTCCATTGTGGACCAACAAATATGCGCCTCAAAGGTATTTTTGAATTCAACAAGGATTTTAGTGTGATAAAATTAGAGGCAAGTCTTCTGATACCAAGATGAGCCAACTCCTTTCCCTCTGTATATTCCCTCATGATGTAGAGGACCAAGGCATGATTATAGATGAACTTGCAGAGATTTTTGGCCTTTATCAACACATGATTTCACCCAATCAATCTTGCCAATATACTCTAACATAAGGTCGAGGCAATGTGCCACACATGAAGTCCAAAAGATTGTTGGGTGTCTCTCCATCAAAAGTTTTCTTGCAACAACTTTAAATTAATTAGTAAAAAATTAGATGTGTTAAGAAACTTTTAATTTTTTAAATTTAAGAACTAAAATAAAAATAAAATAAAATTAAAAGTTAAAATTTTACCCACAACAACAAAATTAGTTGCATTATCAGTCACCACCTAGGCAAGATTCTCTTCCCCCACCTCCCTTATGACCTCTCCAATAGCCTCACAAAAATATTTCACATTTTTGACATGTGAGGAAGCATCTATAGACTTCAAAAACATGGGAGATCCCGAGAGTGAAAATAAAACAATATAATTATTATTGACCAATCAATAAAATTAAATTTTAGTTATTCAATAACACATCAATTTTATACATTGAGAAGTAGAGGATGCAGAATTACCTCCGCTAGAAACAAGAATTTAGGAGAGTCTTATTACTCCTATCTGTCCATCCATCTATCATAATGACACAACCCTTTTAGCTCCAAATATTTCTATGGTCCTCCAATTCAAGTTTCATTTCCTCAACCCTTTCTAGTAAGAGGGGCCATTCAACTCATCTTCAGTGGGGGCTTTAAGCCTTGCACCACAAATGGAAAGTGCATCAATGATGCCCTGCCAATAAGGAGTCCTGCCACACTTATAAAAATATTAAAATTAACATATTTCAACATCAAGTTAAAATTATAAAATATAAATGAGCAATCAAATATAAATGAACTACTCAACTACAATAAATGGAATGTTGTAGAAAACCAAAACTTGAAAATTGCTCTTCTTCTAGCTTCATGGATCTTCGTATTCAAACCGAAGCTCGCAAGTGAGAGTTGTGCACCAGGAGTGCAACATGGTACAAAAAAATTGTCCAACCTAAATTTTCCAACTCTATGACGAAAGGTAATATGCTAGTACTACTATCAGGGGTAATGCCAATGCCACTAGCAGTGCTAGGAATAGATGTAGAAGCAATAGCACTAGTAGAAACATTAGGACGATAGGGAGGAAGGGAAGAATCTTCTCCAACACAACCTATTTTTAATCACCAAAAAATGATCATCTAGACTATGAGTCCCATTTCTAGCAATTTTGCATAATTATTCATTGCTTATCTTTGATCAAATCATCAAAAATATTTTTATTTGATTATAACCTATGGTTTGACCACTTTATTTTAAGTCTTTTATTTAATTAAAAAAATTTGCTCTTTTTTAATTAAATAAAAACTACCAAAACTTCCCTTATCCTAAGTGTGCACACATAAAGCATGATTCACATTATTGAAATAAGAGGAAAAAGCATTTTTGTCTACACATGAATGCACAACTTTCTATGCGAGATGAATCTTTTATTTTTAAAATAATTTTAATTCTTCTCCACACATTTTCCCCTCTCTCAAAAAGTCAACCGTTGTTTCTTATTGGTTGAGATGCTTGTGCACATGGATCACTCAAGATGCATTCTCCTCCATTCATTATGCATCTCTTGCCTCTTAATCTCTACCATCCATTTTTATTCTAAAGGGAGGACTCTTTCCTCATTCTCTTATCTTGGTCTTTTATGATAATGTTATGCTGTAGAATTTTTAGGTGCTTTTAGAGCTTTGATGGCTTGGAACATTTGCATTCTCATACTAGTTTCCTCATAATTGCATCTTGGTTCACTTGCATTGTAGCTTCATGACTTTCTTCATAACTTAGTTTTCCTTTATGGTTTAGAATAGCTCACATGGTTTAACTAGGTGGTTATTGTAACTCTTTTGTTAGCTTGCATCTCATTTAGTTTAGTTCTTGCATCCTTCATCTTGCATTTCATTTCATTGTGATTCTTGGATGCTAGCACTTTTGCTCTCATCTTTGAATCCCTCGTTCTATGGTGCACCTTGCAAGGGTTGCATAACTTGGTTCATTTGAGAGCCACCATCTCATAGTCTTTGCATGTCATAGATAGGGAGCTATAAGCCGCCTCTTAAGATGTTCTCTTTCGTGGGTATTCTTGAGTATAATGGTTTATAGAAGTGTGACACATTTTTGCACACACATTTTTGGTGCCCACCGTGGGGCTAGAACCAAGTTATTAGCTCCATTTTCTTGCTTGCATTTTAGTTGCATTCTCATATCTATTTTTTTACAACAACCTATTAGATCTAATCAAGTGGTTTTGTAGGTTTTCCACTTTGGTTTTAAAGCTAACCTTTGTGTAGATTGATTTGAAGGCCAAAACCTTAATTTTTGAAAGATTTGATCATATCTTTCAAACCACTTGAAGTTCAGATTTGAATTATTTTTATAGGTTGGGGATGCATCCAAGATGTCTCAGTCCAATTTTCAGATTGTTTTGAGTTGATGTGAGCTAGTTATAACTTTTCTTTGTTTTTCATAAAAAATGTTTTTGGATGCAAATCAATGAATTTTTCTGTAAAGTCTACATTTTTGGAAAGGTTTGATAATTCTAAATGGGGTATATTCTTTGTGTTTTGAATTTGGATGTCATCTTAGGGCTCAATAACTTGATTTGAAAACACTGATATGTTTTGGGAAAATGGGTCCCTAAGGCACAAATTAAGAGATTATCCAAAATTCTTGCATTTTTGAAAAGCTCACCGATTTTGACTATAGTTCTCTTCTTTGTATTTTCATTTTTGGGGTCAAAATCCTTGCATACAAAACCAACCTTGCTGACTAGGTCAAAAAAAAAGAAAAAAAGGCATTTTGGTAATTAGTTGCTTTTTATTTGTTCAAATTTCAATGCATGAAATGAGTTGTCATTTTATTTGGAGTAAACTAGTTCAATGTGTTTTATTTGAATTTTCTTATTCTTTCACGGTTTCATGCACTTGATTTAAGCTTGTGAAAGCAACTTGGAGGTTAAAGGAGCAAAAAATGAATTCAAAGTCCACACATTCCAAACCTTATTATTTGAATTGTATATATAATTATTGTCTTCTTTTTAGTGTAAAATAATTTTCTTTCTTTTTCTCAACTTGTTTGGTGTGTCTTCCCAACATTGAAAAAAAGGGTTTAAAATCAATCATTCACACTTAAATTTGGTCTTATTAACCCCTTTGTCTTTTAATTGCCAAGGTTTTCTTATTTATGTTTTCTTCTTGCATCCTTGTTAAGCAGTTTGAAGGGGGCATAAATAAAAGATCTTGCTTTTTTATTTTTAGGGGGCTTGCCTAGAGAAGTGATCCTTCTAGGGAACAACCTCAACTCCTATGTTCAATAGTATGGCTTGAATCTAAAGAAAAACCTCTTGGAAGTAGAATATTGTCAATCTTGGATAAGTCCCAAAGAACTTTATACTTTAGGGAAGTGAAGGTGGAGATTGGGTTATCGTTTCCTCTCGACTATTTGAGAGTAATCTCTTTCATCTATTGATTTGAACCTCACATACCTTGTGTATATCGAGGACAACCCCTAGTTAATCTTGTACATCCTTGTAGAAAACCTGCATAAGTTGTTGGTGTGTTTGATGTGCTTGAATTTTTAAAACCTTCCCCACTTGGAACACAAGGGGACATATCCATCAAATTGAGCCTTAGGATTTTTTCCTCTTGCATGCTTTCACTGTGTGTTTTTATTCAACAAAACCAAAAAAAACACAAAAACTCAAAAAAAGAGAGTCCAAAAGTTTTTTCTCCAAGTCAAAACATCAACTCTAGACATTTTTCTCGTGTTCCTTTCTAGGGGGAGTTTCATTGTTTGGCTTTTCTTTTCTATGTCTTTAGTGCTTGAACTTTCTTAAAATGTCTTTTCAGTCTTAACACTTTAGGCATTTTCCACCTTTTCGGTCTCTCTTTTTCTTAAAGGTTACCTTGATCTATTTGTATACACTAATAGGTTAGCAAGAAATACTAATCTATTTAAAAACCAAAGCATTAACTAACAAAATCAATATAAACTTCAAGAGAGACAAAGTGAGGTCCTCAAATGAGAATATGAGCCATGGATAGGCTCTCTCAATGAGGATGATCACTTGATGTATGGATGGTGTCTATTTGTGGATTTGGGATGTATGCTCAAGCTTCAAATTGCTTCAATGGTGGAATTTATGTGGATTTTGGTGTGGATATGTGAAATTGGTATGAATTTGGCTTCTCAAAATGGCATGGTAACTTTAAGGTTATGGATTGTGATCCTTTGGCTTGGGAGAGGATCCAATTTATAGGCAAGAGGCTTAAGGGATGGAGGGCTAATATGTAAGGATGGGGAAATGGTTAAGGAGGGCTCAGATTGAATGAGAGGAGAGCACATGGATTGTGCTTCTTTACAGCCAATCAGAGAGTGACACATGTCACAGGGAGAGTGGGTGGAGGAAAGAGCATGGATGAGTCAAAAAGGGAGGCTCAAGGCTTTAAATGGCCCTCATAAGTGCTTGTAAGAGCATTTAAGGGCATTTAAGGGATAGTGGGCTTCCTTTATGACTAGGTGGGTGGGATATTTTTGAGAGAAGACTTTGGCTTGGTTTAGGAAAGTTCTTAAGCTTTCTTAGGAATGTACAAATGATTAGAGGATGGATTAGACTTGGGTTAGGATTAGATTAGAGATGGGCAAGTGGATGGCATTCATGAGGGTGGGTGAGTTAGTGACTAAGCTAGGCTAGTATGGGTGGATAGGGTGGATTAGGCTAATGGAGGGATTAGGGATAGGCTTAGGGGTTATTAGGTTTGAGGGATAGATTTATTAAATAGATTTATTCAATAAATGGGGATTTTTTTGGAATTAGATAAGAGAATAGGATTAATTGATAAATAGTGGGTTATTAGATTTATCAATTAGGACTATAGATGATTAATTAAATTAATCAGCTAGAGGATGGAAAATGATTAATTAAATAAGAATTTAATTAATGATGCCTTTAGAGGTAGCTAAATAGGATTACCGAAGTAGTGTAATCAAATTTAGGTGTCTACATTTTGCCCCTCTTTGACATAGTGTTAAGACAACACTATTTCAAAGAAGTTTGAATATAAATGACATGAGGAAGATGTTTTAGCAACAAAGTTGCCCCAGTCTCGGATAAGAAGAGGAGAGACTAGACTACAAGATGCCCTCTCAAGAAGGCGGCGGAGAGAGAAGACGAGGCTCGACAGCCTCTTGAAAATCATAAGAATTCAAGACGAGCAGAGACACAGATTGGCAAAGAGAAGGGGCTGAATTAGCTCAAACTCTCACTAGGGGAGAATGATAAAGGGAGGTCAGATTCACAAAAGGAAGCAAGCTTAAGATGTTCCAGGATTGGGGGGAGGATGAAGGAGTGGAGCGCTATAAAAGGAAACCAGGGGGAGGGGATGGATGATGGGAAGATAAAGCTGATGAAACAGGGTTTCAAGGGTGGGAGAGATGGATGTTGGATATGGAGGGGGGATAATGGAGATGAAGGGAATCCATTGAAGCGTTTTGAGTGGGGGGATACTTCAAAGAGAAGTACCACCACGTAGTTGAGCACTAGATTTAATATAGGAATGTTGGGTAAGTACCAAGGTTACCAAGAATAGCAAGGCCGGTTCACCAACTTTCCAGAGGACTGGCGAATTGACTCAAAACAAATACGCAAGGATTTCCCCAGCATCACACATGAATCCCAGAGGAAGCAGCGTGAAACTGACACTGGGTAACCTACAAGCAGAAAAGGAAAACAAACAAAAGACTTGATCAAGACCTTACGCTCAGATTGCCTCATTCGCAGTATACCATGATATGGAAGATCGTGGCAACCTTGAGGAGGGAACAAACAAGATTGCTTGAAAAAGATACTTCAAGACCCAAAGGGAAAATTCCAAATCAAAAGAAAGCAAAAATTCAAAAGAGAACCATTTGCCAATGAGATGTGTAGGATGAGGTACTAACGGACCAAGATCAGACAGGAGGAAAGCTATATCCTACAAGGATCGATCGGAGAGTACCTAAGTTGATGGATCAGGATGAGTGATGCATCTAGCAAGCTGAACTAAGACGGATAACACTTTGGTGACAGGAGATCTAGCTAAAGGATGCATTAAAATAGCTAACCAAGAGTGGTGCGATGTGTGCAAGATGCTGATCAAGGATGAACTGACAGGAAAGCTGGGATAGATACAATGATACTAAGTGAAAGAGGATGTACGAGCTGACAGACCAAGATATGTTACGAGTGTACAAAGTTGTTTTGTTTTGTTGTTGTGAGATGGGAATGTTTGTGAAGGGTGGGATGACCGAGAGGGATAGTCAGGGCATCGGGGTGGGCTATAAGGGGCGAAGAGGGGGCTAAAAGGGGTCAGTTGTAGTTAGATTGAGGAGGAGATATTATTGGTTAGGAGCTCTACAACGGAGATTATGATGGCGGGTTGCAGCAGCGGGGGGGTTGGGACAGCGGGCAGAAGCGGTTGCACAAGAGGAGGAGCTGGCCCGACAGAGGAGGAGGGTGGGGGGGGAGGAGAGGAGAGCTCAGCTAGAGAGGAGAGCAGAGGAGAGGGGAGCCTAGCCAGAGAGAGGGGGAGAGGAGGTACAGGGGCGACAAAGGGCAGTAGGTGGAGATGTAGGGGGATCGTCTGCCGTGGGAGGAGATGACGGATTGGCAGCCTGGTGCACCTCGCTAGAGCAAGCACACACAGTGATGAGCTAGCTGCTCTGTGATACACAACAGGAGAGAGATCAGCTTTGGGTAGAGCAGGACCAGTTTAGACAGGAGTGGGTTACAACCTAGGGGCAGGAAGATAGGGCAGGTGTGGAGGTGGGGAGGCTACAGACGGAGGTGGGCCGGGTGGAGGGAAGGTTGGATGCCATGAATGTGGAGCAGCAGGGGGTGCAGGCGAGACTAGACACCCTTTCGCAGGAGGGAGATAAGCTGGTGGTGGAGGTGGCAACCTTACGGGCACAGGTGGCAGTGGGAGGGGGTTTGGATGAGTTGCAGAGACTGCGAGTAGAGATGGAGGATTTGATGGAGAGGGCTGGATTCTATCGGGGGAGGTACCATGCCGTAGTGCCAGCATCACAGATTGAGCACTACAGGTGACCTACGTGGTTAGGGACAACAGGTACCCATACAAGGATGCAGGGAGGAGGGGAGAGTGGATGGAGCACTGGGGGGAAGAGTACAGGTGGGTCCCAACACATAGGGCATAGTCAGAGGGCAGGGTCGAGCCAGTGGCGGGGGAGGAGGGAGGAGGCAGAGAGCTCCAGGACAGGGGGAGGACTGATGAGGCCACCACCTCCACCACCACCAACACTAAGGGCCAGGAGAGGGGCAGAGGAGGAGACTGATGATATAGGGATGATGGGTTGACCATCGACGAGCAGGTGACTTTTTGGGATACTGAGTACTATGTATATATCGGCTTTTGTGAGGCACATGGAGATTTTGTGCAGGCTCAGACCTGTTTGTATGATATTGACATTTTTACACTGATGGATTGTTATTCTTTCATTCTTTCATTGATATATAGATCTGATGATTCAGGCGAGATATGTGTTTATGGACTGGTGATGTTATGTATAGTGGTTGATATGCGTTGCATAGACAGTAATGTTTTGGTGATATTTCTGACGATTGGTGATGTAGGATGTGATATGTGCTATGATTTTATGATTGTGATGACAATTTTTGATGCAGGATGTGAGTTTTGATGATATTGTATATATGATACAATATGATTTTGATATGATTTGGCTACGATAGTGTAGATATGATGTGATGTGATTTTTATCTATGATATCATAGATGTGATGTGATTTGATGTGATCCTTGATGACATGATTTTCCTTATGATATTGTAGATGTGATGATGATGAGATTTTTTGTATGATAGATGTCATGTAGTGTGATAGGTTTTTGATACAATCTTGATGATGTGATGTGGCTTATGATGGATGTGATGTGATCCCGGAGAATTGATTTCTTTGGAGAGTATTTGTATGATGATAAGTGCAAACTATAAAATAAGTGACAAATGTAAAATGAATCACCAACTAAAGGATAAACAATAGATTTATGATACAGAAAATGAATATAATGTCATGACACTTAGGATATGTTAACACAAACTAAAGATGGATGAAAGATTTAAAACAAATGAATTACAAAATTAAAGATGAAAATACAAAAAAAAGTACAACTTAATGATTACTACAATCTAAAATTGAAACCTAATCTAATAATGAATGACTATAATGCTAAAATGAACCATAATCTAATGATGAATGACTATGCTAAAATGAATCATAATCTAATCATGAATGACTATGCTAAAATGAACCATAATCTAATCATGAATGAATATGCTAAAATGAACCATAATCTAATGATGAATGAATATGCTAAAATGAATCATAATCTAATGATGACTGACTATAACGCTAAAGCTTAAACTAAAAGAGAGAACAATAAATTTATGGTATGCTAAAAAGAACACAAACTAAAAGATACACTTGAGATTTATGATAAGCATGCAAGAAAAACATAAAAAATTGAATGCAATGATATTTCAAGATATGATAAAGGGATACAAGCTATGATAATACAACATACGAGATTCTAGGAGATGCAAGACAAACAATGATGGTGGAATAGGATAACCAATGCTTGACTTATGATAGTGTTCTATGATATGAAAAGTGATCATAAGAGATACTGACACTAAGGAGAATAATGTTGGAAAAAGAGTGACCAACAAACTCGCAGTCAGGAGGATAGTAGAGATTTTAGAGCTAGGATAGTAACTTATGATAGGGATCACATCATGATGAGAATGAATAAGAATTGATGTTCAAGGTTTGGAATCATACGATTTTGAGGGTGAAAAAAGTGATAGTTCAAGGGAGAGGGGTGATGACAAGGAGGAGGATACCAGGGGTTCTAAAAATAAAAGTGAGGCGTAGGGGAAGCTTGAGCATGGGGTACTTCGTGAGGAAGTACCACTATGTAGTGTGAGTACTTTATTTGATACAAGATTGTTAGGGATCTGCCAAGGTTACTAAGAACGTCAAGGCCTTTTTCTCAATTTTTCATAGGACTGACTCAAACATGCACGCAAGGATTTCCCTAACATCACACATGAGTCTCGGAGAGATCAGTGTTGGAATGATGCTGGATGATCCACAAGCAAACGAGATTACCCAAGTGCATCATGTTTTATCAAAAGATGAAAAAATGTTGAAAATATGCAAGGATAATATCAAACTGACTCTCAAGCAATAAAAGACTGTGATTGAAACCAACCTCTTTAGTTGCCCTAGTCAAAACACACCATGATATGAAATGATCATGGTGATCTTGAGGAGGAAACAACGAAAGATACGTGGAAACAATCAACCAAAAAAAGAAACAACAAAAGATTCTGCAAAGTGAAAAAGTAACCTTTTTCCAAAGAGATCAACTGATGAG
The DNA here is from genome assembly GCA_028749045.1 of Cupressus sempervirens. Classification (NCBI taxonomy): domain Eukaryota; kingdom Viridiplantae; phylum Streptophyta; class Pinopsida; order Cupressales; family Cupressaceae; genus Cupressus; species Cupressus sempervirens. Next base: position 842,531,038 of record CM053787.1, on the reverse strand, counting down.
CTACTGACGGGTTGCAACAAGATCTGGATAGTATGTACAAGTATGACTAGTTAAGGACATGGGAACTCGTGAAACACAGTAGTAGGTATATGCATGATGGGGGAAAGCTCAGGATGAGGAGATAGCGTTGCTATAATAGATGGGTTTTTTTAGGTGGGATTATGTAAAGCATGATTTATGTACAAGGGTCCAGATATTGCTGTATTCACATAGGTATGGTACATGGGAGACAAAGGTTAGTGCAGGGGTATGAGACACATGTTATATGGGCTATATATGCTACATATGGTAGAGCATAAGGATAAAAAGCACTTGATAGGGTACATCTAGTAGAGTACAATGGTAGGATACATCGAGTATGATACATGGGATGCTATAATACAGGAATGAGGTGGGATGTTGCATAGTGCAAAGTGCTAGAGGATGATGTTGCGAAGCATGGCGAATAAAAATAAGGAACACCTTGGAAAAGCGGGGGGGATGAGTGATATATTATAGAGAGGTGATAAAGGGGTGTGTGTCGATGATAGATAATGGAAGAGCTGTAGTACACCTAGCGCCTATTTGCTAGGTTTTCACCAGGGACCTATCCAAGGTTCTTGATTTGCCAAGTTTTCACCATTGGACGCTTTATTTTTATTTTATTTTTTTGTGCCTTTATTTTCAAATTCTATCCTTAGGCATAGAATTTCTTGAGGTGAATAATGTTGGTAGGATCATTTAGGACTTCACCTTCAAGGATAGATAGCTAATAGGCTCCTGAGCCAAAAGATGCCATGACCACATAAGGACCAAGCCATGTGGGCTCGAACTTGCCTTTCTTTTCTCTGTTAGCTTGAACCTTCATATTCTCTTTAAGGACCATGTCACCTTCCTAAAAACTGCGTGGATGGACTTTCCTGTTGAAATTGCACTTGAGGCAACTTTGATAGACCATGAGGTGGTCATAGGAATGTTGCCTTTTTTCATCAAGTAGATCAAGTTGAGTAAGTCGAGCCACTCTATATTCTTCATCAGATATCTGTCCTCGGAGAGAAATGCAGAGTGATGGGAGTTTAACCTCAATAGGTAGGACTGCTTCAACACCATAGACCAAGGAGTATGGAGTTGTGCCAGTGGCTGTACAAAATGAAGTGAGGTATGCCCATAGGGCGAGATTAATTTGCAAATGCCAATCACGACCAAAGTCATTGACAACTTTCTTAAGGATTTTGAGTAGGGTTTTATTAGTTGCCTCTGCCTGACCGTTACCTTGTGGGAAATACGGGCTAGAAAAGCGGTGATGGATGTGAAGGGAAGTGCACAATTCCTCCATATTTAGGTTTTCAAAATTACGTTCGTGGTCTGTGAAAATGGTAGCTGGGATACCAAAGTGACATATGATATGATACAACATAAACTTGGACACCTGAACTCCCATGGAAGTAACAAGGGGAACTATTTCGACCCACTTAGTGAAATAATTAGTGGCAGTGATTATCCACTTGTGCCCTCCTGAAGAAAGTGGCGCAATGAGACCAACAAGATCAAATCTCCAGCAAGAAAAAGGCCATGGTGGTGCAATGGGTTGCAAGTCCTGTGCTGGAGCCTGGATTAAATTAGCATGTTGTTGACAAGGTAAACATCATTTTCCAAATTCACATGCATCCTGTTCTAGAGTAGGCCAATAATATCCAGCTCGAAGGATCTGCTTTGCTAGCACCATCTTGCTCGTGTGAGCACCACAAAGTCTAGCGTATACCTCTTTGAGAGCCATCACAACCTCATTTTGATCTAAACATCGAGAGAGAGTATCATGATACCCACGACGATATAGGGTTTGGGCAATGATAGTGTAATGGGAAGCTTTTCAAATAAGGTTTTGGCATTAGGTTTGTGTGAGGTGAGGAGATATGATACCATTTAGTAGGTAAGCATGAATTTCATGGTACCATGGAGATTGGGGACCAACCAAGATACAGACCCGTGTTGATTCATCATTCTCATATGCAAGTTCATGCAGCTGCTCAACCAAGAATTCATATTGCGTAGCTCCGTGTGGTATTTCCAAGAGAGAACCAATAGTAGCCATAGCATCAACTGCCTTATTCTGGAGTCTAGGTATCTGTATGAACTGGATCTGAGTGAAATGCTCCTTTAATTGATCAACCAGATCTTTGTAAGGTAGTAACTTGTCATCCTTGGTTTGATATTCATTCAAAGCTTGTTTGATGATAAGCTGAGAATCACCATAGACCTGAAGCTCTGTGATATTCCATTCAATGGCAATTTTTAGTCTCGCAACAAGGGCCTCATACTCTGCAATGTTATTGGTACACTGAAATTGTAGCTTGAAAGATTTAGAAATATAATCGCCTTGAGGTGTAACCAAGAGTATGCCCACACCAGAGCCATGAGATGTATAGGAGCCATCAAAATATAGCTTCCAGAGTGATTGTTTTTCTATCAAATAGAAGTATTCGTCTGGAAATTCCATGATGAGTGGGTGATCTACAACTAAGGGTGCATCAGCCAAGTGATTTGCAATAGCCTGGCCTTTGAGGCCCTTTCTGTCAACATATTGAATGTCAAACTCACTGAGAAGCATAATTCATTTGTCTAGGCATCTAGTGAGTACTGTACGAGAGAGCATATATTTCAATGGATCAATCTTTTATATCAATTGTATAGTATTACTGAACATGTAGTCACATAGCTTCTGGGTGGAAAACACCACTGCTAAGCATGCCTTCTCCATTGGTGTATAGTTGAGCTCATAGCCCACTAATGTTCAACTGATGTAATAAATAGCTCATTCCTTTCTTGCATCGTCAAGTTGTGCTAGTAGAGCCCCTAATGCTGTGGGAGTGGCTGTGATGTACAATATGAGGGGGCACCCTGCAACTGGAGGAACCAAAATAGGTGGATTAGCTAAGTATTTCTTGATGAGTTCAAAATTGCACTGGCAAGCTGAGTCCCATTTGAAATTTTGATCTTTCTTAAGCAGGTGAGTGAAAGGTTGACACTTATCAGCAAGCTGAGAAATGAACTGTCGGACTGATTGGAGTTTTCCTTGTAAAGAACGAAGGTGCCTGAGTGTCTTAGGAGGAGCCATATCCATGATGGCTTTTACCTTCTTAGGGTCAATCTCAATACCGCGTTGTGACACAATGAAGCCTAGGAGATTTCCTGAAGTAACACCGAAGACACACTTCTTTGGATTTAGCATGAGACGATATTCTGCCAGTCAGTTGAACACTTCCTCGAGGTGAGATAAGTGATCCAAAGCATTGAGATATTTGACTAGAATATCATCCACATAATCCTCAAGTATCGTATGGATTAGGTCATGGAAGATGACTTTCATCGCGCACTGATAGGTTGCCTCAGTATTCTTTAACCCAAATGACATCATATTGTAGCAGAATGTGCCTGAAAGTGTAGAAATGCGGTCTTATGCTAATTTTCTTTTGCTCTATGAATCTGATTATATCCAGAGAAACCATCCATTAGTGACAAGAGTTCATGACCTACGGTGAGATCCACAATCATGTCGATATTTGGCAATGGAAAGTCATCCTTCAGACAAGCTTTATTAAGATCCCTAAAATTGGTGCAAATTTTGATATCACCAGAGTGCTTGGTAATAGGTACCATATTAGAAATCCATTCAGAATAATCTATTGGTCGAATGATTTTGGCCTCTAACAACTTCTCTAGCTCTGCTTTGACTAATAAAGCCACCTTGGGGTGCATTTTTTGAAGTTTTTGCTTTACAGGCTTGGCCCCTAGATCCACTGCCAGATAGTGTACAACTAGTTTGGGGTCCAATCCTAGCATATCCTGATATGACCATGCAAAGCGACCTATATTTTCATGGAGAAGTTCAAGAAGAAGATCTGCTTTTTTAGGTGGTAGAGAGGCTGTGATGTATGTGATATGTGGTATCTCTATTAGACTGATATTTATAGGCCGAGTTTCTTCTGTCAAAATTGAAGATATAGGAGGTTGATGCTCTTGTGGGGGAGGATGAAATCTCCATCCTCAAGTGCCTCTGAGAGGTTTTCACCATTGGATACATCCTTTATTTTTATTTCATTTTTGGAGTTACCCAATGGCGCTCTAGAGCAGTTTTCACCATGGGATGCTTTTCTTTTATCTTTTATCTTTTTTGTTTCTTTTAGAATTTCATTTTTGCAACTAGAGATTTCCTCCTCCCCGAAGTAACCTGTAGGATCTAGCTTGTAGACATATGCCGATGGTGGAGGCAACTGTTTATGTGGCATTTCTGCCCCCATGAATTTAATGAGCGCATGCTCAGTAGAGAACTCGTCAACATGAACGACACTTGGTTGGTCCCAATCTATGAGTTCGGGGTGAGCGAGGGGGAGGTCTATGAGATTCAAGGATAACTAGCAGAGTACAGAGGCTCCAAGGATTATTTTGTCAAGGAAAATATCATCGTAAGCTTTCTTTTCAACTTCCTCAGGGATCTCTTCAACCTCGACGAGAGTGTTTTGGATGTTCATAAAGGCGTGGCCTTCCGTTGTAGTGCCCCCAGTTGCAGGGAGTCCACATCCCAAGCCTTTGGTTTTTTGCCCTTGGTGTGCTTCTATAGACTGTCTCATACTTGATTCCTGGTAGCCTAAACCACCTCCTTGATAATCCCATTGCTCCGTGGCCAAGCGATATGACCAGGGATATTTTTGTTTAAAGTGATCAAGAAGTGCTTCACTTTTAGGAAGTGGCTCTTTGTATAGCCATGTGTTAATGTCTGGTGTGTTTTCTGCTCTGTCAAGGATACCTTTGGTGACAAATGTGGTAGGGCCCAATTGGTGAAGTTGAGAGGTGGTTTGTAGTATAGGCCCTTGATGTATTGGGCATCCTTGAGTATGTGGGTAAAGTGGTAAAGCGCCAACAACAAAAGCATCTGTGAGACTATACTTGCCACAACCTTGGTAGTTGATCTTAACTGTGGAAAGAGTGGAGAATAAAATGGTGTCCGAATCATGGCAGGTGCTAGAAGAACTAGCCGTGGTGGTGCCAATTTCAATCCTTGAACAGTGATTGGTGTATGAAGTTTCAACCGCATTGCAATAAGAAAAGGGTTTAGGATCTGTGTGGATGGTTATCTCAGTGCCATTATGCAAAAATTTTACGCACTGATGATATGTGGATGGAATGGCCTTAATGGCATGAATCCATGGACAACTGAGGAGGATGTTATATGGAAGATTAAGATCCACTACATGAAAAAGTGTTTCTTGAGTGGCTGGGCCGACTCTGATAGGGAGCAAGATGGTTCCTTCAATAATATGCTCCAAATTCTCATATGCCTTGATGGTGATCACCTCATTGATGATATCTGCTTCAGTATATCCTGCCTGCTTGATGAACTTTAGAGTACATAGGTTTAGAGCCGATCCATTATCTATCATGACACGTTTGACTGCAAAGTCAAAAACCATAACAGCGATGCGAAGTGGGAGGATGTGATCGGGTTCAACTGTTGGGATATCAGTGGTTTTAAAAGATAAGGCACATGAGGCTAAAAGATGGCCAACCAAGTTGTGAAACTTAGTGGTGTTTATGTCAGAGGGGATGCTTGACTCACGTAGAGTGCTGTCAAGGATCTCTTGATAAAGTGGGCTTGTTTGTAAGAGATCTAGGATGGAGATCTGGGCCGACGTGTTTCCAAGGTGTTCCAAGATGTTATACTATGGCCCTAGTGAAGGTGATTCTGATGGAGATGCTCAAGATGGAGGTGGTCGTGCTGATGGTGGTCTAATTTGTGTGGATACAGGTGGACCAGCTATATTGAGTCACGTCCGATGGGTAACAACTGCACACTGAGTGTCTAGGCCTTTGATATTGATGACATTGACGGATGGTTCAACTTGGGATATGCAACCAATTAAGCTACCATAGTCTAAGTATGGTAAGGTATAATTCTGAGACGTGTCTCGGTTGTCACCTTGTTTACTCAGAGCATTGTTAGGTTTATTGACAGGAGGGTTTGCAGGTGCCTTTCTTGGGTTCGTGTTATGAGGAGGGAAAGCATTTTGATACATCATTAATCTTGCATTAGGTGAGGGTTGTGCCCCCATTGTAATATCTTTTCGGTTAATGAGGTCCTATACATAATCCTTAAGTTGCATGCATTTAAGGGTAGTGTGCCCTTTGACACGATGGAATTTGCAATATTCGTTATCTTTGTACCAGGATGCTCTAGACTAATTAGGTTCCAAGGGTTGCATTTGTGGATACTAAACAAGGTTATCTTTGGCCAATTTTTTGAAGATTGTATCAAGAGGTTCCCCCAACAAGGTGTATGTTCGTGGTTGGCTCTGAACACGGGGTTTACTACCTGCCGACAATGTGATTGCATTAATTTGATTATGAGGAACTGGTATTTGCTGATGAGTTTGCACGGGTGACTAGTGATACACAGGGGGTTATTGTTGATAAGTTTTTTGTTGGCAAAACGTGGTGGGAATATTGGTAGCTGCCCCAACAATATGGACCTATCGAGTGTCAGTGGCACCACCTGTCACTGTATTCTTGTTTTTGTTCCAATATTGGGTTTTGCCATTGCTCGAACCGCGGTCCTGGGTGTTTTTTTTGTACAATCTAATGACACCATTTTTAATGAGGCCTTGCTCGAGGCCCATTCCTTTTTATTTGATGTCCTTTTATGTTTGCAAACAGTTCATAACCATATGATGAGCAAGGCTAGGGTGTGTGTTGTTTATGAACATCTTGACAAGATGGCGCTCAGGGATGGTACAAGAGATCCTTGTTGTGAGGATCTGCCAACGTTGTAAGTACTCTGTAAGACTTTCCCCTCCCTTTTTTTTAGTGTGGATGAGGTCTACTACAGATAATTCAGTTTCAACGAGATGGGTATACTGAGCAATAAAGGCCTCAGAAAGTTTTGCAAAAGTTTAATAGTACCTTGAGGGATATGACAGATCCATTCCAAGGCTAGTCCTACTAGGCTCTTGGGAAAGAGCTGCATGAGGAACACATCATTATAAGCTACCGCCTGACAATGCATATAGAATTCCTTAACATGTGTGACTGGATCACTTTCCCCCCTAAATTTGTCAAACTTGGGGATCTCAAAATGTGTAGGAAATGGAGTCAATGTGATAGTCCTATCAAAAGGGTATGGGCAATCATTTTCAAATTTGAAAGTTTTGGTGTCCATCCCATCCTTGAGGGCTTTGAGAGCATTTTTCATCTCTTCCCATTCAGACTTTATATGTGGAGGAGCGAGTGCCCCCGATCCAGGTGCTCCCGGTGTAGGATATGTGCCAGAATATGAAGTGTGATATGGAGAACTCTGATGACCATATGGCGTCTGTGGAAAAATGGTTTGCATAACCAGTGGAGTGGATGCTATGGTTTGCTGGAATGCGGGTTGTGCATATTGTTGCATCTGCTGAGGTTGGTGTGGTAGATAAATATGAGGTTGCTGCCCTATGAGATAGTTCAGTGTGGATGCTAGGACATACTGTTGATGTGAAGACTGCAGTTGAAATGGTGGTAATGTATGTGGGTTGTGTGCCTGCTTGAGAGTAGGACTAATTTGGAATGGGCGCAAGGTAGTTAATTTGCGGCAAAATGTTTGCTGTACAGAACTGCAGTGGTGGTGGATTTGGGCTATTACCTAGAGGTGGCATGGAGAAATAGTTTGTGAGGGGTGGGACTGAATAGCTATGTGAAGCAATGTATGATAGTGTCGGAGGTGCGGACGTGACTGCAGTGCTAGGGGGAAGACTAGTGATAGGTGCCTGTGTCGTAGTACTATTCCAAGGTCCCAAAGGAAATGCAGTTGAAAAGCTTTGGCTAGTTACAAAGAGGTTGATAGTGATGTTTGGTGGGATGGAATATGAGGTATTGGACCCTAATGGTGGTATTTGAGTAGCAAATGGACTAGATGTGATATGGGGTGGAAGCAAAAAGGTAGTGCTGCTAGATGCAAATGGAGGATTTGGTGGAGTGGAAAAATGAGTGGTGGAAACAGATGCAAATGGTATACTTGAGGTTGGTTGAGATGTAGTATGCACTAATGGTTGAGTGAGAATGGGATGAGTGTTATGTGGAATGGGAACTGACACCTGGGTCGAGGGGATATTTGGGTCTGCTGGTTCTACCTGAGGTGGTTGCCATCCAAACAATGCGTGAGTAGGATTTGTTATGTTGATAGGTGGTGGACGTCCAAACTCAAAGACACCAACATTGTCTCTAAAAAAAATTTCCATGATGGTTTCCTTGTTGTGATCTATGATGGCATTTATGATGGTAGCATGACCAGGTTGGTTCATGAAAGCCTCAATATCAATGGATGATCCTGGTTCTTCTAGGATTTGCGGTGGTGGGTTTGATGGTGTCAGGGATACTATAGAGTACGCTTGAGCTGGGGATGTGTTACCACCATGACTAGGATCCATGTCTTTTTTTCTGTGTGTGCCTACCAAAACGTGTGGTGGGTGGCATGAAAGGATGCTTCTTCTAAAGATGCAAATGTAGCGAGGGATGATACTAAGGGTGTCTAAATGATATGGTGCTAAGTGCAAGAAACTTGTGTTTTCCTAAAATATGAATGTGGGAAATGTGATGGTGATACAAAAAAGTGTGACCCTAACCTTTGGCTCAAGGTGATGTGGGACACCAAAAAAAACCTATTCCTAGCAAAGTGTTGCGTTTCAAGGATACTCAAGATGATGAGAGATGTGATGCAAAAATGTTTCTAAGTGAGTGAGGAAATAACACTAAGATTTTAACAATGTAGGTGGAGGATTCTTCTTCAACAACCCAAGATGAGAGGAGATGGTCTAACTTCAAACATTTGAATGGGATAGTGCAATTCCTAGATAAAAGACTAAACCTATAAGTGTGTAAGTGTGTGTGGAAAAAGGAAGGACCTAATCAGAATGAGTAACAGTAGAGTTGTTGATAAGGCTCATATTAACACCACGTCGAAGGGTTAGGTTTTGGATTTTATAGTCCCATTTAGTTTACAATGCTACCTCAGCTCCGTCTTTCTCAATTTGATCCAATTTGGAAATCCTAGGGTTAGGGGTATGTTTCTTATGCTCTGCTTTGATTTCCTTATAGGTTGGTATTCGAGGAAGCTTAGCCTTCTTAAACTTAGTCTTGGGATGGCTTGACATGAGATATTTCCAAGGATTAAAATCACAACCGTGGGTTTTTTTGGAGGTAGTGACTACGCTAAGTGTGCGCTAAGCTAGGATTGACCAAGTTTGGCAAACATTAATTCAACAAGTAAAAGATCAAGCAATAGATAGGAACAACCATATAGAAGTTTTTATTTCCAGAATGTGATACTTGCGCCAAGGAGTGTATATTTTTACAAATGTTTTTAGCAATCACTTCAAGCACATGAACATCCTAGATGGTTGGCTACAAAGCTGACAAGTTGGTTTATTTGGGGAGTCCTCGATATACACACGGTACGTGAGGTCCAAATTCGTAGATGAAACCTAAAAGATGTCACACAGCCGAGAGGAGTGGTAACCCACTTCTCCTCTTTCACTTCTCAAGGGTATAAAGTTCCTTGAGGCTTAGCTCGAGTGACAAAATCTTGATCCCAAGAGAGGTGTCTTTGGATTCACCTCCTGATCTTTATACTCCGTCGGAATGCTGGAGTTGAGGTCATCCCAAGGGGTGATCAAATCCCTAAGAAGGCCCCCTAAAACTAAGAACAAGGTTTTGGATCCTAGTCTTATGCACCCAAGATGGCCCACAAAGGCGACAAGGGGAGAGAAGATTCAGATGACCTTAGGCTAAAAAGCAGAGTTCTGTCACCAACTGATTCTTAGATTGTCTGATCTATTGAAAACACAAGTGATTAAGATATAGATGTTCAATTCCAACTTTGAGATGCATCAACAAAAGTAACATCGGTCGAAGAATGCAAGCAAGAAGAAGAGTTAGGGTCTGCAAATTAAATCTTGCACACTCAGAGGCCCTCCACGTCAATTGATTTTCGGTCAATTTTAGAGCCCAAGCTTGAAATTTTTGATTGATCTAATTTCAATTCTTATACATTCAAGAAATCCTCTAACTTAAGTCAAATCCTCAAAAACCAAGTGAGTAGAGTTCGATTGTGGAACACTTAACACCTTTTTCAAGTGGACCCATCACCCCGAGTATGGTGCTGAGATTGCAACCAAAGGGTTTGAATTGATGTGTGGTTAGAAAAATGGTGAGTCCAATGATAAAATACTCAAGTTTGTTTTTGTTGATTGTTTTAACTTAGCAAATTTTGAAGATGCCCAAAAATTGAAGTTTGCCTAGATTGCATGCAGAATTGAAAGTTTGTAGTTGTTCTTTTTAAGCTCCAAAATGAAGTGTTTGATTTGTAGGGTTTTTAGACATACAAGTTCATTATTTTTCAATTTGCAAAGACAAGTGACAATGACTATAACCAGACCAACAAAATAGACAGCGTTCTCGTAGAGAAAATGCGAGACCAACATTTTCGTGAGGGTACACGCATTCTTGCAAGCAGGTTTGTGATCCCGCTGGAGTTTGCTTCGCGGGGATGCATTCCTGTGGGTTTAGCATGGTGCAAGAATGCTAAGAAAAACTGGTAAAAAAAAATAAAAAATAAAAAACCAGGGAGCTCGTTTTGAACAGAGCGATCTCGCTGGTTTATGATTTTTACAACTTTCCTGCACATGGGAATGAGAGTCCTACGGAAAGATAATTTATTACAAGTTTAATAGTAGTTAAAAAAAATAGTGCGCGTCCCCAAAAGTGGGAATGATGATCCCGTTGCTCTGAGGCGTGTTCCCGCTGGAGGATTTTTCGACAGGTTCATTAGTTACAATTGTTGCCATGTCGTTGTTGATATGTTGGCTAATGTTGATGATGTTCTCGTAGATGAACTCGCATTCCCAGGGTCATGGGTTCATGTTCCTACGACTGCGGGGATGCAAAAAACTAGGTTTTTTGAGAGTTGACTATGTAAAAATTGCTTATAGGGTTGTGTGTGCGTTCTTGCGGCAGTCAATTGTACCCTTCAATCAAAAACCACAAGATAAAGACACAAAAGTTAAAGCATAAAATGTTAGTCTTCCATGGTTAGCCAAAACATGAAAAAGCATGTGAAACTAGCATTAAATAAGATTAAAATGACATCAGGGTCCTACCGGGCATGCCAAAATGTATACACTAATATGTTAGCAAGAAATACTAATCTATTTAAAAACCAAAGCATTAACTAACAAAATCAATATAAACTTCAAGAGAGACAAAGTGAGGTCCTTAAATGAGAATATGAGCCATGGATAGGCTCTCTCAATGAGGATGATCACTTGATGTATGGATGGTGTCTATTTGTGAATTTGGGATGTATGCTCAAGCTTCAAATTGCTTCAATGGTGGAATTTATGTGGATTTTGGTGTGGATATGTGAAATTGGTATGAATTTGGCTTCTCAAAATGGCATGGTAACTTTGAGGTTATGGATTGTGATCCTTTGGCTTGGGAGAGGATCCAATTTATAGGCAAGAGGCTTAAGGGATGGAGGGCTAAGATGCAAGGATGGGGAAATGGTTAAGGAGGACTCAGATTGAATAAGAGGAGAGCACATGGATTGTGCTTCTTTACAACAAATCAAAGAGTGACACATGTCACAGGGAGAGTGGGTGGAGGAAATGGCATGGATGAGTCAACAAGGGAGGCTCAAGGCTTTAAATGACCCTCATAAGTGCTTGTAAGAGCATTTAAGGGCATTTAAGGGATAGTGGGCTTCCTTTATGACTAGGTGGGGGGGGGGGGGGGTATTTTTGGGAGGAGACTTTGGCTTGGTTTAAGAAAGTTCTTAAGCTTGCTTAGGAATGTGCAAATGATTAAGGGATGGATTAGGCTTGGGTTAGGATTAGATTAGAGATGGGAAAGTGGATGGCATTCATGAGGGTGGGTGAGTTAATGACTAAGCTAGGTTAGTATGGGTGGATGGGGTGGATTAGGCTAATGGATGGATTAGGGATAGGCTTAGGGGTTATTAGTTTTGAGGGATAGATTTATTAAATAGATTTATTTAATAAATAGGGATTTTTTTGGAATTAGATAGGAGAATAGGATTAATTGATAAATAGTGGGTTATTAGATTTATCAATTAGGACTATAGATGATTAATTAAATTAATCAACTAGGGGATGGAAAAGTATTAATTAAATAAGAATTTAATTAATGATGCCTTTAAAGATAGCTAAATAGGATTACCGAAGTGGTGTAATCAGATTTAGGTGTCTACACTATTGACTACACTCTTTGATTGGGAAAGTTGTTCACTTGTCATCTCTTTTGCTTTATCTACTTTTCTATTTGGGCTTCTTGTCTAGCTCTTGACTTGAGTCTCTAGTGTCATAAGCTTCTTGGCTTGACAAGTCACTCGTTCATTGCTACCAATATTTTCCAAGTGAAAACTCTACCTCTCTAGTTTGGACTGTTGATATTAAGTTCAGTTTGTCTATTAGTGACTTAACACTTAATCAGTTAGCTTCAATTGCTATTGAGCTAAATAGTTAGATTGCAGTGCCTATCAAGTTCTACAATGTCTACTAAGCTTTAGAGGCAAAAAATAGTGTTACCCGAGTGTAGTAGAGTCTATTGAGATTTTGAATAAAAGTGATGAAGATCTTAGTGTTAACTAAGCTCTGTAGCGTTAACCAAGTCCTACATTGTCTATTGAGCTCGCATTGTTAACTAAGTGAATTCAATGTTGACCAAGCATCACATTTTCAATTGAGTGATTTAGTATCTATCGAGTTTCTTAGTGTTCACCTAGTCATATAGTGCTGACTGAGTTCTTACTACTCAAAGTGATTAGTATGGATCGAGCTTTAGTGTCAACCGAGTGCTAGAGTATGCCAAGTGTTGATAGTGTTTGCTGAGTATCAAAACATCACTGTGTTGTCTTCAGAACCTGAGTTACAATAATGAGCCAACTTTGAGAACTATGATGAATTTGGTATTGTAGGCAATTAAGTGAATTGGTATATATGTAATGTATTGTATCATATCCAAAAGAAGTAAGAAATATGTATGTAAAGAAGTGAGAAGTAGATTAGTGCGAATTGAACAAGGCTACAAGAAATATATGGTATTGCAAGAGAATTAGGACAAGGCCATGATAATCATTTTGAAGTTACATAATGATTTCTTGTCACATTTTGGTATTAAATTGTAAATATTTTGCACCTTTGACATTTATGTCAAAAAGGGGGAGAAGATTATTAATCCCTGCCTTATACAAGGCAAGGAACTAATGTTTTCACTTGCCCTCCCCATATTTAATTTATTCAACTCATCAATTGATATATGCTAAAGTTTCCAAAAGGATATATTTGAAAAAAAAAATATCTGATGCAAATTACTTTTTTTTGATTGGTGATTGTAGAATTTCCTGGGCTTTTAATAAATTTTCATACACAAAAAATCTACGAAAAATGAGAGAAGAAAGTGACCAAGATAAGGATGCATTTATTGACATCAGGCAAGTTGGAGACATCATTCATTAATTATGTGTCAGAAAGAAAGAACCACGGGCAGAGATAGAAAATTTGAGACACCCTTGGGGATATTTTTAAAATTATAATTATACATTTAGAAGTGAGACATCATTCTATCTTTGTATTTCTTATTTATTACAACATGCACAAAAGTAGTGCTGGAAGCTCTACACGCTCATATTATGAATTAACATGGGAGTGAAAAAAATTAAAATATTCTTTTTTTTAATAATAATTTATTATTATTTTTAAAATATGTTTACAAGTATAATCTAAATATATATTATTTTGATAAATGATATCTATTCTTAACTATCCTTTAAAATAGTAGTATTTATAAATATATTTGTAGTTAATAGTTATAAATTAGTGATAGAATTAATATAAATATAAATATTCATTAGATTCTATATTTGGTATTTAATTATTTTTAAATTAAAAATTCTCAATTTTTTATAGTTCGTTACACCTTAATATATTTTCTTATCAATCAAGTATTAGTAAAATTTACTTATATTAATGTTAATAAATTATCACAATCTATTCCTTTCATTTATATCCTACAAATTTTCAAAATTTATAGTACAAAATTACAATTTTGTTTACTCAACATCTAGCTCTATCAAGACCTTGCACCTTCATTACCTACTTTCTCAACCCTACACAAGGCAGGGACTTATGCTTGCCAAGAGCTCTTGTTTGTATAGGAGGGAAATATATCATGCTCCAGATATATGTACGGGGGAGAGATATATGTATGGGGAGTAGTATTATGGAAGCATATGTAAAGATAGTAGAAATATGTTTACACAAACAATTTTGAAAAATAAAAATAAAATAAAAACAAAGTAAGAGGTTACCGAGCTACAATAAACATCAGTCAAAATCGAGTTGAAGACACAAATTGTTGACTAAGGGAGTTTTGACTGTAAATTTGAGAATTCAGATTTTTTTTATGATAAGTTTTTTTTGTCATTAATGCCAAAGGGGGAGATTGTTGACATTAAAGTCAATTTGTCAATTAGTGACTTAACACTTGGTCAATTGGCTTTAATTGCTACTGAGCTAAATAGTTAGATTATAGTTCCTACTATGTTTGACAACATCTATCGAGCTTCAAAGGCAAAGCATAGTGTTACCCAAGTGTAGCAGAGTCTATTGAGCTTTCCAATAGAAGTGATGAAGATCTTAGTGTTAACCAAAATTTTTAGTGTTAACCAAGTTCTACAGTGTCTATCAAACTTGCATTGTTAACAAAATGAATTCAGTGTTGATAGAGCATCACAATGTCAATCGAGTAATTCAATATCTACCAAGTTTCTATTGATATGAGATTGTTTTGAAGTGAAGAACCTATAATGGAACAATCATTATTTTATCATTGATGTCAAACTTGCTACTTGCTGGTAAGATAACTGCTTAGTTGATTTGAGTACTATGATTTTTTTCCTTGATGAAAAGGATTTGATCAAATGCGATAACAAGAGAACCTAGAGGAAAGGTTGAGTTATGGTATGAAAAAGGAGCACAAAGATTAGTTAAGGCAATGATGATATAGTGTATTGTTTATTTACTTAAGGCTGCAAAGGTTGGATACATTGATTAAGTCTAGAAGAACAAGTAAGAAGAATTGAGTCTACCAAGCTTGATCAAGTGGATAGTAGGTGTCGAAAAAAAGTTAGTGTAAGCCAAGTAGAAAATCAATTGTGAACCAAGAAAAGTGAAGATTTAGTGTATGTCGAGTGAATATAGTGTAATTTGAGAAAATTTTAGTTGGTGCTGAGCATCAATAAACTTTAGTGTTTGCCAAGTAAACTAGTGGAAGACGAGTGGAAGAACAATATGGAAGCTAAGTAACAACATATTGATGCTGAGTGCCAATATTCATGTTAAATCATAGATTTGATGAATACGAGTTGACTATTTTATTTTCTTGAATAGTGTGAAGCATGTGGAAGATAACTCTGATGAGCTGGTGGCACAAAATTCAAGGTGAACCATTTTGTGGAAAATTCAAAGAGGATTGAGGAAGAAGTTTCTAGAAGGACCAAATGGAAAAGTGGGTAGATTCATTGTATCTTACCCAATCTTATCCAACCCTAAACTGGAAGATTATGGTTAAAGAAAAAAAGATCTTTAATCTGTATTTATAGAGAGAGCTAATTAGAAGCAAAGGTTGTCATGTGCGAGAACCTAAGGAAGATAATGAGTCTAGGGTATTGCTTTATTCAATCACCAAATAGAAGAGACTGCAATTAACATGGAAAGCAAGGAGGCTTATGAGTATGAATGCTTGAAGGGTGAATAAGCTATGAGAGCTGAAGTGTGTGAAATCCAAGTAGAACAACAGATTGAAACAAAGATTTGTAATCTGCAAGTGAGTTGTAATTTGTTATTAGAGCAAGTCTTATTGTTACTCTCTAATCATTGTATCAATCTAGGGTAAATCCTTTCGATTAAGGTTGACATAACAGTCATTTGTAATTCTTTTAATTACGTGACATTCCAATTGAATAGTCTAAAGTCCTTTAACAAGGCTCACTCCTAATAGGGTGATAGAAATCCTCTAACCAGATCACATTTAATAGTGTGTATTGTAACCTTTAAGAGGGTTGGCCTTTCATAGGGCATCACTTTAGAAGAGAGAATAAGTAGCATGTTACTGGTGTTTTATCCCAATTTGGGTTTCCACATAAAATCCATGTGCCAAATGTTTTATTGAATCTATTATGTTTCATATTTACATTTCTGCAAAGTTGCTTTGACCTAGGACAATGACCTACAAAGTTTAAGTGTTGCATGATCTAATGGATGCATGCATAATAAGGTTTTATGGAAATGGGTTCACTAAGCTATGAAAAGTTTTATTTGTATATCTAGACCTTGGATAATTGATTCACTCCCCCTCTTAGTTATTCTAAAGAATTTCAACAATTAGTATTAGAGCAATCTTCTCAAAAGGACTAGTTTGAAGGTGCTAGAAATGAAAAGATCAAGATGTCAAAAAGAGAGGTACCCAAGCTTAGCAAAGAGAACTTTCCTGCATGAAAAAGTCTAATGAAGCTACAACTAGGAGGTCTTGGAGATCATGCACAATCTACTGTAATCACTGAGTATGTTGATCCTACTAGAGCCCTAACTGCCAATGATCCAAATAAGAAGAAAGAACACAATCAAGCAATGTTGGAGATTGCCTCTGCCCTAAGTTATGTTGAGTTCGATGACATCAAGGATTGTGATTTTGCAAAGAAGATGTGGGATATTGTGTGCACTATTTATGCAGGAGACACAAATGTCTTAAGAGCCAAATCTAAAAGTCTTAGAGGTAAGTTCAATGATATGATGATGCAAGAAGGTGAGAATTTTGCTCAATATTGATCTAGAATAAAAGATATTGTTAATGCTATAAGAGGAGCTAATGGTATTATTGATGATGATACTATTTTGAGTAAAGTATTAAGAACACAACTTCCCATCTATGTTATTAGAGTTTAAGCCATACAAGAAGTAAAATATATATCGAGTTCAAATTTGACTCAGGAAGGTTTTGTAGGTAGGCTTACTGCCTTTGAGCTCTCTAATTTTGATATTTTCAAACCTAACAATGTTAAATCTACTTTCAAAGCTAAGATGTCATTAAAGGAACCTAAGGAGAAGAAGAAAAAAGTCAAATATTTTTCTAGTGATAGTGACATAGATGACGAGGATGTAGAACAACTTGAAACACTGCTAGCAAGAAGATTTCATAGAGGCAAAGACAAATTTAAAGTTAAGTTACCTATCATGTGTTTGAATTGCAATGAGGTTGGTCATATTACTACTAGATGTCTAGAGAAGAAGAACAATAGAAGTTGAGACAAATATAGACGTAAAAGAGATGAGGACAACAAATATTAAAAAGAAAAAGGAAAGAAGTCTTGCTATATTGTAGAGGAGGAAATGGGAGATGGATTTGATGATCATAAAGATGAAGTGTATGTTTCAATGAAGGATGAATTTGACGAGGATGAGACAATTACACTAGTATCTTATGAGAACAAGAGTGATAGATGGATCACCGATAGTGAGTGTTCACATCATATGACTAGAGATAAAAGTAAGTTCATTACTCTGAATTATTATGATGGAAATAGTGTAAGGTTTGGTAATGGTGTACCCTGTCTAATAAAAGAAAAATGATCTATCAAACTCACATAAAAGATTTTGTGTGACAATGCTTATTATGTTGAAGGACTTAAATATAATTTGTTGAGTGTGTCACAACTAAATAGTTCAAATTGCAAGGTTGAGTTTGAGAACAAGATAAATTAGATCTATGACACTGATGGGAAAAATAACTAATTTGGAAAGGTGGTCAAACTAGAGGTAATCTATTTTATCTTGATACAAATGACACTACTTGTCTTGTTCTAGAATTTGATGATGTATGGTTATGGCACAAGAGGTTATATCATGTTAATTTTGACATCTTAGTTAATATTAGTAACATGAGGAGAGTCAAAGGTTTGCCTAAATTGAAGAAACTTGACAATATAATTTGCAAATAATGTTAGTTAGGCAAGATGACAAAATCTATTTTTAAGAGTAAGACTCACACTTCTAAGGAAATTCTTGAGATTGTTCATACTGACTTGTGTGGACTAATCAATGTACAAAGCTACAAGGGTGATGAGTACATTATCCTAGTTCTTGATGATTATTCTAAGATGATGATAGTTATGCTTCTAAAACAAAAAATATGATGTTTTTCAAATGTCTAAGTGGTACTTAGCAAGAGATGAGAATGATATAGATAAGATTTTGAAATGTCAAGATCTGACAGAGGAGGAGAATTTACATCAAATGAGTTTGAGATGTTCTGTAATGACAGAGGAATCAAAAGACATACATCTGTAACTAGGACCCCTCCATAAAATGGAATTGATGAAAGGAGGAACATATCTATAATGGAATGTGCTAGGACACTCATTATGGAGAAGAATGCTGCTTTAAAATATTGGAGAGAGGTTGTAAGTACAACTATCTATACCTTGCATCTTGTGCAAGTCAACAAAGGTACTCATT
The DNA here is from genome assembly GCA_028749045.1 of Cupressus sempervirens. Lineage (NCBI taxonomy): Eukaryota > Viridiplantae > Streptophyta > Pinopsida > Cupressales > Cupressaceae > Cupressus > Cupressus sempervirens. The sequence goes on along the minus strand of CM053787.1, from coordinate 842,512,445 downwards.
CAATACCTTTTGAATTATGGTATGGATATTCACCTAATGTAAAATATATTAAGGTATTTGGAAGCATGTGCTATATTCTTAAAGATTTTAGGGATGCTAAATTAGATTCTAAAAGTGAAGTAGATATATTCCTTGACTATTCCACAAGAAGTAAACCTTACAAGTGTTTAAGTTCTAACATTAACAAAGTTGTGGAAAGTGCAAATGTGAAGTTTGATGAATATATAGAGGTACATGAGGCTAAATCTATGAAGGAGCCAAAGAAATACAAATATTTTGTATACATTTATGAAGGTATGCTGTTGATGAATATGCTATAAATCAAGTTGAAAATCAACAAGTTTTTGTGACTACCGAGTCACATACAATGAATGCCTAGTTGCATTCAAGAACCGAGCTACAATCGGGTGCTGAGTTGTAGACTGAAGCTGAAACATATTCTAATTCTGAGATTAGTTTACATGAAAGAAATGTTGAATTACTAGATAAAGAAGTACACAGTGATTCAAAAGTTGATGGACCTATTGAAGAAAGTAGAGCAGAACCATGATTGTCAAAGTATGTCAAAAGACATCAACTTGCTGAAAAAATTATTCGAGACAAAGATGCTAGAGAAATGACAAGGAACATGTTGAGAAGTGATACATGTTTTCTTACCATGTATGAGACTAAGATAGTGAAAGATGCTTTAGAAAATGTGGACTTGAGCAAAGCCATGAAAGAAGAGATTGAACAGATTGAGAAGAACAAGACATGGACTCTAGTTCCTAGAACAGAGGACACATATGTGATTGGAACCAAGTGGGTGTATAGAAACAAGTTAGATGAAAATGGTGAAGTCACAAGGAATAAGGAAATATTATTTTTCAAGGGGTATGCACAAGAAGAAGGGCTAGGCTATGGAGAAACGTTTTCCCTTGTTGCAAGATTGGAAAGAGTCAGAACTCTACTTGCTTAGTTTGCATACAAAGGTTTAAAAGTTTATCAAATGAATGTGAAGTCAATATTTCTAAATGGAATATTAGAAGAAGATGTCTATATAGAAAAACCATAAGGATTTTTTGATGCTAACAACAAGAACATGGTATGTAGACTACACAAAGCTTTATATGGTTTAAAGAAAGCCCCAAGAGCATGGTATGAAAGGATTCAAAATTATCTTGTGAAGATTGGATTTGAGAAGATTGATGATAAGAAAAATATGTACTTGAAGACATAAGGAGGTAAAATTATTTTACTAGCTAAGATTTTTGTTGATGATATCATATTTGGAGGTCAAGATGGACTATGTAATGCATTTGCAAATAAAATGAAGAAATAATTTGAGATGTTCGTGTTTGGAGAGATCAAGTTCTTTATTGGTTTGCATGTATATTAGATGAATTGTGGTATATACATCACTCAGTCTAAGTATGTGAAGGAAATATTAAAAACTTTTAGATTGGAAGATTCAAAATTAGTTAGCACACCAATGGTGACAGGATACAAGTTGTCAAAGAATGATGATTCAGTTGATGTGAATCAAACATTGTACATGTCTATGAATAGAAAATTGCAATATGTACTACATAATAGACCTAGCATTGCATTATCTATTGGTATTGTTGCAAGATTCTTTGCTAATCCTAATGAGAATCATTTGATGTTTTTCAAGAGAATTATGAGATATCTGAAAGGAACAAAAGACTATGGTCTATACTACCAAAAAAATAAAAAATTGAGTTGAGAGTGTACATTGATGCTGATTGGGCTGGAAACATTGATGATAGAAAGAGCACTAGTGGAGAATTTTTCTTAGAAAAGAGGTTGGTCACCTAGACCAACAAGAAACAAAATTGCATATTTCAATCTACTACTAAAGTTGAATATGTGGCTACTGCAGTAAATTGTACAAACATAGTACATATCAAACAACTAATGAAAGGTATGTAGGAAGAAATCACTGAACCTATGATACTTTATTTAATAATAAAAGTTCTATAAATATATCAAAGAACCCTATGATGGACACAAAGACTAAGCACATTGCAATCAAGTATCATTACTTGAGAAAATTAGTTCAAGACAAAGAAGTGAAGATGGAATATGTGAATACAAAGGAGCAGATAGTTGATATCTTCATAAAAGCTTTACCTAAGGATTCTTATGAGTATTTAAGAAGTAAACTAGGGGTGATACCCCTATCCAAAGCTACTTAAGAAGCATGAGTAGTGCCCTACATCTACCGAGATGAATTTTGTATCTTACAACTTGATGTAGTGGATCATACTTTAGGAGCTGCCTAAAGTAATCAAAGAGCTAGAATAGAAGATCAATCACAAGTAAGGTGATAGAGGAAGAAATTGAAATTGTTGACATCTACATGTTGAGATGACAAGTCTTTAGTATTGTTGTCAAAGAGGGAGATTTACTTGTAATATCTACTCAGAGGGAGATAGTGTACTTGATAGTTACTAAAGAGGGAGAAATGACTAAAAGAAATACATCTACCTAATAAGAGGGAGTGATCAAGAGAAAGTTAGAAGGAGAAACCTTGCAAGATGAAAAATGAAGGGAGTCATAAGGAAGAGTTGATTGTCAGTTGATCAGAAGAAAATTTTGTAGCCTATATAGAAGATAAAAGCTGCTGATAGAGGGAGAGATTTTAATACAAGGAATTATTTTCTTTTTGGTATTATTGTTGATATTGGTTTTCCATCAATGCCAAAGAGGGAGATTGTTGATATGAGATTGTTTTGAATTGAAGAATCTGTAATGGAACAATCATTGTTTTGTCACTGGTGTCAAACCTACTACTTGCTAGTAAGACAATTGCTTAGTTGATTTGAGTACTATGATTTGTTTGATTGATGAAGAATATTTCATCAAATGAGATAACAAGAGAACCTAGAGGAAAGGTTGAATTATGATATGAAAAAGGAGCACAAAGATTAGTTAAGACAATGATGATATAGTGTATTGTTTATCTACCTAAGGATGCAAAAGTTGGATACATTGATTAAGTCTAGAAAAACAAGTAAGAAGAATTGAGTCTACCAAGCTTGACCAAGTGGATAGAAGTTGCCAAGAAAAATTAGGGCAAGCCAAGTAGAAAATTAGTCAGAGCCAAGAAAAGTGAAGACTCAATGTATGTCGAGTGAATATAGTGTAAGCCAAGCAAAGTTTAGTTGGTGCCGAGCATCAATAAACTTTAGTGTTTGCCCAGTAAACTAGTGGAAGATGAGTGGAAGAACAATATGGAAGCCAAGTAACAACATATTGATGTCGAGTGTTAGTATTCATGTTCAATCATAGATTTAAAAAATCTAAGCTGACTATTTTTTTTTCTTGAATTGTGTGAAGCGTGTGGAACATAGCTATGATGAGATGGTGGCACATAATTCAAGGTAAATCATTTTGTGGTGAATTCAAAGAGTATTGAGAAAGAAGCTTCGAGAGGAACGAAATGGAAAAGTGGGTAGATTCATTGTATTCAATCTAACCTACCTAATCCTAAAATGGATAAGTGTGGTTACACGATAACATATCTTAAATCTCTATTTATAGAGAGCTGGTCAGAAGAAAAGGTTGTCATGTGTGAGAACCTAAGGAAGAGAAGGATTCTAGGGTATTTCTTCATTTAGTAGCTAAATAGAAGAGACTACAATTGACATGCAAAGCAATAAGGCTTAAGAGTATGAATTCTTGAAGGGTGACCAAGGTATAAGAGATGAAGTGTGTGATAGCCAAGCAAAATGGAGGACTGAAACAAAGATTTATAATCTGCAAGTGAGTTATAATTTGTTATTAGATCAAACCTTACTGTTACTTTCTAATCATTGTATCAGTCTAGGCCAAATCCTTTAGTTTAAGGTTGACCTAACAATCATTTGTAAATCTTTTAATTGGGTGACATTCCATGTAAACGATCTAAAGTCCTCTAACAAGGCTCACTCCTAATAGGTTGATAGAAATCCTCTAACCAGGTCACATTTAATAGTGTGTATTTTAACCTTTAATAGGGTTGACCTTTCATAGGGGATCACTTTAGAAGAGTGAGAATTAGTAGCATGTTACTAGTGGTTTTTCCCAAATTGGGTTTCTTTATAAAATCCATGTGTCAAATGTGTTATTGAATCTATTATGTTTCATGTTTACATTTTTGCAAAATTATTATGGCCTAGAACAATAACCTATAAAGTTTAAGTTTTATATGATCTAATGGATGAATGCATAATAAGGTTTTATGGATATGGGTTCACTAAGTTGTGAAAAGATTTATTTGTACATATGGACCTTGGATAACTAATTCACACCCCCTCTTAGTTATTGTAAAGAATTCTAATAGTTTCTTAGTGTTCACTAAGTCATACAGTGCTGGTTGAGTTTGTGCTACTTGAAGTGATCAGTATGGACCAAGATTCAATGTCAACTGAGTGCCAGAGTATACTTAGTGTTGATAGTTTTTGCCGAGTATCAGAACATTACCGAGTTGTCTTTAGAACCTGAGTTATAGCAATGGTTTGACATTTTTTAATTATGATGAATTTGGTATTGTAGCCAAATCCAACAAGTAATTAAGTGAATTGGTATATATGTAATGTATTGTATCATATCCAAAAGAAGTAAGAAATATGTATGTAAAGAAGTGAGAAGCATATGAGTGTGAATTGAAGAAGGATTCAATTAGTATATGGTATAGTAGATACTTATCTATCATAGTTAGGTGATCATTGCAATTCAAGGAATCTCATTCAACAAATCAAAGTTTTTGATCAAAGATCATTTACTAGTTCATTCTAATAGGTGCATCAGTCAAATCCTTTAACAAGGTGGATTTAACAGTCTTTTTCTAAATCTCCTAATAGAGTGTATACTTCATTGTATATTTGTAAATCCTTTAACAAGGTGGATCTAAAAGTCCTTATTGATCCTAATAGAGAAGATCACCAGAAGTGGCCAATTGTAAGCCTTAATTGACCAACTTTATATTGCAGTACTAAAGCTTGTGGGTATCATCCCTACCCCAAATTTACTTTCTATTTTGGAAGGTTTCTGGGTTACCATATCTTGTGTCAAAGTGTTATGAATACTTTATTGCTTTCATTATTTCATGCATACACCTAGATTAGTTTATGTGGTGATGATTAATTGGTGAATTAAGTTAAAAGTTTTATTGGTTCTTGATTCATCCCTCCACTCTCAATCAGCTAGTCTATATTATATTTTCAACATTGACATCAAGCTATGTTGTGTCACCTTATTAGCTTCCTCTAGTCTCCTTCATGCTTTAATTTCTATCTACCACTATGGGCTTCAAACCTTGTATTATCAAACCTCAACCAAGTCTAGATAATCATGAGTTCTTCTATGCCGTTAAAGAGTTTCAAGATATATATGCTTGATACAAAGAACTAGAAGGAAAAAATGATCTTTCTTACCTTCATCTCAATAGGCACATGATAGAAATGAAGTCTAAAATTGAGAAAAGGTTAGAGGAAAGAATGAATTATGACACAATATTTGCTTAAGCTCACAATATGCACACGAGTCTTCTTCAAGATCATATTCTTTCTCCTCTTCTAAGGCTACACACTCTATCTCTACAAGATATAAATTGACTTCATTTATTGGATCTAAATACCTCTTTATAGAGAAAGAAAATGATATTTCTTTTGAGCCTATGCCAAAATTTCATGATAAACCTATCTTTGACCAATATGATGAAGGCATGGATGTGTGCTATTCATCACATTGCCTAATTCTAGCTCATATGGAAACCCATTCTTGGATATCTATTATGCTTATCATCGACATAATGAGCATAGTACTTCAAATTGCATTGAGCTGAAATGAAAAATCCAAGATCTTATTGATGATGGGATTGTTGTTACCTCTAATGACTCCTATTATGAGGATACTTCTCTTGAGCAAGACCATGTTTATGAATTAATGTCTAGTGATGGTCTTGTTGACACCCCTATTTGTTCTAACATCCATGAACCTCTCAAAACCTCAAATATTTTCAACATAGCTCCATCAAATAAAGAACATAATGCTTTCCACGCTGACTATGTCTATCCTCAAGGGCTACCTCTAAAAGAAACTCAAGCTAATCTCCACTTGGATGCAAACCTTTTCCATACCACTAAGACTAAAGATCATCAACCTTCATGTGATTGCTATGCTTACTATGCCTACTCTAAATTATCCTGCATCCCCTCCTTAAGAGCCTACCCTACAAACCCCACATACTTCCTTGTCCTTAGAAGTGGCTCCATGTCAAGAGGACTCTCAAAAAGATAAATCTATAAATAAAGATCAAGATCAAGCACCCTTTCATCTCCTTTAAGAGGTCATTCTTCCATATCCTATGTCTTATCCACTTCCTAAGTATGATGAAGACACCACTTCCACTATTTCCATTGAGCTTATTAAAAATCATGAGAAAGTCACTACACTTATGCTATCTAAAGTTACTTGTCAAGATCAAAGCATCCCCTCTTGTTATACTTCTCCATGCTCACTTCAAAATTATGCTTAAAATTCAAATGCTCCTATATCTAAGCTACTCATAAGTCTATTAATGACCTTGGCCATGTTGCTAACTCTAAAGATCTTGATATCTCTATTTATTATCCCTTTGCATCTCCTAAATCTATCCTTGGTCCTTATCCATCTAATCTAAAGCCTTCCAACCTTCCATCCATATTGTGACCATATGTTCCTCCATCTCCTACTTTCACTCCTATGTCATCCCCTAACTCTCTTATCATACCTCAAGATCAACAAAGGCACTCTTCCTTGATGAATTTTCATCCATCTATCCATATAAACCATTTGTATCAGACTTATTCATCCACAAATCTCAAGTCTTTTGGAAGCAATTTGGATAATCAACTAAAGAACAAACACAAGAGTCCATTTACAAATAAAGATCACTACATCCTATCTAATCAACATGTGAATACAAAGAAAGAACAATTATTCAAGAGACTACAAAGGTCCACTATTGAAGAAATGTGGGATCCAAAGAAAAATCTAAAGATATATGGATTCTTAAGTCTCTCTTAAAAGACTTGAATATTGAACATAAATCTAAGTTGACATTTATGTTGTCTAGTGTGGAGTTTGATTAGTCCCCAAGTGGGAGATTGTTAGTTTATGGTGATTGATTAAGAAAGTACTGTACCTACTCCATATTTCTATTTTTGGCTGACATGTTGTAACTAATATTAACCCTAGAGTGGCAACAATACTTGTATAAAATTGCTTAGGGTTAGGGATTTCATAAGGTGTGATGTGATAATTTATTCTTGTGGTAGTATTGAGTTGTAAGGGATTATAGATTGTAATTAGGTTGTAATCACTAGATAGTAATAATATTGGACTCACTATTTGGTGGATGTAGCCCAAGCATTGGGTGAGCCATCTTAAATCTTGGTATCTTGTATTTCTCTTTTATGCGATTTATTATTTTATGATATTGGTTATATTTGCATGTAATATTTATTTTTGTCTATGGTTAATCCTAACAAGTGGTATCAGAGCAAGGTTTTTTTGAGTTATCCTCTACAAGAAAGTCTCATAGTTGAGTGGGAGTGATGGAAGATGAGGGTAAGATGAAGGTTGAAAAGTTTAATGGGCATAACTTTCAATTATGGAAAATGCAAATGGAGGACTATCTTTATTAGAAGGATTTATGGAAGCCATTGGAAATTTTGGATAGAAAGATACTTGGAAGAATTTGACTATGCCTGGCACCACTAGTGACATTTAACATTACAAAAGTGAAGATGACAAAAGAGTTGATGTAGATCCTAGAAAAGTTGTATGAAAAGCCGTCTGCTTTGAATAAGGTGTTTCTCATGATGTGTTTATTTAATATGATGATGGAGGAAGGTAGATCTATTGCAAATCATTTAAATGAGTTTAATACTATTACTAGTCAGTTATCTTCTGCGAATGTCAGTTTTGATGAAAAAATTAGGCCTAACTTAATTTTGTGTTCTTTACCTAAAAGATAGAATGGCTATGTAATAGATGTGAATAATTCTAGATCTAATACCCAAAAATTTGATGATGTGATTGATGTTATTTTGAGTGAAAAAATTAATAGAAAAACCTTAGTTGGATCTACATCACGAAGTGCTTTGAATGCACAAAGCAGAGGCAAAATGAATGAGAGGAAGTAATCCTGGAAATTGTGGGAAATCAAAAGGGAAGTCAAAGGGAAAGAGGTCTCAATCCAGAGGAATGAGAGATTGCTAGTACTGTGGAAAACTAGGGCATAAGAAGAAAGATTTCTAGACTTGAAAGAACAATGAAGGAGATAAACCATATAGGAACAAGGAGGAAAATGTAGTAAGTAACAAATCTGAAGAGGATGATTTTCTTCTTTCTTTAGAAAGTGTTGATGATTCTTGGATTTTAGATTCTAGGGCTTCATTTCATGCTACACCCCATAGAGGTTATATTATTGATTATGTCCAAGGGAATTTTGGGCTTGTTCATTTGGAGGATAATGAACCCTATCAGATTTTTAGAAAGGGATAAGTTAAGATTAAGTTGCAGAATGGGAATCATTGGCTACTACCTAAGGTAAGACATGGTCCAAGGCTGAGTAGGAATTTAATTTATTAGAGAAACTCGGTGATGCAAGTTGTGTAGTTACTTTTAATGATAAAAATTGGAAGGTTTCAAAAGGTTCCCTTGTAGTAGAAAAATGTGTGAAAGTAGGCACCTTATATCTTTGTACATGCCATATTGTTTCTTCTACTTTAATTATTTCAGAGAAAAATGAATGTTTAGAAATAGTTACTACAGTTAAATAGAGAGAACAAACAATTGTTATAGATTCTTATACAACACTATGAAACAACATACTTGGGAACATGAGTGAGAAAAGTATGAAATTATTTCCTTCAAAGAAAGTTTTACTAGGTCTGAAATGTGTCAATATAATTTTTTGTGAAATTTGTGTATATGGAAAATAAAAGAGAGTGAGTTTTGTGAAGAGTGGAAAGGAAAAGAAAAATGAGAAATTAGAGCTTGTGCATACAGATGTATGAGGACTATCTTAGGTATCTTCCTTTGGTGGCTCTCATTATTATGTTACATTCATTGATGATGCAACTAGAAAAGTGGTCTATTTCATTAGACAAATATCTAATGCATTTCTAACTTTTAATAAATGGAAATGCTTGGTTAAAAATGAGACTAGTAAGAAATTAAAATGTCTTAGATCTGATAATGTTGGTGACTATTGTAGTCATCAATTTGAAGATTATTGCTCCACTAATGGTATTATAGATAGAAAACTATTTCAAGGACTCCACAGGAAAAAAGAGTGGTTGAATGCATGAATTTGACAATAATAGAGCATGCAAGGAGCATGTGGTTACATGCTAGTTTTCCCTTAAGAATATGGGCAGAGGCTATCAATACTATTGTATATTTGATTAATAGAGGTCCCTCTACTCCTTTGGGCTATGGTATTTATTAACCAAAATGCCCTCTCGCTAGAAAATCAAATTTAAATAATAATCCATTCAATAGTCACTTAGGATTTTTTATGAAATAAATTAACATTGGCTATATCTTTATTTAATTTTATGCTTTAGAAAATTTTAAAGTTGTGATTGTGTGATTCACACAGTTGTAGTTTGTTAAGTGCTAACTCAAGTCAAGATGGCTAAGGTACAACTGCTTTGTGTTCACATTGTTGCAGAGTTAGTTGGTTTAACCAAGATCAGAGTAATGAAAACATGATTAAAATCACAAGTGGTGGTGAAGTTGCAATCATTATTAAAGAAAGGTGGTGGTGAAGTTGCAATCACGAGTGCTAAACTGATTTTGCATACTTATGATAGCAAAAGTAGCTCCTTGATAATGGATCTAATCTTTTTGATCTCCTACAACCACTTTCATCATTCCCTAGGTTTGATAAATGCAAGGGGACATTCCATTGCCACCTATTGATCCATCTATTTAGTTAGAAGGTAATAGCCACCCTTCTTGTCCTCTCAGAGATTATTTGGTGGTTAAGTGGTCTTCTTGCATCTAGATTTGCACTGCGATTAGATCTTTTCCAATTTTTGCATTAATTATTCTTTGTAATTTGAATGTAGTGGTTGAATTCTATCTCAGTGTGGAAATTATCTAAGTTATTCTTAAACTGTAAAAGAAGATGTTGTACTCTTTCTTAGAGTTGGATATTCTCTATTTCTCTAGTATTGCCTTGGCATGTTACTATAAATCACCTCTTTGCCTTTGAATTATATGACATCCTGTCTTATCTCCTTCAGCCACCAATGTACTATACAACCTTTTTTTGCCTCTCTTTGATATACTATAGATATCTATAATCTACATTTTTGTATCTTTATTGGCCTATGAATGATAAGAACTGAAGCATTTTTTCCTTGTGTCATTCATGTGTTGTCTTATTTGTATGTAGCTAATAGATTAAAGCAAGTCTAAATCCATATATCTTTGTATTGTCATGATAATGGTACTGTGCATGTATAGGAAAAGATTGGTCTAAACACCCTATTTTGGTGCATCACCTCTTTAGAATAGATTAGGTAGTTACTTTCATGTATTCCTTCTCTCTTTTGTCTTCAAGAATAGTTTAAAATGCATCCTAATAGTAGAGAAAGCTGACCTTCTCTAGAGACTCAATTTCATAGTTCAAGTCCCATAGCTTGGAGGTTGTTTTCATGTTTCAAAAGGTTGTCCTTAGGTAAAAACTTTGGACAAGGGTGGAAGCTTTTGTGAGAATAGTTTTTGGCACGCCCAGTGAGACCTCATATTAAAAAATTTAAAGTTCAGTGGCATCGAACAAAGATTCCATGTTCATGCTGAGGAAATAGTACTGCCTTCAGTATAAAGCCTTCAAGAGGCTTGTTTGTTCCAAAAGTACTTGCCAAATCTAAGCTTCAAGCACAATCTAGTTCCAAACCAAAGTCATTGCGATTCATGCCAAAGAAACACACGAGGGCATCTTCTAGAGGTAATTTCCTTTACCAAGAGCTTTATCTTTCTAATCCAAGAAGAAAGGATAGGGTGTCTCTATCACCAGTTAGGAGTGCAATAGTAATACATACCCCTGCAAGATCCATCTCCACTCCTATTGTTAGGTCTCAACTTAGAATACCATTTTCTTATATCAATAAATCACTTGCTTACATGGCTAGAGCTCATGCTTTCACCATATTTAATGGTGGAATCCCCCTCCTGTTAGTCCATAGGCATGACATACCTATATCAGCTCTTAAAAGTATACCTGAGTTTACTAGAGAAATCTCCATCTTCCCTATTGAGCATATTCAGGAGCTGTCTAATGTCTGCAATATTCATAGCATCACCAAGGATGATGTTGCTATTAGGCTATTGGCCTCATCTTTGAAAGGGAAGGCACTACAATGGTATAGAGGTTTTCCTTATAACTCTATTATTGATTGGGATGGGTTAGGGGTAGCCCCATGCAAGCATTTTGAGGACAAAAGTGATCATCTATTACTTTTAGAACAACTGATAACTATCAAGAGGGAACCCCATGAATGTATGATTGATTTCAATTATAGATTTCAGAAGACACAAGACAAGATATCTACTGCAATGAAGCCCTCTCCTTGTAATGCATTCTTGTATTATCTTAGAGCCTTCAATAGTGATATTGCTACCACTCTACAATCTATGGGAGGAGACACTCTACCAAATTCTTATGAGGTTGCCATAAGGGTGAAAATATTTTGAAACAGGGAGGAAAATTAGCCCCAAGGGCCCCAATGCCTTTTTCCCCTAGCATGTCCAATCATCAGTCTCTTGTAGCCCCTATTCATACTTCCTCTACAAGTTAGCCTCTTGTTGTGGTCCCAATAGCCTCCACATTCTCTAATGCAGTTGATAGGATTGAGGCCATGATGTAGACACTAATGTAGAATGTAGATAGGAGGATATTGGAACAAGAAAAGAAGATGGAGGACAATAGTGTAGTAGTACAAAAAAAGGGAAATGAGTTGGTAACTATGAAGAGAAAGCCAACTCAAAATGAGAGGCCTCTCCAACTCTAGAGTTAAGGTCCCATTCATGGTAGAACCCAAAACTAGAGTCATGTCCCCTACAATTAGAATAGACCTATCGACCAACCCCAGACTTCAAACACCAACTTAAATAGGGCTTTAGTCCCTCAGAACAATCCTTCCCAAGATCAAGATTTTTGCCCTTCTTGTAAGTGCTCCTATGGATATTGCATGTGTGAGAAGGTAGAATCTTACTTATCTTTAACTATATTAGAGTGAGAAGTTTCCTAGCAACACAAAGCTAATCAACCAGCTAATACTTTTTAGCAGGATGGTTGTTCTTTCATGAACCATTTGGTGGAAGAGCATTGTAATGTAAACAAGGATTCTTATGCTTACAATACTAAGAGAAAAAGAGGAGTTGTGGATGAGGTCACTCCTCCTCCTAATTAGGCATCAACATCAAGTGCAGTGCTACATGTACAAGCAGTTGCCCAGTAAAAAAATGTGAATCAACTTGCTAGTGTTGCTCAGTAGCAAAGGAAAAATGAAAGCTGAGGAGATGCAAATAACCCTCAGGCTGTTCCATCTCAAGCTTCTACATCTAGGGCTTCTACCAAGACATATAATACATCTTTTAGTGTGGTAGATCAAATGAGGAAGACCAATGTGAACATTTCTATGTGGGATGATGTTGCTACTATACCATCACAAAAGAGGCTACTGTAGTAGGAGTTGGGAAGCATTGAACTCAGAGATCAACTACCTAGCATGGAGAGTGTTGTGAGTTTGGTAAAACCATCAAAGGAGGTAGAAACAACTAAAAAGGTTAGACCTCCTCCATTTTATGTTTCTCTAATTATAGGAGATAAACTAGTCCATAACTACATGATTGATTCAGGGGCTAGTAGTTCAATAATGCCCAAATGTGTTGCTGATATTTTAGAAGTGAAATATGAACCCATTGTTAAGGATGTATTTTGATTAGATGGTAGTACTATCAAGACTATGGGAATCCTTAGAAATTCTAAAATGACTTCACATGCATGCTCAGGTTGTACTATAGTTCTAGATATATCAATTGCTGAGATTAAACCACACTTTGCCATTTTGCTTTCAAGAGATTTTACTACCCAAATAGGCAGTTACATATCTTCTTATTGGTCATATATGTTTTTTAGAACTACATATGGAACCAAAGCTTCAATTAGGCATAATCATTGACCCTCCATAGTATTGAACCCTACGCTCCTAATCTCATCAATATGAATTACACCATCCTAGAAATAGATGAAAATGACACAATAAATGAGCCTGCCACTTCTTTAGCTGAGATACCTAATTTTCTCTTAGATGAATGGGCCAATGTATATTAGTTTGATCCTATATAAAAAACCTTAGAGACAGGCCTGAGCACTTATTGTATATTAGAAAAGGATGCTCTTTTCCCCAACTTGATCAAAATCAAAGAAGACACAAGTGGGATATGTAGTATGTATTTTGATGGATCAAGAAATAAAAATGGACCAGGGGCTAGTGCTATGTTGGTTTCTCTTATGACACTAGAAAGGCACTACTTCTTATTTAGGCTTCAATTCAGTTGTACCAATAATGTAGCTGAGTATGAGGCATTGATTCAAGGTCTCTTATTTTCTCAAAAAAGAGAAATTCAAGCATTAAGCATATATGGAGATAGTGAGTTGGTGGTCAATCAGGTGAGGAATCAAAATGTTACTAAGAATGGTTTTCTCAGGTCTTATAGAGTATGGGATTTTCTTGAAGGTTTCAAGGCATTTAATATTCAAAGCATCCCTAGAAGAGGAAATATATATGCTAATAGACTTCCAGTAGTGGTTGCATCTTATGATATCCCAAGGATACTTGAAGATGAGAAGTAGAAGATTAAAGTGGTGATTAGACTCGCTATCCCTAATAATAATATCAATTAGCAGGTCTTTGAATTTGGTGCACAAATTATGAGTTTCTTGCAGAATGAAGTAGAGTTCTCATGTAGAAATTAGTTGAGATTGCATGACCAATATGGTGATCAAATCATCAACCTTAGCTCCAATAAGTTTCCTAAGGGTCTCATTACCTTAGAGAGTTTCTTCAATCTTGATAACCACGCAAGGGATAGAGGCATGAATCTTATTGCAAACAAAGGAGATCATATGCTAGTTGCAGTTGCTAATGGAAGAATGCTAAACATGGGGAAGGTATGTTATGAAAAAAAGAAAGAAAGTTTTGTTCATCTATGTCAAGAATTTTATGATATATTTTCTTGGAGATATGATGATTTAAAGTGTTTTAACCGTAGTATGTTTCAAAATACTATATATCTAGTTGATAATTTCAAGCCTATTAGGTAAAAGAAGAGACTAGTAAATCAAAAAATTGAGCCACTAATGAGAAATGAACTATCTAAATTAATTAAGGCCAATATCATTTTCTCTATTAAGCACTCCTCTTGGGTGGCAAACCTTGTCCTTGTTAGAAAAAAGAATGGAGAAATTAGACTATGTACATTTAGGGATCTTAACCAAGCCTCCCTTAAAGATCATCATCCCCTTCCTTCCATGGAACAAATATTGTCCAAAGTTAGTGATTCAAAGAGATTCTCCTTCTTGGATGTATTCTTGGGTTATAATCAGGTGTTAGTCAAAGAGGCTGACAAATATAAGACTGCTTTCACTACGAAATGAGACACCTATGCCTATTGTAAAATGCCTTTTGGACTAACAAATACAGGTGCCACATTTCAAAATGCAATGAAAATGACCTTAAAAAATATAATTTAAAGGTTTGTGGTGGTCTACCTTGATGATATCACAATATACTCAAAAGATGTGGCAAAACATTTTGGTCATCTTAGACAAGTGTTTATAAGATGTAGAGAGTATGAAGTATCTTTGAACCCAAAAAAGTGTGTCTTTGCCACTAATCAAGGGAAATTATTAGGACATATTGTATCTAAGGATTTTCTAACCATTGATCCAAAAAGAACAAAGGCAATACTTGCCCTTTCTCTTCCTAGTCACAATAAAGGTCTGTAAAGTTTTCTTGGTAGAATAAATTTTGTGAGAAGATTTATTCCTAATCTAGCTACCATGGTGAAACCTCTTGCAAAAATGCATAAAAAGAATATGGTCTTCTCATGGACCAAGGAAGGGAAAGAAAGTTTTGAAGAAATCAAAGTGGCCATAGCTTCATCCCTTACTCTCATTAATTTAAACTTTGATAAGGATTTCATTCTTTACATCTTAGGAGATGAGTCAAGTATCTCTACTATTTTGACTCAATCAAATGATAAAAATGAAGAGCAACCTATTGCTTTCTTTAGTGAAGGGTTGAAAGAGTATGAGAATAAGTACAACTATGTGGAAAAGTAGGCCCTTGCAATCATAAGAGCTTTGAAGAAATTCAGACATCTTTTGTCTCATAACAAAATCCATTTGTTGGTCCCTCATGCAAGTGTTAAATATTTTCTGTTGAGCACAAATATCAGTGAGAAAACGGAATGTTGGATCACTAAAGTGATGGAGTATGATGTAGATATCCATATTACCAAACTAGTAAGAGGGAAGGGGTTGTGTAACGAGATGATCTTATCTCAAAAACTTGACAAGGAAGTTGTCTTGGTATTGACATAACAATAGGAGGTAAGAAATGATAATACAAAGAGTTGGATAGATGACATGAAGACCTTCTTAGCTAGGAATGGATATGGGTTAGATAAAGCTAAAAGGAGATAGTTTAGGTTGCAGTCAATCCCCTATGCTATAATTTATGGTGTCCTTTTTAGGAAGGATTTCAATGGAGCCTTGCTAAGATTTGTTGATGTAGATCAAGCATAGAGAATGATTAAGGAGCTTCATGATGGTCTTGATGGTGGCCTCTTTTCAGCAAGAATCATTGCAATGAAGATCATGAGAGCTAGTTACTACTAGCCATCCTTGTTCCATTACTGCCATCGACATGTAAGGAAGTGTGAAAAGTGTGCTTTCTTCTTAGGTATACAAAGACTTGAAACCTTTCCACTCCACCCCATCTAGTTTGCTCAACCTTTTCCTTAGCGGGGATTAGATTTTATTTGTCCTATTAATCTACCTTCTAGTTTTGGTCTCAAGTGGATTTTGGCTATGATAGATTACTTCACAAGGTGGATAGAGATAGTAGCCTTGAAGGATTCTACAATAGCTTTAGCTATAGAATTTCTTAATGGAATTATTACCTGATTTGGTGCCCCTTCCACTATAATATGAGACAATGCAAAATCATTTGTAGGAGCTTAGATTTGTGCATGGGCAATCAATCATGACATTTACTTAAGCACATCTTCCAATTACTACCCTTAGGGTAATTGTTTGGTTGAGTCAACCAATAAGAATTTGATCAAAATTATCAAGAGGACCATTGATGATAATCAAAGGTGTTGACACCATAAATTGAGGACTAGCCCTTGGGTTGAAATAATAACACCTAAAAGAGCTATTGGGAACTCTCCTTTCATGCTGGTATATGGTAGAGAAGTAAGGCTTCCTATCTCATTGGAGTTTCTAGCTCTTAAGGTGGCTCATTAGTTGAAACTAATTGAAAATGATGCTATGTCTACAAGAATGGAAGATCTAATGGAGCTATAAGAGAAGAGACATCAAGTAATACAGACCTTAGAAATACATCAGCAACAAATGAAGAAGAACTTTGATAAGAAGGCTAAGGTCAAAAATTTTAGAGAGGGTGATCTTGTGTTGAAGTAGGATGTCAATAGAGAAAAATAGGGAGACACTAAAAATTTGATACCATGTGGAGTGGTCCCTATATAATCATTAGTTGCAAGCAAGCCAATGCTTTTCAGTTAAGCAGGCCTAATGGTAAAATCTTGCCTATTGTAGTCAATGGAATATATCTCAAGCCCTATTTTTGATAGAATAAATGTTCATGTATATAGTTGGTTATTTTGCTTCCCTTTCTTTCCTATTTTCCAAGAAGCGCACAAGCACATGTTTTATTTTTTCTAGTAGAGTTTTGGTTCTAGTATCTTGCAAAGTTGCAAAAGTAGAAGGGCATAACTTATGGCTTAGAATACAACATAGGTGATGAATTTGATTAGTTTTTGTGGTCTCAAAGACTCTATAGCCCAATGGATCTTTTAATAGTCACTAGTCATATGCCAAGTGGGCTTGCATCCCCTTTGAGTCACCAAAAATATTAACCAAAATGCCCTTCTGCTAGAAAATCAAATTTAAATAATAATCCATTCAATGGTCACCTAGGGTTTTTTATGAAATAAATTAACATTGGCTATATCCTTATTTCATGTTATGCCTTAGAACATTTTCAAGTCACAAACATGCAATTGACATAGTCACGATGATTTAAGTGCTAACTCAGGTCAAGATGGCAAAGGAAACACTGCTTTGTGTTCACATCGTCATAGAGTTAGTGGGCTTAACCAAGGTCAAAGTGGTAAAAGAACAATTATATTATTTTCAATTGATCACAAGATTATATTGACATGCTGTGGTTTAAGTCATGACAATATGAAAAGGGCTAGTCTTTAGTGTTAAAAGGAGACATTTCACACTATTAGATCTTTTAGATCTGTGGCTAGTGCATGCTCACAACGGGTTAGGAAGAAGCTAAAATTAGAGTTGCGATCAAGTGATTTCCTTTTTTTTTCTTGGTTGCAAGGTTAGAAATTGAACCATGAGTCAAGGTGGAAATGGTGTGAATTAGGTCAAGATCTATGGTCTTTTCCAGGTCGTAGTGGGTTAAGAAGAAGCTAAGATTAGAGTTGTGATCAAGAAATTTCCTTTTTTTCTCTTGTTGCAAGGTTAGAAAGTGAACCATGGGTCAAGGTGAAAATGGTGTGAATTAGGTCAAGATCTATGGTCTTTTTAAAGTCACAATGGTAGGGAAAGATGTTAAGGGCATGCCATGAAGCAACGATAACCAATTGGTCACAGTTTTGCAAGAAGGAATTATTATTAAAGAAAGGTGGTGGTGAAGTTGTGATCATGAGTGGTAAAACATAAGGTATAAGGTTGAATGCTAACAGAGTGGAAAAATGGTAAGAGATGTTTGATCCATGTGGCAAGACTTGATAGTTGATTCTAGTTGACTGAATAACACAACTGATTTGGCATACTTATGATAGTGGAAGTAGCTCCTTGATGATGGATCTGATCTTTTCAATGTCTTGCAACCACTTTCATTATTCCTTAGGTTTGATAAATGTAAGGGGACACTCCATCACCTCTTGGTGATCCATCTATTTAGTTAGAAGTTAATGGTCACTATTCTTATCCTCTTAGAGATTGTTTGGTGGTTAAGTGATCTTCTCACATTTGGATTTGCACTATGATTAGATCTTTTCAATTTTTGTAGTAATTATTCTCTATAATTTGAATGTAGTGGTTGAATTTTATCTTAGGGTGGAATCTATCTAAGTTATGCTTACACTATAAAATTAAATGTTGTACTCTTTCTTAGGGTCTATTTCTCTAGTATTGCCTTTGCATGCTACTGTAATTTTCCTCTTTGCCTTTGAATTATATGACATCCTATCTTATCTCCTTAAGCCACTAATGTAGTATGCAAGCTTTTTTTTGCCTCTCTTTGATGTACTATAGCTATCTATAATCTACATTTTTGTATCTTTGTTGGTCTATGAACGATAAGTAGTAAAGTATTTTTTCCTTGTGTCACTCATGTGGTTGTCTAGTATGTATGTAGCTAATAGATTAAATCAAATATGAATCTATATATCTTTGGATTGTCATTATAATGGTATTGTGCATGTATGGGTAGAGATTGGTCTGAACACCCTATTTTAGTGCATTACCTCTTTAGAATATATTAGGTAGTTACTTTCATGTATTCCTTCTCTCTTTTCTCTTCAAGAATAGTTTAAAGTGCATCCTAATAGTAGAGGAAACTAACCTTCTCTATAGACTCAATCTAATAGTTCAGGTCTCACAACTTGTAGGTTGTTTCCATGTTTCACACGGTTGTCAATAGGTAAAAAATTTGGACAAGGGTGCAAGCTTTTGTGACAATAGTATTCCAGAGGAAGCATGGACTGGTAAGAATGTAAGTTATTCTTTTCTCAAAACCTTCAATTATGAAGCATTTGCACATATAGATTCTTAAAATAGAAACAAGATGGAAGCTAAGTTAAATAAATGTATATTTTTTGGATATGATATTAATGGATTTGGTTATAGGATTTGAGTTTTTAAAAATTATAATAGAGTAAGAAGCAGGGATGTCATATTCAATGAGAAAGTGTTGTACAAAGATCTGTTGCAACAATATGAGAAGAAATAAAATGATTATGTAGTGTTGGATGATACTCCAAAAGATGTTGTTCTAAAAAATCCTCATGATTTGTAACAACCACAACAAAAAATACCACACATACAAGTGAATGTTACATGGTCAACAAGGCTAAGTATACCTCCAATTTTTTTTCCCTCTTTATATTCTATTTTATGAACAGATGCTAGTGAACTTGAATGTTGTTATGAAACTATGCAGGTGGATACTAAGATTTAGTGGGAGTTTGCAATGGCAGAAGAAATGGACTCCTTGCTGAAACATAAGACTTCATATTTATGTAAGTTGCTTGCAGGTAAAAGTGCTTTACAGAATAAATGGGTTTACAAGTTGAAAGAAGAGGATGGAGGTAACAAAAGATTTAAAGTCAAGTTAGTTGTAAAAGGATTTGCATAGAAAAAGGGAATTTATTTTGATGAGATATTCTCTTCTATTGTTAAAATGATTTATAGTCACACTGTTTTAAGTATTATGGCTACTGAAGATTTGCATTTGGAATAGCTTGATGTCAAAACAACCTTTTTTCATGGTGATTTGGATGAAGAGATATATATGACACAACCATAGCGATTTGAGGTCAAAGGTAAGGAGAACTAAGTATGTAGATTGAAGAAATATTTATATGGCTTGAAGTAAGCACCTCAATAGTGGTATCTAAAATTTGATAGTTTTATGCATAAACATGGTTACACTCAGTATCATTTAGATCATTGTATTTATTTTAAGAGATTAGATGATGAAAACTATATTATTTTATGTTTATATGATGATGATATGCTTGTAGCTAGGTCAAACATGTATCGCATTAAGGGGTTGAAAAGAATAGTTAGCACATTCATTTTCTATGAAGGATTTGAGGCCAACAAAAAAAAATCCTTGGTATGAAGATTTGCAGAGATAGGAAAAATAAAAAATTGACTTTATCTTAGGCTGATTATATTGTGAAGGTGTGGTAATGTTTCTCTATGGAAAATGATAAAGCTAATAACACATCTTTACATACTCATTTGAATTTGACTAAGGAGATGTGTCTAAAGATACAAGATGAGGAGGATAAGATGTCCAAGGTACCTTATGCTTCAACTATAGGAAGCTTGACGTATGTTAGGGCATGTACAAGGCTAGATATTACACATGAAGTGGGAGTCCTTAGCAGGTATATGAGTCATCCAGGAATTGAGCATTGGAATATGGTCAAATAGATTCTCATATATTTGAGAGGAACATCTAGTAAGTGTTTACACTTTGGGGACTCTACTATTGACTTACAAGGCTATTTTGACTCATATTTGGTAGGGGATATTGATACCAAAAAAATTACTATAGGTTATGTATTTATTGTTGGTGGGGCAATAGTGAGATGGATTTCTTGATTATATAAGGTGAATGCTCTATCCACTACAGAGGCAGAGTATGTTGTTGCTACAAAGGAAACTAAGGAGATGATATGGCTTCAATTCTTCCTCAAAGAATTGGGACATATTCAGAGGGATAATTATTTTTTTATAGATAGTTAGAGTGCCATTCATCTTACAAATAATTCTACTTTGTATTCAAAGACAAAACATATATAGTTGTGGTTCCATTTCATTCGGTTAATTTTGGATGATGGGAAATTAAAGCTAAACATGATACATATAGATGATGATCCAACATATATGTTTAAAAAGGTAGTGAAAAGGGAAAAGCTAAACTCTTCTTTAGCTTTGGTTGGTCTTCTAAACTAAACAAAATAAAAGAATAACAAAGTCTAGGGTGGTTTGATGTTCCAGTGGGAGCCTCATGGAATAGCGACATTGCTATAGGATTAGTTTCCAAGTGGGAAATTTTTGTTTCATGTGGAGCTTGATCAATTCCCCAATGGGAGATTATTAGTTTGTGGTGACTGATTAGGGAAGTACTATACATACTTCATATCGACATTTTTGAGTTTACATGTTGTAACTAATTTTAACCCTAAAGTGACAAAAATATTTGTATAAAATGGCTTAGGGTTAGGGATTTCATAAGGTTTTGATACGATAATTTATTCTTGTAGTGGTATTGAGCTATAAGGGATTATATATTGTAATCAGGTTGTAATCACTAGATAATAATAATATTGGACTCGCTATTTAGTGGACATAGCCCATGGATTGGGTGAACCACATTAAATCTTGGTGTCTTGTATTTCTCTTTTGTGAGATTTATTATATTTTCATATTGGTTATATTTGCATGTAATTTCTATTTCTATTTGTGGTTAATCCTAATAATTTAAGCTTCCAAAGACTTCCACTCCATTTGCTTCCAAACATCTTCTTTAAAATCTTCTGAAAGCTTCCACTCCATCTTCCTCAAAAATTCTCTAACACCTCATACATCTAAGCTTCAAGTTATTTCATCCATCATTCTTTCATCATTTCACCACCCTTCAAGGTGTGTGTCAATGTTGATCTTTCCTAGTTTTTTGTCTACACTTATATAATATTTTCAATCCTACACTCACCTACTATCCATGCTCCTACAATCCTTTCAAGGCATGAAATAGTATCCTCCATATACTTATCCTATTACCATTTCTCTTCCATCACCCTATCAACATCTTTGAGCATACATTTCTATGGTCTTGGCTTAGCATGAATTATCCTTCCTATAGGAGCACTATCCAAATTTAAACAACTTGAAATCTTTCAAAAAAAATCAAAAAATTGAAAAAAAAAAAAAAAAAGAGAGTGCCTTGTGAAAACTTGGTAACAGGTGCCTTGGTAGAAAAATAAAAAGAAATAAATTTATCCTATGGAAAAAATCACTTCTCATGGTGCCTTGGATAAGTACCATGATGAAAAATTGGCAAAAATGCATCATGTGTAATTCTTCCATCATCCATTTTCTTCCATCTTCTCACTTTGATCTTGACAATGTTGAGCTATCCTTGCATATTGGCTATCTTATCCACCGACTTCCCTATTATGCTTACTCATTCACCCAGAGATTTCATATATAGCTTCATTCTTATTTGTCCATCGTACTACTATCCTATTCAATTGACCACTTGGTCTTGATAACACAAAGAAAAATATGGTTCTAATAGGTCTCTTGACATGCACTCCCTTTTGGAATACATCATTTTATGCTATATTTCATATTGGCTTCCATTGATTATCCCATATGCTATCTCACTTATTGGCTTCCACTGCTTATCCTATATGTTATATTTCTTATCAGCTACCACTGCCTATCCTATATGCTATCTTTTTCATTGCTTCCATTGCTTATCCAAAAAATTCTTCATATGGCTATCTTTCCCTAGCTTAAGTACTCTTGAGGAGTCACTCCTTGAGGATCATTTTCACTTGCTTCATTCTTTCTTTCTTATTCATCTTATCCACTTGGTTTCTACTCCATCATATTCTACACCTTGCTAGACATTGGGACATGTGATCTTGCTTGAGAGAGAATAATCTCTAATTCATTCTAAAAATCCAAAACAATCACATATGATATTGAAAAAATCCTAAAAAGTAAAAAATGTCCATAAAAATTAACCATCTTAGTGAAAACCTAGCAATAGGTGCTTTGATGCATCACAAAAAAATCAAAAATCTCAAAAAACTACAAAAAAATACAAAAAGTCCTAAAAAAATTGCCAAGTGGTAAAAAATTGGAAACATGTGCTACTTGTAACCCTTACACCTATGTTGACTAGTCTTGCTTTGCACTCATTCAATTTGTTTTCACTTTACCTTGCCTAACTTGGAATAAACTCTTGCCTAGGTCTAGGTAGCATAAACTACTTCACTTATCAGGGTCTCTTTGTGCATTGATGTTTCTTTAACAAACCTCTAAACAATGTTTCTCAACACTCTCCTTTACATCAAGTTTTTCTCAACACTTATTAGATACTTTCAATACAGTCTATGTTGTTGCGATACTTCTTATTGGTAGACTTAAGTCCTACAAGAGACAATCATGTGACTTTCACACACACACACACACACACACACACACACACCCAAACACTAAACATTGGCTGAGACTTGTTAAATTTATTTTCTTTGTGTGTTGTCTTTAATGGTTTATTTTTTGAATGTTCCCTCCTTAATAGTATCTTGAGGATTTCATGGACTAGAAGAATGGGAGCAACATGGGACATATTTTCTTTTTCTTTCTTCCAGTGGTTGAACATTGTTGATCTTAAGTGTCTTGAGCATCTTGCTTCTCCCACTTGACACTTAGAAACTTCAATGTATCATCATTGTCTATTTTATCCACAAGTGCATTCTTATAGTCATCTTGACATATTGTGTCTCGATGTAAGCATAATATTGCTACATTAAACCTAGGGAATCTAACCACACCTTCATCTTGATCTTTATGTCTTTGATGCATAGTTTCAGTTCCCACATACCTATTTGGTATAGATCATATTCAATCCTCATATTTAAACTAGTGATGATTGTATGATCTTACAATATCCCTAATATAGATCGACGATATAAACTAGGATCTACCTATATAACCCTTGCAATTGCACCTTTGTATACTAGCTTGCATTTTAGGGTTAATTTTAGCTTAGCTTTGCATTTGAATGTTGAGACAGTCCTCTTCATATTTTTATGGACATGTTGGCTAACTATGTTAATCTTCTCTCACTTCTTCTTGATCATATCTTGTTATCTCCTTTTGGCTTTTACTTGCCTCTTTGCTTATCACATCTATATACTCTTTTGACCTCTTTTTGACCTAATTTTTGAACTCCTCATATTTGTACAAAAATTGCACCCTTAGCTAAATTAAACATCCTAGATCCATTTTCATGATCAAAATTGAAATCCAAGTTCATCTTGATGGTCAAAATTGCATTTCAAATTTATTCTTTTTCTGTGTAGTTGGCTGACCTTTTGAGGCCTAATCTTTGCATGTTGTCGGGGCATCATCATTTCCTCATTCATTCATCATTTTTACTCTTTAATGGTCTCTTCATCTATCACATTTTATGAATTTCATCTTTCTTCTTTCCTTGACCTAATTTAATGTTTTATCTTCTTTGGTAAAATCTAGTCAAACAAGGGCATACTTGTTAATCTTATAGCTACATTCAGATCGATTTAATCGTAAGATAAAATGTTGATATAATATATATAATATTATAGATATAATATATTATACATATATAATATACTATATATATAATATTTATATTATATATAATATATTATACATAATACATATGTTATATTGTGATTTATATTGTTAATATATATTACCTAATAATGATTAATCATAGAGATATGTCTCTCTATGAGACATGTATTATATTATTATGTTTATAAGAGATTGGGATATGCATTTGGAACATACCTATAACCATGGAAGTGTAATTATATTTGTAGAAACTGATCCATGTTTCTCTAACATTGTATCAGAGCTAGGCTGCAAATGTAAAGAAGTAACAATTATTGAACTAGAAAGAATAAATTACTCATAGAAATTGAAATGATATATTCAACATCATTCATGTCATCCATGTTATTTAAGAGGTTTTTTTCCATCAGATTGATCAACTTCTCCACAAACCAAACCATCTACGAGCTCATTCAATGTTGGAGATATGAGGGAATAAAATGAAGTCTTATTGCCAAGTAGAAGTAATATCTTGGTCATTCACATGAGAGAATTTCTAGTGCATTGCATACATGGTTCATTAGATATTTTTGAAAGGCATCAAATATGTTTCAGTAATAAACAATATATACGTAGAAAACTACAAATATCCACATAATCTATTTTAGATGGGCTCAAAAAAGTATGTAAAGATTTTCGTTATTATGTTTTTCCTTCTTTTGGTGATAATTTGATGAAGAAGAATGTAATAATAATGGAGGGCATTGCTAAAGGAATCACATCATCATGAAGATAATTATCTAGCTACCCTCCATCAATTATCATAAATATAATCATCTCCATTTGTGGGTCTATCATCGCCATGTTTATCTATGCAATGGTTTATTTTATCAACTCTGTGTCATGAATAAATGTAATCTACGTAATCCAGTTCCAAGGTTAGCAAATATTAGGATGAAGACTTTAGTGAATAACTTCAAGATTGAAGATTATCATATCATAAATTATATTCTATAGGTGAAAAGCATAATTTTTGAGCATCAAAAAGAGGAGATTGTTAGGATTTGATAGATCTAGAACAATATACAAATAAAAGGTTAAATGTAGAAACAAAAGAAGAAAACTATAAGAACACAAATAACACACAAATTTAATGTGGTTCATCCAAAACCTGGGCTACGTCCACCTACACAACCCTCCAACCTTTCTTATTATCCAATGATTACAATACAAACCCTTACAGCTCAATACTGTCACGAGAAAAACCTATCTTATTACACATCATATTACCACAATCCTTATTCCCACTGTTGGTATAATTAAATATTCACTAATTACACTTACTTAGGATAATGAATTGCATAGTATTTTGTGATTGAGACACATGGTGTAGGAGAATTCCACTCAAGGTGGTCATAGTTGTTATCTCATTCCACCTTTAGTGCACTTATCACATTATCATCCTCATCACTGCACATACTTCATTGCATAAAGGAGGATGATCCACCTTTGGTGGACATGTGATTCCACCATATGTGGGTGATAGCTTATCTTCTCCTTATCATTGTCTCTTATCACCTCTCCTAAATAAGGAGGCGCATTATGTACATTTTAATTCAATCCATTAGATGTCAATCAAGTCCACTATCAATAAGAGCATTCTTGCATCTTCATGTAATTGTCTTGCTAATCTCTTGTTGAAGTTATCTTGGTATTTCATTTGATCTTGGGGATGTTGTAGAGTCACCTAAAACTCTGACATGGTATCAGAGCTCTCATGGTGTGAAGACCTCTTCTTAAGAAGTGCAATCTTGGCTTGACTCATTGTTGTTGTAGCATTTGGCAATTTGGAGGAGATTTCATGAGTCATATTTTGTGATCTTCTATTGCAAGAAAAAATTGGAGCTTTCAGGTACAAATAAGAGGTTGGGATCATATAAAGGAGATCCAAAAACCTCTAAATCAAAATTAGTTTCATCCAAATTGAAAATTTGAGGCCAAATCTACAACCATTTAATTTTTGAAGGTGTGATGGCAATGATTCAGAAAAAATAATTTCAGAGGTGATTTTCAAACAATGATATCTCCCTCATACGTACTTGTATTTTTAAGCAATTTTTTTTGTTTTTGGGTAGAATTTCACAATCTACATAGTGGTGCAGGTGATTTTGGATCTTTGTCTCTAAAAATTTCTGAAAATGGCAAATCCCATTTTTTACAACTTTTAAGGCTTTGTTTGGGCACATCTGGTAAAAATTTCAAGCGCAATTTTTTTTGAAATTGAATGATTTTCCCTCTACTTTCTAGATCTGTAATCAGATTTTAGTTCTTTGGAGTGGACATATCACTCTGAGAAATAGGTCTTTTTTGGCTATATTTTCACTTGGTGAATACTTAGATTTCAATTTTCTTAATTGAATTAGTAATTTGAAGGAATTATTAGTTAATTTCAATCATCATTAGATTTCATTATGGATTTTTCAAAAGTTCCATTACTCACTCCCTATAACTATCATGAATGAAAACACTCAATTTCTAATTAGTTGATGAATATTGGATTGCTTAGAATGATTCTTGGACATGATCTAGAACCAGCTATAGGTGTTGCTAAAAGAAGGAAATGACTTGATAGAAGAGATAAAACACTTGGCTCTCTTAGATCTACTATCTCTAATAATTTTCTATATCATATTTCATCCTGCACACATCCTCATGATGCTTGGACAACATTGGAAGGAATCTTTGGTAAACCTAATAGAATAAGAAAATTCAAATTGGAGAATGAGATTATAGGTTTAAGTCCATGTGATTTTGACAATATTCAAGACTTTTCTCTAAGTTCAATTCCATTAGATTAGAGCTTTCTAATTGTGGCATTACTAAAGATGATGAGCAATTGATATTGTCTATTCTTTCCAAGCTAGGTCCAAAATATTCAATCTTTATTTCCATGTTCTATGCTACTATGGATGCTCTTGGTAATGCATATAAAATTCTTTCTCTTGATGAATTTGTAGCTCAACTCACATGGGAACAAGACAAGTTAGCACACATGGGTCAATTGAAGCCTTCCAAGTATCAAACATTGGTTGCAAATGACTCCTCTCCAAAGGCTCCCAAAGGAAAGGGAAACAAACAACACAAGGATCCTAAGCAACATGAAAAAGGTAATGACTCTACTTCACATCATAATATTGTATCCAAGTCCTCTTCAAGAGAGGAAACATCTAGAAGAAAGAGAGATAAATGTGCTTATTGCAAAAATCTAGGACAAGATGAGCATAAGTGTTTCCATAAGAATATTGATGAGCTTACTCACATTCTTCAAAAGAACAATATCTAGTTTCCCTCATTAGTGTCTTCTCCTTCTAAATATTGGTTAGCTTCTACATCAACATCACCATACAAAAGTAAAGGACAAGCACTCATTGCTTCTACACATCTTGAGCAAGGTAAATGGCTTCTTGATTTAGGTGCATCACATCACATGTCATCTTCTATGGATATGTTTTCTTCTATTGAGCCTTGTACTTCTCCACATATATTGATGGGTAATTATACATACATGAAGTTTTGTGGGAAAGGTTCTATTCCTATGGGAGAGGGTACATTTAATGATGTTCTTTGTGTACCATCCTTGACCACTAATATCCTTTCCATTTACCAAATTACTTATGGGCACAAGGTAAAATTGTTGAGTTCACTCCTGATTATTTCTATATTAGGGAAATGGAGACTAGATATGAAATTGCTATGGGAATTGTTGATCATACATCACACTTGTATTATTTTGCATATTTTGTTGATAATGATGATGATATTCATGATGTAACTAACCCTTTATCAAGGGTGAATAAATCATGCAAGGAGAACATTGGACACTTGAATCATTTTGTTCTTGAGATAAGTGTTGAACTTCCTACTCCTCCACCTCTTACTTCTTTAGACATGAGTTCTACTATTTAGCAAGATAATCATTGTGCTTTAGATCTTGTAGTCTAGGATGAATTCCTGGATGCTCTTTTAGATGAGTCTCATAATGCAGATTTGGTTAATACATCTGAGAAGGTTTCTCTTCGAGATACTTCTTCACCTTCTTTGGAGATTGGATTTCCCAATTCTTCATGTTCTCTTATTTTTTCACATCTCATAAGTTAGCTTGATGGTGTGATAGAATCTTTAAGCCTTGAGACACCTATTTAGTCTTCAGAGATGTATACAGGGAGACCTTGTTCCTCCTTTCTCACTTTTTACATGGAGTGGCTTCTTCATCATTTGATGTATTTATCTCTTCCTTGGGGAGACATGTTTCTTTTAGGCATTGGATTATACTTTTCTTGTAGGTACTCTTCATCTACATTAGAGCTTCTTCATTATAGGGGGGGGATATCATGTCTCCTTATTTCCTTCCTATGGGGGGGGATCATTCTTTCTATATACATGATGTATGCACTTTTTTGGGTTCTTGAGTACTCTATCCTTACATGCATCTTGTTTTCATCTCTCTTTTTGGAGGAGGGTTTTTACTATGAGGTTTTCTCTCTTTCTCCACTTTACGAGAGATTTCATTTCATGCATTGCATTACATATTGTACATGGGAACCTAAAATGACCTCCTAGCCAAGACCCATCTTGCATTGTGAGTTTAAGTGCATTCCCTAAGTTGCACTTAAGGGGGGGTGCTGGTGTAATTAAATATTCACTAATTATGCTTATTTAAGCATACTTAGGATAATACATTGCATATGAGTTTTTGATTGAGATACTTAGAGGTTTTCACCTCAATTAAACACATGGTGTAGGAGAATTCCACTCTAGGTGGTCATAGTTGTTATCTCATTCCACCTTTAGTGCACATATCAGATTATCATCCTCATCATTAAACATACTTCATTGTATAATAGAGGATGATCCACCTTTGGTGGACATGTGATTCCACCTTATGTGGGTGATAGCTTATCTTCTCCTTATCATTCTCTTTTATTGCCTCTCCTATATAAGGAGGCCCATTATGTACATTTTAAATCAATCCATTGGATGTCAATCAAGTCCATTATCAATAATAGCATTCTTGAATCTTCATGCAATTGTCTTGCCAATATCTTGTTGAAGTTATCTTGGTCGTTCATTTGATTATGGAGGTGTTGGAGAGTCACCTAAAACTCTAACACTTGCTCTAGGGTTGCAATATGCCTATCTAAATAAGACACGATAAAATAGGAGATTTTTTTTTTTTTGGGTGACCCCACAAATTGTAAAGAATTATGAAGTATGTACAATACTTATCTGATCGGTCACCACAAACTTATAGAGATTACACATGCATCTTCATCTTCTTGACTAATGGTGTATGCCTACAATAACATGATATAAAATTGAGTGATTTAAGTAGCATCTTGATAGAATTCACTGTATTGGAGTAGCATCACTTACATGTGGCATTTTATATCAAGTGACATTTTTCAAAATCACAAAACCTTATCTTAGTGTTAGATTAAGCCTCTATATCATTAATTCACATAGATCTGATCAATATGATATCAACATAGAGTATGCAGTGATAACTACTCCATACATAGATGTCAATGATGTTATTAAACAACTAGAAATTTGTGAGGGGTATATTATTAGCCAAACCTATTGGGAGAGCTATGCAAGAAAAATACATATATATTAGATTATTTTGAGGGGTTGACACTCTTAAGCAAGTATCATATCACATCCAAATATATGTGTCATAGACCATTCAGTTGGGTTGTGTCGTGAATTTTCAATTATTCAAGAAGATGCACAATATGAAACACCAATGATAATTACTAGTATTTTGTATTTCAAATATGAAATGAAGGGTTGGTATGAGTAACCAAGGGAACAGGAAAGATTTGGACCCATCGCCATGAAAGGAAAATGTATAATCTACAAAGGTATATTTTATAAATGTAATTGTTATTGGTAATATGGTGCCATGGTTATTAGTTAAATATATATAAATTTATATTTATATACATTAACTGGTATTGATAAGAATGACATTATGTTCACATATAAGAATGATATATGATTAATTTGATATAATATTCGTTAAGCATAAAGAGAATCATTATGACTAGAGCATGTAAGATAAAATTTGAAAATTATGCTATCTTAGTTCTATTATTGAAAAATAAAGAGATATGTTATAATCATGTTAGTAATGGGCATGAGTTAATATAGTAACATTTATATTTATACAACTAGGAGCTATATACCTTGACCTTTTCCTTCAAGAATGTTCTTGCAAGAAAAACGAGGAGATTGAGATTTAAAGGGAGCTTGATAGCCTTGAAAGAGGGAGAAAGTAGAGGAAACATGTATTCTAAAGAGTAAAACATATATGATCTCCTGAAAACCAAGGCAAACCCTACTACATATCAAAGTGAAAGGTGAGAAATATTCTACAAGAAAACTACAAGGACCCTCTTGAAATTGGGAAATTAGATAGGATCAAAGTAACTGTTTAGAGGGAACATTACATACTCACACCAAAGAGATGATGATATGAGGAATAATAGCAATGATGGATCATTCATGGAAGCAAAATTTCAATACATTCCTCAAGATACAAATTACAAAGAACAAAATTATTGCTCATGAAAATTGAGTATCACTAAATAGGTACTATCACCCAACAATGTTGATGGAATGAATGGGAATCTTTTATTGTGGGGGGGAATAATAGCCAATGTTTTATTCCCATTGGTTGACAAATGTTTATTCAGAGACATCATCTTATTTGATGCATATGGACCTTCATTGGAACAACATGGATCAAGAACCTTAATGTGTAGATAAGTATTTATTATTATATTTACTTGCTTATTATAGTCTCCCTCTTATTTGTAATTCTATGCATACTATAAGAGTTATTTTCCTTGATCTTTTACTTTGTCTTTGAAGTTGATCTTGTAGGAAAGAAGAATGACACATTAGATAATTTATGAAAGTAGCTTAAAAGTAGTGATGATCAATTTGGATAAATTGAGGCTCTTGAAGCAAATATCTTTGATGATTGAGATTATGAGCATCCTTCTACATTAAGAGGGAGTATGACACTTATTCAAAGGAAGCACAAGAGCTTAGAAGATTAATACTTAGAGGGAATCTAAAAATACATGTGTGTGACTACATGATTTTGATGGGCCTACTCTTGAGTGCATCATGAGAAAGTACTGGCTTATCACTAGAAAATCAATAGATTGATATCAAATTGTGAGCAAGTCTCACAATAATCCTTGGTGGTAGAGAGCCTCTAAGGGAGTAATTGCTGGACTTGAATTCCCATGATCATTATTTAGAGGGATAATTTTGAGGTGCAATACTTTGTAAATTATATATTCTATATGAAAAGTTCTAAGTGAAATTCCTTGCAATGCATTCCTCTCTGTGAGAGAGAATTGAGGTGAAAGCCTTTGCACCACCCTCTGAATTGGTTCATGATGGTTAATATTTCACATATGATATGTAATGAAAGGTTATGATCTTTCATTGAAACATATAAATAGAAGGTAGCCATTGTAAGGTGATGATATTATAAATGGTGGACCTATTATCATGACATACTTCATTAAGTTATTGTCCCAAAGTGCTCGAAGTCATGATAACAAAAATATCAACTAGAAAGTAACCATTGTAAGGTGATGAAATTATCAATAGTTTGACCTATCTCCTAGATACACTATATAAACTTGTAGTACCTAAATGTGTTGGATTTCTAGGAACAAGTGTTATCATGGTTCTTTGGGCTAGATTTTGCCAAACACCTTGACAACCAACTCATCATGGTTCTTCAGGCCAAATTTTTTTTTTAGACACCATGAAAATTAATTTGTTATGGTTCTTTGGACCAGATCTTCTTGAAAACCATAAATTAAATCTATCATAGACCAAACTTAAGGTGGTGTTCAAATCTTGTATTATAATTGCTTCAATTCTCTCATTTTCTAAAGAGAGAGTGTTGGGAAATTTAGCCTTACAGTGAATTGAAGCCAATTCTATGTGTAATATGTGTGTGTGTGTGTGTGTGTGTGTGTGTGTGTTGATGGATTTATGTTGATATTATTAAATATGTTAGTTTAGGAATATCACATTGAGATGATATATCTCCATGTGCTTGAGAGCATAATATGTTCCATAACAAATCTTCCCTAGCTAAGAGGGAGTGTTAAGATTATAACTATAGTCAGATTGATTTAATTATAAGATAATGTTGATAAATCATAGAGACATGTCTCTTCATGAGACATGTCTTCTATTCTTATATTTATAATGAAGAGACATGTCTTCTATTATTATATTTATAAGAGATAGGGATCTGCATTTGGAACATACGTATAACCATGACGGTGTAATTATATTTGTAGAAACTAATTCATGTTTCTCTAACAATACTATCACTTCTCCATGGTAAATCTTTTGTTTTCATCACTTACTTGTCATCATGGATGTTATTGTATCTTGATTTGATAATATTTAGCTCATTTCTACATCTCCTCTACCTCATTTCAATTTCAATCTGAGGGGGCACAAATATTCTATCATCACTGCAAATTAGTTTTTTATGCTATTGTTTTATCAAGAGCATATGCTTGACCTTCCAATTTTCTCTTGATTCATCTACTTGCTTTGGCTACTTGGATTGACATATTAGTTCTCATCTCAAGTATTGGTACTATTTATTTATCTTCTAATATTCAGTGCTACTGCTAATAGGTTGTGCATTCAGGATTTGCTATCTCTTTGCACTTCATTCTTCGGAGTCAATTTCTACTACTTTCTTGACTTCTTCATTCTTTGATGTAACATATTCCTAGATTGATCAAACATTAGTTAAATATGGAAAAATTTAATCACCCAAAAATAGTCATCTAGACTATGAGGCCCCTTTCTAGCAATTTTGCATATTTTATTCATTGCTTATCTTTGATCAAATAATCAAAAATCTATTTATTCAATTATAACCTATGGTTTGACCACTTTATCCTAAGTCTTTTATTTAATTAAAAGAAATTTTTCCCTTTTAACTAAATAAATATTCTCCAAAATTGCCTTATCCTAAGCGTGCATGCATAAAGCATGATTCCTATTTTTAAAGTAAGAGGAAAAGACATTTTTGTCGACACATGAATGCACAACTTTCTATGTGAGATGTATCTTTTATTTTTATAATAATTTTGATTCCCCTCCACACATTTCTCTCTTTATTAAAAAGCCAACCATTATTTCTTGTTAGTTGAGATGCTTGTACACATGGATCACTCAAGATGCATTCTTCTCCCTTGATTATGCATCTTTTGCCTGTCAATCTCTATCGTCCATTTTTATTTAAAAGGGAGGGCTCTTTCCTCATTCTCCAATCTTGGTCTTTCATGCTAATTTTATGTTACATAATATTTAGGTGCTTTTGGAGCTTTTAAGACTTAGAGTATTTGCATTCTCATACTAGTTTCTTGGCACTTGCATCTTGGTTCACTTGCATTGTAGCTTCATGCTTTCTTCATAACTTACTTTTCCTTTATGCTTTAGAATAACTCACATAGTCTAACTAGGTGGTTATTGTAACTCCTTTGTTATCTTTCATCTTATATAGTTTAGTTCTTGCATCCTTCATCTTGCATTTCATTTCATTGTGATTCTTGGATGCTAGCACTCTTCCTCTCATCTTTGAATCCCTCGTTCTATAATACACCTTGCAAGGGTTACATAGATTGGTTAGTTTGAGAGTCACCATCTTATAGCCTTTGCATGCCATAGATAGAGAGATATAATCTCTCTTTGGAGATTCCATCTTTCATGGGTATTCTTGAGTATAATTATTTATAGAAGTGTGACACATTTTTGTACTCATACTATTGAACCTAGGGGTGTAAAACTAGATACATAAGTAGTTCTAGATGAGGGTGGATGGGAAGTGGAACTAATCTGAGCTAATTCTGCTAATTGTTTTTGTCCTAATTCCTTTTCTTGTTCATATTTTTCTAAGGAAATATAAAAATAACATTTAGCCACAGCAGTTGCAACTTTACAAGGCTCAACATCATGACCACGTATGCCAACAATATGGTATTTAAATCTATTTATCCCCCCACTATTAATGGTCTTACAAAATTATAATTTTATTATAGTTCTACCTTTACCCAAAAAATCTATGGTGTACTTCCAACACTCATATTTTCTATTGATTTTAGAGAGCTTGGGTTTTTTTAGCTGGAGAAGCCATTATGAACAAGGAAAAAAATATTTTCAAAATGTCAAGGTTGCTGCAATAAGACATTTTAAACCAAAAATCACTATTTAAGCATTGCATTTTATGAAGATTTAAAGTAAAAAAAATCTATAAACATAGAGAAAAAATTCATCAAAAAAATCCATAAGTATAGAGAAAAAATTATCTAAATTTTAAAAATCAACTCTTACCTCTTTTAAATAAGTTGATAAGTGTTGAGAAGAGCTCCTATAAACTCTTTTATGATCTAAATGCATGCATACAGTTGCTCCAATATCACAAATGAAAACTTTTCTCCTCTTCCTTTTAGCTGGTTGCAAAATAATGACACTTTATTTCTCTTTCTTCCTCTTACTTTCTTTCCTTTTTTCACACTAGAGTGTTATGAAATCCCTTTTAGGATTATAAGCAAAAGAAACATTAAAAAAAAGAAGAAAAAATTTGTTTTTTTTCATGTTCAAAATTTTCTTGCCGTGATCGAGTCATGAGGGTCATGACCTGTGAGTCGTGCGAGTCAGCCCAGTTGACCCATTAAGCCAGGGTCATGGGTCATTTTGACCTGAATGAGGTAACTTGACTCACTAACTTAGATGACTTATGATGAGTTTCATTACTTTGGTTCAAATAGTTCGTAGAAACTCCCAATTGGCTACTGAGATTTAAAGTTTTTTTTTTTTTTTTTTTCCAAACCAATAGCAAGGCTATTTCCTTCACTTGTTGGGGTTACAACTCATTTACAATTGGTCATGTTTGCTGAATTAGCTAACAAATGTTCTGTTTGTAGCATAGACACATTTTGATTTGAAGATGTAATTCTAGTTGGCTGTATAAAAATATAAAAATAATGCTAGAAACATTTCCAAAAAATAGGTATTTGTTTTATTGATTATGTTTTGCTATAAAAAATAGGGATTTTCAATAGGGACTTGGTCCATTGGTCAAGTTGAATGGTTTTGAATATCTAACAAGGATCAAGTTTTATTGAGTGTAAGGTCCTAATATCATAAAACATGAGGGGTTTAGAGCCATGAAAAATTCAGTCACTATGAATACCTTTAAGTTCTTTTCTCTTAGTCAAAGAGTTTTTAGGGTAAGGCTTGTGCTCTTGTATCAAGGAGCTAAATGATCTTAAGCTCTTGAAAATTAAGGTAGAATGGATAGGTATCAATCCTTAACCTATGATGTTCTAGTTTAAGCTTCATGCTCTTGTATAATGATCTTGTTCATTTCACATAAAATGATACAAAAAGAAACAAAAGAAATATCAAGAATTAAGCTCGTGAATCCACTTAGCATGTATATAATAAACAAAATTACTATATAAATGATATAGACATCAAAAGGGACGAGGTTTAAATTGTGCCTTAGATAATTTATGAATGGTGTATAGTTTTTAGTTCTCAGACCTCTTTTAAGGTTCATGCTTTTGTATTAAGAGTTCAAAAAATCCTATGAGAAATAAAATAAAATAAGAAAGACCAAGAATTAAGTTTATTTTTTCACTCATATAATTGACAACTCTAGCATAAACATGTTTTAATTATTAAAAAAAATCTATTATAAAAATTTAAAATACTACTTTCAAAATAAATATACTAAAATTAGATATATATTTCTTAATCAGTATATGAAGATTCTTTTGTACTTCTTTAATTCTTAACATTAGATAATACCTGTAGATTACATGTTTCGCAAGGAGCCATTGACAGTGCTCTAGAAAATGTTGGCTATTGGCTGCTTTAGAAGTGTATGTATACTTGATGTGAATTGAATATGTTTTATTGAATAGATGAAGGGGAATGCATGAGAAGTTACTTGGATGAATAAGAAGACAAATTATCAATCAATTGAAACAAAATTAAAGAATAAAGTAATGAAATTTTGAACAAAATTTTGAATTTGAATTGCTTTCTTTTAAAAGATAAAAATAATTTTAAATTTAAAGTTTTAGATAAAAAAATGTTTCTTTAAAAAAAAATTAGGCTATGGATGTTGCCCGAGGTGACAACATCCTCAAATTTGTGGTGAGAGAGGAAATATTTGTGTCGTTGGAGTATATAAATCATGCTCACACTATGTGAAGGAGATGTTTAGAAAATGTTAGATTTCAC
This sequence comes from Cupressus sempervirens, assembly GCA_028749045.1. NCBI lineage: Eukaryota > Viridiplantae > Streptophyta > Pinopsida > Cupressales > Cupressaceae > Cupressus > Cupressus sempervirens. The sequence goes on along the minus strand of CM053787.1, from coordinate 842,475,625 downwards.
ATTTCGTTAATGCCCACATCTCTTTATTGTGCAACTTTATTTTGGAAAAAACAAGATATTTGGTATTGTAATATTTAGAGTAAATATAAAGGTTAAAATATGTATGGGATAGTTGTTAAAAAAATATTGACACAAGTATGAATATATGTTTTAATTATTGTTTTATCATTGATGTCAAACTTGCTACTTGTTGGTAAGACAATTGTTTATATGATTTAAGTACTATCATTTGTTTGATTGATGAAGAGGATTTAATCAAATAAGGTAATAATAACACCTAGAGAAAATGTTATGATATGAAATGAGTACAAGGATCAGTTAAGACAGTGATATTATAGTGCATTGATAATCTACTTAAGGTTGCAGAGGATGGTTACACTGATTAAGTTCAGAAGAACAATGTAAACAAAGTTTGTATGTCAAGCTTAACATTTGACATAGTAAGTGCCAAGAAAAGATAGTGTAAGCTAAGAAAAAATTAGTTGGAGTCAAGCAAAGTCAATTTTAGTATAAGTCGAGTGAAATAGTGTAAGAAAATTTTAGTTGATGTTGAGCACCAGTAAACTTTAGTTCATGTTGAGTATTTTGATAGAGGATGCCAAGCAACACAATATGTGTTGAGCATCAAAAGCTAGTTAATGTTGAGTGTCAACTATAGACAACCAAAATTTGGCAAAGACTTGAATTACACAATTTTGATCAATCAACAAATATTAAGGAGGAAATTAGAGGAAAACAACAAACTTTCAAATTAAGGATTACATCAGGTCATTAATTGATTAAATCAATTATCAAATTTAAAATGACCTAAATCAACTTCAAAAGAGGAGAAAAACAATTTAAAATTATAAAATGAAATTCAAAAGGGAGAGGGAAAAGAAAAACTTTTAAAAATAATTGGAACTTTTATTAAATCAATAAATCCATTTATCCCCACAAAATGAAAATCCTCATTTTATATAAAGAATTGAAAAGAAATCCACATTTATCTTCAAAATTAAAACTTTGGGACTCCTCCTCTTATCTCTTATGAAAAATTTTAGTTGAAATAAAATTCACATTTATCCTCAAAATCAAGATTTTTAGACTCCTCTTGTCTCTTATGAGACATTTTAGTTGAAATAAAATCCATATTTATCCTCAAAATCAAGACTTTTGGGCTCCTCCTCTTGTCTCTTATGAGACATTTTCAATTTCACCTCTATCCACCAATTAAAGGTAAAACCCAGATTCTTACCCCAACCCCTTCTAAAATCCTATAAATAGAAGGAGAACTCAAGAGCAAAATGACCCAAGTTTTAGGCATCTGCATTATAGGCATATTCATAGTTGTCATATTGAGCATATTAGCATTGTTATTCTAGCAAGTTTATGTCATTTTGATAGCATTTTAACTTTTTTTTCATGTTATTTGGTATCATATTAACACATGTTTAGCTCATTTCATGTTCATTTTGATAATATTCTATGAGTTGTTATTCACATATAATCTGTACTTTTATCTTAGATATTACATACATACTGATAGATGTGCATTTTAAGCTTACTTCTCATTCTAGAACTATCACTGAGGTGTTGGTCTAAGAGCATTCTTTGCGGTTGTAGTTAAGAAAATATGGGACGTTTGTAGAGTTTACATTTTGACAATGATTTCTTGGGTTTAGTCTAGTTCATCATCATTTTTTTTGCACTCTGCACTAATGTTTCATGAATACATGAATATTTCGTGCATAAAATGGCACCCACCATGGGGCTTCACATTAAAGCCTCTTTGTTCTTCAAGTTTTCTTGCTAATCTGTTATTTTTCTTTCAGATCTATTTTTATTTTTCTTTTAGATCTGATTTTTGTCTAGTTTTTAATGCAGGTCTCATCTTTTGCAAGTTTCATAGCATGTGAGAAGCTTCATAATGAGATCAAAAAACTTTCAAATACATTTCCAAGCTCACAAATATTGGATTTTCCACTCCCCTAATGCAACAAAACTTTTACACACTATTTTAATGCTTCCACCTAGTCTTTTAATGCATTTGAATCATTCTACTGCACATTTGATTATTCTTATAGCACATTTGATCATTCTTATAATGCATCAGAGCATTTTTTTAGTGCATTTTCTTATTTTTATAACACATTTTTTCATTTTTATAGCACATTTGAAAGATTCTTATACTGTATATACTACTTTCTATGATACATGTGCTATTTTCTTGTTATACATATGATCCAAGTTATTAACCTTCACATATAATATTAAGATCTAATTTTTGATTGTTTATAGACCTCATCTAATCTTACAAGAATTCTCAAGCTATTATAAATGCATGATAGGAATGAAGACCCTCAAAAATATGCCTAGCCTTCGCTAGCTCTAAAACAGGTAAGTAGATCAAAACCCTTGTGAATTAGATTGTGACATTTTCTTTTAAGTCCATAAATTACTCTAAGTAGTATATTTGACCTCACTAATCTAATAAAAAGTAGGGCAATTCTCTCAACTCACAAGAGTTTATTAGAATGAAAAACCTTTGTGAGGGTTAGTAATAGTCAAACATGGAAAATACAAACACATAGTTTAACTAGGAGCCCCTTTGTCTACTGTGGTTAAGTGATTTGAATTGAACAAAACTTGTTTGTTGCATTTGGGAGATCAGAATAGTAGGGATATGCTCTCACTCTCTTAGAGCGATCAAATTCTAAAACTTGTTTATGATTTCCATTTTCCTACTTTCTAATAAGTAAGATTACTTAGCCATAGGAAGACTACCCGCCGAGTTGTCTTAGCAGGGTTGGTGAGAGGTAACACCTTCCAATATTGCATTCCCAATTGAATGCAAGCCACTTGTGTTCAGAACATAACCTTCCTCTAGTAGTCTTATAAGGGATTGTGCCAAACCTCCTTAGCATTTTTGGGAAGCTCTCTATTATAGGAGAGGTAAATCTAAACATTGATGGTTAAAAACTAAAACCCACTAGTCACTAGCTCTAGAAAACCTTGTTAGGAAGCCCTTTTTTCCATTTTTAGGTGCATATGGTTTTGTATTTTATTGTGGCCTCTACTATTGTGATTGGACATGTTTTTAAAAATTTAATAACAAACTCTAGTTTGAATCACAGTCCTTTCAAAAGATGCGACTATAAAATGATAATGAGAAACCAAGTTCAAAACTAGAACATTAGTGAAAGACTCTAAAACAATGCATCTACTACTCCAAACAATGCATCTAGATAATCCTGTGATGCTTTTGAATTCTATTGTAATGCATATGACTACAAAGTAGTGCATCTAAATCCTTAAATAGTGCATTTTCCCTACAAAACAATGCATATGATAGATAAAATAACACATTTGAACTTTTAAATAACACATATGATAAGTGAAATAGTGCATATGATCAATGAAATAACGCATTTAATTAATCCTATGATGCATTTGAGAAAGAACCTAAAATGTAGGCTATTTGTGTACTCAACATTTGCAAATGAATGACAGATTTGGATACCCTTTTTTTCCATTGATATTCTATAGACTAAGGGATCCTAAAATTGACCAAAACCATTTTTGAAACCAACAAAGCTATGAACGATATTATTAATTCAATAGCCTTCATTGCCTTATTTCACACATCAAGTCAAAAATATCTAGAGAAACACATCTATTCCCTACCTTACTTCACCAGAGTGAACTTATCCTATCAATATTTCCAAACACCTTGTCTATCATAGCTTGTTACTCATAATGAATCATGGTCAATAGAAATCCTCACATTGTGAAAATGCATAAGAGTTAGAGGAATCTTATTCACTTCTCATGCCACTATGCAAAATCAATGATACCGAGAAGCCAAAATGATCACCTATATGGGTGAGCACTAGAATAGCCAGCAAAACCATCAAACACACAAATCTTTTGGACCTCATTGAACCTATTACCCCAATAGATTGTTCACCAAATCTAGTTACTGACAATTCACCCCTGTTTAACCAAAGTTTAAAACCCTTTGACAAAATGGGTTTATCTAACATATGGGATGAAAAGAGCATTGAAACTAAAATTGAAGACTTTCAACAAAATCTCAAACTTGTCAATATGATGGACAACATACTTGAAAAATACAAAGAATACTACATATTAGCATTAGCACAATAAGGCACGAAATTTCCATCCAACTTTGATGTGACCAATCTGAAATAAGATGAAGAAGAGTCACCCTTAGATATTGCCACTCAAAAATTAAAAGAATTAGAATTGGAAATGCAAAGGATGACGTGAGAAAAAATACATCTCATAGAGTTTAGCCTCAAATAGGTGTGTCCTCTACCATTCGATAAAAGCATTACCTTCACAACTTTCCCTCAAAATGTGTAGATTCCAAAATATGATAAATATTTTGGTACAACAAATCCAAAAGATCACCTTAGAAAATTCTTTGTGCTAAGTATGGAGTTTGTCCATGACATGACTTATCTAGTGCATCTATCTCCCAGGAGCCTCAGGCGATAAGCCATAGAGTGGTTCTCCAAGCTACCCTCCAACATTAAAACCTTTGACCGATTAGCTTCCATTTTTATCGCCCAATAATCCTATAATATTGAAAGGGAAGTTACAATGATTGATTTGTGTAACATAAAACAACTTCCTGGTGAATCATTCAAGGTTTTCCTATAATGGTGGAGACACACATTTGCTAAGTATCATAGAGTAATACTAGACAAAGAGAAGACAAACATCTTCATTAATAGTCTCTCAAAACCCATGAATTATTGGCTACAACTCCAAGGGCCTAAAGATTTTAAGACTACCTTAGAAAATGCTGCTAAGGTAGAAGAAACTTTGATAAAAAATTGTGGTGGAGAAACAATAAAAAAAGCACTGCTAATGATGGGGTGGTTGAAGCCAACCATATCAAACCTTAAACTCAACCTCCTCTAAATCAACCAGGTCCTATTGTTAATAAAATGAATCCAAAAACACCTTGACAAGATAACGCCTATCCATTTTACCAGCATAATACATCAACTCCCTCAATGTCTAATTAGCAAATTACTTATAATCAAGCTCCTCCTCCATGAAGATATTAGTCTTCTGATATAACCAAGGAGTATACACCCATTGAGGTGTCTAATGAGAGTGCTTTACAAACCCTCTTGGCTAATGAACTCATTGTACTACTCGAGGCCAAACCCTATGAACCCCAAGTCAAACCAAAGTGGTGGAATGACAAGCACATTTGTGCCTATCATCGAAACAAGGGGCACTTAAAAAATAATTATTTCACCCTTAAGGAGGCCATACACAAATTAATAAATGATAGAACTATCAAAATAAATAAAATTAGTAATAATGAAGACCATACAACCTTCAAGAACCCTTTCATGAGTCATGAAAAGGGTAAATCCTCTAGAGATAATCAGAAAGCACCTCCTCACAAAAAAGTTAATTATGCACATCAATATTATAACACCATCAACATGATCTTCATATTTGATAACACCATAAATGTCATCATAATTAAGGATAAAAATAAGAAACAATCATCAAATGCTATTACCCAAGGCCAGACCTCTAAAGTCATTTTACTAGGACCCATGACAAATTCTGATCATGCAACTATGAATTCCTCCTTTCCTAAATACAACTTGGTCAAATAGTTACTTAAGACTCCCACTCATATCTCAATAATTGAGTTGTTGCAAATCTTGCCAGAGCATAAAGAAATCTTGACCAAAGCCTTAGTGCCAAATGAATTGGATGTGAGTAGGTTTCAAAACATGGTCAACAATGTTGTGGCTCCTCATTGTGTCTCCTTTTTAGCCCAAGATGACATGTCTATCATCTAACCACAAAATTTCCCTATTCATATTGAAGTATTTATGCATAGAAACAAAGTTTAGAAACTATTGGTTGATGGTTTGGGTAGGTCTCTATATTTGCACACTAAATTTAGTGAAAGCCCTAGGATATACGAAAGATGCTATTGATCCAAGGAAGAAAATCACCATCAAAGCTTATGATGATGAGGAGAGATCCTCAAAAGGCATGGTTATTTTACTCACTAGGGTAGGACTAGTTGTGAAAGAAATCATTTATCAAGTCTTAGACTTGCAATTAACTTATAACATCCTGTTCAGAAGACTGTGGATTCATGACATGCAAGTTGTTCTTTCCACTTACATCAATATCTTAAATTTCCATACATGGGTCAAGAGGTGACCATACCTAGGGACCAAAACTTTGTACAATATTGTAACTCCCTTTTACCTCATAATAAGGAAGATATTGGCACCCTAACAGATGACATCAACTAGTCCACATTGATAGATACTTCATATTCTACCAGCTGAAATAATGACCACTCATCTACATTGACTAAGGGTAAAGAGAAATTTGGTTGTTCAAATTCTTCCTTTCTATCATAGTCATCACCAAAGGACCCTAAATAGAAACATTACGAAGAAATGGGTAGGTTGATGAAGGAGTTTGATAGGAAGTGTAAACTATAATATAGAGGGGTAGGTGAGTACTCAATCTCCTTATTTGATCCCCCACTCTCTCCAAGATCTCATGGAAAACCATCATCCACCACTATAGTGTATCATGCAAATTTTATTAAGGCAAGTGGAGTACCCCCAAGCATAGTAGAAGAAATTAGTAAACCAAATATTGACATCTCTCCCCATATACACAAAAAAGGTTTTTATCTAATGAAAAAGATGGGATATACAGGAGAAGGTCCCTTAGGGAAAGGGAAATGCATTGTTGAATCTCTTGTAGCACAATTCTTATCCAAAAAATCCAAAATAGGGGTAGGTTATAGTGAACAAAGAAAAGAATAGAGGACCCCTGAGTCTCTTCCCAAGCACAGTGATTCTGCCTCTTCTACTTGAGTATGTTTACCAAAAGAAAGAGGTGGTAATAGCAAGAAGGCAATTGATATAATAAATGTAAATCTATCTATCCTCGATTCACACCACACTAGAGAGTTGCTCATGGAAACCTCCAATAATGAAGATGATGATGACTCCACTAAGTGGGAGTTTGAATCATTATGTGAAGAGTCTATCCATGAAAAAGAATGTGAGTTTGTTCATATTCCTGTATCCAATGATTTCACTACACAAGGATCAACCTCTAATCTAAATCTTACTTCACCAAGAGTCAGAAGGCAATATAACAACTTAGGGGCTACTACAAAACAAACATGTCACACCACATCATATGAGGATGACAAACACATTGAAGGATTCTATTTTCAAACCCTATTTCCTAACTTCTTTCCTGTAGAAGTTGAAGATGACTACTACGAGCCACTCGCAAGCTCTACTTTTCCTGACACTTTAGAAGAAGCACATGTTACAGACCTAATCGATACAACATATGAGCCATCTAACATGATCATGTCTTTGAACCCTATGAAACCCTTTCCATTTTATGAATCACTCTCCCTATTCCATCTCAAACTCATTAGCTAGGATATAATTGAGTGTCACCATATTCCCCATTTTGACACTGACCATGATGTCTTCATTTACCTTAATGTAGTTGAACCATCTAATCCACAAAGAACTAACAAAACACACATAGTCAAGTCTGATATCAATCATCTTAGTCATACTAGTATAGGCCAAGTAGTTTAGCCTTAAGGATGACTACCAAGTTGTAGCTGATCTTGAGAAAAAAATTGAAATAAATAGAAGTGACACATCCAATGGTGAAAACCCAACTGTGGCACCGATAGATGAGATGATTGATACCTTACCTATGCACTCTGAGGAAAGATCATCCATTTTAATTGAACCAACCAAAAAAGTCAACATCAGTACAGAATAGGAACCAAGGATCATCTATTTGGCACAATCTTTAAGCATAGAGGAAAGAACCACATTCACTCCTTTTAAGAGAGAAAAATAAACTTTGCATAGTCTTATGCAAACATGCTAGGATTAGAACAAAATTTAATCCTCCATCACCTCATCATTTCTCCAAAGGTCAATGAAGTCAAATAAAAACTTAGGAAAATGCATCCCCACATAGCTCTACTAGTCAAAGAAGAATTGAAGAAATTGATTAGTACCAACTTCATCCGGCCCCTATCATATGTGTCATGGATGTCAAACATTGTGCCTATATCAAAGAAGGATGGAAACATGCACATCTACATTGATTTTTGGGATGTAAACAAAGCATGTCCTAAAGATGATTTCCCCCTTCTCAAAATTGACACCATTGTAGATTTGATAGCGGGCCATTCCATGTTTTCATTTATGGATGGATTTTTAGGATATAATCAGATTAAGATTGCTGTAGTGGACCAAGAGAAAATAGCCTTTACTTGTGCATAGGAATATTTTGTTGGAAGATGATGCCCTTTGGGCTAAAGAATGCAGGGGCCACCTATCAGTAGTCCATGGCCACTATCTTTCATGACATGATGCACATCTTAATGGAAGACTATGTAGATGATATCCTTGCTAAATCCCATACTAGAGAAGAACATCTCCCCATCTTAGACAAGATATTTTCTCACCTAGAGGTATTCAAAGTTAGGCTAAATCTAAGAAAATTTTCTTTTGGCATCAAATTTGACAAGCTTCTAGGATACATTATCTCAGCCAAAGGGATAGAAGTTGATCTTAAAAAGGCACAGGCCATAATTACCATACAACCATCAAAGAACTTGAGTCAGCTATGTTCTCTCCAAGGAATGATTCAATCAATCCATCATTTCATTTCCCAACTAGTAGATAAGTGTGTGCCTTTCACCTACTTATTACACAAAGACATAATTTTCAAATGTGATGATCAGTGTCAGAAAGCTTTTGATTTACTCAAAACCTACTTGATGAATTCACTAGTGTTAGTGCCTCTAGTGTCACACAAACCAGTACTACTATATATTTCTCTAACTAAAAAATCAATTGGAACCCTCTTAGCACAAGAAAATGACCAAGGAAAAGAAAGAGCCATTTATTACATTAGTCGCAGCCTGGTCAACTATGAGCCAAATTACTCCTTTATTGAAAAGACATGTTTAGCTATAGTTTTTACTTCCCAAAAGCTATGCCATTATCATTTGACACATAAGGCCAAGCTCATTTTAATGATTAATCCCCTCAAATATCTTCTCAATAAAACAACATTAATAGGTAGATTGGCCAAGTGGGTGATGATCTTAAGCAAATTTGATATTGAGTATGCCAATAGGAAATCAATAAAAGGATAGGCCATCACCAACCAATTGGAAGATGCACCTATAGAGAGATCTAATCCTATCTTACCTAATTTTCTAGATATGCACATTCTTCAAACAAAGTTAGTAACTCAAAAGTTCTATTTTGATGGTTCTACACACACTATCTTTCAAGTGTTAGTATTTTGTTCATCATGCCACTAGGTGTTACCATCCCTAAATCCTACAAACTACTTTTTCCTTGCACCAACAAAATGATAGAATATGAAGCCTTGGTCTTAGGCCTCAAGCTAGGTTTAGAATGGAAACTAACAACACTGAAGGTTTATGAAGATTCCTAGTTGATCATCAATTAAGTCACTAATACATATTAGACCAAGGATAAAAAGTTATTTCCTCGCAAACATATGGTTGACACACTTAAGGCATGTTTTATTCATATTATTTTTGAAAAAATTCCCAGAGACAAGAACAAAGCAACAGACGCCATGGCCAACCTTGGCCTCCTTGCTTTAGTTATTGGAGTAGCACGAGTGGTATGAGTTCTTAGTAGAAGAGGTGGTTCAACCTATGTATACTCAACCTGATTCCCTTATCATTTGTCATTTAGATGCTCTCGATTCCTTTTGGTATAACCCCGTCATCACTTATCTTCGCAATAACACCATCCCTTCTAACCTTTCACACAACCAAAAGTATAATTTCATTCAATTGATACACTATATAGGAAGGGTCTTGATGGTACTTTGTTTAGATGTCTTAAGAAGGACGAGTTGAGAGTTGCTCTGCAAGAAGTCCATTTAGGGATTTGTGGGTCAAACTCTAGTGGTTTTACATTAGCAAAGAAGATTCTTAGGATGGGTTATTTTTGGCCAACCATGGAAAATGATTCTATCAACTATGTTAAGACTTGAAAAAAATGTCAAATCCATGGTAACCTTGTTTATGTGCCAGTCCAAGAACTCAACCCTTTGGTCACACCATAGCCTTTTATTAGTGGGGTTTTGATTTAATTGGAGCCATCCACCTGTCTTCCTCTGGTAGACATAAATGTATTATTACCACCATAGAATACTTCACCAAGTGGGTTGAAGTGACACCACTTTCTAACTCTATGGGAAAACAAATCTCTTCCTTCATCCTAAACCATATCATCTATCAGTTTGGAATACCTTATGCCATTCTCACTAAAAATGCCTTGTACTTTAAGAATCAAATAATTGACAAATTATGTGAGAAATTTCACATTATATACCACTTCTCATCAATTTATTACCCCCAAGGCAACAACCAAACAAATTCCACCAACAAGACCATTATCAACATTCTCAAGAGAATTGTCAACAATATTGGTAGAGATTGGCATTTACAGTTGAATCCTGCCCTCTAGGCCTATAGGATGAGTGTTCAAACACCCAAAGGTTCAACACTATTCTCTTTGGTTTATGGTTGTGAATTGAATCTTCCCTTAGAGGTTGAGATTCCATCCTTGAGAGTTATTCTTCATGATATCCTATTAGATGAGGACTATAGAGTGGCCCTTCTAGAGTAGCTGGAGTTATTTAAGAAGAACACCAATGTATGACACATAGACACCTCAAAGTGTATCTAAATAGATTATCAAGACATTACAAAAAAAAGGTGAAACCTTGTATCTTTTAGGTTGGTGACCTAGTGCTCTGAGAAAATCCTAAAAACCAAGCTGCTAGGGAAAAGAAAGGAAAATGAGAGGCTAATTGGATTGGTCCTTGCATTATCACAAAGTCTTTTTGGAAATGGTACTTATAGATGTGCAGATTGTGATGGTGTAGACCTGGTAGAACCCATCAACAACATCCATCTCAAAAGATTCTATGTCTAAGACTTTGAGGAAACACATCATCACCAAAAATACCAAAAAATAAATAAAAAAATCAGAAAATACCCCCCAAAAAAAAACTGGTGAGAAATGCCACTTTCAATTTCAAAAGGAGCAAGAGATAGCACCTTTGGACTTACCTAAAAAACACAAGTCCTTCAATGTCAAAAGACACTCAAGATAGAACTCAAGCAACTTCCACAAAGACAACTTTTTCTTGCTTCTAGCTTACCTAGCACAATTGAGTCAATTTCACAAATACCCAATTGAGAAACACTTGTGGGTTCCAGCTTAGTGGTTTCTTGGCATCAGACTTAGCTAATGGTAGCAGAGCTAGTTAGTATAACAACACCAAAGGGAAGCCCAACAGATTAGGAGAAAAATGGAGTTAGACTATGTATTGAGATACCATAGACATGAATTATAGAAAAATCAGTGTACCTCTTAGCTATCTGCCATGGTCAATAATTCCCAATATCCATTTTAGCTTTTTATTTGATCCTTTTGCTGTTTTGAAGATTCTTTTGGCCTTCATCTTCTCCAATATAGCTTCCTAAGCTGTCTCTTAGCCCTTTTAGCCCACTTCGGTCTCCTTGACTCTTTAGGTGCCTCCACATGGTCCTGGCTATCTCTACAATCCAATAAATTCCACTCACATCTTTGCTTCACCCCACTAGTTGGAAAATTGTCAAAAATTATCAAAAAATCCAAAAATTATCAAAAATTATCAAAAAAATCCAAAAATCATAAAAAATTATCAATAAAATCCAAAAATCATCAAAAATTATCAATAAAATCCAAAAATTGTCCAAAAAAACTCAAAAATTGTCAAAATTTTAAAAAAAAATCAATAATCATAAAAAAATTATCAAAAAAATTCATAAATGATCAAAAATTATTAAAAAAAAAAAAAAAATTATTGAAAATTATCAAAACATTAAAAAATTGTCAAAAATTGCTAAGAACATTCCAAAGGGGGTAGTATTTGCCAAAAATAGCCAAAAAATCCAAAAAAATTAACAACACCACAAAATTCTAGTCAGACATGGCTCATTTCAATTCAAATGAGCTATCAAACTATACATAAATTATTGATGTATTTTTCAAACCAATGATCCATTGATTTCATGTCAAATTGGTGTCCATCTATAATTGCTACTCCTTCAGGATAGGTATGCATAGCTCGATTGATTTTTATATGAAATCAATAGTGAGGTCCACTATGTTGAAAAATATTTTAATATTTTATGGCTCCATTACGTCTATATAAACAAAAAAAACAAAAAAATGCCTCAATGACATTAAGAAGCAACATAGTTATGTCATGAACCATCTCGCTAGGCTTTGGACGATTTAGCACAATGTGAATAGTGAAAGAGGATCTGGTAGAGCTCCATATCTTTCCTCTAGCCAAGAACAACAATTTTTGATGGATAATTAGTCTTATTTATGTTGTAGTGGCGATGATTGATCTAGAGCCCTCCAAAAAAATATCAATGCTATCTCGATAGGCCCAAATATCCATCAGATTCTTGCATCATCCCCTAATAGGGGGCACGTAATAAGTGAGCATAAGTTTGAGAGATTGTAGGGCTCTCCTTGTCTTTTTAGGCCCAAATGTCTTTTTCAAGGCGCTGTTGTGGCCTTTTGAGGCCCCCGAGACACCTTTTTAGGCCTAAGCACCTTTTTTAGCCCCCAAAGTGCCTTTTTAGGCATAAACACATTTTTCAAGGACTTGTTTTAGCCTTTTCAGGCACCCACGATGCCTTTTTATGCATCAACACCTTTTTTAGGCCCCTAAACTATCTTTTTTGGCCCAAACACCTTTTTCAAGGCCATGTTTTGGCTTTTTTAGGCCCTCGAGACACCTTTTTAGGCCTAAACACCTTTCTCAAGCCCCTGAAGTTCTTGTGAAAGTGCAAACACCTTTTTCAAGGCCCTATTTTGGCCTTTTCAGGCCCTCAAGATGCCTTTTTAGGACAAAATGCCTTTTTCAAGGCCTAGTTTTGGCCTTTGCAAGTCCCCAAAGTGACTTCTTAGGCCCTCAAGCACCTTTTCAAGCCCTAGATACCTTTTTTAGAGCCCACACATCCTTTGCGGACACCCAAGCACCTTTTTCAAGGCCCTTCTTAGCCTCTTTTAGCCATCAAAGCTTCCCATAGGTCCTAACGCCTTTTAACAGGCCTTGTGAACATTCGTCTCAGCACACACCTAGAAAAAATCCTAACTTTGGCCTTATGTGTGTCTGTAAAGGCTATCAATATGTATAGTCTTGTGCCTCACAATTTGTGGTTTAGCACTTCCTACTTTTTCCACCATTAAATGCCATGGATCTTCAACTATTATAGAAATTTGTACTCATCTTTCATTGGAAGCCCACACAGACATTTAGTTCCCCACATACAAGTGAAGATTTGTCTTCCTCTATAGATTGTATTGTCTCCACTTTTTTGAAGATTGACACTTTTTCTAAAAATTACAAAAACATTTGAATATTCCCACAAATTCCAAAAACATTTGAATATTCCCACAAATTCCAAAAACATTTGATTATTCCCAAAAATTCCAAAAACATCCACAAAGTCCTAAAAATGCTAAAAACATCCAAATACATTCCAAAAAAAAAAAAACAAAACACGACAATGTTCATCCATCACATCAACATTTCCATTGGTTGGCCTTCTACTTACCACAAAAACAATTTTTTTATTTATTGTGACAACAACAACAACATTATATTCAAATATCCTCTTGCGAATCATTTGTTCTGGCCTCCTCAGGGGAGGTAGCAAGACAGGGTGTCCAATCAATGGCATTTATTTCGACACAGCTCCTAAAGAAGAAGCCCCTGGGGTCAATCCTCTACATACCCACATAGCATCCATGGGAATTATAAACCTACCATCACACAATTGTGCATTTAATAGTTGTACAAATTCCCTATCTACAAAGTATGTCTCCCACTAGTTCTCATTTGGAAATGCCTGATGATAATAGGTAGCTTCCTAATGTAACTTCATTGTTTTTTGTATATCCATGAACACATTCTCCACTAGTTTGTTTATTTCTAGTAAAATGATCACTCATTGGACCACATCTCACTCTTGCTACATTTGATCAGTTTTCAATGACTAGTGCTCAAGGTCTACTTTTGTCTTTCCCAATTGCTGCTGCAACTGTCTCACCTTTGACTCACTCAATGCTAGCCTCTCCTATAGTTTCAATGATAGGGAGTTCAATTTTGCAATCACCTCCTTGAATGACTTAGACTATGACTACAGTATTGCCAACTCATTTTGTGTGCTTTCTAGCCCTATTTGTACCATCTTTAGGGATTCTTGCAATCTCTGAGCTTGCAACTGCTCTGCCCACATCCTTGTGTCATTCCCTTCCAAACACAATTTCTCTAAACATAGTTCTACTTCTAGCGATTGCACCTATGCTCGCTCCATATTCACCACAACTTGGAGTAATCTTGCCTTCATTTGTGTTCCATCTTCTCATGCCTTCTCTATCAATCCCAGTAGAAACTTGACTTCCTATTCCTGGTTCTCTACTTAGAATCTCTCTATAGCCAACATTCTTTGTAATTCTTCCATGTCACTTGATGATTAATCTCCACCTCCTACCTCTAGCCACTACTCCTCCATATTTGCACCGCTTGTTTTCCCTTTCACTGATCCTTGACCTAGAATTTTGAGGCTAATCAACCGACATGCTCCACTCATCACCTCACCCACACTAACGTCTCCTATATCCATCAAAACCTTTTCTATTGACTTTTCAAGAGATTTTATCTCCCTGGCCTCCTCCTCTACTCTGGACATACTCTTCATCATCTCAAGTAGACTATTCTTTGCCTGCATCATTGGCCTGTCATCATCCAATACCACCTACAATGCCTATTGTGCTGCAATCTTTGATAACATCATTAATGCTGACAAGGGCACTTTTTTTTTCCTGATCTTTGCATCTTCAAGTTGTGCCAACCTCTGTTCTACTTGACTTGATTCACCTTACAATTCGAGCTGATACACTAGCTTCTTAAAGGTTCATTGAATGCACTTTGCTCTTTGCCCTTGCCTAATCCACCTTCCCTAGCTAGCATCACCCTTCTACTATAACTGATCTAGTGAGCTTGACATGCTTTCACTTACACATTGCCTTAGACTTCTTAATCAATCTAATGACCACATTTTAATCTTCACCTTGCTTCATTCTATTTCCATGCTATCCACCTATTTATGGCCATCACTTGCCTGGATTCATTTTTTAATGACCTTACCATGCATTCACTTCCCACCACACCTATACCAGGTACACTTCCACCATTCCCACACCATAATTACCACCAAAAAATTTCTATCAACCTTCTCTGTCAACACACACAGCATGCATTCTACTACTGATCTCCACTGGCACATTCATAATTTGTTGCCTAAGCATTACAACCACTTTATCCATGGTTTGAATAAATTTTACACTACTGTACACAATTGTCAACACAACTTTTCTACATTTACTAGTTTTTTTGTTGTTATGCACTTCTAGTAGCTTGATGATGTACTTGACTAGAGGTACTAGAATGAAGTTATTATACTTCATTTGCCTTTGATTTTTCACTATTCAATTTTAGTGATATTTTGATTTCATGCATTATTGGTGCTCACTTGTAATTGCCTCCTCTCATTTGGAAAGCCATGTGTACCTCAACCAATTTTATATTATATCTTAGGTGAGGAATTTATCCAATATTTGATTGTTTACTAGCTATAACATTTGTTTTTTTAATAAATTGTCATACTTTTCATGTACATTATCCATGATTGGTGGTACTTCTCAACTTGACACAGTATTCATATCACTATAGTTGAGCTAGTGGTGGTTGTACTTGGTCACTTTTTATTAAATACTCTATGATGATAGTTAATTTGCATCTCTTTACACTAAAAGTGATAGTTAGTTGCATTCATTTTGTTTGCATTTTCATCTTGGGTCTCTTGTGAACACACAGTTGGCACATAAATTAGGATAACACACACAGATCTCATCAACAATGTTCAACAACAAGGCTACAAACAATGAGTAAGGTTATTCAACAACAAGTCACCACCCAACGTACTAGTGCAATAGTTAACGCTCTACTATCGTAGAATCAATCTATTCACAACACTACCAAATTGCATCACACTTCATTCTCGCCTATCATCTATTCCACGTATTGCATTATGTGGCTTTTGAATCTGAAACAATTCTAGTCACTACTTCCTTTTAGCAAATTTCTTCCCTAGTAAACCACATCATCTACCGCATTACATAGCTTTTGAATCTCAAACAATTTCATTTCATCACATTTCATTTCATTTCGTTATATTTCATTTCTCCTATTTTATTCCATTTTTGTCACATTTTCGTTCATTTAAAAATTTCATATTTCATTTCCATTTCATTCCACTCCATTTCCATTTCATTTCACCCCCATTCCATTTCATTCCACTCCATTCCATTCCATTTCATTTCTTTCCATTTTATCACTTCATTTCAATTTCATTTCATCACATACCATTTCATTTTCTTTTCATTTATCACAATTCACTACATCACATTTCATTACCTCCCATCTCATTTCCGTACATATCATAGTTTATTTTATTTTATTACATTTTCCCTCTTTCACTACATTTGTGAATTACATTTCTTTTTCTTCATCACATTACTTTTAATTCATGCATTTCATCTCTTCATTTCATGGCTTTTGAATCTCAAAAGTTGACATCCCATCTCATGTCTTTTGAATCTCAAACAATTTCATTTCCTTCCATTTTTCACTTTCATTCACCTTCCATTTGTCACATTTCATTTTAACATGTTTTTATTACATTACATTCTCATTACATGTCATCATATTACATTTTCTCACATTTTCATTGATTATTTCATACCATTACATCCCATTTTTACATTTATTTCATTTCATTCTCATTTTAACACATTCCATTCCATGATACTTTGTCACACTTCCGTTCATTTATATTTCTTTCATTTACACATTCATTTTATTTCTCATTTCATTTCACTACATCACATCATATCACATCACATCATATCTCATTTCATTTTCATTTATCACACTTCATTTATCACATTTCGTTTATTACATTCCATTACATCAAATCTCATTTTATTACATCACATTCTAAATTTCATTTCATTTCATTTCATTTATTTCACTACATTTCATTACATTTCATATCATTCCATTATGTTGCATTGCATCTCATTTCATTTACATTTATCACACTTTATTTATCACATTTCATTTATTACATTCCATTACATCCAGTCTCATTTCATTACATCACATTCTAAATTTCATTTCATTACATTTCAATTGTTTCACTACCTTTCATATCATCCCATTATGTTGCATTACATCTCATTTCATTGCATTACATTCTATCGTATTTTCATTACATTATTATTTTATGTCATTACATTTTATCACATTTTCTTATCATTCCTTTTGCTCCATTTTTTAAATTCATTTCATTACATTCAATTTATCATAGTCCATTCATCACAATTTGCCTCATTACATCACATTACATCAAATTTCATCTTACCACATTTACATTTCATTCGTGCTTATTTCATCACATTTTAATACATTATATTTCACAATTCACTACATTCCATTACATTCCATTACATTCCATTACATTCCATTACATTATATCACATTTCATTTTACCACATTTTATTTCATTTCATTACATTTATAACATCCCATCACATTTGCATTCATTACATTATTATTGCCATTTAATTATTTCAATCATTATTCACATTTCATGCTACATTAATCATTCACTTCCATATCATTATCTACTACTACTATATCTATCAAATCAAACCATCACATGCATACATGAGTCCATGATATAAATAGCATACACATCTAAAAATCAACAAGCTCATATATCTCATAAAGTAAAAGATCACACAATACAACAAAAGGATAAAATCAACATGAATATAAGATAGATGACAAATGATTAAATAACATGAACCTCAATAGATCACAATGTCTATCCACATGAACATCCAAAGATCACCAAGTACAAAATCATGAATATCCACTTAATATCAAAAGAATAATCATATATAATGATGAGTAATGTCATAACACATAATGTACACTCATCCCTATGTAGGTGGCTAACCCAAAGGTCCCTGCTCGCTGAGGGCACTCATATCCTCTCATGGAACCTGCTTAGTTGAATCTGTCATTGATGCAACCTATCAAACTACAACCATTTGAGTAGTTGACACTCCATTTGTCCTTGGTGGTGGTGGTGGCTTCAATGTCATCGCAACTATAATTTCTTGTAGTGTACTCGTCAACTCACCCATCTGAGCCTCCATGGCACTCATTTGAGCCTACAAATCAATGGATCCCCCTAGCCTCTCTAGTAGTGGCTATGCATTTGGTAATACCTATTGTTGTCCCTATGGTTGTAAATATGATGGATATCTGATCAGAGCTTGTACCCATGGCCTCTATCATAGGATAAACTATATATCATTAGGCAACTTGGTCCTCACCTTCTCTGCCCTACCCTACTCAACACCTCTATCCCACTGACCAAATCCCACTCCACCAACCATCCCCCCTTGTACCCTCACACCTCCATAGCTATAGATCTCTCTAACCCTCCCTACATCTACTAGTCTCTGCATTGGACCTTGTGCCACAACCCTCTGTGATAATACCATGACTACTCGACCTTGCCCTTCATATCTCCCCCATGCTCTAACCATACCTCTCACTCTCCCTTTGACCTATCATCTCCCTCTCCCTATCTCTAGAGCACCCTCATCATCCTTATCCTCCCCTCACTTGATGACTTATCAATCCCCATAATAGGCTCTGTGAGATCCATGTATCTTAGAAAGGGATGCTCTCAAAACCATTGTTCATAGTCCCCCTCTATCCTTGCATTTGCCTCTCCATCCGGTAAAGTCCATAGCTGTGGTGTGTCTATTATTTGTAAAAAGGCCTCCAAAAAAGCCTCATACTCCAAGGTTATCCGCCACACTACCCTCTCTAACTGCACCCGAGCATAATGTGCTAATCCCTGTAGCATGCCTTGCTATTGCCCAAAATTCACCACTCGTCGAAAACAAAATTACTCTATCACTGCGGGTACTTAGCCAAGAAAATATATTAAACCAAAGAAATATAATATCTCATCATTATCCTTAGCCCACGACTCTATGAACTTGTATTGTCTCCACACAACCTCATCAATATCATCTAACATACGTTGCCAATACTCTTTCTTGCCCAAATGGGGCTGCATGATCACATCAAAGTAAGTATACATGTAAGGCATACCCTGAGGTCACTGTCACACACATACTAGATGAGAAAAGGGTAAATGCTCCCATGTCCATAAATGTAACAAAATCACTCCTATTGATAGTGATGAGGCTCTTGAATATACAACCTGATGTAAATCATGGTACAAGTGGGCCAATATACAACTACCCCATGCAAATCTCCATGATTGATCTATCATATCCTATATCAACTAACCCCATCCTACCAGACATCCTTTCCCTCATTGATGTGGAGACAAAAACCCTCCTATCAATCCAACCAAAACTAATGGCAATGGATCATACTGCAACAACTGGAACCTTGATACACTGTCATCTCCAATGTTGTCATCTCTAAAAAAATCTCTAAATGTAGTGCTATTTGCAATATGATTATAGTACACTTAATCCCAATATCTGATATACATCCTCTAGATTCACTATCATCTCACCCATTGGAAAATGAAAGGTGTTGTGGTCTGAGTGCCATCACTCGGCTACAACTATCAAAAGCCCCTTGTTCACTCAGAACTGGGGCATTTGTAGTAAATAAGTAAACTTGTATTTGTCAATCACCTATCACTACTTGGCTGAAAATCTGCCTACTACATCTAGATGCGATGGATATAATCCTCACACCATGAGCTTGCACCCATGAACCTATTTGCATCAAAAAAATGCATGAAAAATTCAATTTTCATCTCAAGTGATCATGCGTCAGTCTACTATCTAATTTGCTACTGGTTCTATCTTGGACCTATTACTTGTCCTTCTCTATCTTGAGTTGGACTTGTTTGTTTTCCCTACTCTGTATCCTGAGCTGGGGCATCATTCTTTCTCTATCTATCATCAGACTGATCCTAAGACATCACTTCATGACTACCTGATTGTTATTGTTTACTCACTATGACACATCCCTTGTTAATAGACCTAGAATCTAGCCTTTTGCATTATCTTATGCTCAATTATAGGTTTACAATCTATTTCTACCCTTCAAAGTTTATATGTGCTCTTTCCTAGGACATATACTCTATAAGATCCATCAAATGTGCTAGGACATCCATATTCTTTATTTTAACTTTTGAAAGCACTATTTCATACCTCGAACACACTATAACATGGCTAAGCATTATTAAAATTATCATATGCACTATTTAACAATGCAATGGTGCTATTAAAAAAAAATGCATTAAGACATTATACATATGCACCATTAGACAACTCAAATGTGCTAAAGTGTGTAAATACACTACTATAACCACTATATGTGCTACATTTTCACTATATGCACTATTTTTCCTAAAGCATAGGTTTTGGTATGTGCTAATTCATTCTTTAATGCACTAGATAATTATGAAAATATGCTAGAAAAAATCAAATGCACTCAAAGAAAAGATAAATGTGCTAAAAGACTTAAACTACCACATTTCTCACAATTTTTTTTCCCTAAATTCCAAAAAAACTTAGATATACATGAAAAATCTTAACAATGGAGGATGTCGATGACTTATCGGGGCACCGTAGTCCATTGGACACTTGTATCTATGACCCCTCTAGAATCAATGCTCTCATAAATGGACCACCATCCTCATTTACTCATAGCTCCAAAATGCCAACTGTCAAATGAGAGTGGGAAAATGACAAGGGTAAATAACTTGTTGACCTATTTAACCCTCCTTAGAGGCATTTATATCACTTTTTGACTCTATTAACCCAACATTGTCATCTTTTTGCTCACTTTCATGAATTGGGTATTGTATCAAATCAACTTGATCATCTTTATCTATCAATTATCCAATATTTCAAAAATAAAATTGGACCCTCCTTATTTTTTGCACACTCATTTTTTCTAATTTCATTTATGATGGGGTGGTATATCCATATTAAACTAGGGCATCCAAACTAGGGTGTCAATTTTTTTTGAAAAATCATTTAAGCATTCTTCTCCAGCCGAAAATTTCAAACACTAAATCAACCAAAACTAGGGTATCCATGTAAAAATATCACAACACCAATCAACAAAATCAATGACAATCAAAACATCAAATCATGAACGATTAGATTTCAAGCCATCAACAAACAAACACCATGACAACTATGGAATGTCAAAATATCATTGAACATAAAATCAAAAAATCAAGACAGTGTTTGAAATAATATGCTTTGTATATTAGCTCAAAGAGGGGCATTTGTAGACACCCAAAATTGGCAAAGACCTGAATTATGCAATTTCAATCAATCAATGAATATTAAGGAGGAAATCAGAGGAGAACACAATTTTTTCAAATTAAGGATTAGATTAGGTCATTAATCGATTAAATCATCTATCAAATTAATAAGACCTAAATCAACTTCAAAAGAGGAGAAAAACAATTCAAAATCATAAAATGAAATTCAAAAGGGAGAGGGAAAAGATTTTTTTTTGAAAATAGCTGGAACTTTTATTAAATCAATAAATTCATTTATCATCACAAAATGAAAATCTTCCTTTTATATAAAGAATTGAAAAGAAATTCAAATTTATCCTCAAAATCAAGACTTTTGGACTCCTCCTCTTGTCTCTTATAAGACATTTTAGTTGAACTAAAATCCACATTTATCCTCAAAACCAAGACTTTTAGACTCCTCTTGTCTCTTATGAGACATTTTAGTTGAAATAAAATCCACATTTATCCTCAAAATCAAGACTTTTGGGATCCTCCTCTTGTCCCTTATGAGACATTTTCAGTTTCACCTCTATCCACTAGTTAAAGGTAAAATCCATATTCTTACCCCATCCCCTTCTAAAATCTTATAAATAGGAGAATTTAAGAGCAAAAAGACCCAAGTTTTAAGCATCTGCATTATAGGTATATTTAGGGTTGTCATATTGTGCATATTAGCATTGTTATTCTAGCAAGTTTAGGTCATTTTGATAGCATTTTAGCTTTGTGTTCATGTTATTTAGTATCATCTTAACACATTCTTAGCTCATTGCATTTTCATTTTGATAATATTCTAAGAGTTGTTATTCGCATGTAATCTACATTTTTATCTTAGATCTTGCATACATACTAGTAGATCTACATTTTAAGCTTACTTCTCATTCTAAAATTGTCATTGAGGTGCTGGTCTAAGAGCATTCTTAGTGGTTGTAGTTAAGGAAACATGAGCTATTTGTAGAGTTTACATTTTAACAATGATTTTTTGGGTTTAGTCTAGTTTATTGTCATTTTGTGTGCACTCTACAGTAAGATTTCATGAATACACAAATATTTCGTGCACATCAAAATTATGAGAAAGATCATGAACTTGATGAATCTGAGCCAACAAGTTTGATTTCTTGGATTATGTGAATTGTGTGGAAGATAAGCTTGATGAGCTGGTAGCACATAATTCAAGATGAAACATTTTGAGGTGAATACAAAAGAGAATTGAAGGAAAAGTTTCTAGAAAGGGAATGAAATGAAATGAGGGGTAGATTCATTGAATCCCACCTAATCCTAAAATGGACAATGGAGGATAAATGACAAAAAATCTTAATTATCTATTTATAGAGATGGCTGATCAGAAGCAAAGGTTGTCATGTGCGAGAACCTAAGGAAGACAAGGAGCCTAGTATAATGCCCTGCCCGAAAATCCTTATAAACAAGGATGAAAACAAGCCAAGATATTTTTTTTTGAACAAGTATGAATGTACATGATATATGCCATACAAGGATCATGAAGATCATAATGGAAGAATAACCAAACATCCTGACGCCAATAGATCTCCAAACGCCACTACTGACCAAAATGACTAACAATGGAAGATGCAAGACTGAATTCAAATCAAAATATTCCAAATTTAAAATGTGGCACCAAAGGATTGAAGAAAACCTAAGAGGGTAACCTAAAAAATTTCTAAATAGTTTAGGTCTTACCAAAAAGTGCCCACTATCCACCTAGACAGGTTTTTTTGCAAATATTAGGCAATACTTTAAATCAGCACTGGGTGATACTTTCTAATATCGTGCGACCTTTCTCAAGAAGGTGTGTGGCACTTTTAGGGATTAGGTGACACTTATCTCAAGGGCATGCAATACTTTACTATTATTGTACGTCACTTCTTCAAAGAGGGTACACTAATTTCTAGTATCACATAGTATTTAATCCTAACGGGTGCCATACTTTCTAGTATCGCATGACAGAACTCTAATGGGCATGTGACACATTATCGTATCACCTCATGTTGACACGTGGGCACCCAAAAATACAAAAAAAAACTCTTAAGGACAAAAAAGGGTAAAATAGAGTTTAGAACCTACACATTGGGGAGTAGCAGATCCACAATTCAAGGGGTAAACACCTGAACACAATACTAAAAAATAGAAACAACATCTAACCATCTAATCAAGAAATGAAGGGAAATTATAGAAGGAAACATCACGATGTATGAAAATAACATCGCAATAATTGAAATAACATTGCAATACACAATACAACCAAACTAATTACACAGTTCCTCCCAACCATAATAGCATCATAAGATCATCATGGGCCCTAGCCATCCCCCGTGCATAACATCTCAAGCTATCAAATAGATCATCAGTACTATCATAAAAAGGGACATCACTACTAAAACATGCTACAACATAACATACAGAAATATAACATGCTAAAGTTAAAGCATAAGATAATCCTACAAATATAGGTAACATCATCTATCATATTCTAATCATCATAATAAATAAATACATTAATAAGTAACTCTATCTAAACATTATATAAAACATCCCAATGAAAGCATGAATCACAAGGAAGCATACTCCAAAACCTAAAGTGCCAAGTGAAAACATCTAGCAATGGTCACACTAGAACAAGAGACCATCTCTGTACACCAGTCCCTAGTAGTGGTATAGGTAGCTACACCTCCCAACCATGTGGAACCCATAGGCCTACTACCACCATGCTAATGGTGATAATGATCCAACCAAAAGCCCACACAAAGCAAACATCCATGGCTAACACACACACACCAGGCAGTATAATGACTAAAACCAAGACAAAGACAATGCATAATCTACAAGTCCTAGTTAGACAATCAATAGGCTACTAAGTAGGGGCTAACATCATGGAGAATTTCTTGGCATCCAAAATCCCAAGCTTAGACCGTGCAGATTCAACTCCTCGATGGAAAGCTCTAGCACACATCTTTTTTATTGTCTTAAGTTCCATTACCACCTAGTATTTTATTTAGTTATCACTTAATTAAAACTTCCTTCACCAACCCTTGGGCACAATGTTCACATGGCTATGAGATAGAAGCCCCCTCCATATGCTACCCTACCCTACCCATGCTCATCTAATGATGAGTGCCCATAGGCAAGCAAAATCCCAACCCAAACCCAATGATCATAACTTCCAAAAATACCATGAAAGATCAAGACTTGAAAGTCACTTGACAAATGTACATGCATGTACTTGTGTTTGGTGCACTACCATTATGAAGATCATAACACAAGGGCTGGATGAGAATATAATGTAGAAAGTCACTCAACCAAAAATAGAATTAGGAGGATGAATGCAACACACATACTAATGTAACATAAAAGTGCAATAAACATATAATCTAGGTCTACAAAAAAACTCATGCCAAGAAAACTTGAGAAAATAGGGTGGTACACAAAATGGGGTAATAATCCCAAAAATTGGAAAACTTTGAAATTAAATCCCATTTGACCTTTGGGTACAAAAATCCTAAAAATCTAATAATATTTGAGCTCGAACACCGTATGAAAAAATGACTAGCATAATGGTGCAAAACCCCACACTCCCATCCCAAAAAAAGGAAAATATTCATACCTGACCAATCAGGCAGAACCAACAAATAGAAATAGAGGGGAATACTAGTTCTTAGCCTCCTAACAAATGACTACAAAAAAAAGAAGCTAAAATAGAGTAGAAATGATAAAATAGGTGAGCCCTACCTCATAGCCAAAAGGGCAGAAATTGAAACTAGCTTAGTGAAATAAATAATCCTTCAAAGCTATTGAAAGTGATAGAAAAGAAAGATCTCCTCGAGCCAAATCCAACAAGACTAATCTCATGAAAATCTCATGCTCACAGCTCCTTGAACAAACAATAATCAACTTCAAAAGAGGATTTCAAAAAAGATCTCCAAATTTCTAAATTCCAAAATAGAAAAAGTGAGGAATTAAATTCCTCTTTCCAAACTTATTCACTTTTTAAGAGAATAGCTGATTAGGGCAATTAGCTAGTTAGACTAGCTAGACTAGTTGTGATGTGTCCCAAATACTTCACCTCTAACTAGAAGAACCCATATTTTCTCAAGTTTCCATACAACTGATTGTCTCTCAAGAACTGTAATGCCTAACATAAATGGACCTCATGCTCCTCCAAATTCTTCAAATAAATCAATATGTCATCCAAAAATACAATGACACACTAATCAAGGTAAGTGCAAAATACTCCATTCATCAAATGCATAAACACGGATTATGTATTTGTTAACCCAAAGGGTACAACTGTGAACTCATAATGCCTATATCATGTAAAAAAAGTTGTTCAATGAATGTCAACCTCTTGGATATGAAGTTGATGGTATCCTAACTTTAGATTAATCTTTGAGAACACTCGTGCTCCCTTCATTCGATCAAAAAAATCATCTATCCTCAACAAAGGATAATAGTTCTTCACCATCACCTTATTCAACTGCTAGTAGTCAATGCACAAATGCAAAGAACCATTCTTCTTCTTCATGAAGATGACTTGTGCACCTCATGGGGATACACTAGGATGAATATGGTCCTTGGCCAACAATTCCTCTAACTACAATATGAGCTTACTCAACTCTTGAGTAGTCACGTGATAAGGAGCTCATAAAATTGGCTTTGCTTCTGGTACAAGATCAATTCAAAAATCAATGTCATACTATGGTGGCATACCTAGAATATCCTCAAGAAACACATCTATATACTCACAAGGGAGTGGGTGATCATCAAGCATCACTGTATGGCTCTTGACTTCCTCAAGATTATTGACAAAAACAAGAAACAATTAACAACCCTTCTGCACAATTTGCTTTAGCTGATTAGCTAAGATCATTTGAAGTGAGACTGGTTTTGGGATCCCAAAAATTCCACCCACCCACCTATGTCATCAACACACTATACCATCTTATGACAACAATTGATTTTCACTTGATGGGTGTCTAACTAAGCCATGCTCAATGCAATGTCATACGATCCCAGAGGTAGAATGCGAGGTCCATTGTAGTGGTGAAGGTTCCAAAATTCAAAATATACCCACTGACTATAGAGTCTACAACCACTTTGGAACCTATTGGGACTAAAAATTGCGAGGTCAATTTTGAGTACCATTGAGTGTTTGAGCCCTATAAACGCTTTTTGATGAGTTTGTACCTGGCTGTACTTTTGAGGCCTAAGAGGTGTTCAATGCTTCTAACACCTTCCATTTACTATGTCTACTTGTTCCATGAAGTTAAATTACCATTCTGAGCCATTTCGTGAGGTCTCGTTTTAAGCATTTGTCAAATCTGCATTTTACCGTGTTAAACAACGATAGGAGGCTATGTTTGCAATCGAATAACTTGCACCCAAAAATGTTTTAGGACTCCCTGCTTTGGGAGTGTCTAGTATCCATATTTGAGAACCTATGTTTCAAATTTCAAGCCATTTCAAGTTCATTTGACTACGTTTTGAATCCCTCAAAGTTTGTAGTTTACTGTTTTCATACATTTGCAAATTGCACACATTTCTGGGAAGCCTTGTTTGATGAGTTATAACTTTTGACCAAGTGAGTAAAATGCTAAAATTCCTTTTGCATTACATTTTAGATGTTAGAGGCTTGTTATGTTTCAATTTTCAGCTCTTGACGAATCCATTTGATCAATTTTCAAATGCAATTCCAAATGCAATTCCTATCTTTTTATTGGTGTCAAAAGGAGCAGATTGTTTGGTACCCCTATTCGTGACATTGTATATTGAGATCCATGATTGGCTAGATCAAATGGATTGTACCCCTATGTTTTTCTATGTAAATACTCCAAGTGTGTCAGTTTATAAGTCACGACGAATCCATTTGCACACATTTCCAGGTCAATTTCGTTTGCCAAAATCACTTTTCTACCATTGTTTCAATCTGCAAAATCCAAGTAGCCTACTTTGACCATTCGCCATTTGTGTCCAATTATTCATCATGAGCCCAAATCATAGATTCATATTTTCCTCATGATAGAGAACCAACACTCCAAGTTTTGTTCTTCCAAGTGTCCATTTGCCTAGTTTTTGAAGCCAAATCTGAACTCAGTTTGTTGTTTTCTGACATGTTTTCTTGCAGGCAGTTCTGAGAGGTCAAATTTGACAGAGAATATCTTTTGACCCTAAATTTTTCATGAGACGAGATTCAATGTGGTGCAAGTTTGTGGAGCAAAGAATCAGAATACCAGTTTTCAAAGCTCTGTCAGGTGTTTGGGTCAGTTTTTAAGGCTAGTCAACAGACCTCCTGAGGCAAATTGCCAGTTTGCAGAAAGTGATAAAATAAGCTTTAATTGTTGGTTCAGTGATTGAACTTTATTCTAATCAGTTCGAGACAATCAACGGGCTAGTTTGAAGTTTTAGTTGTTCGAGAATGAAGTTTTTTTAGTCGAACCCACTTTTGGGCTCGGCTAAATTCCATCTAATTGATAAGGCATGCTGGAATTTGCAAAGTAACTAAATGGGTTATGATGATTTCATTTTATTAAAATATTCTAATGCAAGGGCATGTCTAATAATGATTGTAGCATCTTCATTAAGAAAGATGTGTCAAACCATGAAATGAGGTGTTAAGGAAGGATTGGAGCCGAAAGATGAAATTTCTATTGTTAATATTGTACAAGATGTATAAAAGAAACATGGGGATATGGAATCCCAGATTTTGAGAGTGTAGAGCCTGATGAAAAGGATGTACATGGTGTTGCCTCTCTTGAAGAAGATATGAATGATGATAGTAGAGTTTCTCAAGCAGAAAAGAAGCACCAAAGTAGAAACAACTTATTGCCATCTGTGGTGGAATGGTGATCTTAATTCGCCTGTTGATAAGAAGATCCACCATGATATAACAATACCACTATCTCATTATTTCATATCTACTAGCCATATTCCTATTTAACTGGGAATCAATTGAACAAAAATTGCAACAATGAACCTATTATCAGAGCACTTGAGAGAGGAGTGCGTGCAATTCAATTGGATGTTTGGCCTAATTCAAATCAGTAAAGATATTGATAGTAGTATCAAAGGACACTCATTTTGTTGGTTCTAAAGATGAAACTCCACATGCCATTGAACAGGAAATGGAAGACGTTAAGATGCAGTCAAGGGAAAACTTAGTCCATGCCTTCTAATAGGAAGTCATCCCCATAAAGAGACAAACCCCACGTATATAGAAAGCCACATTATTTTTAAAGAGAAAGCCTTTGCTCAAATGTAATTAGAAACTCCAAATATGGGAAGCTTTGGGATAAGGATAATAATGAAAGCTATTGAAGGTTTTAAAATAAAGGGAAGAACCCATGATCAAACATTGGGGAGCCACCAAATAGGAACAACACACAACAATTTTGAGGCTGGAGATCACGTGAGACAAGGGATACCATATAAAGAAATATCGTAGTTAAAGCAGAACCTACGCCAATGCAAGATGAGGTGTCCATCAACAAGGGAGCTCCACACAATAGACCAAGCAGCATGAAGGACACTCCATGCTAAGAAGGAAGGGAGGTGTCTTCAAAGAAGAAATCTACGCCAAAATGAAGGAATAAGGGTAGTAAAAAAAGAGCAAAAAGACCAAGCCACGCATTGTAAAATGGAAGCCCATGAGCAGAGCAAGGCAGGGTAGGAAGTTGAAGAATGTCCAATAGCAAGAGAGCCACCCATGTACTAAAAACTCAATGCCATAAGAAGAAGCCATGCTAGCCAAGACAAACTAGAGGTAGATCTGGTAGATCACGCCATTAAAAAGGAACTCCCATGTTTTCAAAGCCACTCCATGCCACATTGAAGGGAGAAGCCCGCACTTTGCAAGCAGTAGACCCACACATGGCAAAGAAGAAATCCGCCAAAGACTAGCAGGCAGTACCAACAACTAATTACAAGACTCACACATTAAGGAGAGATAAATCTATTTGGACATGAAGGTTGCCCAGGGAAATAAAAAGAGCAACATTTTCAAAGAGAGCCATCCATAATAGAAATTGACAGTGATTAAAAAGAGACTCATGCATGAAAAAAAATGAAGGGTCCAAATTTCCCACAACATAAGAACTTAGGAAGCTAGTTCTGCGGTAGTCAAAGGTAGAGGAGGTTTGAGCGAAACCCATTATCCCACATTTTCCATGGGAGGGTTGCTTTTGTTTTTTAAATACAATCTCACACACATAAGCAAGTGACTTCAGGAGAGAGGCTTTTGGAAGCTGCATGTTGAAATGTGGGCCCCGTGTGCACAAAAAGTGGAAGATAGCTGGCAGGGTGTCTAAGTGCATAATTTTAAATGGAAGTGCAATAATGATGATGTAGTAGGTTTGGGGGTTGTTGTATGAGATCTTGCCATGTGGCTAGATCAACGATCCACACATCCTCGCTAGATTAAGATGCTCATGAGTTAAATAATGTGAGAATGTTGCTAATTGACATGTGGCAACTAAGTCTTGCACGTGATGAGATGGTGCCAAGCGAGCATATCAACATGGATGCACAGGATACTGCCATGTGGTAGATTCGATGGTGGGCGCATGCCCGCAAAAAGAAAGTGCTCATAGGTTAAATAATGCTGAATTGCAAGCATGTGCCACGTGTTAGTAGCTCCATAGATGATGATGTGGCACACCTACGTGCAGGGGAGGATGGAACAACCATGCAGCCAATCAGGGGCTACCACATGGCACTGTAGGAATAGGTTCAAATGCGATGCACATGATGCTGCCACATGGCAGATCTGATCGTCAGCGCAATTTTGCAATAAAAAGTTGCAAGATCGTTAAGAAATGTGGGTAAGCAAGTGAGTGCCACATGGTGATGAGGTGGTAGGCCAACCAATCAGAGGTTGCCATGTGGCACCCAATTAAAGGACAATTGACCCCAGATTGGAAGGATAGGGAAAAAATTGAAAGTAATAAAGAATAATAATATTTTATTATTTTCTCAAAAGGAATGGACGTTCAGTCATTTTAATTTCAAAAGGGATTAATTCTAAAGTTCAAACTTAGGGAATTTTTAAATTTTTGAAAATTTAAAATTAAAAAAGTACAGACCTGAGTTTTTAATAGAGGGGGACATTTTTCAAATTGAGATTTAATGGGTTTCTGAGAGGAAAAATATGCGATGCTATATATCGCCAAAATTGTGAGAAGATGAACTTTCCAATTCTGAGGTCAATTTTTGCATAGAATGCCACTAGTTCAAGCTACAGGAGGATTTGTCTCAGGTTCCTATCTTGCAACCAAATTCAGATATCAGAGTTCAGTTGTGATTTCTAGCAAGGTAATGACTTGAATATGCATAAAATATAAGGAAAATGTAGGTGGGGTCATTTTTTAAATCAGTTAAATGGAGTTTTATCAGCATTCTTGATGCAAATTAGATATAAAGGATTTCATCATTCAGTAAGAGATATTTTGCAAATTAGTTACAGGATAATGATGAAAAAAAAGCAGATCAAAATGGTAGTGAGAAGAGAGAGGTAATTCAGTTGTAAGGGATTGAATTTCAAGTGGACACATGTTAGGCATAGATCAGATCCAAGAATTCATTCATCCTATATCATTCTTTATTTCTTTCATTGTAGGGGTTGAAAAATTTGGAAATTTTCTCTGATATGAAGATAGTTAGTAGGACTGGCCCTAGAATTGATGTATTTTGAATGGAAGACCTGGGATGTGCTGGTTCTAGACCATGAAGCTTTGCATTGGCTATGATACCCCCTTCCCATCCCATCAGTTTCTCATTCTCACCATTTTCTCTCTTGTATGACAACATATGTTATTTTACAGTTTGATTTATTAGGTTATTTGTGAGTCTTTTCATGTATTTTCACGTGTTATTTCAAGGAAATTAATACAATGAGCAGCAGGTGTTTAGGTTCAGTCTAAATCTTGTCTCCTTTCTCAGTTGAGCTGTGATGTTTTATGGTCTTTGAACAAAGAGCCTAGATCATAAGTGCAGTCCCTTAAGGTTGTATGTTGCTTGTAATTCAAGGAATTATGTAAATGCTTTAGAGATTTAACAGGGTTGTAGTTTTATTGAGGGGGATATCGAGTAAAAATGAGATTTAGATTAAACATTGATGTCTATTTACAAGGTGAATGGATAGATTATATATCTAAATATATAAATAAGTATTAGATATCCAAAATACATGAGAGAGATTCATGAATTTGCCCAATGGATCAGGCACTGATTAGCTACAAGGTCATTAAGTTGTTTTCTATACATGGTTTTCATCCACTTTTCCCACCCACATAAAATCAAATCAAATTCAAATCATCTTTACAATTTTATGTTGAAGAGTTAAAATAGTTTAACCCTCACTCATCTTATGAGATTCATAGATCTACATTTAGCTGCTATAGATTTGTGTCATTTCATGAGTTACTAGGAGATATAAGGGTTTTCATCTGCTTAATAGATTTAGGGATATGTTTTTTCATTGGTATGGTATCATTTGAATTTGAGGTCTTTAGTAGAGCCTAAAGTAGAAGAAGGGTCATGCCTTATAGTTGGCCTATTGTCAGAAATGGCATGTTGAAAATAGGAGTCATCTGCCCCTAGACATGTTAGTTTCTCAGTGGGATGATTGAAAACCCAATAACATTTTCAAACACCAACAGAACCCATGGCTAACTCAACCTACCACCTATCAACTTGATGCACTACCACTAGCCCACATCACTGAATAAGAGATGGTGATATGAAAGAATATAAAGCACTAGAGTCAAACAAAACTTGAGTTGAATTACCATGCAATGTACTTGTAGCATTGACTACTATACATTGATGATCTGCTTGATGATTGTTAATTTTCACAAAGACTCTGATTCCTACCAGCATCTCCTATAGTAGTCTTAGATTGCATTGTATCCTTACTAGGTCTTGCAAACGGTTTGATGGAACACTCAAAAGATCTATGACCAGGATGACCACAAGAATAATAGTTCCTTGTAAAGATAGAACCCATCCCATAGCCACCCTAAGTAGCACTAGGATATGGGGCACTACTCTTGCTGGAATTCTACTAAGCACTCTATGGAGGATGCTTCTACTAAGATTTTTGTCCTTGGTTCTAGTTATCTCCTTTCTTTCCTAAGGTACTAGAATCCTATCCACTCTTGTCCCAAAAATTCTTCTTATTCTTATAGTGGTAACCACCCTGAGAGGGTTCTGATTGGGCTTTGCCCTGCCTAGAAAACTAAGTGAATTGAGTATCCTATTCTAAATTTCTTGTACTTTGGTTCTTAGAACTAGATCTACTACTAAAAGCTCTAGCCAAATTATCCTTTTCAAAATGAGCCTTCTCAATAGTGAGCATAAGAGTCCTAGGCTGATGCATACATACTTTTCCAATGAGGGCATCCTTAAGGCCTTAGATGAAATGATGAGCTAGGAGTAAATCATTTTTGTTGTAACAAGAATATTTCTTAAGCTTAAAGAACTAGATTTTGTACCGATCCACTATCATGTTCCCTTGCCAGATCGCATGGAACTCATCAACATGGGCCTCTCTGAACTGAGGTGATAAGAATCTCTCTCAGAACCTCTCCTCAAAGATCTCTTAGGTGAGATATGGAACATTGATTTATAGATTTTGACTCTCAATATTCTAGCATATAGAAGCACAGTCCCTCATTTGCATAATAACACAATGTGCCTTCAAATTGGTTCCATATGGGTACATGTTGAAGTAGTGCTCCATGTCCAATAACAAAGTTTCTATCTTGAGGCCACCTCCCTTACCATTATACAATGGCGGTTTGGATTGATGAAGAGAACTTGATGAGAAGAAGAAGAAGAAGAATAAAAAGGAAAAATATGTGTCCAATGATAGTGATATAGATGAGGAACATGTAGATCAACTTGAAGCACTATTAGCAAGGAGATTTCATAGAGGTAAAGACAAGTTTAAATGTAAGTTACCTATCACATATTTCAATTGTAATGAGGTTTCTCATATTGCTGCTAGATGTCCAAAAAACAAGAATTATAGAGGTGGTGAAAGGTACAAAACTAGAAGAAATGAAGACAAAAAGACTACAAAGATAAAGGAAAGAAGTCTTGATACATTTTTGAATAGGAAACAAAAGATGGATCTAATGATAATGATGATGAAGTGGTATACATTGCAATAAAGGATGAATCTATGAGGATGAGGCAATGCCACTACATCACATGACTAGAGATAAAAGTAAGTTCATTACCTTGAGTTATTATGATGGAAATAATGTAAAGTTTGGTAATGATGCACCATGTTTGATAAAAGGAAAATGTTATATCGAAATTACATAAAATATTTTATGTGACAATGCTTATTATGTTGAAGAAATTTACTATAACTTGTTGAGTGTGTCACAACTAAATAATTTGGTTTGTAAGGTTGAGTTTGAGAAAAAAATTGCTAAGATATATGATACTAATGGAAAATTGATTGGAAAAGGTGATCATACTAGAGGTAATCTATTCTACCTTGATATAGAGGATGCTACTTATTTTGTTGTAGAATTTGATGATGCATAGCTATGGCACAAGAGGTTATGTCATGTTAATTTTGATAATTTGGTTAGTATCAATAAAATGAGAAGTTTCATAGGTTTGTGTAAGTTGAAGAAGCCTCATAATATAATTTGCAAATAATGTCAATTAGGAAAAATGGCAAAGTCAAATTTTAAGAGTAAGACTTGTACCTCTAAAGGAATATTAGAGATTGTTCATATTGACTTGTGTGAACCAATTGAAGTACAAAGCTACAAAGGAGATAAGTACATTATGTTGTTTGCTGATGATTATTCTAGAATGATGAAAGTTATGTTTCTAAAAAAAAAATCTAATGCTTTTCAAATTGTTTAAGTGGTACTTAGCAAGATTTGAGAAGGAAACAAGTAAAAGTATGAAATGTTTGAGATTTGACAGAGCAAGAGAATTTACATCAAATGAGTTTGAGATGTTTGTAAATGATAGAGGAATTAGAAGACAGATGACTTCTCCTTAAACCCCTCCACAAAATGAAATTTCTGAAAGGAGGAACAAGTTTATAATGGACTATGCTAGGACACTCATGATGGAGATGGATGTTGCTTTGAAATACTAGAGAGAAGCTATAAGTACAACTATCTATACGTTGAAATAGGTATAAGTCAAGAAAGGTACTCATTCAACACCTTTTGAACTATGGTATGGCTACTCAACCAATGTAAAATATTTTAAGGTATTTGGAAGCAAGTATTATATTCTCAAAGATTTTAGGAATGGTAAACTAGATGGAAAAAGTGAAGGAGGTGTATTTCTTGGTTACTGCATAATAAGTAAAGCTTATAAGTGTTTAAATATTGACACTAACAAAGTTGTGGAAAGTGTGAATGTGAAATTTGATGAATATACATAAGTATATAAGGTTGAACCTATGAATGAACCAGAGGAATAAAAATCATTTGTATAATTTTATGAAGGTATGCCTACTAAAGAAGATGCTATAAATCAAGTTGCAAACCAACAAAAAGTTTTAGCAATTACTGAGTCACATACTATGAATGCCGAGCTACATTTAGGAACCAAGCTACATTTAGGTGTGAAGTTATAGTATGAAGTTGAGGCACATTCTAATTTTGAGATTAGTGTACACAAAAGAGTTGCTGAACTACTTGATAGAGATGTACATAGTGATTCAGAAGTTGAGAGACTAAATGAAGAAAATAGAGCAGAGCCAAGATTATCTAAGTATGTCAAGAGACATCACCCTGCTACACAAATCATTGGTGATAAAGATGCTAGACCAGTGACAAGGAACAAGTTGAGAAATGATACATGTTTTCTAAGCATGTATGAACCTAAAATAGTGAAATACGCCTTAGAAGATGTGGACTTGAGTAAAGACATGGAAGAAGAGATTGAAAAAATAAAGACAAATAAGACATGGACTCTAGTTCCTAGACCAAAAGACAAAAATGTGATTGGTACCAAGTGCATATATAGAAACAATTTAGATGAAAATGGTGAAATCACAAGGAACAAGGAAATATTAGTCTGTAAAGGATATGCACAAGAAGAAGGGATAGACTATGGAGAGACATTCACTCTTGTTGCAAGGTTGGAAGGAGTACAAACTCTACTTTCTTACTCTACATACAAATGTTTTAAAGTTTATCAAATAGATGTTAAGTCTGCATTTTTGAATGGTATGTTGGAGGAAGAGGTTTATATAGAATGACCAGAAGGATTTGTTGATGCTAACAACAAAAACATGGTATGTAGACTACACAAAGCTTTATATGGTTTGAAGCAAGCACCAAGAACATGGTATGTGAGGCTTCATAATTATCTTGTGAAGATTGGATTTGAAAGGATTGATGATAACAATAATTTGTACTTGAAGATAAAGAAAGAAAAAGGTATTTTGTTATTTGAAATTTTTGTTGATAATATCATATTTGGAGGTGAAGATACTTTATATAAGGCTTTTGCAAATGAAATTAAGCATGAATTTGAGATGTCTATGTTTGGAGAGATCAAGTTCTTTATGGGTTTCCAAGTACATCAGATGCTGGTATATACATCACTCAGTCAAAGTATGTTAAGGAGATACTAAAAACTTTTGAATTAGAAGATTCCAAGCTAGTAAGCACACCCATGGTGACAAGACATAAATTGTCAAAGAGTGATGATTTGAATCAAATGTAATACAAGTCTATGATTTGAAAATTACAATATGTAGTACATAATACACCTGATATTGCATTATCTATAGGCATAGTTTCAAGATTCTCTGCTCATCCTAGGGAGAATCACTTGCTGACAATAAAAAGAACAATGAGATATCTGAAAGGAACCTAGGAGTATGGTCTATACTACAAGAAAAGTGAGAAATTTGAATAGAGGGCCTATATTGATGCTGATTGGGCTAGAAATATTGATGATAGAAAGAGCACTAGTGGAGGAGGATTTTTCTTAGGCAAAAGGCTGGTTACATGGACTAAACAGAAACAAAACTACATTTCTCAATCTATAGTTGAAGCTAAATATGTTGCTGCTACAGTAAATTGTACAAATATTGTATGGATCAAACAAATACTTAAAGGAAATGAAGGAAGAAATCACTAAACCTATGATACCTTATTATGATTATATAAGTGCTATAAATATATCAAAGAATCTTGTGACTCATACAAAGACTAAGCACATTGCAATCAAGTATTATTACTTGAGAGAATTAGTTCAAGATAAAGAGGTAAAGATGGAACATGCTAACACAAAAGAGAAAATAGCTGATATCTTCACAAAAGCATTACCTAAGGATGCTCATGAGTATATAAGAGGTAAAATAGGGGTGATACCCCCATCAAAGGCTATCTAAGAAACATGCAGAGTGCCCTACAACAACCAAGTTGATAAACCTATGTTACACATTGATGCAATGGATCTTATTTTAAGTGCTTGCCTAAAGTAATCAAAGTGCTAGAATTACAAATAGTTCACATGCGAGGTCACCAAGGGAGAAAATAAAAATATTCATATCAACATATGAAGATGACATGTCTTTGACATTGTTGTCAAAGAGGGAGAAATTTGTACAAAGTTTAGGAAATCAAAAAGGGAGATGAAAGCTGAGGGAGAAAATGTACCTATACCTACTAATTACATCTACCTAGTAAGAGGGAGATAATGTTGAGGGAGATATAAGAAGTGATCAAGAGGGATTCATAAAGATGAGTTGATTGTCTATTGATTAGGACACAAAATTTTGTAACCTATTCAGAAAATGAAAGTCGTATTTAGAAGATGAATGTTGCTAATAGAGGGAGAGCTTTCAATACAAAGATTTTTTTCTTTTTGGTATTTTGATTGGTCATATTGATTAAGTTTGGTTAGTTTGGTTTGCGATAGATGCCAAAGAGGCATATTATTGAAAATAGATTGACACAAGTATGAATATGTGTTTTAATTATTGTTTTGTTACTGATGTCAAACTTGCTACTTGTTGGTAAGACAATTACTTATATGATTTAAGTACTATCATTTATTTTACTGATGAAGAGGATTTCATCAAATGAGGAAACAATAGCACCTAGAGGAAAGGTCAAGTTATGATACGAAAAAGAGTACAAGGATCAGTTAAGACAATGATATTATAGTGCATTGATAATCTATTTAAGGTTGCAAAGAATTGTTACACTAATTAAGTTTAGAAGAACAAGTTAAATGAAGTTTGTCTGCCAAGCTTAACATTCTGCACAATAAGTGCTGAGAAAGATAGTGTAAGCCAAATAGAAAATTAGTTGGAGTCAAGTAAAGTCAATTTCATTGTAAGTTGAGTGAATAGTATAAGAAAAGTTTAGTTGATGCCGAGCACTAGTAAAATTTAGTTTGTGCTGAGTATTTTGACAGAGGATACCAATCAACATAATATGTACCGAGCATTAGAAACCAATTAATGTCGAGTGTCAACATTATGAGAAAGATCATGAATTCAATAAATCTAAGCTGACAAGTTTGATTTCTCAGATTGTGTGAACTATGTGGAAGATAAATTTGATCAGCTAGTGGCACATAATTTAAGATGAAACATTTTGAGACAAATTCAAAAGAGGATTAAAGGAGTTTCTAGAAGGGAATGAAATGAAATGAGGGGTATATTCATTGAACCCTATCTAATCCAACCTAACCCTAAAATGGACGATGGAGGATGAATGACAAAAGATATTAATTCTATATTTATAGAGATGGCTATTCAGAAGAAAAGGTTTTCATGTGCAAGAACCTAAGGAAGACAAGGATTCTAGGGTATTGCTTCATTCAAGGACATAAGTGAAGAGATTGCATTGGCAAGAAAATCAAGAAGGCTTAAGGGTATGGATGCTTGAAGGGTGAACAAGATATTAGAACTAGAGTGTGTGAAAGCCAAGTGGAATGGAGGACTAAAATAGAGATCTATAATCTGCAACTATTTTGTAAGTTGTTATTAGATGAAAGTCTTACTGTCATTTTCTAATCATTATATCAATCTAGGGTAAATCCTTTGTATTAAGGTTGACCTAATAGTCATTTGTAAATCCTTTAACCGAGTGACATTCCAAGTGAATGATCTAAAGTCCTCTAACAAGGCTCACTCCTAATAGGATGATTGAAATCCTTTAATTGGATCACATTTAACAATGTGCATTGTAACCTTTAATAGGGTTGACCTTTCACAGGGCATCACTTCAGAAGAGTGAGAATGAGTAGCATGTTATTGGTGGTTTTTCCCAAATGGGGTTTCCACATTAAATTATTATGTCAAATGTGTTACTGAATTTTTTATGTTTCATGTTTACATTTTTGGAAATTGATTTCACAGTAACCTACAAGTTCAAGTGATTGAATAATCTAATGGATGCATGCATGATGACAATATTTTATGGGTTCACTAAGATGTGAAAAATTTTAATTGTACATCTTGACCTTGGATAACTAATTCAACCCCTTAGTTATTCTAAAGAATTCCAACAATAGTTATCTTATTTTTTTTAATAAGTTTCAAGTATTTTCTTTGAGTGTTTGGTAAAATTTCCAATGTAATTGGTAATGTTGGTGTAACATATATGCTAGTATTTTTTATTTAGAGTTATCAACCCATGAGATTACAAATGGAGGATCTCATCCCAATTTAAGAAAGATGAGGCTAAAATTTGTGAGTACATTAGATCAATGAAGACACAAAATCTCAATCACAATCACTCAGTGAGAATTTTAACCTTGGTGGACACGACATCACCACTACCACCACTTAACCATACACTAAGTGGTAAATCCACTTATTTAATTAGAAATTTTTTCACTTGATTAGATAATTTTTTTTTTAGAGTTCTATTTTTTCTTTATTTATGACAAACTTAGATGTCGCTATATATTATTTTCTATCACAATTTATATGTGATATTATGATTGATTAGTGGACAACACTATTAAGAATAACTTTTAATAACCTCTACAAGAATGCTAATGATAAATTGTGCATTCTTAATGGCCTTTTAAAATTCTTGAAATTGCAATCATTGTCCTTATAAGGGACATTGCAATCATATGGATCAATGAATGATTTTTTCTATCTTCCTAGTGGAATAATCAATATCTTGTCTTGACCCACAAATCCCTATTGGTTTAAATTTTGTACAAGTTTCATCTCCTTTTCCAATAAGATTCTACACCTCAAACTTAGGTAAATTGTATTCCTTTTTTGCATGATTAACTTTCCTCACCATTTTGTGCCATTATAGTCAATGCACAAAATCGAAAGAAAAACCATTTGCACATATGGTCATGTTATCAAATATGAAACCCTCTTATGTACGAGATGAGCTTTGGTGTGCATACACATTAATGAATGATATATTGGTATATGTGACATTTAGAGAGTATCCTTGAATTATATTTTTAAATATTCCATGGTTGATTATGATGGAGGATGTGCATTGAAGTTGAAATGGTAGTTATTTGATATATTTTGTAAGTTTTTTTGTTGAGCCTATGATTATGAATAAGTTGGTTTGAGTTCTACATATTTCATCTTTGTTGATCAAATGATTATGTTGGAATCTCTTATGTTTTTTCAATTTTGACTATCAAGTGAAAAGTGTTAAGGTTACATGTGCTATCCATCTTCCATATCTTAAAGTTTGCTATAACTTAAAATGTTTATAAAAAAATTAAGAATTTAAGAAACTTTTGGACTCAAGTGGTCCACATGATAGTGTAAACATTATTATAATAATTACCAATACCTTGTCCAATATAACCTTGTTGAGTAGTGTTGTCATAACCCACATTGTAGTTGGGTTTCAATGTAGATAGGGAAGAACATTCATCTTAAGGTTTATGAAAGTGTGTGGTATAAAGAGGAATATGAAGGGAAATATTCTCTTTAGGGATATTAGGATTCTATCATGTCCCCTTTTCAAATAATTAAAAATAATAATCTTTTCTAAGGCAGGTATGCCCAAAAAGGTGAAGTTTCAGCAAAGGGGATAATCTTTGGAAGCGAATGGACTAATAAATGAAAATTATTATTAAAATATGTTTTATTAACCCCTCTTGGACGTTAGTTAGGGTTATTACCTCTTTTAAGGAGTTTGGAGGCATTTTGGGCTCATTCCAAAACTTGATTTTTGCTCATTTCTTTGTTATTCTTTAGAGGCTGCCAAACCTGTGGAGAAGGAGACCCAAGAACGGGAGTTTGCAAGTTTCCAAGAAGGCTAAGGATGGGAGTTTGAAGCCATTCCATGTGCATGCTCATACAAAGTTTGCCTTTGTGCTGAACAGTGCAGATTTGTGGATTTTTGGGTGTGTTTTTTGGTATGAGTTTGGTGTTTTCAGTTGAGTATTTCATATCAGTTTGGGTTGCTGCTCTATTTAAGACTTTAAGATGTTAAAATAGAGCTGAATATATGTATTGGGATGTGATTAAACTTTTGAGATAGATTAATAGTGTTTTTGTGGTGTTTTCAGGCATTTTTTTGTTAATTTCGGGAGCCCGATGAGCATAGTTTTTGTCTTACATTTGTGAGCTGTTGTGTAAAGGCTATACAGATCTGGAAATGTCATTTTTTAGGCCATTATGCTGCTGAAATTTCTATAAAAATGTCCATTTTTAGATTTATTAATAATTTGTGAAATTGTGATGTTTTTTGGCACTATTTCGAACATACCCGATTTGGGTTTATTTGAGAAATTGGTGGATCTTTGTAATATTGGTTGTTTGGTTTTAAAGATCTAATTAGAGGTTGAAATATCATACAAAACTAGTAAAGGGATATTTCAGTGGTATCAGAGCCATGATCTTGCCAGCCTGAGGGTTTGTAGAAGTTTGCATGTCAGTTATGACAACTACCCAGATCTTGCATGTTAGTTTTGATAACTACCCAGATCTTGCATGTTAGTTTTGACACTACCCAGATCTTGCATGTCAATTTTGACAACTACCCAGATCTTGCA
This sequence comes from Cupressus sempervirens, assembly GCA_028749045.1. Lineage (NCBI taxonomy): Eukaryota > Viridiplantae > Streptophyta > Pinopsida > Cupressales > Cupressaceae > Cupressus > Cupressus sempervirens. The sequence continues at coordinate 842,433,984 of CM053787.1, read as the reverse complement.
TGTCAGTATTGACAACTACCTAGATCTTGCATGTCAGTTTTGACAGCTACCCAGTGTAGACACCTAAAAATCCTTTAGAAAATAATATTTTTATTTTCTGAAAAAAATCCCTAATGACATCATCATTAATTAATTAATTTTTATGCCATTAAATCCCTTTATCTTAATTAAAAATATTTAATTAAGGAATTCCTCCCAAAAATGTTTAAATCTTATTTAAACTTTATTTCCTTATTTATTAATTATTTAATTAATAAATTGATCAAAAATCTCAAAATAAATAAAAAATTTATTTTTTGCCCAGAACTTGGCCAATTTCCTTAAGACCACTAACCTCTTCCAAAATCTTCTAATCCTTCTTTAATTTCAATTAAAGGCTAATCCCATCATTTTCTACCCCTAATCCCAACTCAAGATATTTAATCAAGATTAAATATTAATCCTCATGTTTATTAAAAATATTTTAATAAATATCTCCTCAACCCAAACCCTTGAAATAAATAAAACTTTATTTATGTCATAAAATCTTATCCTAGGAAGTTCTAGACTCTTCTAGAAAGTCTTCATCCTCATCCAAAGCCTAGACTCTTCTAGAAGATGTCTTTAACCCTAATCCTAATCCCCTCCTAGCCTTGTCACATTCCCTAAACATGGGTTAAGACTTGCTAACTCAAGCCAAAGTTAACAAATATCTCCTCCTTCACCCACCCTCATTAATTGCAATCCACTTGCCATCCACTTGCTTAGTCCTAAGCCATCTCTAACCCTTCCTCTAATCATTTTTACAACCCTAAGCAAGCTTAAAACCCCCCTAAACCCTCAAATTCGAATTTCATGGTATCTCTCACAAATATCTTCAACCACAAAACTTTATAAAGTCCACAAAGTCATAAATTTTCTTACAAAGCACTTATGAAGGGTCTTTATGAAGATTTTATCTCTTGAGCCTCCTTTGTTGACTCATCCTTGCCCTTTCCTCCATCCTCTCACCCTGTGACATGTGTCACTCCCTGATTGGTTGTAAGGAAGCACAATCCATGTGCTCTCCTCTCATGCAATCTAAGCCCTCCATGAGCTTTTTCCCATCCTTGCATCCTAGCCCTTGATCCCTCAAGCCCTTTGCCTATTTAAGGAATCCTCTCCCAAGCCATTTTAACACAATCCATGAAGTAAAGTTATAATGCTATTTTGAGAGCCAAATCCATATTAAAGCCATCTATCCACACCAAAAATCCACAATCATCCATTGAAGCCTTTGGAAGCATATTGAGCATACATTCTATCCATTTAGATAAAGCTACTCAACAAGAGAGCTTCTTATTGAGAGAGTCCATTAATGGCTCATATTCTCAATTGAGAGCTCATCTTAGTCTATCTTGAAGTTTATGAATTTTGTTTAGTTTGTAGAAGCTTTATTTAAATTTGGTTTCTATTAGCATACTAACATTGCTCATATACACCCAGATCTTGCATGTTAGTTTTGACAACTACCCAGATCTTGCATGTCATAATTTATGGTTGCATATTGCTTCTAATCAGTTGCATGTCAAAATTTATGGTCGCATGCAACTAAGTGAAAGAGAAAAAAGATATTTGCAGCGAGAAAAGAATAAATTTTTTTTGATCAAACCTCCAGTTGAAAGTAAAAGTACAAAATCCAATGAAGGGAAAAGTATGGCTGATCTAGATGAGATGGCAAAGAAATTCTTCCAAGACATCCAAAATACTCATAAGCAAACAGTGGATAGTTTGGCAGAAACTAGAGAGGCTTTGCGAATATTGACAGAAAAACTACAAGGAGTTGCATCTATTAATGAGAAAGGGAACACTTCAGAGGAGCCAAGAAATCTAAAATCCACACCATCTAAATCAACCAAAACTATTTTCTTGCCTGCAGACGAGCCACCAGTAGCAAATCCAGCCATTAATCCTATGGAAGAGGTTACAGGTAACTTGATTACATTAAGAGCTACTTACAATGGCTTAGATGATGACTTTCGTAGTTTGGTTTTTTTTAGAGAATATGTGGATATGATGAACACTTTGATGCCAAAGAAAGAGTATAGAAGGGAGCATGACATAAGTGGAAGAGAGCTCAAAAATAAAATAAGCAAGTTTATAGCACCTACTTTTGATGGAACAAATAAAATTTCAGCTAGAGCATGGCTACAAAAATTACAGACCTTCTTCACACTTAACCCCATGAAGGAGAGTGATGATGTTCAAATTGCAAGTCTACACTTGGAAGATGCAGCCTATGATTGGTGGTATCATGGAATGACTACTCAAGGTCATGATCAGGTAACTACATTTGATGATTTTAGTCAAAGAGTGATAGATAGATTTGACCTCAAGGATGATGATTATGAGGATGTTGTTGTGCATGATGGTGAGATACCTAGTGGAGATGAGCAGACATTGAGCATTCATGTCTTTTCTAAGAGAGAGTACCAGGCACAGTTAGATGCTTCGTCACATGAGGTTGAGGCTAGTAGTACTTCACACGATTTATCCCACCAGCTGAAGGTGAGTGAAGATAGTATTGTGACTACATTATCTCATCATGACAGGTATCTAGAGTTAGTTGGTATTGGTCATATTACTCAAGTGAAGATTTTGCTTGAGTTACCAGCTGATTCTAGTTTACAGATATGGACTTGAGATTGTTATATTGGCATTTGGGATTCAGTTGACTATAAATCTTTAACACTTTTTGGTAGCAGGGATTTTTTGGGTGCTATCATGGATTTGATTAGCAGATTGCACGGTGTTGTCTTTTCTTGTGCCAGGAGCTTATCTGATGTTGGTATTAGTTTTTATACACTGGTGTTGGGCTTTTTTCATATATCCAGTCGACCATACTTGCTGGAATGTGTTGATGATCTTTCATATTTGGCAGTGTGTACAGATGAGTCCCAAGATCATATTGGCATTAATGAGATCCAGGAGGATGCAATGGGAAGTTTTGAAGATTTAGTTTCCTTGGGTACAGAGGAGTTGGACAGTAGTGCTATAGTTTTTGATACTCTGTTTGTTGATATGAGTTTTAGAGTTGATTCACAGGATATGGATGGTAATAATCTAGAGACTAGTAACTTTGAGGATACTCCTTTAGACAGTGCATTAGAGGAGGTTTCTAGGAGACAGTCAAGCCAGTGCTATCATGTGTCTAATTAGTTGAGAGTTAGTGATTGAGACATTGCTATCACTTGCCAACATTTTGATGTTGCTCATCAATTATTAGCAGTTTATGGATGGGGTTCTCCTACTAGTGATGAGCAGGGAGGCAATTATCTTTCCTTGATAGAGTTCCACTCTTTATGGGAGGCTATCCAAATTTTGAGATAGGATTATATGCAATTGGTAGCTGATAGAGATTATCTTATGGAGTGGGGCAGTACAACATATGATGCATTGTTGGCCAAGGAAGATGAGGTGAGTGAGCTTATTGAGCAGCTTGAGGTGACTTCTGAGATTCTTGAGAGTACACAATTGGATTTCAAGGAGTCATAGTTTCATTTGGCTAAGGTGACCATGGAGTTAGAGAAACTATAGTCTTTATTAGATTCTGTACAATCACAAGCTGTGGTGTCTGATGATCTGAGGATGTCCATGGTCGAGATTGTCAAAGATAGTGGAGATGGGGATGCATCCATCCTTGATACTAACATTGGCATATTAGGTTCATCCCAACTAGAGTCAGGTTCAATTGAGTTGGGTGCTATAGAAGATTTTTGTGGTATGCCTAACATGGTGGTGACCTCTAGCACTAATGGCACGAAGACTAGAGATGCTGTATCAAAGACCATGGGTGATGTTGGTGAGCTGATAGTTGGCATGGTTCTTGCTAGTAATACTACTCTCTTAGCGATGTCTTTGGAGATAGTAGTCAGTTCCAACTTGGTTAGTGATCGATTGTAGTTAGTTATATCTGGATTGTAGTCTAAACCACTGACTGAGATTGGCGCATTCTATCAGCATTACATTGTGAGGTATGCTCATCAATTTACCTTTGATGACCATGTTGATGAGATGATGATACAGAGATGTACTTTGGTTCCTAGTGCTTATCATCAATTATGGGATAGTTTAACACCTCAGGATGAGAGTTGTGATGGGAACGACATGGTGATAGGTTCTATAGTTGACAGCTTGATAATACATGACTTAGAGCAAGAGTTTCAGAGTGATACTTTTGCGGGTGTTGTTATTGATTCTACTCCTTTGGCTATGACATCTCCTGACTTAGCTAGTGATCAGTCACAGTGGGTTGTATCACTTGTTCATGGTAAGCTATTGATTGAGGTTGGTTTTTTTTATCAACATTACATTGCAAGGTATGTACATCAGTTAGCATTTGATCCTTGTGTTGAGGAGTTGATGGTAGGAAAATTTGGTTTGGGTTCCAATTCTTGCTGTTTATCTTGTGATGGCTTTTCACCATCAGGGGTGCATGGTAGTTATGGTTATGAGACAGTGGTCGGTGATCTACAAAGTTGTGTTGACTGTAGGAATTGTATAGTGTGTGGATTCTCCATACTTGGTACAATTTCATTTGGGAGCATTCACCATTGTTGCAGAGTTAGATTGTACATTCCGTATAGGCCAGTGGAATGCATTGATGGTATTTATTATGTTGGTAGTCCACTTTACTTGGGTTTTGATGTTCTAAGAGTTTGTGTCTCATGGGTTTTTGACTATGGAAATGGTGATTTTGGAGTTTGGTTGAGCTGTAATTGTTAGTTTGATTATGGATTCCTCTTGGTCATATTGCAGAGGATATTGCAGGAGCCTGTGTTAATTGGCAGTAGTATAGTTCATGACTACATTTGGGATCCAGGTAGATTGATTGGTTTATTGTTCAACCATTGCTTGAGGAAAAGCAATATTTGGGAGGGGAGGACTTGTCATGTCCCATTTTCAAATAATTAAAAATAATAATCTTTTCTAAGGCAGACAGGCCCAAAAAGGTGAAGTTTCAACAAAGGGGGATAATCTTTGGAAGCGAATGGACTAATAAATGAAAATTATTATTAAAATATGTTTTATTAACCCCTCTTGTATGTGACTTAGGGTTATGCCCTCTTTTAAGGAGTTTGGAGGCATTTTGGGCTCATTCCAGAACTTGATTTTTGCTCATTTCTTTGTTATTCTTCAGAGGCTGCCAAACCTGTGGAGAAGGAGACCCAAGAACGGGAGTTTGCAGGTTTTTAGGGAAACCCAAGAACAGGAGTTTGTAGGTTTCTAGGAAGGCTAAGGATGGGAGTTTGAAGCCATTCTATGTGCATGCTCATACAAATTTTGCCTTTGTGTTGAACAGTGCAGATTTGTGAGTTTTTGGGTGTGTTTTTTGGTATGAGTTTGGTGTTTTCAGTTGAGTATTTCATATCAGTTTTGGCTGCTGCTCTATTTTAGACTTTAAGATGTTAAAATAGAGCTGAATATATGTATTGGGATGTGATTAAACTTTTGAGATAGATTAATAGTGTTTTTGTGGTGTTTTCGAGCATTTTTGTGTTAATTTCGAGAGCCCGATGAGCATAGTTTTTGTCCTACATTTGTGAGCTGTTGTGTAAAGGCTATACAGATCTGGAAATTTCATTTTGTAGGCCATTATGCTGCTGAAATTTTTGTAAAAATTTCCATTTTCAGATTTATTAATAATTTTTGAAATTGTGAAGTTTTTTGGCACTATTTCGGACATACCCGATTTGGGTTTATTTGAGAAATTGGTGGATCTTTGTAATATTGGTTGTTTGGTTTTAAAGATTTGATTAGAGGTTGAAATATCATACAAAACCAGTAAAGGGACATTTCAGATTCCTATCACTATCCTTATCTTCTTTAAGCGGAGAAAAAGAGAAAGGTTTATAAAGATCTTCATATACACTTGATGTTATTATTGGAGATAAACTTTCATGAAAATGCTTAACATCAAGATTATGAATAATATAGATAAAAATATGAATGCTTAAAGTTATCTAAAGAAGTGCATAAATTAGCTTCCATAAAACTATCTAATAAGGTGGGTTGAGGAGGAAAGGATCCAAGTCTCACTAATATGAAACCATTAGGAACTTGATCTCTATCCTCATGGCTAATAGACACCATAGGAGTAGGATTAGGGTGATTAATGTTAATATAGTCTTTAGGTTCATCAACAAAGTCCCTTATTTAATCAATATATTGCATGTATTTTGATAAAAATTGATTGAGAAACCCACATTAAATATTGATAAAAAGCCTAAAATATGATTTATAGGAATAAATATATTTGAAAGTATCATAATTCCATATGGAATCACACTAGGAAAGAATACAAGCAATACTAAATTCAATCCATGGGGTTTATAAGGATAACTAAGGAGAAATGTAACAACATAAGTTATCAAATTCCAATCTAACTTAGTAAATTCCATAATGAAAATTGTCCAAATCATACCTAAATATACAATGTATTACATCTAAGAATACAAAGCAAATATAAAAATAAATCAAAATTTGAAATTTCATGCGTTGGGTGTAGCAAAAATCTATGTTGAGAAAATATTATCAATACAATTGAAATAAGGAATAAAAATTGCTTCTCTTTTCCTATTGTACAATCAGAAGGAAAATTACCCAATAGGCTTAGGTAGGACCAAAAGACTGAATGAGTCAATGATCTTTCACTAGATTGAGAATGAAAGGTCACGATAATAATATAATGAAAAATACAAGGAAAAATAAGAAATATAAGCAATTCCATTAAAATTTACATTGATGAAAAATAAACAAGAAGATGTAGAGATTTGAGATGGAAACCTGAGAACTATTGTAACTTATAAACCAAATTTGAAGGTGATATGCTAGGTACAAAATGCCTTGGGCATTTTATTTTTGGGAATAATAACTTCGAGTCATTTTGTTCATTTTTTTCCTCTGAATCTAGTTGTAGATGTCTTGGCACATTCTATGCTTGTTAGATAACATCTTGATAGTTGCACTACATGTACTTGGACACAAAAAAATAAGGAGTAAGGTTGGATAGAGGAGTTTAAATCTATCAAACCCTTGTTTAGAATCAACCTTAAATGAAAGTCTGATGTAGGAGCATCCTGGGTGTAAGATCAATCTTGCATCACCCAAAAATATTTTATTTTTAGTCTTTTCTATTTTAATAAGGACTAGTAGATTGGGTGGTTACTATTTATGGGAACTTTCTATTTTTAGTAAGTTTTTCATATGAGCTTAAAATATTCTCATTTTATATATGAAAGTTCATTTTAGAGTTAGAAGCCTACCATAAAAATCTCATTGCCCAACTTAAGTATCTGAGAAGTTATTGCAGATTTTTGATGGAAATATTTGCAGAAAAATCATTAGACTCACCAATGGAAACCTTAGAGTGCCCATATGAGCTCCAAAACTCAATAGGTGTTTGCTTGCATAGTTTTGAGCCTACAGATCAATAACTAGCATTTCTAAAAAGTGGTTATAATAGCCAATCAGAGAAATGGTTGTGAGTTATGACCTTTCAAAGTTGGGCTATAAGAAATATCTAAAATAATTGTCAAAGATGTATTTGGCCAACTCTATATGTATTGTTAGGGCTATGGGGCCTAGGTATTAAGTTCTATTGTTTAGAACCTTCCTGGGTGGCGTAAAATTGTCTATTTAAGAAAGACCTAAACATTGTCTAGAACAATTCTGGGTAGTAGTTTACAACTTTGTCTTGTAGATTACTATAATAAAGACACCCATTTGGGTTAGCATATTGTAATTGTGAATTCTATAATTTTGAATTTGTGGCGATAATAAGAAGTCCATATTTTGTTCTCACATTTGCTATTATTTCTTTGTTCCTATTATGAGTTTATGGTATTAAGGGGAGAAACCTTCATTAAGTGGTATCAGAGCTAGAGTTCTTAAGTGTGTGGATATATCGCCAACTGTGAGGTAGTTTGCACCAAGATTGTGGTTTGGGCTAAGTGTGTAAATAAATCACTGATTGTGAGGCAGTTTTCACTAGGGTTTTAGTGGAAACACATAAATGCCTCCATAAAGAGAGTGTGGTGGAAGAGTTGAAGGTGTTACACCTAAGGATTTTAGAACCCTCTAGAGGGAAATGCAAGCAATGCAAAAATAAATTCATAAAGGAATGAATCTTGCTATAGGAGATGATGAAAGTGAGGATGAAAGAAAAGAAGAAGGAAACACAAACCTAGATGTAGTAGAGGAAGTTCTTAACCCAAAGGAGGTGAAGCTTTTTAGGGCCATTTCTAGCCTTGGAAAAGGACCTAAGTTTGATGTTCCCACATTTTTTGGAAATCTCAACCCAGAGTAATTGATCGAGTGAATCAATGAATTGGAAGAGTACTTTGAATATGAAGATATTGAAGATCTAGATAGGGTCAAGTTTGCAAAGGCCAAACTGAAGGGTCATGCAAAGATCTCATGGTAGGAGATCTAATTGGATCAAAATAAAAGAAGAAAGGAAAAAATCTCTAGATGGGATCAGATGGTAGCTAAAATGAAGCAACTAGATCAAAATAAAAGAGGAAAGGGCACAATAACTAGATGGGATCAAATGGTCATTCCCATGGATTATGAACTTGATCTATTGAAGAGAATGCAATGGTTGAAGCAAGTGGAAAAATATGTTCAAGGGTATATTAAAGAGTTCTATCAAATTCTCATTAGAACCAACTGTGTAGAAGCTGATAAGGAGAAAGTTGCCCGCTATCTTAATGGGTTACAACCAAGCATTTAGGATGATATGAGTCTTGTTCAAGTGACCAATATTGAGAAGGCATATCCATTTTCCCTAAGGGTTGAGGAGAAACTAAGAAAAAAGTTTGATAACAAGAATAGTGGAAGAGGTCATGATGGAAGATCTGGTAGATGATCTTATGGAGGCTGTAATGATGATCAGAAGAAAAAGGATGAGGTTGGAAGTAGCAATTGTTAGGAATAAGGTGTCTCAACCTTGTATAATTCCTATTCTTATTATCATTTGTTTTGTAAAATGTATTTTTGCAAATAATATGTAAATGTGAGTGTACATGTCTAGTTGGCATGTTGATCACTTACATGTGTCGGCATCTTGAAGTGTGTGAAGGAGATCATGGCTGAAATGGTTATGATGGATTCCTATGATGCGTAAGAGCTATTTAAGGAATGAGCTATGACAGGTGTAAGAGCATCTTATGACATGAGGCCTATTTGGGCACCCAAGAATGAGTGGTTGGTGTGTGTAAGAGAATATGCCAAAAATAGGTTGGTATGACAGATTCCCTTACACTTCTCTTGTGATCGCTATTTTTGGCAGATTCTATGACAAGCTGTCATTGCCTATTCAAGGGATGGACATCCTTTTCTTGGTATGGGATGTACATGTGGCATTGTGCATGTTTCTTGGTGGTTGAGCCATGAAAAATGCCCAATTCCTTTGTGGGCATTTCGTTGGGTCTTAAGATGTTCATAAAATGAGTATTGCATGTTGTAATGCAATAGTGAGATAGATGAAAGTTTGTAGGTACTAAGGTGCTACTGGAGTCTTCTATTGTTTATGTTGAACTTGCATTGCAAGTGTATTGTAATCTTGTGTTGAAGATAATACATTGTACAGGTTCTAGAGGGGTGGGGTTGTTTTACCAAAAGGTTTTTCCCCATCGAAAAATCTTTGTGTTAAGTGTTCTTTCTCTATCTAATTTTTGTATGCATGGTTGGCTGCAATAATGTTGTTTATATGATATTGAATCTGTAAGTGTAGAAGATTTTAAAAGGATTTGCACCATACTTTTCGTATGAGATTAGTGTAGGAAGCTGTTTTCGCACATAAGTTTCCTTACAAGTGGTATCAGAGCTTGATCAACTTTTGATCCTAGTTGTTGGGTAGGGTTTTTTGAGCTAATCTCAAGTTGAGTGGGAGTCTTGTGCAGAGTATCCTAAATCTTATTTGCAGATTGAGATGGTGAGTTCATCATATGGAAGAATGGAGGTGGAGAAATTTAATGGCACTAATTTCAAGTTGTGGAAACTCAAGATGGAAGACATGTTGGAAGATCGTGACCTATTGGAAGTGACTACAAGTGCTACAAGACCAGCAACTATAACTCAAGCAGATTGGGATATCAAAGATCATAAAGCTAAGGGTCTCATAAGACTCTGTTTAACCGATGCAGTCCTTCTGAATGTTCTAGATGAGAAAACCACATATAGTTTGTGGGAGAGACTTGGGGCCGTGTATCAGGCCAAATCTCTAGTGAACAAGTTGATCTTGAGGAAGAAGTTGTATTCTCTATGAATGGAGGAAGGTGGATCCTTAACGGATCATTTAAATGCATTTAATCTGCTGGCTGCACAGTTGACATCAGTTGGTGTCAAGTTAGAGGAGGAGGATCATTGCTACACACTTTTGTGTTCTTTACCAAATTCATGGGACCATCTTGTGATGGCTCTTAGAAGCACATTAGTCACCTTCAAAATGGATGATGTGGTGTCTTCACTACTATTAGAGGAGATGTGGAGCAAGGCTTTCATTTTGGAAAAAGAAGCCCTTGCTGTTTGTGGGAGATCCACGAAAAGAGGAAAGAAAAATGACAATAAGTCTGAGAATAAGGGTAGATCCAAATCTCGTGGGAAGTCAAAGACTTCCAATAAGTCCAAGGAAAAATGTTGGAACTGTGAAAAGACTGGGCACTTCTGTAAAGACTGTAAAGAGCCTAAGAAGAAGAAGAAAGCCTCAGATTCTGGTTTAGAAAAATCTCAAGAAGATGGCGATGCATTCATCGTAGCTTTGGTAGCCCATGCATCTAATGATGTGTGGTTGGTTGACTCACGTGCATCTTTTCACATGACCTCTCATCGAAACTGGTTCTCAAGATATGAAGAGTTCGATGGTGGAAAGGTGTACTTGGGTGATGATTCTCACTTGAAGATAGTTGGACGCAGAAGGGTCACTATCAAATTTCCTAATGGATGAGTAAAGGGAATCAATGGAGTTATGCACATTCTAGGTCTAGCAAGAAACCTATTATTTGTAAGTATGCTAAACGATGTAGGTGTGCAAGTTGTTTTTTCGCAAGAAGGATGTAAGATGATTAGAGGATCGATGGTGCTTGCTAAGGGTACTAGGAGAGGTACTCTGTTTCAGCTAGATGCATGTATTCCCCTATGTAACAGTTCTTCATCCTCACCATCTGAATGAGTAGTGAAGAATTCTGTGGTTATTGGTTCCGATGGCAATGCAAACACTTTGGAAGGAAAGCTTCCTGCAGAAAAGATAATGTTGTGGCATATGAGATTTGGCCACATTGGTGAGAAGGGTCTCAGAACCCTGAAAAACAAAAATCTCTTTGAGGGGTTAAATGATTGCAATCTCGAGTTTGATTTCTGTGAACACTGTGTATATGGTAAACAAAATCATGTTCAGTTTTACTCTAGTTCTCACAAATCTTCTGATGTTTTGGATCTTATTCATTCTAATGTATTTGGTCCTGTAAAAGTTCCTTCAATCTCCAAGTCTATATTTTTTGTATCTTTCATAGATGATTACAGTAGAAGGACATGGATTTATTTCCTTAAAAGTAAGACACAAGTCTTTAGTCGATTCAAGGAATTTAAAGTCCTTGTAGAGAATCAGACTAGTAAGAAGATTAAGTGTGTGAGAATTGACAATGGTGGTGAGTTTTTCTCAGCAGAGTTTGAATAGTTCTATAAAGAAAAAGGTATCGAGAGGCATAAGATAACTCCTTATACCCTGGAGCAAAATGGAGTTGTAGAGAGAATGAATAGGATATTGATGGAGAAGGCTAGGAGTATGCTTAGTGGAGCTAGTTTAGAACAAAGGTTTTGGGCCGAAGCTGTGGCCACTGCTTGCTATTTGGTTAACAGATCTCCTACATCAGCCCTTGTTGGTAAGACACCCATGGAGGTGTGGTCTGGTAAGAAGCCTTCAATTAGACATATTCATGTTTTTGGTTGTAAAGCTTATGCATATGTTCCAAAGGAGAAAAGATCTAAGCTGGAAAACAAAGCTGTTAAATGTATTTTCATCGGGTATAGTGCTGGTGTGAAATGATACAAGCTTTGGGATCCTGTGACTAGTAAGGTGTTGTATATAAAAAATGTTATTTTTAGAGAGCTAACATCCTCTCCTATTGTGCTACAACCAGATGAAAAAGAAAAGGAAAAAGATATTGTTCAGTTGCCTCCTACCCCTGAGAAGACTGAACAGAGAGACCATGTTGGGTCTAATGATGAGGAGAGCTCTAGCAGCTCTAACAATTCAGAAGAAGAGGAAGAACAACCTCAACCTCAACCCTTGAGGAGATCCACAAGAGAAGGAAAGCAACCAGAAAGGTTTGGTTATTCTATGTTAGATTCCAGTTGTGCTTTTGCTTTGATTACTAACACTGATGAGCCTAGATCTGTGAAAGAGGCTTTGGGCATGGAAGATGCAGGTTCTTGGATTGAGGCTATGGATGATGAGATGGCTTCATTAGAGAAAAATAGAACTTGGGACCTTGTACCTTTGCCTAAAGGGAGAAAATCTATTGGCTGTGAATGGGTGTTCAAGAAGAAATTCTGTGCAGATGGCAGTGTTGAAAAGTACAAAGCTAGATTGGTTGCAAAGGGGTATTCACAGGTAGAGGGAATAGATTATGGTGAAATATTCTCTCCTGTTGCAAAGTTGACATCCATTAGATTTTTTTTATCTCTTGCTACATCATATGATTTAGAGATAGAATAGATGGATGTGAAGACAACTTTCCTTCATGTTGATTTGGAGGAAGAGATTTATATGTCATAGCCTGAGCACTACCTTGTTAAAGGTAAAGAATCCTTTGTTTGCAGATTGAAGAAATCTCTATATGGCTTGAAGAAATCTCCTAGGATGTGGTACCTTAAGTTTGAGGCCTTTGTGTTGTCAATTGGATTTGTAAGATCAAAATTAGATCATTGTGTTTATTTCAGAGTTGGAAATGATCGCCTTATTATTGTTGCATTATATGTTGATGACATGTTGTTTGGGAAGGGTAAGGGTATGATTTCTAATTTTAAATCTCAGTTGTTAGCACAGTTTGAGATGAAAGATCTTGGGGCAGCTAGGTACATCTTGGGTATGGAAATCAATAGAGATAGGTCTAACAGAAAAATTTGGTTGAGTCAGAGTAAGTATGTGAAGTTTGTGTTGGATAGGTTCAGCATGGCAGATTGTAGACCACTATGTGTTCCTATTTCTGTGGGAACAAAGCTATTTGTAGATGATTGTCCAAAATCTCCTAGTGAGGTGGAGGACATGAGTAGAGTACCTTATGCTAGTGTATTTGGCAGTCTTATGTATGCTATGGTCTGTACTAGACTAGACATTGCCTAAGAAGTGGGAGTCCTGAGTCGATTTATGGCTAATCCTGGATGGATACATTGGGATGCAGTTAAGCGAGTATTTAGATATTTGAGGGGTATATCAGATTACTCCATATGTTATCATGGTAGCTCTTCTGGATCTCAACATTTAGTTTTTATTCATGGGTTTGTGGATTTAGATTGGGCAGGTGATATTGATCACAGGAGATCCACTAGTGGTTATGTGTTCAATATGTTTGGTGGTGCAACCAGTTGGATGAGTAAGCGACAACCTGTGGTTGCTTTGTCCACTACAGAAGCTGAGTACATGGCTGCTACTCATGCTTTTAAGGAAGACATTTGGCTTAAGAGATTGTGTTCTGATGTTAGTGTTGATGCAAAACAGATTACTATTTGGTGTGATAGTTAGAGTGCTATTTTCCTTGCGAAGAATCCAACTTTCCATGCTAGAACAAAGCACATTGATGTGCAGTTTCACTTTGTGAGAGATATGGTAGAAGATGGAAATGTAAATTTGGAGAAGGTAGATACTGTGAAGAATGTTGCAGATGCATTAATGAAACCAGTGGGCACTGAGAAGTTTAGATGGTGTTCGGAGTCTATGGGCCTTTTGGCCTATAGCGGTTAGTTCTTGTTATGTTCCTGTTGCTCTTACAAGGTGTTCGACAAGTGGGAGAATGTTAGGAATAAGGTGTCTCAACCTTGTATAATTCCTATTCTTATTATCATTTGTTTTCTAAAATTTATTTTTGCAAATAATATGTAAATGTGAGTGTATATGTCTAGTTGGCATGTTGATCACTTACATGTGTCGGCATCTTGAAGTGTGTGAAGGAGATCATGGTTGAAATGGTTATGACAGATTCCTATGATGCATAAGAGATATTTAAGGAATGAGCTATGATAGGTGTAAGAGCATCTTATGACATGAGGCCTATTTGGGCACCCAAGAATGAGTGGTTGGTGTGTGTAAGAGAATATGCCAAAAATAGGTTGGTATGACAGATTCCCTTACACTTCTCTTGTGACCGCTATTTTTGGTGGATTTTATGACAAGCTATCATTTCCTATTCAAGGTATGGATGCCCTTTTCTTGGTATGGGATGTACATGTGGCATTGTGCATGTTTCTTGGTGGTTGAGCCATGAAAAATGCCCAATTCCTTTGTGGGCATTTTGTTGGGTCTTAAGATATTCATAAAATGAGTACTGCATGTTGTAATGCAATAGTGAGATAGATGAAAGTTTGTAGGTACTGAGGTGTTGCTAGAGTCTTCTATTGTTGATGTTGAACTTGCATTGCAAGTGTATTGTAATCTTGTGTTGAAGATAATACATTGTGCAGGTTCTGGAGTGGTGGGGTTGTTTTACCGAAAGGTTTTTCTACACCGGCAAATCTTTGTGTTATGTGTTCTTTCTCTATCTAATTTATGTATGCATGGTTGGATACAATAATATTTTTTACATGATATTGAATCTATAAGTGTAGAAGATTTTAAAAGGATTTGCACCATACTTTCCGTATGAGATTAGTGTAGGAAGCTGTTTCCGCACCTAAGTTTCCTTACAACAATTAGAACCTGAGGGAAAATAATTCCAATCATTTCCATGATTAGAACAATAGAGATATAAGAGGAAGATGTAGAGGACAAGGATCTAGAAGAGGAGGTTTTCGTGGGAAACATTTTCACTATAGAGAAGGAAATAGAGCATTTGAGTATTCCCAGTGCCAAGGAAGGATAGATCGAAGAAAAAAAGGCCAAGCTAGAGTTGCACATGTTGATGAAGATGCCAGATCATCACATTTGAAGGTGCTAAAAGGGGAGAAGTCCTAGTTAATAGAAGAGTCTTGCTAAATGGTGAGAATGAACTTAATCAAAGAAGGAGCTTGTTTCACACAAGGTACAGATGTGAAGAAGTTTTTATAGAGTTACAAAGTTTGTCAAATGGTGAAAAGAGTGAAGTAGATTATAGGGTTGTCTCAACCATTACCTATACCAAAGAAGCCATGGGAGGATGTCAGCATGGATTTTGTTCTTGGATTGCCAAGGACACAATGAGGGCATGATTCTATTTTTTTGGTAGTTGATAGATTTTTAAAGATGGCACATTTTATTCCTTGCAAGAAGACTAGTGATACTATTCATGTAGTAGAGTTTTTTTTTAGAGAAGTGGTGCAACTACATGGTTTGCCAAAGAGTATAGTTTTAGATTAAGATACCAAATTTGTTGGCTATTTTTGGCATACATTATGGAAGAAATTGAAGACAAAGTTAAAGTTTATCACATCATTCATAGACTGATGGATAGACAAAAGTTGTGAATTGTATTTTGAGAAATTTATTGAGATGTTTGGTTGGAGACAAGCCAAAAGGATGGGATCTAGTTTTACCCCAAATTTTTTTTTGCATATAATAATTCTATAAATAGGAGTACTAGTAGATCACTATTCTAGATTGCATATGGAAGTAGTCCTAGAAATGTTTCTAAATTGAGGTATTTGGATAGAAGAGAGATAAGTAGTGCTGAAGTAGAAGAATTTGCTAAACATTTGAAGAACATCCACGAGGATGTGAGGAAGCACATCATAAAGATGAATACACAATACAAGGATTAGGAATATGTAGAAAGGAGGTAAAGGAATTTTAGGTTGAAGATGAAGTAATCATTTATTTGAGAAAGAAACATTTTCTAGTGGCTACATATAATAAGCTAAAGATGAAGAAGTTTGGACCATGGAAGATCATGAAAAGGCATTATTCTGCAAATGCTTATGAAGTGGAATTTCTTGTTGAATTAAATATTTCATCAGTATTTGATATTTCAAATTTTACAATTTATTATGAAGGAGGTGATGGAGAAGAAGTGGTAGAATTGCAATGGAGTACCTCCGTAGCTAGTTCAGTTATAAAGGAGATTGTGGAGATACTAGACAATCATGTTGGAAAAAGTATAAAGAACATAACTTATGAGGAATACCTAGTCAAATGGGAAGGGAGGCCAATAGAGGATTCATCATGGCTAGAAAGGGAGGAGGTTAACCATCTTGGTTTTCCTCTGAACACCTGAGACTTGATAGAGTCACTTCTCAAATTACCCAAGGGGTTTGATGCAAGATCATCCTGGGTGTAAGAGCAATCTTGCATCACCCAAAAATATTTTCTTTTCAGTATTTTCTATTTTAATAAGGACTAGTAGATAGGGTGGTTACTATTTATGGGAACTTGCTATTTTTAGTAAGTCTGTCAGATAAGCTCGAAATGTTTTTATTTTTTATATGAAGGTTCATTTTAGAGTTAAAAGCCTACCATAAAAATCTCATTTCTCCAACTTAAGTATCAGAGAATTTATTGTAGATTTTTGATGGAAATATTTGGAAAAAAATCTTCAGGTTCATTGTTGAAGGCCTTAGAGTGCTCAGATGAGGTCTAAAAACTTGATGAAAGGGCGCTATCATCATTTTGAACCTATAATTAGGAGCTGACATTTTTGAAAAGTGGTTATAATAGCCAAGTGGTTATGGTCTTTCAAAGTTGAGCTACCCAAAATTCCTAGAATAAATGCCAAAAATGTATTTGGCTAACTCTATATATATTGTTAGGGTCTATCGGCCCTAGGTATTAGTTTGAGCATCTATAACCTTCTTGGTTGGTAGAAAATTTCCTATTTAAGAAAGGCCCAAAGATTGTCTAAAACAACTTTGGGTGACAGTTTGCAGCATTGTCTTGTAGATTACTATAATGAAGGCCCCCATTTGGGTTAGCATATTGTAATTGAGAATTCTATAATTCTACAATCGTGGTGATAATAAGAAGTCCATATTTTGTTCTCACATGTGCTATTTTTTCTTTATTTTATATTATGGTTTATGAGATTAAAAGGAACACCCTTCATCAATCTCCTAACTCAAGATATCTAACTTTTTCTAGAAGTGGTTAAGAAAAGTTGTCATACCTAGGTTTTCAATAAGAAATCACCATATCTCAGGATTTCACCATGGGAATTTGATGGCCTCTAGTGAAATAAAAGAATGGATTATGTACTTTAAGGTGTTCTTGGTCTCAAAATTGTATATGCAGGTGGCTAATAGAAATCTCATACCCTAGGCATGCAAGATCCATGTGCATGTTTACAATGCTGATCAACATCTCCCATAACTCACTATATAAGTGACACTAGGCCTTGAAATCAGGTTTATGATCTATTTATGATTTCCCCTTCATTTTTAAATCATTTGTTTGAAGTTTGGTCTTTTTAAAAGTATACATCCTTTGTATTTGGATGCTTAATAGGGCTAATTGCCTAGGGAAGAAATTGGGAAAACCCTAATTATTTTGTAACTCATTGTCTTGGTGTTTGGGTATGTTTAGTAAAACACAAAATGTGATAGAAAATTTGATTTATGCATAGGTTTATGTGGGCATTTATGAAGTTAAGTCAAAATTTCATGAAAAAGGGCTACAAGCCTAATGTGGTGGATTTGTGAAGAAACCATATGGTAAATTTTGTATGTTCTAGTTTTAACCATCATTACACCTTATGTTAGACCTAAAAATAATACAAGATCATCCTTGAGTCTCCTGTGGTCTTATTTTTCATTTTGGGATCTTGTGTCAAAAAGTTGTCAATTTGTGCATTTTTGGCCAATTTGGGATAAGTTGTCTAGATTGAAGGATCTTCCTTGTAAGTAGGATTTCCTTGTATAGGGGGGTTGGTTGTAATAATATAAAATCCTATTTTAGCACTTTTTATTGGTTCTTAAGCATATTTGGGTAGGATAAAGGACAGTTTTGTTTGGCATATCTTCAGTGAAAGGGATCTAAGGACTAGTTACTCACCAAAAGACTATTCCACTAGGTTCCATTGCATCAGATTTACAATCTCTTCACCTTCCTAGAAATTTTATGATTGGAACATAATAACTAATCAACCATGTCAAATTTATTGTGTGTTAGCCTTTGTAATTCATTGATCCTTTCATCAAGTCTTGTATCCATTTACCTCTTATCTTCATCACCTATTGCCTTATCTTCTTAATCCTTTTTCTTTTGTTCCATGCCTTCACATAGTCTTACTGAGTGTATTTCATATTTTATCTTCAGTGCTCTTACTTCTTCATTCAAATTTTTTTTCTTCTCTAATAGATCTACTATTGTTGCATCTGATTTACTGGATCTGCCTTCATCACATAAGTCCTCAATGTTTTTATCTTCCTAGTATTGTGTGTCATTTTTCTAGATTCCATCTCCTTCCTTCTCTTCAATTATTTTATAAGTTCCTCCTTTCTAACCTTAACTTAATCCTATGCAATCTTCAAATCTAGATTCTTATTCTCAATCACCTTTCCCAATTTGTAGGCTTCCATCTCCAAGATGTTTATCTTTCAATTGATTAGACTTCTTTCTTAGATATTTGAGCTCTTATACCAATAGTTCTAAATCTAATGAGAAATTGAAATGCTAGGGAGTGGGGGGGGGGGGATTGAATTAGGATCTCCAGAATTGTTATCACTTCAAACACAAACCTTATTAAATATAATTCACCAACTCATCATTAACCTTAATCATGCATCATCATGTAATACTAGATTCAACATCTACTTGTTAGTGTGGGGTTTTCGTTGCATCAAAATATTGATCTATAATTTCTTGATACAACCACTTAACTTATAGTACACATGAAGTAGTTAAGCCCTTGTCACCAATCCTGAGGGGAGTGTTAAAAAAATTTCCAATAATCTCCCCCTAAGCATTACCCAAGGGTCTGAGGATTTGAATCTCTGACCAAGCTCTGATACCACTTGTTAGAGTGGGGTTGCTATTGCACCAAAAGACCAATCTATTAATTCTTGATACAACCACTCAACTTATAGTACATAGGAGATAGTTAATTCCTTGTCATGAATCCTAAGGGGAGTGCTAAACAAATTTCCAATACTACTAGCATGAATAAAACACATAAACAAATAATCAACACATGACATAATATTTGGTAATGCATAAACCCTCTAAGGGTGAAGTTAAAATTGTGGTGGGGATAACACCCACAAACTATTCACTAATACAGTAAAAAAGTGCTTGTTAGGGATACAATTTGATTACTTCTCATGATCTACCATGTGAGGGGTCTTCTCTTCTAAAATATAATAATATTGTTAAGTCTACCTTTACAAAAGGATTTAATTTCACAATTAAGTGAGTATCCTATTAAGAGATTTATAATAGGCTTGTTAGGACTACTCTATTGAGAGATTCACCTAATACACTTGTTAGAATGTAACAATACCTTGATCCTTCAATTTTCACTAATATGTTGATAACGAATCTTCTCTTTCCAATTATAATCACCTTACTGTAACTAATTTGCAATATCTACTCACTACATTGCTCAATTGCCTTACTGCTTCACAACTTGCTAACTCTCCTTCAACTTTGCATATAGTCATTCCCTCAACTCATAACTCTAGTTTCTATTTTGAAACCCCTCCTTTTATAGTCATCTTAAGAAGTTTCTAGATCTTAGTGAATGATCCACATTCATTCTTTTTTCCACTTAACCCTTCCTATTTTTATGATTTTTCCATCATACTGCATAGGGATTAATGATGCATAATAAAAGGCATAATTACCTCCTTGATTATCTCCTCAAACTTAAAAAAAGGATCCATGCCCAAAAAAATGGTTTAGATTGGATTTTTTACCATTCCAAACTCATATACTCAAACTATATAACTTTGCACATATACCTTCTCGCACTTGGCTAAGCTTGTTTCTTTATGTTGATTAGTGACATGAACTTCAATCAACTTGAAATATATTCTATAATTTTCTTGACTTATATCATTTTTTTCCTTCTAGATAAATTGGAAACTACTAATTACTTGATGACTGTACACTGCTAAACATAAATTAAACTTGTGCACTTCTACACTTTATAGCTTAGACTTTATCATGGCTTGGTTGTAGTGTTGACCAACCAAATATTCCTTGTGATTGAATAAGTGTTATGCACTAAAATAAAATGCTAATATTTCCTTTAGGGTCAAGAGAAAAATCCCTTGAATATCAATAGGTACTCTTGGTAACTAAAATACTTGAAGGAATACATGAGAAAGTTGATGAACTGGTTATTATAAATTGTGATAATATAGTTTCTACCAATATATCAAAGAACTTGGTAATGCATTGTTGCCCCACTTTTCATCCTCTAACAAATTTGTCAAGTGGAAATTTTTTCTTTAGTAAGGTCCTAGGTGTATTCAAGTCTAAGTCCCCTTAGGTGGAAGAAATCTTCATCATATTTTTCTTTTTCCCCTTCTCCACATTGCATAGCCTGGTGATTTCTTTCCTTTGTGTCAAGCGATGTTGTAGGTAGCCTAGTACCTAATTTGATGGAGATTAAAAAAACATGTAAATTTTATTCACAAGAGTTATATTTTCTTGTGGTCCTTCATTTCTCCATGAGAATGGAAGCTTGTGGAAAATTGGACTTCGTCTTCTCTTTGGTAGGTTTTCAACCCATGAAGGCAATTTCTCATCAAGAGCACCAAATGATGCATACGGGACAAAATAAGAGGATAATAAGGTGTCCTATAAAAAATTAATGTTCCTCTTACAACTATCTATCTTAGGAAGTATTTAGGATTCATTTCAGCTCTTATAATCATTCCAGGCATAAAAGTAGAAACTGACTTCTCCTCGGCAGGTTTTCAACCGATGAAGTTTATTTCCTGCAAAAGGTAATTTTGAGGGAAAAGAAACAAAAGGTGGGACCCTAATAATTTTTTTCAATAATTTTATACATTTCTAAATTCAAGGGAAAACATAATCAAAAGGTAAAGTTAAAAATGAAGCCTGGGCGAAGAAATGGAAATTATCTTCTCCTTGGCGGGTTTTCAGCCCATGACGACAATTTTCTAGATTTAAAAAAAAATTAAGTTGGAAAGTTTATTAAACCCATATTTCATGTGAAAAGCATCCCAAGATGATAATGGAAATAATATAACCATTGTGAGAAAGATCTATTAAGCAAAATTTGATTCAGCGAATATTTTCTTACGGAGTACTCTGTTAATAACTTCCTGAAACTTAATGGAAAATGGGAAAGTAAATATGAGAGATAGAAAGTTACCATTGAGATAATGGAACAATGAAAAGATACCTAAATACTCATTAAAAATATGCATTTACTATCCCAAAAGATCTCTCCTTCAATTCATTCATGTGGAAAAAATTTTGAAGATTGATGGGTGAATTGAAGCCCCTATGTAGGTGGAAACATGAACAGTTACAAAACTACTGCTCTTTCTTGAACTATTATTTTGTTAAAATTATGTCACTTTTTCAAAAGGCTAGTATATGCACATTTTCTATTCCTTTCATTTTCTAGATTCAAAATTTAGTTTCAAACATAATGGCAACTAGGTTTGCAAGTTTTGATGGATAATGGGATTAAGTCTTCACTAAAAAATTTCACAAACACTTCTCTTTGTTTCTATGACATGCAAGATTTCTAGAGGAGAGTGAGATCAAAGCCTATTCATCCCATTACTAAGAAGCTCTAAGGATGTGGGCTAGTTGAAGCAGTGGCTTTTCTAGTAGCAGTCCAACTCTAGAGTTCATATATGAATGCATAAATTATTATAACCCAGACACTAGACAAATTGTATTACCATATGACACAATATTGATATCCATTGATAGAAAAACTATGGTAAATTATCTTTGAGTTCCAGTATGGGAGGAGTTTTTAAATTTGACAATTGGTAGAGTTATCTTTGAGTTTTCTATGAAGAAAATGATTTGGAGAAAGGAAATCATGCAATCATGGTTTCAAAAACCATAGAACACCAAGAGTAAGGTTCCTTAGACTCTTTTTGGTACTAATCTCAAGCCTACGATTGTTGACATCCTAGTTCTCTTGCATAGATTGAAAGGTTAGGTAGAAGCTTTAAACTTCGTTGAGCAATATTTCTTTTTGGTGCAAGTTATCTACTCTAACACCCAATATATTGATTGGGCTCATGAGGTAAGAAAGATTGTATCCAATGCTCTTAGTGCTACAAAATTCTACAAAACCTTCTATATGTCCTCCTTTCTGATTTAAATGTTAGCTTCTCTATAATTATGGCCAGGTCTCTCGAGGGTAGAAAATTTCCTTGATAACATGAAGTCTTATGAGTTCTACTCGTGTTTGTAATTGGAAAATAGTTATGTAGAGTATATAAGAGTTAATGATGCATTTACCATGAGAATTTGTAGGGAGCTCCAAGGATACCAAGAGAGGAGATTTAGTCCCGAAGCTATGGTGGCCATTATTCAGTTCAAGAGCTATTTTATCCAGTTCTCATGATTTTCATAATTGTGTCTTGTAACTTTTGATTGGAGGATAGTTAGAAAGCCTTAAGTTGTCAAAGGTTTGATGAAAGTAGAAATATAGGAATTGAATGGTTTCATAAGGCAATTAGTCACCCCTTTGGCAAACATCTCTGAGATACCCATTACTAGAGATCCCACCACTGCAGATGTCAAGGCATTTATCTCCTAACTCTAGGAAGATAAACATTTTGGGCACATCGGTAGAGAGTGGAGTGAGAAGATTAAGGTGGAAGAACTCTCCATTATAGAGTAGATTGGTAATGTTATATTAAGATTGGAAATAGGGAAAGATAACATATCATCAAGTAGAGCCACCTTGGCTACAGAAAAATTCAAGAGTGATGATTGTGTTTCCTTGTTAAAGATGATCATCCACATGAAGGTAAAGGAGGCTATTGCACAAAGATTTCTCCTAAAGGAGATGATCCCCTAGTTGAGTGGTTTTAGAGCATGCAGTTCAAATCCAAAATGATAATGGTGGTAGAGGAGGGACTTATAGAAACAAAAGTTAAAGTAAAGAAGGATCAAGATAGAGATTATGAACTACTAAGAAGTTTGCATACAAACTCACAATATAGTGGGAAAGGGAAGGCAATTATTGGAGTAACTGTCATGAAGAAAAATTTCTTCAATTTCATAGATTATCTGACAAGAATGACTTCTAGGCACTAGGACAGAATCTCTAAGCTTCAGATGCTTGGTGGATGTGTACACATGACAATGGAAGAATTACAAGACTAGTAGGGCATTGTTAAACATCTGGCTTGAGAGCATTCTAAATGGCTCTTGAGATACACCAATGTACATGTCCATAAACATGAAGAGCTAATTCCAATCATTGTTGCTACCAAAGCCTATAGGGAAAAGGCATAAAAAGGAAAGAAGGCAAAGTGATTCATATTCCACCTTTTCATTTTTGTTATGTAATTGTAAGAGATGAACTGGCTTTGTTCTATTTGTTATTTTTGAGAAGATGAAATGATTGAATTTCCATTGTAATGGTCATCTCAGAATCCTATATGTAGGATAATAAAAGATTAATAAAAGATTGACAAATTTTTTGTGTGAAGTACTTGATGTTGCAGAGTCAATTGAATGGTATTTCTATATCAATTATTATCTATTCCATTCTAGTTAATTGTTAATTGCTTGTTTTCTCTTTATTCTGGATTGGAATGAGGAACAAACAAAGCTTCATTCCCTTGTTTTGAAACAACAAGTTGAATGTGATAAGTACTATCATTATAGGCTTCAAAGAGATCTTTTAGATATTTTCATTTAATTTAATCTCTCTCTCTCTCTTTGCATTTTAGTTTCTAAATAGATCATTTTTCCTTAGTACATATTAACTATGAGTTCATAACATGTGTGAGTTCATAGATTTAATCAGCCCTCAAAATATCATTTCTTTCCTAAGTTAAATCCTTTATAGATTTGATTTGGTTTACCTCTCCTATTCTTTGGTTAAGAACATACCCTATTTAGATTTAGGAGTAAACAAAATTTATTGCAAATTTCACAATAAGGAGTTGTACCTAATAATTTTGAGGAAAGTAAGTCTTTTCAGAAGTGACTTTCCAACTATTGTAATAAGATGTTGTTCACAAATTAGGGTGTTGAAGAGTTATAATTAGAAAGAACAATCTGTTTACTAACAGATTTTGCTGACTCTGCTGGGGACATGAATAGTCACTTGATTAAAAGGCTGCAACATGAGGGAAAATTGTACTACCCCATAAAAACATATTTCTAGTACTCCAACTTGATCTTTGGTTTCAAGAAAATCAAGAAGATATAATCTCATCCCTCAATACATTTGTTTGGAGAAATGGGAGGAATACTAAGCATTATAGGAATGTTAGCCAAATATTGGAAGCTGAAGAATCTAGGGCCACAACATTAGAAAGAGCTATTTAGAGGAGAGAAATTCGAAGGGCAGAAAGATGGTTAGGATGTGAAGCTCAGAGACAAAATTAATCTAGCACCCTAGAACAAACAAGGTTCCTTAGAATTACCAAAGAATAGGGTGGATAAGGCCCTATTTTTTATAAGCTTACAGAACTTGGTTTTCCCATCCTAGATATTCCTAAGTGGCAAGGTAAAAAAAAAAGTTATATTATACCACTTTCACCTATTAGAAATCAAAGATCTTCACATACTACTTACTAGATATTGGCCTTGCATGGAGTTACTACTCTCCTAGTTGTTAATTTTCTACCATACCTTGCTAGAACAATTATAGTTGCTCCTTGGGCTGCAACAACAAGTCCATTAGCACTGACAGCTTATCACCCACTCTGATCTAGTTCAAGGAAGAATTTATCTAATTTTTTAGGTGATGGGAAGGTTATTACAGGTGAGCATATTAAGGCCTTCTTCACAGCCACTCACATCTTAGGGGTTGCTCATGAAGATGTTGCTATAAGACTATTTGTAGAGAAGTTGACGAAAAGTGTAGTAGAGCGGTTTTGTCATCTAGATGATGGCTTGATCACCAATTGGGATACAATGAGAATGGCCTTTGAAACATGGTTCAAGATGGTAGAAGATGAGCATGTCTTGTTAACACAGTTGACATCCATTAAAAAACAACCCACTATGAGTATGAGGAACTTTGTTGCAACTTTTAATAAGATCACTAGTAGGATCTCAATAGCTAATAGACCTTCTGCTAGCAATTTGAAAATATTCTTTATAAGTGCAATGCTGCTAAACATCAATTATGATTTAAGAAGGTCTCATCCCATAGATTTAGTGGACACACAAAAGAAAGTGGTCAAATTTGAAGATGACTTGATCTCTGCCAAGAAGTGGAAAAGGAAAATCCAAACCAAGAGAAGTTCCATCAATACCACCTCATCTAATGAATTGATTCAAAAGTTATCAAATGAACTAGAAGCAGTGAAGAGACAATCACTTGGGTTAAATAACTCTTACCAGAGGAACTATCAAAACCCACTGGGAAGAAATAATGATTGAAAATTTTCACAACTTATAGGATCACAACCAAGATTGGCGATTAAAGCAACACTAAGGAAAGGAAACATGTACATGTTTCATTTGATAATAGATCATGATATTTGTTGGTATAAATATGTATTTACTATTTACACTTACTTAAGTTTACTTAGGATAGTGCATTATTTTATCATATTGCATTATTTTATTATTTATTTTATGAGACACTTAGGAGTTTGTGTACCTTTATGAGTTGTCATGTTGACAACACAAAAGTATGAAACTCTAATTTAGCACATGGTATCTACAACATTAGAGTTTGCATCATTCACTAAGTTGTCATATAGACAACACAATTATTTACACTCCTAATTTAGCACATGGTGTCTACAACATAAATTTGCATGATGCACCATTGTAGGCTTATCCTCTCATCATCACACTTACTTCCATGCTTAATGGAGGATAACCTATATCTAGTGGACATGTGCCTGTTATATGAATTATCGTGATGCTAATTCTTAGGCATTCTAGATGCATCTCAGAGGCCTTTATATATAGGCACTCCTAGTGTACTCTTTGATCTATTAAATTGAATACATATTGGTATTTTGATCATACTCTTTTTGGTCTATAGTTGTGCTTGTGTTTGAGTTCTTTATTTTTGGGTGAATTTTTTTCTAAGGAAAATTATTACATGGTATCAAAGCTTGGAGAATTTCTCTTCACATAGCCATTTGAGACCATCTTGTTGCTTCAGCACCTTGACCTAGATCTGGAGTATTGCAAAAATTGGGAGTGACTAGAGCCAGAATAGACCTTGCCAATGCATTTGGAACCTCAATTTAGTACAAATCAGCTCTAAATTTGGCTACCTAGGCCAAAGTCGATCGTGAGGCAATTTTTTTTTGCAAATCGACACCCGAAGGCCTTGATTTGTAAGTTTAGGTATGATCTTTTAGATCTATAATTTTAATTTTCATATCTATTATTTTATTGTTCTCTACTTTTTTAGATGGAATTTTAAGAATTTTTTTAAGGCCAGGCAGCCTTGCAGAGAAATTTTTATTGTAGAACCGGGCAATGACACCCTGAACTTGCAAGGAATATTCTTCTCTAAGTTTGAAATATTCTATTTTAATTAGGCTTGGAAATATTCCCTTTCAATTCTAGCTAAGGAAATCGACTACCTTAATACTACCAAGTGACATATTCCATTTGGTATGACAATCACAAATCTACACACGCATTCAAATTCGACGAGCTTTACAAACTCCAGTGATTGGGACTGGCCCCACCCTCCACACTGGCCAAAAAACATTTTGACTAACACTTTCAGTTTGTACGCACTACTTGCATTTCCCATCAATGTGGGATTTTACATAAGCATTTATGGCATGTGCATTTAAACTCTTGAAGTCGTCACAAGTTTTTTGACACAAAACTTCAGCTCATTGTGGCTCCCACCATTTTTCATCAACAACTATTTAAATTTTTTTAGCATTTGACTCCAATAGGACTATGTGCTCTCCCACACTACCACATGATGCCCTATGGTTACTTTGTAGTGTCAAATCACTTGCGTCCATGCAAATTCGTGGCTAGCTCAGTGAGGATAGTACTGCCTCCACTCGGAATGTTTATACTACTACCCTGGTGGACACTCCTTGTGACATCATGAGGTGAATCTACAGACATGTCAACTTAGCTAATTCAACATTTTTGTACTGCCACATGTCAAAAATCTATACATCCATACAATCTAGTCAACATCCATACTGCCATGTCACCCAGGCATCTATTTTTCGTTGACATCAACATTTTAAAAATTTAAATTTGACGGTCATCTGATTGTCAAAACTAGGTATTTTCTAACTACTATGATGGCTATTTGACCATCAAATTTAAGCACACAATTTTTTTCCTAGACCCCTATTCAAATGCATTTTTGATATTGGCAACCTGACTTTGCAAGGCCATAACTTGGTCATACAGATTGTAAATCAGGTGAAATTTTTTTGATTTTGGGTAAAATTTCCTATAATTTTTAGTGGTGGTGTTCCTTTTTGGTTTTGATGCAAGGATTTTTTAGAAATTTCATTTTTTGGTGACTATACTTATTCAATCCTACATTTTGCAAATTCAAATTCTCCATATAGACTCATTTGGATAATTTTTTAGGTTTATTTTTTTTGAAAGTGCGTTATTTTTAATCTACTTTCTAGATCTATAATAAAATACTAGGGTTGCGTGGACAAAAATCGCCCTTTCAGAATTAGAGACTTTTCTACATTTTAATGCTTTGATTACTTTTCAAAACTGTTGTACATCTAAGCTACAATGCTTAGTGACAAATTTGGGCCTCAAAAGGTAGTTGCAAAAGAAAAATTAAAAGTCCACTTTGTACATTTTGACATGTGGCCTATTGTACACATTCTACATGTAAAGTGCCAAAAACATTTTTTTTGAGGGGGTCTTTTGATTGAGCGAAGGGGGTGTGTATTGTGTCTTGTGTCTCTCTTTTGTGCTCTTTTCATTTTTGCATCATGGGTTCACCTAAATGTGCACTTCTAACTTCACATAATTATTCTACATGGAAAGATATTACATGGAGTAGATTAATGGAAAAAGGTTTAAATCTTTATGTTGATGGTTCAATTCCCAAACCCACTGATGCTATAGAACTCATCGATTGGAAATAAACAAAACCAATAGGCTTTAGGAATTATTAAGAACTATGTGCATAGAGATCTCTTCTTCCACATTTCTAGATTCAAGGAATCAAAACCTACACAGGAAAAAATTGAATCATTGTATGGTAAGGTGGATGAGGAAAAGGGTTTTTAGATTGAGGATGATCTACTTCTGTTGGATCCAAAGAATTTTGACACAATTCAGGATTACATCAACAAAGCCAATGAGTATAGGGCACTACTTAAAGATTGTGGAAATCCCATGAAGGATGAAAAGTTGATTCATCATATCCTAAAGAGGCTATCTTTAGAGTATGCCTCCTTTGTTTCAAGTTATAATGCTCATAGGTTGACCATGGGAAGTGCTTTCTAGAAGCCTACATTTGATGCATTTGCAGAGATGTTGATTGTTGAACAATCCCACTTGATAGATTTGGGACTTCTCATGACATCCAAGACCAAAGCATTGGTGGCTAGTGATGAGAATCAATCAAGTTAGGGAGGAAAAAGTTCTAACAACAAGAAGAAGATGCAGTGGAAGCAAAAATCATAATTTGAGACACAACAATTCTCCTCACAGAAAAGAAATTCTTCTTCCAACAAGAAGGGAAGTAATGAAAAGGAAAAATTTGTTTGTGCATATTTCAAAAAGATGAATCATGATGAGCATCATTGTAAGACTAAGTGAATCGATGAGTTGGAAAGCCTACTTAGGAAGAAAGAAATTCAAGTGCCAAGTACTTTCAAGGATTCAAATCCAACCTCTTCAAAGGGAAAAGGGCAAGCACTTATGGAAAATTTAAGTTCTTTATTGGAATGAATTCTTAACTTAGGTGCCTCCTATCATATGGGTTCTTCAAAGGGAGACTTTTCTTCATTGAAGCAGTCACAAGTACTACACATCTTTGTGGGAGATGATACTAAAATGCAAGTTGAAGGGAAAGGAAATGTAGAGATGAAAAATGGAGAATTCAAAGATGTTCTCTATGTTCCAAACCTAAGTTCAAATCTCCTCTCAATTTATCAAATCACTTACCTTGGAGATGGCAACAAAGTTGAGCTCCTTCTAGATTCAGTGATGGTGCAAAGTCTACAAGATGATTCATTGGTTGCAGTGGGGAAAGTCAATCATGACAAGAGGCTTTATTCCTTCTCCCACTTTGTGCCTAAGTCCCCTTTGCATGCCTTGTTAACTCAATTTAATTCACAAATCAAACTATGACATGAGTGGTTTGGTCATCTTGCCTTCTGTTATCTTTAGCATCTTTGCTCAAAACACATGGTCAAAGGTCTACCTAACATCAACTTTTCTAAGGGTGAATGTTCATCATGTTTAGTGGATATGCATCTTGAGGAGAAGTATGATAAAGGGAAGTCTTCTAGAGCACTATTTGTTCTCCAATTGGTTCACATGGTATTAGCAAGACCTTTTGTAGTGACATTAGTTAGCCAAGGCCACTACATCCTTACTTCTGTTGATGACTTTTCATGCTTCACATGGGTCTACTTCCTTCATCATAATAATGAAGTGGTTGATAAATTGCAAGCCTTTAGGAGTCATGTTGAACAAAAATAAAGGAAAGCCATCAAGGTTCTATGAATGGATAATCAAAGCAGATATGTGGACAGAAGACCTAAAAACTTTTGCAAACTTGAGGGAATTGATCTTTAGAATCCACTAGCACTCAGTTCGCACAAGACAAATGTTGTAGCTATGAGGATTATAACTCTTAAGTCCATCTCAAGTAGCATAATTAAAGCCAAGTCTCTTGATCCTACACTTGAAGTCGAAGCTATAAGAAGTGCCACTCACATACTTAATAGGTCTCCTCATAATGCCCTAGATGGGAAGACTCCTTTTGAGGCATGGTGTGGCAAAAAACTAGTTGTGAGTCACTTTAGAGTCTTTGGTTGTCCAACATGGGCAAACATATCTTCTAGAGGATGCAAGGCACCACCACCTAGGCCTTATACTTTCATCGATTATGAAGATGGTGCTAAGGCATACAAACTTATGAATCTAGAGACTTATGAGATCTTTATGTAGAAGGATGTTTACTTTGAGGAAAGTTCACCTAGCTTATCCTCTAATCCTCTCCACACTTCATACACTATGGAAACTGATAGTGATACCAGTGATAATGTTTCAACAGATTCAAACATGTAGGGTTCTATCAATAGTTGCAAGAGGTCACAACATCAGTCTAGTCCACATGCATACATTGCCACAGTTAAAGGTTCAACATAGTAGGGTTAACTTTGTCTTCTAGCTCCAACAATAGAAGATGATTACATGGTAGACATTGCAGGTTTATTCGTAGAGTCTCACAACACAGATTTGGAAGATAGCCTTGATGATTTGCATCTTCTCTTTGATGAAGATGATCCTTCTACAGTTGTTATGAGGGCTTGCTCTGACCCTCATGTCCATTCTCTACATGATTGATCTTTATAGGTTGACATGATTATGGATACTTATGAACAAAAGTTGTCAGAGGTCTCTTTATTAGGTGAGGAGACAAATAGGTCATTGGGATAGGTTTTACAAACATCCTTGCCAGATCTACATTCATTCTTCTTAGTAGTGTTGGAAGGAGTGACCATCAATATCAACACAAGGACACTTGAGCAGGTTTCACGGCCACCATACATCTTTGGGATTGTATCTTTTCCATTGTTTATTCCATAGGGGAGGAACATCTTTCTACACCCATGGACCAACTTCTTCCTTGGAGCAGTAATCACTAGTCAACATTCTTCATTGGGGGGACTACCTTGTCTCTCTTCCTCTTCTTTCTTATGAAGGGGTATTTTTCCTCTTATGAGATTTTATCTCTCTCATCCTTCACTATTGTATATATTGGATGTATGTCATAATGGGGAGGGGGGGGGGGGGGTCTTGATTACTTCATCCATCCATGCATCTTGTCTTTACATCTCTCTTTTTGGGGGAGGGTTTTTCCCATGAGGTTTTCCCTCTTTCTCTACTTTATGAAAGATTACATTTCATTATGTACATGGGTAACTAACATGGCCTAGTAGCCAGGACCCATCATGCATTTCATTCTAGTTTTCATAAGCTTAAGGGCATTCCCCTAGGTTGCACTTAAGGGGGGTGTTGGTGTAAATACATATTCACTATTTAAACTTACTTAAGTTTACTTAGGTTAATTCATTATTTATTATATTGCATTATTTTATTATTTATTTTATGATACACTTAGGAGTTTGTGTACCTTTATGAATTGTCATGTTGACAACACAAAAGTACACAACTTTAATTCAACACATGGTATCTACAACACTGGAGTTTGCATCATTCATTGAGTTGTCATCTAGAAAACATAGTTATTTGCACTCCTAATTTATCACATGGTTTCTACAACATAAATTTGTGTGCTACACCATTGTAGGCTTATCCTCTCATCATTGCACTCACTTCCATGCTTAATGGAGGATAACCCATATTTGGTGGACATGTGTGTATTTGTATGACTTATCATGATGCTAATTCTAAGGCATTCTAGATGTATCTCAGACACTTTTATATACAAGAACTCCTAATGTACTCTTTGATATATTGAATCAAATACATATTGATATTCTGATCATACTCTTTCTGGTTTACACTTGTGCTTGTGTTTGAGTTATTTGTTCTTGGGTGAAATTTTCCCTAAGGCAAATTCTTACAATAGTGAAAGCTTCCCAAAAACTACTCATATGATGTAGTTGTTATCCCCTAATGAGTTTTAAAGCACTATAACCCCTTGCCTTGAGTCAGATTCATACTCAAATGGAAACTCTAGAAACTTATTCTTGGAATATGAATCCAATTCTAAACCAAAGGGCGAATGTTATGTGACCATTGATGGAACTTCATATACAATACTAACCTAAGGTCAAAAACTCAAAAAACCACACTCTAGTCATGCTCCAGGAAATGACCCCAAGTCTTCATCAAATAATACTCACATTGAACAAGGAGTATGAATGTCTCAAATAGGTAAGGATAGGACCACGTTTGATTTCATCCAATTTTGTGAAGAGTCAAAAATTCAAATCTCCCCTATAGATTATTTGAAATCTCATCCCTCTGAGTTAAAAAGATTGGTAGATTGTTGTAAAGGGAATGCTTTCAATTTGAATCATAATGAGACCATTGAGGAGGAAGATGAATCCTTGACATCTAACCTATTTAACCAAGAAGATTCCACTATCCTAGCAATCTATCCTGGTCAAAAACCCGACCCATTCTACATTTCACTATATATCAACAGATGCAAATTAAGTAAATGTATAATAGATTCAAGTATGTTAGACAATGTGATTCCTTATTCCATAGCTAAAGCCTTGGTCCTCACCCTTACTAAATTTCATGGAAGGTGTTATTCTATGGATGCTAAACAAGTCCCTTTTCTTGGAAAAATCAAAGATGTTCAAGTAGCCTTAGCTTCTCATCCAGAAAAGAAACTATTATTGACTATCCTAGTTGTAGATATTTTGGTAAGTTATGGCCTTATCTTAAGTAGGAGTTTTTGCCAAGATTTAGGAGGAGAAATAAAAATTTATTGGTCTAAAGCAATTATTCCCATAGGAAGCAAGAAAGTTAAGTTGGACCCTGAGGAAAAGGTGAAATTTTCTATCTTAAAGTTAGACAACCCTAAAGCATAGGTCCCCTATCAAGAACTAGAGTTTGGAAATTACATGCTATTAGATCTTTGAAGGAATCAAAGATCTAAAACCAAAAATCCTTGGAAAAAAAAAGGAGCCTTCATCCATATGGACATTAGAATTTGATGGAAGCTATTCGTTGTTAGGATTTGGCATAGGTGTAGTGTTAATACCTCTAGAAGGAGAACTTGAACCCATAGCTTTTAAATTGGAGTTTGTAAACACTAATAATAATGCGGAGTATGAAGCCTTGCTCCTTGGGATAATAATTACAAAAGAAAAAGGAATAAAGATCCTGAAAGCTCGAGGTGATATAGAACTTATTGTGAGACAAATTAAAGGGCAATACTCTATGAAGAACCACAAGTTGAAAAACTATAGAAATAGAGTTTGAGATGAAATAGAAGGCCTTGATGCTTTCACTATTGAAGCAATACCAAGGGAGATGAACACCAAATTTGACTCCTTAGCTGTTTCTGCTTCCTTGCTGCTACCTCATCCTGAATTCAAGGATAAGAAATACTAGGTTGAGATTGTGTATCAAGCCTCTGTACTAGACAATATAGAATCCTGACAAGTCTTTGAAGATGACAAGAGTTTGCAATTTTTCTTAGAAAATGACAAAGCTACTTGTAAACACTCATCAAAGGAAGACAACCATGGAGACCTCAAACATAGGCAAAGAGAAGATCAAATAATGAAGTCTAATTGCAAGGTAATATCATTTCTCCATATTTTGTATCTTTAGAAAGATTGTTTAATAGATACTATGCCTACATCGAGTGAAAGAGAATGGAAAATGGTCCTACTACAGGTGATTATGAAGGGGTTAATATTGGAGATACTCATAGTCCCAAAATGATTAACATTGGAAAGTGTTGTTTACTTGAAGAGAAAGAAATTGTTAGACAACTTTTCATAGAATACCTAGATGTATTCACCTAGAGCTATGAGATTTGAAAATTTATAGGGGTGGGAAGGTAAAACATCAAATTCCCCTAAAGCTTGATGTAGTTCCCTTCTAATAGAAATAGAGGAATTATAATCCTAAAGTAGCTGATGCTATATTTAGGGAAGTGGAAAAGATGTTAAAAGCAAGGATTATCTATCCCATTTATCATTCCACATGGGTAGTCAATATAGTGTCAGTTAGGAGGAAGAATGGAGAAATACGGATCTATGTTGACTTCCAAGATTTGAAATAGGTGTTGTTGAAATAAATTTTTTCTTTTCTCAACATGGATTACCTATTACAAACAATAGATGGGGCTGAAATGATGTCCATTCTTGATAGTTTCTCGGGGTACAATCAAATAGAAGTGGAGGAGAAAGATCAATACAAAATGGCTTTTACTACTCAATGGGGTATGTTTGCATACCATAGAATGCCTTTCAGACTCATTAATGCTAGTACCACATTTCAAAGATGTATGAGCAAAATAGTTTCCGATTTAAAAGAATAAATTATTGTTATATACTTGGATGATCTCACTTTGTTTTCAAATAAAAGAAACAATCACATAGAAGATTTGAAGAAGGTATTGCAAAGGTGTTGGGAACACGAAATCTCCCTAAATACAAAAAAATCCATTTTCTTTGATACAAAAGGAAAGCTTTTGGGTCATATAGTTTCCCAGGAGGGTATCAAAATTGACCTAGAGTAGGTTGAGGCCATTTAGAGGTTAACCCTACTAGTAAATAAAAAAGGAGTTAAGTCATTCTTTTGACAGGTAAATTTCCTCATAAGATTCATCATAGATTTTGCAAAAACTACTAAATGCATTGTAGATATGATGAAAGGAAATTCAAATTTTAAATGGAATGAGGCTAGAAAACAAGCTTTCTAGAACATAAAGACCACCATTGCTAACACTCCAATAATTTTTCATACAGATTATAAATTGGATTTCACCATTTACTATTATGCCTTTGAACACACTTTATCAACAATCCTAATGCAAGACAACAATGAAGGGATACAAGCCCCTATAGCTTTCATGAGTATAACTTAGAAAAAACATGAGTTGAAATACTCACAAATTGAGAAACATGCCTTTGCAGTAGTTAAGGCACTGAAGAATTTTAGGTTTTATATCTTGCATTCACATTTTGTGGTCTACATACCAGATGTAGTAGTAAAAAGTGTGTTGATGCAACATGATATAGGGTGTAATGCCAAAGGGACATGGATAGTAAAAATGCAAGAGTACAACATCAAAATCAAGCTTACTAAGTCAGTGAGAGGTAATGCCTTGTGTAAAGCAATTACAAAAAATAGAATTGTTGAAGAAATAGAGGAACCAAGAGAGAAGTAGTTGGTACTAGTAGTTAGTATGCAAGATTCTTGGTTTGAGAATATTACATACTTAGTAACATACAAAGAATGTCTAGAAGGCATGACAACAAAATAGAGAAGAGATCTCAAGTTGAAAGTAGCTAAATATGTAATTTGGGATGACAAAGTGTTTAAAAAAGCTATAGATGGTACTTTCCTTTGATGCATCAACAAGAAACAATGAGAAAAGTTGTTGAGAACCTTCCATGATAAAGCATGTGGTGGACATTTCTCATCTTTAGTCATGAATTTCAAAATATTGAGATAATGTTACTACTGGCTGGGAATGTTTAAGGATGCCTACTCCTAGGTGGCAAAATACAAGAAATGTAAGATGTTCACTGGATGACCTCAGTTAGCCACTCTAACTCTTAGACCTATCATCATTGAAGGTCCTTTCCAACAATGGGGTCTCAACTTCATTGGGCCTATCAACCTAGTGTCCATTGCTAGTCACCAGTATGATATAACTATGATTGATTACTTCACCAAGTTGGTAGAAGCCAAAGCAACTAAAAAGACTACTTTTGAAGAGGTGTGTGAATTCATTAAAGAAAACATCCTAGTTAGGTTTGGTGTCCCCATCTAACTAGTGATGGATAATGCAACATATTTTTCTTTGGTTAAGATCACAAATTTTTTTTTTGAGCATGGTATCATAGTTAGCCATTCATCTGATAATTTCTCATAGGGAAATGATCAAGCTGAATCCAGTAATAAAATATTGTCAAGAAATTGGTGTCAAATAACTAGAAGACCTGGCACAAGAAAATTCATGAAGCATTATGGGCAGATAGAGTGACACCTAAAAGGGTGGTCAACATATCTCATTTCAAATTGGTCTATGGAACTAAAGTGAATCTTCCATTAACCTAGGAATTAGCTAGAAATAAATTGAGGATTGTGATTGAAGATGATATCTATAGAGATGTTTTAGAAAAGATAATTTTGTACTTGAGTAAACTCGAAGAGGACAGATAAGAAATTGTAGATCATCTCACACAAAACCATATGCATGTGAAGAGCCTATTTGATAAAAGGGCGAGATCGTGAAAATTCATGATAGGGGATATTGTGTTACTATGGGATAAGTAAAGAGCACCAAAAGCTATGCATAAGAAATTCAATACCTTGTGGAAAGGCCCATTCACTATTTATCAAGCACTTGAGAATAGCTTATTTAAATTGGCATATCTAGATGGTGAGGTGCTACCCCTAACATACAATGGTCAGGATCTTAAACTTTATCAAATTATAAATTGAGAACTTTATCCATGAGAATGAAAGCTTGCAAAAAACTACACTTCATCTTCTTCTCAGTGAGTTTTTAACCCATGAAGGTGATTTCCTATGAAGAGCACCAAATGATGCATACAGGTCAAAATAAGAGGATAATAAGGTTCCCTATCACAAATTAATGTTCCTCTTACAATTATCATCTCAAGAAGTATTTGGGATTTGTTTCAACTCTTATAATCATTCTAGGTTGAAAACTAGAAACTAACTTCTCCTTGGTAGGTTTTCAACCCATGAAGTTTGTTTCCCACAAAAGGTGGGCCCCTAATGATTTTGTGCACTACTTTTCTACATTTCCAAACTCAAGGGAAAATATAATCAAAAGGTGAAGTTAAAAGTGAAGCCTAGGTGGAGAAATGAAAATTGTCTTCTCCTTGGTAGGTTTTCAACCCATGAGGACAATTTTCTAGATTTTAAATAAAATCAAGTTGGTGAGTAGATTAAACCCATATTTCATGTGCAAAACATCCCAAGATTATAATGGAAATAATCTAACCATTGTAGGAAAGATCTATTAAGAAGAATTCAATTCGAGAATATTTTCTTATGGAGTACTTTGTTCATAACTTCCCAAAACTTAATGGAAAATGGGAAAGTAAATATGAGAGATAGAAAGTTACCATTGGGCCAAAAGAATAGTGAAAAGACACCTAAATACCCATTAAAACTATGCATTTATTGTCCCAATGGATCTCTTCTTCAATTCATATGTGTGGCACAAATTCTAAAGATCAACACATGAATTGAAGCCCTTATATAGGTGGAAATATGAATAGTTACAAAAATACCATTCTTTCTTCAACTGTTATTCTATTAAAATTGCATCACTTTTTCAAAAGGCTAATATAGGAACATTTTCTATTCCTTTCATTTTCTAGATTCAAAATTCAATTTCAAATAGAATGACAACTAGGTTTGTGGGTTTTGATGGATTGAATGGGATCAAGTCTTCACTGCAAAATTTCATAGACACTTCTCTTCATTTCTATGACATGCAAGATTTCTAGAGGAGAGTGAGATCAAAGCCTATTCATCCCATTACTAAGAAGCTTTGAGGATGTGGGCTAGTTGAAGCAATGGGTTTTCTAGTTGTAGTCCAAGCTCTGGAGTTGATATATGAACACATAAATGATTATAACCCAAAAATTAGATAAATTGTATTGCCAGATGACACAATATTGATCTCCACTGATAGACAAACTATGGTAAATTTCCTTCGAGTTTCGAAGCGAGAGGAGTTTTCAAATTTGACAATTGGTGGAGTTGTATCTAAGTTTTCTATGAAGAAGTGATTTAGAGAAAGAAAATCATGAAATCATGGTTTCAAAAACCATGGAGCACCAACAGTAAGGTTCCTAAGACTCTTTTTGGTACTAATTTCAAGCTTGAGATTGTCGACATCCTAGTTCTCTTGCACAGATTAAAAGGTGAGGTAGAAGCTTT
Organism: Cupressus sempervirens; assembly: GCA_028749045.1. Classification (NCBI taxonomy): domain Eukaryota; kingdom Viridiplantae; phylum Streptophyta; class Pinopsida; order Cupressales; family Cupressaceae; genus Cupressus; species Cupressus sempervirens. The sequence goes on along the minus strand of CM053787.1, from coordinate 842,395,859 downwards.
AAACTTCATTGAGCAATATTTCTTTTTGGTGCAAGTTATTTACTTTGACACCCAATATATTGATTGGTCTCATAAGGTAATTGAGATTCTATCTAATGCTCTTAGTGCTACAAAATTCTACAACACCTTCTATATGTCCTCTTTTTTTGATTTACATATTAGCTTCTCTACAATTATGGCTAGGTCTCCCAAGGGTAGAAAATTTCCTTGATGATGTGAAGTCTTATGAGTTCTACCTATTTTTGAAATTAGAAAAAATTTATGTAGAGTATATAAGAGTTAATGATGCATTTACCATGAGAATTTGTAGGGAGCTCCAAGGATGTTCAAAGAGGAGATTCAGTCCGGAAGCTATGGTGGCCATTAGTAAGTTCAGGAGCTATTTTATCTAGTTCTCATCATTTTCATATTTGTGTCTTGCAAATTTTGATGGATTCCCCTTGAAGCCACCAAGATATCCAAACAATATTATTGTGTTGATCAAGATCATGAGGCAAGTGATTCAAGTGAACATGCTGAGCGGTAGTCTAAAGAAGAAAGGTTATGAGTTTCCTATGAAGGTGGCAGCTTTCAGTTGTGAGTCCCATTTTAATGCAAAGAACATGTTAAAGGTGTTTGAGATGAAATATAAATTGGAGATTTATGAGATTTTGAGGCCTATGTTTGATCCAAATGGATATGCAAGGGAGGTGTTGTAGATTGGAAGTGTTATCAAACATATCACCACCATTGAAGACTAGTGGGCTAATTGCAAGGATGAAATTGAGATTCGTGATCGTGCTTTCACTAGACTCATAGTAGATCAAGTTAAAATATATAAAGTTGATATCAATGTGGAGGGAGTGGAAGATGATGGGTAGAATATGTATAGTAATACCTATTTAACTAAGCTAAGAAATATTCCTATTAGCTTAGAGCATTATTAGGATATTGGAGAAGATCTAGATGTCATGATGGCCTAAATTATTAAAAGGACTAGGAAGTGGGTTAAGTGGACAAAAATAAGAAGGATTCAAAGTAAAAGAACACCCACTCAAGCTTCTTTAGTAGATGCCCTACTTCCTCCTCACAAGGTGGCACATTAGGTGTAACCTTGACCATAACTCAAGGACCAACTCAACTAGTAGGCGGAGGTAATTAATCTCCAGAAAAAAAATCTCCATGGCTAAGATCTATTAGGATGGATCCCCACTAGTGATTTGTTCCCAAGAAGATGCTGAGAAGAAGGTGGATGAGCTAAAAGATAGTGTCACTACTCTGGTTCCCTCACCTCATAGTAGTCCAGTTCCATCTACAAGCCCTACACTTCTCCTCCCAAGAAACCCTCATGTGCAAGTAGTGGACTTATGAGATGGAGGAAGTAGTGATAGTGAGTCTACTAAGTCAGATGAAGAAACAAGGAAGACTATAGAGATAGACAAAGGCCAAGAGTCCTTAAAGCTCATTTGACAAGCCCAAAAGAACCCCTTCTCTTCGATTGTGAAAGAAATTACTTTGGCCAAAAGGAAAATGTTTAGCATAGAGTCTCTTGGGATGGCTTCAAAGCTAATAGGCATAGATTCATGGTTGGAAGACACTCTAGATAGGAAGAGAAAGAGGGAGGATGAAGGTGCTCCCAACAAGGATACCTTATCCCTCACTATTTGCTTTGGATCTACATTGACTAAGGTTAAGAAAAAAAAAACCTTATGTATCCTTGGGCAAGACCCTAAAATAGGGCATTTGACAATAGATATAGAAAAATCTACTAAAGAAGGAAGGAGTGAGGATATGACTATAAATGACTTCACCATGCATTCAGTGGATCTTGGGGAAGCTAGACATGATACCAAAGTAACCTTGTGGAAGTCTAAAAATGACATGATTGAAGAATAGTTTCAAAAGACAATTAGTCACCCCTTTGGCAAGCATCTCCAGGATGCCCATTACTAGAGATCCCATCACTGCAGACATCTAGGTACTTATCTCCCAGCTCTAGGAAGATATGTATTTTGGGTGAATTGGTAGAGAGTGGAGCAAGAAGATCAAGGTGGAAGGACTCTCTATTATAAAGTAGATTGGTGATGCTATATTAAGATTGGAAACATAGAAATATAACATATCATGAAATAGAGCCAACTTGGCTACAGAAAAAGTCAAGAGCAATGATTGTGTTTCCTTGTTAAAGATGATCATCCAGATGAAGGTAAAGGAGGCTATTGAAGAAAATATTTTTCCTAAAGGAGATGAGCCCCTAGTTGAATGGTTTCAGAGCATGTAGTTCAAATCTAAAATGATCACGGTGGCAGAAAAGGGACTTAAAGAAACTAAAGTCAAATTAAAGAAGGACCAAGATAGAGATTATGAACTACTAAGAGGTTTGCATATAGACTCACAGTTTGGTGGGCAAGGGAAGGAAATTATTGGAATAACTATCATGAAGAAAAAGTTCTCCAATTTCATAGATGATCTGATAGGAATGACTTCTAGTCATCAAGATAGAATCTCTAAGCTTCAAAGGCTTGGTGGATGTGTGTACACAACCATGGAAGAATTACAAGACTAGTTGGGAACCATTAAAGATTTGGCCAAGGAGTATTCTAAATGGTTCTTGAGATAGACTAATGTACATGTCCATAAACATGAAGAGTTGATTCCAATAATTGTTGCCACCAAAGCCTATAGGGAAAATGCTGAAAAGGAAAGAAGGTAAAGTGATTCATATTTCACCTTTTCATTTTTGTTATGTAATCATTGTAATAGATGAATTGGCTCCTTGTCATTTGTCATTTTTGAGGATATGAATTGATCAAACTTCCATTGTAATGGTCATATCAGAATCCTATATGTAAAGGTTGAAATTTTTTTGGTGTGAAGTACTTGTGTTGTACAGTCAATTGAATGGTATTTTTGTATCAATTATTTTCTATTCCATTCTGGTTAATTATTAATTGCTTGTTTTCTCTTTATTCTAGATTGAAATGAGGAACAAACAAAGATTCATTCCCTTGTTTTAAAACAAAAAGCTAAATGTGATAAGTATTGTCATTATAGGCTTCAAAGAGATCCTTTATATGTTTTCATTCAATTTAATCTCTCTCTCTCTCTCTCTCTCTCTCTCTCTCCCTCTCTCTCTCTCTCTCTCTCTCTCTCTTTGTCTCTGTCTGTCTGTCTGTCTATCTCTGTGTGTGTGTGTGTGTCTCTCTCTCTCTCTCTCTCTCTCTCTCTCTCTCTTTGTTTGTCTCTATCTCTCTGTCTCTATTTCTCTCTCTCTCTCTCTCTCTCTCTCTCTCTCTCTCTCTCTCTCTCTCTCTCTCTCTCTCTCTCTCTCTCTCTCTCTCTCTCTCTCTCTCTCTCTCTCTTTGCATTTTAGTTTCTAAATAGATCAGTTAGCCTTAGTATATATTAACTATGAGTTCATAAGATGTGTGAGTCCATAGACTTAATCAACCCTCAAAATATCATTTCTTGCCTGAGTTAAATCATGTATAGGTTTGACTGGGTTTACCTCTCCTATTCTCTAGTTAAGAACATACCCTATTAAGATATAAAAGTAAACAAAATTTATTGCAAATTTTGCAATAGGGAGCTATACCTAATAGTTTAGAGGAAAGTAAGTCTTTTCAAAAGTGACTTTTCAATTGTTGTAATCAGATGTTGTTCACAAATTAAGGCATTGAAGAGTTAATATTAGAAAGAACAATCTATTTACCAACATGCATGCATTCAAAGACCAAGAACATAGCTATAAAATATAATTATCTAAGGGATCAACTATAGGAAAAACAAATGAGATTGGAATACATTACCTATGAAGGAACAAATTGTTGATATATCTACTAAATTGTTAGCTCAGAAAACCTTTAAGTATCCAAGGGGTTGACTAGGAGTCCTACCCCTACCAATAATAAACTAAAGGGAATAATATATCTTAATAGAAAATATTAAACATAAATTGATATATAGATGGAATACTCTATGTGGAGCAATCTAGATAAGAAGATAGATGCACATAATAGATAAACAATTAGAAGACAAGATAATAAGGCTAATCACCTTTATCATTGTTTCCAAAGGGGGAGAGATACAAAATAGAAATAGAAAGGGAGAGATACAATATAGTGAATAAAAGGGAGAGATATAGTGATAAGGGAAAGAACTAGTGATTATAAAGATTCAGGAGAGAAAATTAAATAAACAATGGAAATAATATACAGAGAACAAAAAAGAGAGAATAAAGAATGGAGGAGGCAACAAAACAATAAACTAGATAAGATCAGGACTGAAATAAGGTACAAGTAATGCATAATGTATGACCATATATATCATTAGATTATATTCTTAACATAAATGCCAAAGGGGGAAATTGTTGTCATAAGAATAACTAATGAGGAGATTATTGACATAACTAATCTAGTTGATTAATTTGATGAAGAAATCAAGTTGTTGATGATGAAGAAAGGTTAGAACATGATTAATAACATGATAATCAATTATATTGTTTATCCCTTATGTCAAACTAGTTTACATATTATTTTTACTTGTTATCATATATTTCAAAATGGAAAATTTGTTATAATATGAATATGTTGAAGTAATGAAATAGGAAAACATTGATAAGGATCTTATCAAGTAATAGTAAGAACAAACAATGGTAGATAGTTGAATGGGTTGATTTTTCATTTGGCACATACTAAGGATTTAGCTAATGGATGCTATTCAAGGAAATACTAATCAAGATATGATTAAAAGAAGAAGGTAAAGTGACATGTTAATAGACATATTATAATAGGTAATACTTATTGGAAATACTATGTCTTATTGGTGAACTAGGTGAAGAGAATTATTAGAATAAAGGATCACTTATTGGAAATAGTTTAAGATTATAGACAGGCATAAAGAAAATAAAGATCATATGAAAAAAATGTAGATAATAAGCAGGCCAACTCAAAAAAATTTAAGGAACATGGCAATGACACAAATTTCAAGATAGAGAAAGAAAAGGAGAATCCTTTAAGACTTTTCTACATGGTCAAATTGGCTTGTGGAAAAGATAAAATTATAAGAATCATTAATGATGAGATTATTATCTTTGGATCTAGATTCTACAATCTAGAGTATCTACATATGGGAAAAACAAAGAAGTTTGATTTTGTGATAAAGAAGGATATTACACTAAAGCCTAGTGTGATAGGATATTGGTAGAACATATAAAATAATTTGTGAAGGACAATTTCCATCTCAGAAGTGGATAAAAATCTTAAAAGAGGATTAGAATGGTATTTTATTGTGTTAAGGAACTTCAATGGATCTAATATAGAAAATTTAGTCTGGACTACAAATTATTGCTAGTTGTTTCTTTGTAGCCACTACGACACTAAAATATTTAATTGGGTGACCCTATAGGTCTATTGTAAACCCTTTAACATAATGTAATTCTTAGTGTAGAGTGTCTACATTATTTAATAAGTTTACTCCTAATAGGGTAAAGACTTTAACAGGTCTCTAGGGAAATCCCTTAATCACATAGCATTTAATAAAGCTTTTAACCCTTAATGAACAAGCTCCTAACACAGTGTATTCTAGAAGAGTACAACATTTGTGGGCATCAATCTCACACCATGATTTTCACCCTCATTGGGTTTCCATGAGATAAATATTAGTTTTATATTTGTATGATTATGTTTATTATGATGCATGAATTTTTAATATTTTAGTAAATAATAATGATGTTTTAGATAAACTAATGTTGTAATCCATAACTCTATAAAGAAATATTTGAGACTATGACTTATTGGTTAAGTTGGTGTTTGCTCAATCACCCCACCACCCCTTTTCAAAAATCTTCCATATATATAAACCAACATCTTAAGAAGTAAAAAAATTATGTCCCACAAAATCTCCCCAAGAATCCAAAACTGAAGGGTTTGATCTAAAAGGAAAATTACCCTTGTAATCCTCCAATGAATCTCTAATTCCTTAATCCTCATAGCTAAGGTTGTGCAAATGAATTCTACCCATCCTTTTCTATTCCTTATAGAGAGGGTATAGTTAGTCAGTGATATATTGTTCTTCACATTATAATTATAATTTAATTAGTTTTCATATCGTTATGACATTAGTTTTTATTTTAACGTCAATTGCATCAATCTACATATCATTATTGCATTATTTTACATTGGGTTGTATTCATTTTAATTGAACTAAGTTGCAGTCATTTTAAGTGAATTATGTTACATTCATGTCAATTACATTAAGTTCTATTAGTTTTTATGATCATTTCAAATCCATTAAGTTGCATAAAAATTTACATGTTTATTATTCTATTACTTTACTATGTGATAGGAATAAAGAGACAAAAATAACAATTACATGAAAATATATTTAGTATCACAAAGAAAAAAAGCACACATAAATGAGTAGGAGACATAATGGTTCATCCAATCCTTGTGCTACATCCACCAAACAACAAGTCCAATATTCTTAACCAATAATTTCAACCTGTTTACAATTTGTAATCCCTTACAACTTAATACCATTGCAAGAAGCTACTCAATCATCATACATAAAATCCATAATCAAAATTAGTTTTATAATATTTAGTCAAATACAAAATTAACTCTCTATGCCTTTTACAATAGTAAATTCATTTTTGGGTTCAAGGGTGTTGCCCCTTGAACCCATCCTATATTGCATCAGGGAAAGTGCTTGGGGTGTGACCCTAGGACCTTGCCTTGGACCCCATAAGGGGAACTTTCCCTTAAACTCACAAGGGGTTTTTCCAATTGACCCTATCATAGGGGCACTATCCCCAACACCTATAGGAGAAATTGGGGGGAAATCACACCAAAAGAAGTGGAAAAAAATAACCACTAAATGTAATTAGGCTCTACATAACAAAAATATTCCACTTGGAGACTCATTAGACTCCACAAAAATAATATTCCACTTAGAAATTGAGAATAAAAATTCTAAACCTATAGCTTCGTCTATAATGTAAACCACCCTAGACTCTATTTCTTTTAATATTTTTTTTAGTCTAGAAGACCGATCAAAGTTGAATAGGAGTTCAACTTCTCCCCTGTCACTACCTACATAAACATATATTCTACATTATCATGTGTATGTATTTTTTTCAACTTTAACCATCCACCATACAATTTTTCTTGAATGAAATGACACCACAACCATATGTGCTTTCTTTTGAATGTAGAGCAAAATTCTTGGCAAGATGAAATGACTCTCTAGTTATCTATAAATAGATAATTTTCCATCTATGGGTTTCCCAACTCTTCCATGAAGAATTGAAGTCATATCATCTCCTTGATGCCTCTATAGAAGAAACATATTCTAACTTAGTAGTAAGTAAAATACTCACCTTTTATAACCAAGAAATCTAATTTAATGTTGTCCCACCAATAGTAATAGGTATCATGAAGTACCCTACTTGGTATCTAGATCCCCTACCAAATTTAAGTCAACATAGCTATGTAAAGTAGTAGTAGAGCCCCCAAAATGTAAACACTTATTTGATGCACCCCTCAAATATTTAAGAATCCATTTGATTTCATTCCAATGCTCGATCCTAAGATGACTCATATACTTGATAAAAAATCCCACAATATGTGCAATATCTAATCTAGTACACACTGTGGAATACATTAAACTACTTATAGATGAAGAATAAGGTAACTTAGAAATTTTATCCTCCTCTTCTTATGTCTTTGGACAGATCTCCTTAGTCAATTTCAAATGACTAGGCAAATGTATGATAATAGCTTTGAAATTCTCCATATGAAAACATTGCAACACCTTCTCAATATAATTAGCTTGAGATAATGTCAATTTCTTCTTCTTCCTATCTCTAAACTTTTTCATACCAAGGGTTTTTTTTTCTTCCCTTAAATGCTTCAAAGAAAATAAATGTACTAACTATTGTTTTAATCCCTTAATGTAATCCATGTTAGACCAATTAGAAACATATAATCAATATATAAACATGAAATAATGTAGTTTTCATCATCCAATATCTTAGAATAAATGTTATGGTTTGAATGATACCGAGTGTATCCATGCTCATTCATAAAATTATCAAATTTAATATACCATTGCAGACATTCTTTCTATTGGAAATAATCAAGACTAGCTAGGTTACTGAGAGGGGAGGGGTGAATCAGTAACCTAAATTTTTTTAACAAATTGTAGTGCCTAACCTCATTCACATCTTTTTGGACACATTGTTGCTATTATCATCGGACTATGTTAGACTAGTTTTATGCTGATAGTTAGTAGCATTGTTTCGAGACTATTAGATATTGTGCTATGGATTCAGTTGATGTATGATGAGATTATTTAGACTCTACATTTCATTTATGCATGATGATTATTACATTGCTTTCAGTTATTGATGATGATTAATTAGATGATTTATTGTCACATGTGTTTTCTTATGGATACTTACCCCATACTTGCATGTGTATGGTGTGCATGTTTGATTTTATGTATGGCATTTCTGATGTGGTTAAGGAAGGGAGTCATAGTCACCTGCTAGTCGGGATCTACACAATGCACCACTTCCTGCCATTGCCTGTTTAGCTTATCATATATATATTGTATGTACATGCATAGTTTTTATGCAAGTTGGAGGTACCGGGTATCGACTTCCCTAAATTGCCAGGATGAGTATACCCTATCACACTATCTCAATGGTAAGAGAGGGGAGATAAATTCTCAAATCCAAATTCTAAACCCTTAAACCATTTGTCCTAGTGAGGTAGGACAAGTATCCATGATGTTTTACCTTCTAAATGTGTCAAATGACATAATTCGTGATTTTTAACTCTTTAGACTGATTTTGTATGGATTGTTCTATGATGGATTTTCATAATTTATCTTGGAGGTCTATGGTGAATTTTCTATTAATTAAGTCTTAAATAAATAGATTTAATTAATAAATTAATTATTTGAGAAAAATTAATATAAAATCATGATCTTTAGATATTATGGTTTTAATTAATTAAATAGAAATTAATTGAGAAAAGAATTAAATAAAAGAAATTATAAATTAAAATTAATAATAAATTAATAAATAAATAATAATAATAAAAGTAATAAAAGAATTAAAATAAAATTTATAAGCTTGCCTAGGAGTAAACACACCTTTTGATTGCACATATGTCAACAACACAAGAGTTAGCGCACAAATTAAGCACATTGTGTCTACAACCTTATGACTCATCTAGAAGGTTGGAAAAAGCTCATGCTTAGTTGTCAACACCTTCTGGTTGTTTCTAGAGACATTCTAGGTGCTTCCTAAGAATTCTTTATATTCAGGCACTCCTAGAAGCTTAGGGAGAGCATGTTTGGAGGACCTGGAAATGTGGGAGAAGGAAGGAGCTTGCTTTGCAAAATTCAAAGGAGAAGTGATTTAGCATCAGTTTCCAGGTAGACACTCATGATTTTTGCATATGTCATTTTCACTTCTTGCACTTCCTATCTTCTTCATGTCTTCTGAATGCTTTTTGATGATTTCTATATCTTGGTTGCATGAAACTTTCATATGCATAGATCTGATGAAATTATGGAGCTAGGGTCAAAATTTATAGTCAAACCTATTAGAAGAATTACGAGTAAATTTAGGGAACAAATAATTTATAGAAAAATTCTTAAAATTGGAAGCCCTTTAAAAAATAAAATTATGTATATGTTCTTTAGAAATATACATGTATATATATATATATATATACATATATATATACACATATATATATACATATATATATATATACATTTATATATACATACATACATACATATATATATATATATATATTTTTATGATGTAGTATAAAACTCTGCGTGTATACACACACACACACACACACACACACACACACACACACACACACATATATTGAAAGATCGAATGTTAAATCGCAGTGAGAAACTTTATATTAAAAATCCGAATTGCGCATTTGCTAAACGTTTATTAAAAATGTTATTAAAAAAAGAAAAAAAAGAAAAAAAGAAAAAAGAAAAAAGAAAAAAGAAAAAAAATATATATATATATATAATGGAGGGGCGGGTTATACCCCCACCCCCCCAACATTCCATTGCCTCCATTGGTCGCAGGGTACATTTAATGTATAAGTTGCAGGGTACTCACGACAGTAAGTCACATAAGTGACATTCGTACGATATTGCAATTTAAATAAGATCGCCATTGGGTGTTGTAATTGAAACATTCAGCTTTATAAACATATGCATGATGTTAAATATTAATATATATTATTTCATGTGCGATTATTAATATATTAAAGATTGTTATGGGTTTATATATATATATATATATATATATATATATATATATATATATATATATATATATATATATATATATATATATATATATATATATATATATATATATATATATATATATATATATATATATATATATATATATATATATATATATATATAATATTAATGAATTTTTATATCCAAGATTTATAAATAAATAATATATAGTTTTAAATTAATTCATTTATTTAATTGGAATTTTACCTAATTAAGGTTAAAGGGGAATGTTATAAGTGAAATTTTAAGTTATCATTTTGGGATTTTCAAGAGAAGAGATTAAGTTATTTGAAAACAACAATTCATTATCAAAATAATGTATAGTGTATATTCCTAGAACATTTAGGAAATTGAATTCTAAGAGAGTTAGAGGTAAAAGCTTAAATCCATCAAATAGCACATGGTTTAGGTAAATGTACAAATTTCTCCACTTGATATCTAAATTTGAAAATGAAAAATGAGACCTCCACACTTTATTCAACTATGTAATTTTAGCAAACCAAAACATGTGCTTGCATTGTGTTTTCTCTATGCTTCTTGTTTTGGGTTTTAGGTTGACTAGTTGTTGACCAGTTATAGGACGTCTACCAGAGGCTCGAGGGTTATGATTGTGATGTCATGATGATGTCTTTTGATTCCAATCTTTATAAACCCAACCATGGTTATGTGATGGTATGCTCTATGAAATGTTGTATTCACTGGTTGATATTGCTTTCCAGTCTTCTTGTGTGAAGCTGAGATTCATATGTATGAGACACTTCACTTAACCATTTTGAGTCATCGATCAATTATACTTGGGTTACTTCTAGTCATTTGATGGAATTGAATTGTTATCTGATCTTGATGATGTCATGTTGTGAAATGTTTTGACTCAACCATTTTGGGGTCTTCGATCAGTATTACTTTGAGATACTTTTTTGGTTGCTTACTGAGAACCAATGGATATTTTGATTATCAGTGATACCTTCAGTTGCCAATAGAGAACTGTTGTGGTCATGATTATCTATAGATGCTTTTCAGTTGACTCATGGAGATTTGATGTTTATATTGTGGATTATCTTTTGGTATTTTTTGATTTATGATTCCATGAGCTTAGGTTAGATTATCTAATTGTAGTGTCAAGAAGTGGCTTGCAATGGGGGCCAAGGCCCTAAGAGGCTGCCAGGGTAACTCATTGTAAGTTGTCTTAATAAGTGAAAACATTCACACCTAATATTGACTTAATGAACCTAAAAAGATAATTTTTTTGTTCTCGTCCATGCCTCAAGTGCTAGTACAGACTAGGATGGGAGTAGAGAGAATGCTTGGTTGCGACCTTGCATTTCGTAGTATGCCTCGTCTATATGAGAGGATACTAGTGGCTGCACAGAGATCACTACGGGGTTGGGGTCTATTGGGAGACTAATAGGGTAACTCTAGCGTGATCCATGTGATGACACTTTCCCGCTTGCATAGTAAGTTTCCTACATGTCTTTGTTGTGCCTTTGGGATTAGATGTTGGTTTGTGATTAGAACCTTTGAGTTAGTATACTTTTAGGATTCCTGGACTTAGAGTGCATTTATGCTATGTGATTTTGATAGCCTATTTGGGACTTGAGATTATCTTCTCAGCGCGGTGGGAGTGGACCACTTAGGTTCCACACAGTCAGGTGGTAGTGCTTTTTCACTCTTACCATATGAGATCCATTTGAGTAGGGTATAATTTAGTGGCTAATATTTGTAAATTGGCTAATTTTAGAATTTTTTGGCTAGTAATTTGGCTAATAATTTAAGATTTGATACAACCTAAATCGCCATAATTATATAAAATTCAGTTCTAGAATATTTAAAATCGCTCAATAATTTATTTTATTAAAAAATTTAAACTCAAATATTGGCCACAATATTTATTACATGAATAGATTTGAGTTACCAAAATATAATATATTATTGAAGAAAT